>OV656872.1:99078194-100278194 GCA_927399465.1 Sarcophaga caerulescens | reverse complement strand
TTTAAATTAGTTATTGGAAAGCATTGATACCAATAGGTTTTCTATTCACAACTTGAGTTATTGAGTTTTCATTCCATTTACAGGACACATGAAAGCGAAGTGCACGATAATTTATATAGAAAGCCAACTTTTTTGTTTTCTGTAAAGCTT
Source organism: Sarcophaga caerulescens (assembly GCA_927399465.1). Taxonomy (NCBI): domain Eukaryota; kingdom Metazoa; phylum Arthropoda; class Insecta; order Diptera; family Sarcophagidae; genus Sarcophaga; species Sarcophaga caerulescens. The sequence goes on along the minus strand of OV656872.1, from coordinate 100,278,044 downwards.
GGAGTTTAGTATCTACATAGAACTCCATAACAAGCCTGGTTTTTTTTGTAAAATTAAAATTAAATTTAACAAGATGTTTTTATTTTTATTATTTTTCTCGTAATTAATAACAAATAAATAAATTCTATAATATTATATTGGCTGTAGAAATACAAAATCTTCACAATTTGCTTAAATTTATAAGAAGTAAAGTTTCAATTTCTAAACTTATTTAATACAATAGAAAACAAAGAAAATTAATTTACAAAACAAAATTTTTTTGACAGATAATAAACATACATAATAAATACCTAATACATGCGCATTCATATATTTTATAAAAATAAAAACTAATATTTTTGTGCTTACTTAACATTACTTAATTAATTCAACAGAAGTGAAATCAAATATTTAACACAATTTTACACTGAGACCCCTTTCGTAAATGTAAATGGAATATCCGGATTTTATTATAAATCATGGGCGTATATCAAAAACAACTAAAAAAAAAAAAAAAATATTCCGGACATAAATGAGAATGTTTAAAATGAGCTTAGTAAACCTTAACGTTTGTTGTCCCGTTTTACCCTTTTCTTAACTACAATTATATATACATTGGCTAACATTATGAAACACAAAAAAAAAATAATCTATAAAAATAAATTGTATTTAAAATATTTAAATTAAATTTAAGAAAATATCACATTTTAAATTATAGCAAAATAAACAAGCAAACTGTAGTAATGGAACAAAAATAATAAAAATAACTTAAAAATTATTCAAAAAAAAAAAAAAAATCACCAGTTTATCATGTTTAAATTAATTTAAGGAAATTAAAAAATAAAAATAGTACCTTAAAAAATAAATATTTCTTTTTTTTTGTAATGTTTACAAGTGATTACATTTAATATTGTATAATGTTTTTTGCTTTTTGACCAAAAACAAATTATTTTTTCTTGCATTTTAAATTCATTTTTTTTCTTAAAATTTTTTTTTTTCTGTAAGGATTTTAATTTACCAGTTATAGGATAAAATATATCATAAGCAGCTTGGTTTATATGCTGATTTTTTTATGCTGTTTCCTTTAGTTAGTTTTTTTTGTTTTTGTTTTGTTTTTGTAGGTATAAATATTTTATAATAATTTTTATAGTATAATATTTGAGTTTTGTTTTCTGTATTGTTTAATAAATATTGCAAAAAAAAAATTTGTTGACCTTTATGTTAAAAGATAGTCTTTCTTAAAGAGTTTTTAATAAGCGAAAAAGGAATTAGAGTGGATAACCCAATGCAGCCGATAATAGCGGCTCCCATGAACGATTTATATCCATATACAGCATAGTACACTGCTCAGCAATAATATCATCTTCATCCAATACAGTTATAGGGAATAGATCATTCTGAAAAGACATTTTCTGCATTATTTACAAATAAAAAAAAATCTTAATAAATACGTCTTAAATTCAGAATATACATAAATTTGATATTGAGAAGGTTCGCTTTCAGGGGGCGATTTAATAGTTGGTCCTGAACCCCCAGTCTGCCACCTCTATGGTCTCATCGATGGATGGGTCAGGGAGGAAGAGCAGAGGCGTTGGGGGAACGGATCGGCTTGTTCTGTCTCTAGACGTCTATGGCCTGCTGTGGACAGTAAGAGATCAGATTGGCTGCTGGGCTTGGTTAAGGCCAGCTTAAGGTTGGTTGTCGGTTTTATCACGCGGCACTGCGAGATTATGTCGCTGACGGGGTTCTGGAACAGATCCCAGCCGGACTATTGCAGGGTATGTTGCGATGAGGAGGAGTTAGAGACTATCGAACACCTGCTCTGTAACTGCCCAGCCCTTGGTAGGTTGAGGTGGAGGACCCTTGGCAGGGCCTTCTTTGAGAACTTAAGTTCTGTTTCGAGAGTCGACTTCAAGGCTCTCCACAGATTCATTAGCAGCTTGGGCTGGTTGAGAGGTGCTAGGGCTTCATAAGTGTAGTCGCGCTCTCACCCCCTTTTTTTTTTGTTTGTGTCTGTTTCATTCTGTGTGATTCCCATCCCCCCCCCCCCCCCGACCCTTACCTACATGCCCTCCTTTCATCCTATTCCCTCTATTTTCTTCCCTCTCTAAGGACGTTGTACAATGGGTCAATTTCGACCTCCGGGTACTGTATTTGTCTTAACTGACAAGTACACGTCCTCTAACCTAACCTAACCTGATATTGAGAAGCAAGTCTTATGGGGGAAATAAAATATGAAGCACTTGCAAGTTTAAATGCAAGTGCATAAATACAATTTTAGAATTAACCATTTGGTGTTATCAATAATGCCGGTCTGTCAGCTGTGAAATACCTATCATCTAAATTCGCAGGTTTGCCGTTCAGTGAAAGATTTGCCACTTCGTAATTCAATCAGTAATTTTATCGGCCATTTAATAACCGAAGAATGCGTAAAAATTGTTAAGACTGACTATACAAAAGTGGTGATTCAGTCGTGAACACTTTTCGAGCATTGCCGATTGATTATGGTCGACATAATTGACTACTTGTGCAAGGAATTGTTAAGATTATAAAGAAATTCGAGGAGACTGAAATCGTCACAGATGTAATCATACCTGTGCATCATTATAGTGTACGCACTGCCGTAAGTATCGTTTCTGTTTGAGAAAGTATGGCGAATAATTCAAATTTGCCGATTCCACGGTGTTCTCAGCAATTGAGCTGGTCTTACATCTCATGGTGGTGTATTTTGTATTTAGATTTGCATCTCGATTTATAGAAAATCTAACTCAAAAAAAGCATGCTGAACACTCCCACTGTGTACCGAAGCCACAGGCTATCAATAGCGATTTTTCAAACAAAATTTCATTTGGTATTGCCGTCAATTTACAAAATGGCTACATTTGGAGCCCGGAGAACTCAGATTTTTCAAACGAAAATTTCATTTGGTATTGACGTCAATATACAAAATTGCTACATTTGGAGCCCGGAGAACTCAGAAGTGTTTAAAGAAAAGATATTACATCCGGTAAAGGCAACTATTTAATGGGAATTTTAGTTTGAAAGTGTCAGTGGGCGTATTTTTTCAAAATTTACAGTAGAAGAACCTTCACTACCAATCCAGTGCGGTTATGGTCCTATAATTGAACTTTTTTTTTGCTTACAATTCAAGATTATGAACAGAACGGTATATGCTCTTAATTAGATGGTGCTACAAGCTAAACAACACGATTTTGGCATTATTGATTAAGAAGTTTTCATCTATCAAGAGGATCCTGCGCATATAACAGACAGTATTTTGAAGAGGCAGATCATACACAGAACACATCTAGACCCGATCATTATTATTGCACTAGGCTATATGATATGCAATTAATTGAATCATTTCACTTACATTCTTAGACTGCCATAGTTGCTCTAGTAAACGTAAAAATCGTTGCATTTCTGTGCTGCTGGCAAAGAATATGACCAAATCATCGGAACATTCACGTACTTCCTGACAGGAGAACTCCAATATACACCACCAAGTATCGTTAAGCGAGGGAATCTTAATGCCGGTCATTTCTTTGATGTCGGCACAAGTTAAAATTTCCAAACCGGAATTTTGGCCATAAACACTGCTCATATTCGAATAAATTAAAGGTTGCTCATGTTGCTGTTGGTGTTGCTGTTGTGGCTCATTAACATTATTTGTTTGCAAAGGATGGGTACGTTTTGAATTGGTTGTGGTTGTAACGGAGGTTTGCGTAGCATTACTAGCTAACGATGACGAGGCTAAGGTGGTATTGCAAGTGGTGGTCGAACGTGAAAGCTGTGATAATTTGGTTGGTGTTGAGTTAACCGACGATGAAGAACGCTGGGTATTACGTGTGGGTGTACTCATGGCGGAGCTCAACTATAAAGGAATAGCAATAAAATTATTACAAAAAAAAAAAAAAAAATTTTATTTTGGTTTTAGTTTACATACCAAACTGCCGGTTTCTGGTAAATATTGAGGATTATTATCGCCATCTTCCTGTTTATTTTGATTATTTTGTGTTTCGTTTGTGTTTTCTTCTCCTGAGATTTGTTCTTCGTTTTTTGTGATTTTTCTTAAAGGAGCGATAAAATCTTCTCTTAAGGTTATCAAATGATTTTGTGTTACCACCAAAGTGCAGCCCAATGTTTTATGTTTCTCTTGCAATTCAAAGAGCTTTAATAAAAACAACAAAATAAAAACATTATTGTTCTATATTCGTCGTTCTTGAATGTTTAAAACTTACCCCACTGGCTGATTGTAATAAAGCCTGCAGCCATTCTGAGGCCACATATTCATCGGGTGCTGCCAACTGTAGAAGCATTTTATTTTTCAAAATTATTTCAAAACAATGTGGCCTTTGGGCTTTAACTGCTCTGCGAGCTCCTTGACATTCAGCTAGAGCCATGGCCCAGCTGGGTATTTTTTGTGAGGAATCATTAAACATATACAAGACGCCAGCTCTATAAATAAAAAAATTTTTTATTATTTTTTTATAAATCCCTGAAAAGAGTATTCCAATAAGAGCGAGTGTTAATTAAAAATGTATAAAACCAGAAACATATGGGAGATACGATATATTAACGAAAGTTTTATAATTTTTTCTATTAGTAAATACTGTAATCGATTAAGTACAGTGAGCATCAAAAGAAAGTGTACACTATGGATAAAATTCTAACAATCTCAACAATCTCAAGTTTTCCACTTAAGGAGAGTGCCCGAAAAAAGTTTACAATATTTCCAAAATTTTTCTAATTCTTTTCTTCTTGTTTCAATTTTAAAAACTGGCAATAAAATAATTTGAAAAAAATTAACGGTAAATTATTAATGTATATTTTTTTGAATTGTACACTTTCTTTTGACGCTCACACTATATACTTGTAGTATCTATTTGTATAAGGAAATTGCTGCTATCGATTAATCTTATACTGAAAGTATAAAAAATGTTTAAAAATTACGGTGTTCCTTATATTTATAAACATTTTCTGTTATCCATACAGATCTATTGATAGATAACTTTCTTAATGATTATTGTTATCGAAATTATTAAAAATAGGCTGTTGTTATTACTTTTTCTATTGATATCATTCTTAATTCGACCTTTTAATATTAAATTTCATTGTCACCGATTAATTTCCTTTTGAAAGCAACTATAACGCATTAAATTTTATAAGAAACTTACTGTTATCGATTAATTTTCCATCGATAATATTAAAAATTATTTAAAAATTTTTTAACGACCAAATTTTCTAAGAATCTCTTTCTTTATCTGCAATTTTTCTATTGAAGATTATTGTTATCGATAACATTAACTCTTTTATCGAAATTTTTACTTTTTCTATTGATATCATTCTTAATTCGACATTTTAATATTAAAGATTATTGTTACCGATTAATTTTCTTTTGAGAGCAACTATAACGCATCAAAATGTATAAGTAACTTAGTGTTATCGATTAATTTTCCATCGATAATATTAAAAATTATTTAAAAATTTGTTAACTGACAAATTTTCTAAGAATATCTTTCTTTATCTGCAATTTTTCTATTGAAGATTATTGTTATCGATAACATTAAGTCTTTTATAGAAATTTTTACTTTTTCTATTGATATCATTCTTAATTCGACATTTTAATATTAAAGATTATTGTTACCGATTAATTTTCTTTTGAGAGCAACTATAACGCATCAAAATGTATAACTAACTTACTGTTATCGATTAATTTTCCATCGATAATATTAAAAATTATTTAAAAATTTGTTAACTGACAAATTTTCTAAGAATATCTTTCTTTATCTGCAATTTTTCTATTGAAGATTATTGTTATCGATAACATTAAGTCTTTTATCGAAATTTTTACTTTTTCTATTGATATCATTCTTAATTCGACATTTTAATATTAAAGATTATTGTTACCGATTAATTTTCTTTTGAGAGCAACTATAACGCATCAAAATGTATAAGTAACTTACTGTTATCGATTAATTTTCCATCGATAATATTAAAAATTATTTAAAAATTTTTTAACGGCACAATTTTCTAAGAATATCTTTTTTGTCTGCAATTTTACTATTGAAGATTATTGTTATAGAAATTTTTACTGAAGATAATAAATATCAATAAACTTCTAATATAAATTATTGTTATTAATAAAGTTTGAAAGGAAAATTATAATTATCGATAAATTTTCTATTTTAATACATTGTAGTCGAAATATTTTATGTTTAAAATTTTTCCCACGAAACATGATATGAAAAAAATTCAAAATATCGAAACACTGTTGAACAAAACCTAAAATTATCGATAATTTTTTAACAGAAAATGAATTCAATCATTCAATTTAGATTAGCCTGCATGGCAGTACATATTTCGATTGGAAAGTTTAAATGATTAATAAACCTTATATCTAACTGAGGTTAACAAACATTTTTTATGCAAAATTCTTAGAGATGGGAAAGCCTTGTATACAAAATTTACCTTTAAAACATTCTTATTAAAAAATGTTATAATTTATACATACTTTAATAGGAAATATCCGGGATTCCAAGGATGTTGTTTCGAATTACTCATGTGCTCTTTAATGCGTCTGTGCATTAGGAAACCTTTGGCATGAGGTCCTAAGGGCTCCTGTTCTCCCGGATCATTAATGGCTGAACCTGGCACATTTACGACGGCATAATACATCCATGCATCGGATTTGCCAACACATGAATTTTCTCGTACAAAATGTTGTAAGGGCGCCAAATGATCTAAAGTTAGTTGACCCACAGCCGGCAATACAGAACCACCACGTCTAGCACATAGTTCTAAATTAGCCACCAACCCAGCAGCTGGATATGGACCGCCTGCTAACAGCACCTGCTGCATATCACGATTATTGTTGGACAATAATACGGTATTGCCATAAGGACCCAACTGTAATTAGAAAGTGAAAAAATTAAAATTGAATTTCAAATCAAGTAAGGAGAAGTCTTTTACTCACCAGTATAACATCTAAATCTTTATAGGCCAATACAAATTTTGAGCATAAACGATTGCGCACCAAGTCCGTGACATACAATGTCTTATCCGTGAGCAAAACTAATACGGGTGTCATATAACCCTCTTTACTATAGCCCGTATACAGTTTAAATACTTTCATTAGTTGTTCACTCTCATCACGCAATATATGCAGTTGAACGCCCGCAAACACATCTATTGAGATCTCACCAATGCCCAACTCAAAGCGTGACAAATCACCTGGTAAATCTGTATCTAAGCTGGTCAATTCTTTACGCGGCGAATTGACACCAGACATTTCAATTTCCATGGCAATTTCGGCATTCAAATCATCAATCAGTTCCAAATTACGCGGTTTAGCTCCTTTCACATAGAGATTGCCAGCCAAGAGCTTCTGTTCATTTTTTAATTTGTGCGCAAAGAAATTGTTGCGTCTTATAGAAGATTCGAGTATTTTCTTTTGCGTTACGTTACGTAAGAAACGATTGATGAGCGATGTTTTAGCTGGTGGTTGTGATGGTGGTTTTAAGAGATTATTATAGTCCGCCATGCTTTGGCGATCACTGATATCATGATAATCCACAATAACAATATCACTTTCATTCTTTTCGGTGTCTGTGGTTATGGTTAGAATATCATCGAATTCTTCACTTAAAATAGTGCTCTTAGAATCACGACCACACCCACCTCTAGCGCCCATATAATTGTTGAAATTATCGGGACTAAGAGTTGAAGAATAGTCAGCTTGTGAAACACTGGTGCCGTAACGTTGCGGCTGCTGTTGTATGAGATTCGAACCGCTTAAACGTTTCTTAAGCGGTGACGGTAGATGTCTAGACTGTTTCTCTAAACTCGAACGGTAGTCAGCGCCAATAGCCAGACTCTGTGCTGCATTTGAAGATGAGCCACCACTGCCACTACCGCTGGCTATGCCGCTGGTTAAGGAAGTTGTGTTGGATTTTTGTTGCTGGAGCATCGCTTGAGTATTAGAATTGGAAGTATTAGTATTGAATGTTAATTCAGATATGGTAGAGGATGAAGTTGTATTTGGAAATTTAGAGAGTTTAATTGGTGTACTATTCGCTAAAGGTGTGGGTATATTATTGGGTTTCTTGGGCATTTTTAGAGCTAAAAAAGAAGAACAGAAAAAAGGGGGATTTTAATAAGGAAAACAAAAAAGAAAAGGTTTCAAGTTCAAAAACTTTGAAAATATGAACTCTTTTCGTATTTGCTTACTTACCAAAATAATTCTCAGTGGCTTGTTGCAGTTGTTTAGCCTCTTCTTGTTTAGCCAGATTCTTTTTTAGTTTTTTAGGTGAGGACTGTTTGTCTTTGCCGGCATCTTTGAAACTGCGAAAGAAATTCGAAAATGTTTTAGCTATGGGCGCTGCTATAAAAGCTGAACGCAATTGATCTGGTTCTGGTTGAGCAATGGGTGTATCTTTTTCAATTAAACTTGCTATGCTGCCTTGTGAATCTTCCATATTGGTAAGGTCATTGAACGAAGATGATTCATAACAATACGAGACACCAGTATGTTCGAAAACAGTGCTCTCACAATTGATAATGAATTTATTGCGAAATGGTGTTCTCTCTGACGTTTCACAAGCCGATGTTGCTGCTGAATTACCAGCTGAAGTGGCCAAAGAGTTGGATGAACTGCTGTTGTTATCAAGTTCAGTTACTTCAAATTCATGTTGTCTTTGCAATTGTGGTGTAGCCGAAGCTTTAACACATGTATTGTTTTGTTGTTCATTTTTGGGTTTTTCATCGCTATTCTGGCGTGTCGGAGCATAAATGTCTTCTTCGTTTTTGCGCCTCAATTGTTCGTCTACATTGTGAACAAATTTCTTAATGGCTGGCTGTTGCTTGGAGCCATCTAAGCTTTTGCTAAGGAAAGGTTTCTGTTTCAAGGGTGGTGATTCCGACAATTGGCTTGGGTTAGACAGCAGCTGAGGTTCTTTAATTTTGTGTTCTGGTGTTTGATCTAATTCGGCGGCACACTCTATGACCGACTGTAGATCTTCTGAGCCCTCAGGTACTCCTCTTTCGGGTAAGGGCATGGTAAAGATGCTCTTTAAGGAACCAAAGATCATTTTACTACTATTATCCAGCAACTGATTCATATCGTGGACATTGAATTTCTTCATTTTAGAATTCAAATCTTGTTCATGGATAATATTGGTTTGGCATTTAGATTTTTTCAAACAGCTCGATTTGGGTTTCTTCTCTTTATTCCACACCGACTTTTGTCGTGGTGGACTTTCCTTAAAGTCCATATTCGGTTCAGAATAGTAACAATTGTCGCCTGGAATAAAAATATCAAATTTTATAAAAAAAAATAAAACAAAATGTCTACTGATAACCCGCACTTACCGATAATATTATTATTGGCAGTATTGGCGGCACCAATGCAATCGCAAGAACTACTTTTGGCTTGACCATACTGTTGCTGCTGCTGGTTATTGGAATTTTTATCATTTTCATCCGAGTCCAGACTCGAATTCGAACTAGAGCAAGAACATTTATACAATTCGGGTTTATTTTCCGTTTTATCACTACATTTGCCACTTTTATCTTCGACCAGATCTTTAGGCATGTACTCAAACACGCCCGAATTGTCATAATGCAAAGCTGAACCATCGTTCATATCATAGATATCCGAATTGCCATAGTCCAAGACATCGGAACAGGCATTACGATAGACTACACGTCTACGCCGTTTCGTAGGATCCTCATTATCGCCATTGCCATCGTCTGCATCAGGATTATGGGCAATTTCTGTGGGCTGTTGCTTGTCACCCTCCGAACACCAAGAGTAGCGTCCCGCCTGACCCTGCAAAGGAGCCATTTTGCGTATGCCTCCCGCTTTATAGGTAATAAAACCATGTTCAATGTGTATGTTGTCGGTGCGAGTATTTTTTAAAATATCTTCATGGAATGAGACACGTTTCTTGGGCGCTTTAGCCACTGCAGGACTTTTACGTACTTTACGTCGAAATACGATGTTTTCTGTGGTATCGAATGTGGATATTTGACTAGTAGTCATTGCCTCCTCCACCACTGCTGAGGGTACAGCCGATAACATAGTTATATTCGAGTTTGAATCCATTACAGTTGTTTCCTCTGCAGGTGTTACTATGAGAGGTTCTTTATTCAGCACACTTTTAAGGTTTGGCGACTGAGCTATTGTCGTGTGCACAACTTTGGCATCTTCAAATTCAAAACCGCTTTGAGAGGTAATCGATTCAACCATTAATTCACTCGATTCAGAATCCATCATTTGTACACCCGAATCACTGGGTGTAGTGTCCTCCAGTGTGCTATTAACGCTGGTCGACATTTTATCCACGTAACTAAGATTGTTAGACGTATTAGTTTCGCAATTCGTTTTCGTATTGAGATTGCAGGCGGCCGCCGTCACTCGTGATCGTTCCAAGTTGTGAGCAGCCGCATAAAGTGGTGATTCCATTACGACATCATATGCCGTTGGTGGTCTCTCCACTAAAGTCTCTGTGTAGGAGGGAGGGTTTTTAAATATGTAGTATGTACAGTAGAAGAAGTTATTAAAGTAAGAATGATTTTTGTTTTTTTTTTTTTGAGGAGTAAAATGATTTTCGAATTGTGAATTTCGAGTAGTTTTTAGCCGATTATTTGGATGTTTTTTTGAGGTTTTTTTCTGGTTTTAGTGGTGTGTGATGTATAGCTTAAAATAAAATAGTATTGAAAAGTTTTAGACAATTTGCAGTTCTGTAAATAAAAAATAACAACAGGAAAAAATAAAATAAAATAAAATAAAATGAAAAATAAAACGTGAAAAACTCAAAGAAATGATCATAAACGATCATAAACGAATGAAACCAAACGATTAGTGATAGAAAGGATCGAATGGCGAATACACTTTAGAAAGCCTATAAAAATGGCGGGTTTAAATCAAATTATTTATTCAATTAATTTGTTTTTCCATATCTAAGAGTAATAACTAGTCTAACGCAACTTTATAGGGCCATAAAACATGTTCTGATAGCAGATATTAGTGTTACAAATACTAAGGTTTACCCTTTAAAAGAAGATTGTATATCAAGCCTATTTTAATTAACAGAACAATAAACACTCTATCTACAGTGCGTTTCAAAATTATAAGATTTATTCAAAATTTAAGTTCAACTCTATAAATATACTATGGTAAAGAGGTATGCGTGAATGTAAAAATAAACCAGCAGGAAACATTGTCGTTAATAGCAAAATAACGATCAACCTATACTTCATAATGCACAATTGATTTCCTTCAAGACTACTGGCCAAAAACAGGCAAAACTTGTCGCAATGTTACGAAGGCATATCATCCTCTCTTGGACTTCTCTAGCCCATCTCAGAATAAGTGATCTGATCTGAATTTAAATAAAAACTTTTGCCTAAAATTCTATAACATGGTCATCTCCAAGATCATATCCACTCAGTGAAACTCTATTCAGATGACTCTGAACTTAATTTTGTTCTGAAAAGCTTAGTCTTAGGGCATTCCTTCGCCTCACTGGCAACAGTGGTCTAGTTAAGGCCGAAGTACTGGCCAGAAGTGATGTTGTGAATTTGATCTTGTACCTGTATCACCTCCGACAGCCAGACTGCGTTCAGATCTCTTTCCAATGCGACTTTAAACTCCAACTTGCTACAGCGGGCACGTAATATATATTCATCCGTACTCATATCAGGCAAAGGTATCTATTGTCAGGAAATCCTGGGTTAAGAAATAATTTTGCTGTTTGGCAGTATCAATAAGTTCTGGGATGATAGGGTTGCCAACAGACGGTGCCCGGAAATAACTCACTGTATGAAAATAGTGAGATATTTTACTTATTGAGTCCTACTGCCGAAAATTATGATGAAAATCTATTTGCCTACGCCTGGATCCTAACCCTTTTTAACTATAAAAATTCTAATCCTTCAAAGACTTGAAATACAAAAGAAAAACCTGGTTTTTAATTTTAATTTCCGATTGTACGGAATTAAGTTCTCAAAAAAAACGAATTGTAACATACACAGAGCGCCATAAGTGAGTCAACACCCACTATAATTTTAAATTTTCTATTATAAAAAATATACTTATAGCACAACAATAATTTTTGCGATTTTTTTGTTTTAACATTTTATAAGTAATAAATAAACGTATTTAATTTATGGAAATTTATTCGACTATTCTCATTTACTTTTCTCGCTATCCTAAGAAAATGAATTATTTCAGTGGTGTTTACTCACTTTTGACGCTCACTGTAACTTTAACAGAGCACTGTATCGGAAGACATAAACAAGATTAAGAAAATTTGATTAATGGTAGCACTTGAAGATAATTATTTATAAATAAAAAACGTATGAGTTCCATTGTTTTGTTTTTCCGTTCTAAATTTTAATTTTTTTTAATTTTTTAGTTTATTTTACTCTTTTCTACAGAATTTTAATTTTTGTTTTCTTTTCATTAGTCACCAACAAAATAATTTACAAGACAACTGCGTTTTTTGTTTATTTCTTTAAATAAATAACGTCATCACTTAATTTAGCAACATTTTTCAATTGTAAATTACCTTTTTTAATTTAAAAACCGACAATGTTTTCCTTTTTTGTTTAAAAGAAAAATCTCACGGCTTTTGAAGAAGGAAAATAAAATCAATAAAACGCAGGAGAATATATTTTTTTTCCTTCACAAAAACACAAAGACTGGAAAACAGTCGGTAGGCACACCGGCCACAAATAATATATGCAAAGAAGCAACAACAACAACAAGAGTAACACAAAAACAAAGAAAGAAAGGAAAACAAAAATATTCACTTGTCACTTTGTACCTATATACCGTTAATGTTTGGAGAATAACAAGGAAACAATTGCAACATTATATCAACATACGCACTCTCTTACTTAAACATCCCTATTTAAAGCAATGCTTGTGCTCTCTTCTTGCTTATATCATCACTAAGTTTAAAACAACAGCAACAACAATAAATACTTTGATTTTTATTCTTGCATGCAGTTCACAAGTATTTGTATTTGCTTTTTCATTATTATTATGATTGTTGCTGTTGTTTTACTCCATTGCAATACAAAGTGGCTAACGAAACAACCAGCCAGCCATCCAGCCAGCCAGCCACCCACTTTTCATCTCTCACACTTGCTTTAAAATAAACACAAACATTCTCTCACACTCTTTTGATACGCACTCTTCTATAATATAAAGCAAAATGGAAATTGATTTTTACTAACGCAAAAAAAAGGGAAATATTGCTGCAATACAGATTTCTTTACTTTTTTCGAAGGAATACTTTTTCTGTTTCTAGTTTTTTAATACCTTCAATTTGTTGGGGAAAATCCATGTTATTTGTTTTATTTTTTAGTTTTATTAAATATTAATATCAAACACTAGTTTTTAGTAAAATTTTTCAATAGATTTTCAATAATTTTTTACATATTTTAAGCAATACACGAATTTTTCCTGTTAATGTATAGAGAGAGAGGCTGCTACTAAAATTTTTTAGTTTAAAGAGACCACTTAACACTCACAGCTGTAACGGCAAAGTAGTATTTCTATTTGCTTTTCATTTGTACGTTAAGTAAACAACTGTGTGTGTTTTAAGTGTTTAATGAAATGCAAAGTTAATAAACAGAGTTGATTTTCCCTATTAGAAATTATATGAATTACTTTTAATATCCGGTAGTTGAATTTGAAAAGTTATTTGAAAACGTAACTTTAAATTTTTTTTTTATGATTTTATTATTAAATTTCGTAAATATGGAATTAAATTCTAGTTTTTTAATAAATACCTAAAATTTTACAAAAAAAAAAAGTTGTTTTCTACTTAATAACTCTATAAATTCGGTTTCCATTATTTTTCAACAGCAATTGTTTGTTAACACTATTTCTACCACGATTTTGTGTATACCTATTTCAAACAAAAGGTGTCTTTTGACACCTTTGCGTTTGAATGCAAATAATTATGGAAATAATTATTAAAACATGTCCTATTCCTATTGTTCCCAAAAAACAATCGAATATAAAAATTATAACGGGGAATTCAGTGTATTGAATATTTCTGTCATTTTCGAAAACTTGCTGAACAGAATTTCACAGAATTTACATGGCACGGCATTTCGCAGAATTTCCAATTGCACAGAATTTCATGGCTTGGTATAATAATACGAAGAGGAAAAAACTAAAAACAAATTATATTTCTGTCCAAATGTATGTTAGTGTAGTTTCTTTATATTTTTTATATCTGGCTGTAAGAAAAATCGTAAATGTGTCAAAAGACACTTCATGGTAGAAATAGGTATATCATGTACGCATATACTGATCCAGAATGAGTTGGAGGGAAATGATAACGCTAAATAAATTTAACATTTATTATACGAATTGTCAAAACATTAACTGTGAAAAAATTATTAAACTTTGAAATAAATTTCAAGTTAAAATTTTAAAAGGTGTCTTTTCACACCTTTGGTAGAAATAGTGTTAAGGTCCAACTTAGGCCGGAGATGAGGCCTATTGTGGTACCACAAATTAATATCTAACCCATCCGAACTCCAAAATAAATAGTGTGATTGCATTAACCCCTAATTTAGAGATAGACAGAAAAGGAGAAGGCATCCATCTTTGCCTCTTCATGGCACGAAACAGTCACTGATGCGTGTGATAAAAGATAGTCTCCTCCTCGTCAGCTTTACAGTAGCGGCATAAATTAATTAAGGAAATGCCAGGAAAGATGGGATAATAAAATCATTCGTATAGTGATCAAACAAATTTGGGTCGCTATGGACATATGCAAAATTCGCGTTGAACATAGCCAGAGTTCTTTGGAACCTTATATAAGTTATAACGGGACACTGGATCCTGGGTACACACGTTTGGAAGGTGTGATATCTAGCAATGACTTCTGCAGAAGATGTAATGACAAGGTAGAAGAGGATCTTCTTCATCTTCTCTAGCATCATATGCCACTTGAGAGCCTGAGACGAAGAATTCTTGGTCATTCAGATTTTGTCGATACAAGGTGTCTAGCAAGAGATGTTTTGGATAAAATTCAAACCTTTAGATAGAAGTTATAGTTGAATGACGGTGTTGGCTGCCAAGTTCACCTAACATAACCCAACCTCCAAGTACATACGATTCATTTCCATTTCCTCCTCTTTATAATGAAAGGAATCGACTTCATATACCATACATAATATAGGTTCTTATTGCTTATGACATTTGGCCACATAATTTTCAAAATAAGGCCATAAAAGTACCTTTTGATTTTTGGTACTACATATTTTGTAATTTAAAACATTAGCATTTAAAAAAGTACCAAATATAAGTACTTTAGCATTTAAAAAAATACTAAAAATAGCACAAAACTATAAAGATATGGTATTGAATGTTTTTTTTTTTATTTATGCAAAAATTAACAATTAAATAACGGTATTAATTACAATTGCCAATTGTCACTAAAGAAGAGACCTGATTTTTGAAATGCAAATGTCAGTTCCAGCAGAAAAGCGAAATAAATGGTAAAAATGTTAAATAAAGAAACCTTAGTAATCAAATTTCAATATATACATTGATAAGTATAAAATACGCTAAAAATAATACGAGCTGACAAATGTAATTTATAAATAATAACAAATATAGTGTTTCAATAAATTAAAATTAGCAGCAGCATTTACAAAAATAGTAAATTAAATAATAATAATAATAATTAAAATACAAAAGTGTACGCGTGTATATAAAATACAAATTTTAAATTATTTAAAATTTCAAATACCATAATACATCATCCATTTTAAATGTACAAATCAAATACAACACGTAATATTTCAAACAGTTTAATTAAAAAAGCTTTAAAATTTGGAAATAAAACTTCATTACACCAGTTATAAGCTAAAAAAAATTGAATTACAAAAAAAAAGAATCAAAACGAGTACCGGAGGAAATGTTTTCAATTTCAAAACGTTTACGGCAACACAACTCGCTTATAATTCTAACACTTTATTTTCATTTGATATTTGAAAAATCAATATTGCTGTGCAATTGTGTTCATGGTTACAGGTACGTTCGTTCCATCTATCTATCTGCCTCTCTATCCATTTCTACACTCCCTCTCGTATGATTCTTCAATATTCAATATTTTTTTTAATATTTTTTCATTGCATTGTTGTTGGTCTAATTATAAAAAACCACTTATCGTGTTGACATATTTGTAATACCCAACGTCAATAGAACAACAAAAAAAGAACAAAAACAAAAAAGTGAACAGAAATTGTTTAATTTTTTTTTTTTTAATTTTTGTTGCCATTCTAACAACAGCATGTTTAAGCAATTGGTCAGTGAGTCAATGTTAAAATTATTTTAAACTGCAGCACACTTCTGTGCTATTAAGCGTAGAGTATTGTTTGTTTTAGAAATGATTTGAAACCACAGACTTGCTCTCGGCAATCTTGTGGCAAAAACTCTGAGAGTAGACAAAATAAAATGTGGATGCTTCTCAAATCCGTCGTTCGGTATCGACGTTAAACTGTGTTATCCACCACTCATGGACAAAATTAACACACTAGAAACTAAATTATAATCTTGACTAAGGGGCTGTAGTGTGAACAATTAAGGTTCCTATATAGGACACAGTAGTTAGCATTAAAAACATAAAAGTTTAGTTGTACTTTCAATACCTTTAAGGATTAAAGTATAAAGCTGCCACAGAACATCTCCTTCTAAATTGGTTTCGTTTTCTTTTTGGCTTGTTTCAGTATAATTGATAGTATCTATCAGTGCAGCAGGAACCAGGATGATAACGTTGACTAGAAATAATTATCTTCGTGGAAATGTATTAGTTGTGGTAGTATCCTTTCCAAAATATTACATTACCTAATCCTCCTTTTCACTTGAGTTTATAGGGTATTTTTAATTTCCTAATAACATCTATTGCCAATATTTTCTTTTCCTCATTCCCTCCTCCATTTGTAAGCTGTCATGTTATTTTCGAATACGTTTTGTTGCACAAGGTTCTGTCTTATTATTAACAATAAAATAGTGAAATGTTAAACAAAAAGACGGAATAGAAAAAACAAACAGCACGTGTTAGTCGAAGCATGTAAAACACGTTGTTTAAAAATTCCCATTACAGAAATGAATGACCTGAAAAGGAGGACATAATAAAATAAAAAATATGATATTTTTTTTTTTGCAAAAACAATCTCTATTCTTCTAGAAACACTTTCAATGTTTTTGGCGAAGAAATTTATTTTTTGATTTAATTTTTTTTTTTCAGAAACAAAACCGACAGTGCCGAACTGGTATCACATGTTGAATCAAGTCTATCATTGCCCGATATATTACCAACGCCGTCAAAGACGTATGATAAAAATCGAGCACCAAAACTGTTGGGCCAACCAACGGTGGTATATTTCCATGTGACCGTATTATCACTGGATTCCATTAATGAGGAATCGATGGTAATACGAAAAAAAAAAAAACACCAAAAATAATAAATAATTTCTAACACAAACGTTTCTTTGTTTTTCAGACTTATGTAACCGATATATTTTTAGCACAAAGTTGGCGTGATCCACGTTTACGTTTACCTGAAAATATGAGTGAAGAATATCGCATATTGGATGTAGATTGGCTGCATAGTATATGGCGGCCGGATTGTTTTTTCAAAAATGCCAAAAAAGTAACATTCCATGAGATGAGCATACCAAATCATTATCTCTGGTTGTATCATGATAAAACGTTGCTGTACATGTCCAAGTAATTAAGAATGAAAATATAATTACAAGCTTTAAAGTATTAATACTAAAGTCTATAATTATAGATTGACCTTGGTTTTATCCTGTGCCATGAAATTTGAATCATATCCACATGATACACAAGTCTGTTCGATGATGATTGAAAGTTGTAAGTTATTTTGCAACTTTCTTTTCTTTGTATTTAAAAATTTTCTTACCTTTTTATTTCTTAATAGTGTCCCACACAGTGCAAGATTTGGTATTCATTTGGAATATGACCGATCCCTTGGTGGTAAATAGTGAAATAGAATTGCCTCAATTGGATATCTCCAATAATTATACGACCGACTGTACAATAGAATATTCCACGGGTAAATTTTCTTCAGTTTTTCTTTGTTATTAAAATACAAAAGACTTAAGCAACAAACCTAAAACATATCCCTTTAGTATTATTTTCTCAAAGACTTAAGCAACAAACCTGCTTAATCTCTTGCAAGAAGTCTTCCTCTGCCCATCTCTCTATTTTTTGCTTTGCTCTCTCTATTAAAGTTTGTGTCTTAAGTCTTTTTATATTTTATTTACACTTTCAGGTAATTTTACTTGTTTAGCTATTGTTTTCAATTTACGCCGCCGTCTGGGCTATCATTTATTGCATACGTACATACCTTCAGCTTTAATTGTCGTTATGTCTTGGATATCATTTTGGATTAAACCAGAGGCAATACCGGCCCGTGTAACATTGGGTGTCACTTCACTTTTAACTTTGGCCACACAAAATACACAATCCCAACAATCACTGCCACCTGTTTCTTATGTTAAAGCCATTGACGTTTGGATGTCATCATGTTCGGTATTCGTTTTCCTATCGCTGATGGAATTTGCAATTGTCAACAACTATATGGGTCCAGTAGCAACAAAAGCCATGAAAGGCTATTCTGATGAAAATATTAACGATCTGGATGACTTGAAAGTAAGTTAAGTTACACTTTTAATGAAAACAATTTCAATTTCCTTAATTCACTGCCTTGATAGTTTCGAATTTATCAAAGAATTCGCTCATCTTCTTTCTCTGAATACTCTGTAGCTTGTAATCTTTCATTTAGCAATTACCGATCGATAAAGACTTAGCACCTGTTTTTTGGTGGTCACAGGTGAAACACGAGGCTTGTGTGACTATAATTACATGTGTGGTACATCATTCGTGACTAAAGTAGAATACAATAGATCTTGTAGATAAAGGCACCTGGCAGCTTACTGGATACGATATTAATATTGTCAAGTGAAACACGTGGCTTGTGTGACTATAATTACATGAGTGATACATCATTCGTGACTAAAGTAGGATACAATAGGTCTTGTAGATAAAGGCACCTGACGTTGGGCAGCTTACTGGATACGATATTAATCTTGTCAAGTGAAACACGAGGCTTGTGTGACTATAATTACATGTGTGGTACATCATTCGTGACTAAAGTAGGATACAATAGATCTTGTAGATAAAGGCACCTGGCAGCTTACTGGATACGATATTAATCTTGTCAAGTGAAACACGTGGCTTGTGTGACTATAATTACATGAGTGGTACATCATTCGTGACTAAAGTAGGATACAATAGGTCTTGTAGATAAAGGCACCTGACGTTGGGCAGCTTACTGGATACGATATTAATCTTGTCAAGTGAAACACGAGGCTTGTGTGACTATAATTACATGAGTGATACATCATTCGTGACTAAAGTAGAATACAATAGATCTTGTAGATAAAGGCACCTGACGTTGGGCAGCTTACTGGATACGATATTAATATTGTCTTACAGGTGGCTGCTCCATTTTAGTAGAATGAACAAAACATTCAGACTTATTTCTACATTTATCAAGTGGTAAAGCATCCAATTCCAATTCTAGTCAACGCCTATCATTTCAAGTAAAATCTTTAAGAAGGAAATGTTAAAAAATAAGAAACCTTTTGTGTCTTCTGAATCTAAATTACTTTATATTTGATTTTGGAATAAACTTTAAGGCAATTTCTTTCACTTCCTTTCATAAATTGTTTTCGTTACAGCATCATCGCGAATCGATAATTGAACCACAATATGATACCTTTTGTCATGGTCATGCCACAGCGATATATATTGATAAGTTTTCAAGATTCTTTTTTCCATTTTCATTCTTCATATTGAACATCGTCTACTGGACAACATTTCTGTAATATATAGTTTGAAAAAGCATTTCTTAAAATATAATAATTAAATAGAATACTTGAAAAAAAAAAAAAACAAAAAATGAACTCAAAAACAAAATAAACACACATTTGTTTTAAAAATGTAATTTAAACAAAAACAAAGGAAACTAAAACTGAAACTTTATTAAATAGAAAATAATTTTGTTTTATTATTAAGGATTTTTATTTCGTTTTTTTTTTTTTTTTTTTTTTTTTTTACAATTTTCAGCTAAATATGAGTGATAAAAAATAAAATAAAAAATATTTAAAAAGAAAAAACAAATTCAAAATCCACATAAACTTAAAGGAAATTAAAAGAAAGAAACGTTAAATGATATATAGTGTATACATATATATAGTATTTATATATATAAATGTATTATGGTAATATATTTTCTGTAACCGATTCTTTGGCATAACATCGAGTATAAAGTTTTTTTTAAATATTTTTTTTTTGTAAAAAAAATTTAATTGCAAAAAGTTTTATTAAATATTTTTTACTATATAAAAAAGAATACATTTAAATTAAATTATATTTAGTATACAATATATTTTATTTATAAATATATAGCTATTTATATGTATTTGTATATGTATGTTAAACATTTTTTAGTACTTTTGTTTATTTATTTATTAATTTATTTTTTTAATTCATTTTATTTATTTAAGGATTAATCACATTTAAAGACTTGATAGATTTTTTTTTTCTGTAAACACTTGTTTGCAAATATTTTTCTTAAATAAAAAACACACACTCACAAATTGAATCTTCTTTAAATCTTCAAATAAAATTCATAAATAAAAAAGTAATATTTTGTAAATTATAAGAGACGCAAAGGATAAAAGAAAAGGCGTATTAATATAGTTTTTTTTTTTTCGTTTTGTGGTTTTAAGCTAAGAATTCTTCTCATTTTCTTCATGTATATACACACACATAAATACATATATATATAAATATATATAGAGTATGTTAATAAAATAATATCAATTACAAAAAGAAAAATTCTATAAGCAATGGAAGATTTTCAGTTAATACAAAACAAAAATAGCTTATAATGATACAGATACAGAAAGAAACAAACAATTCTTATTAATAGTAATTACAATTGATTATATTTAATATAAAAAAGAAGAGAAACAACTATTTATTATGAATAATATAAATACATATTTTGCATATTGCAGTTGAAATGCTTTGTTTTTCTTTAACGTTTATTTTTTTTTTCTAAGTTAATTTTAATAATAATAATATATTTACATACACACAGTTATATTTATTTTTAATTTTTTAACAAAAGTCGTATAAATTTGTTTCTATTATTTTTTTTTTCTTCTTTTAAATTACTTAAAAACAATAACAAAAAAATCTTCAGTTTCATTGAAAATACTTGGACTACACACATTTACATAATCGGTTTAACTACTAGTCGTATAAAATATAACAAAAAAAAAAGCATTTGGCATTTTGCTTTTTTCTTTTTTTTTTTTTACTGCAAGCAAGCTTGTATTTTTTCAATCCACTCTTGAGCCAAATTAGCATCCATGGCATATAAATTATAAGTGCGTCGGCATGTTTTTAACTAGAAAAAAAAAAAAAAAAGGAAATTATTACAAAAATTTTAATTAACATTAAAGAAATGAAATGAGAAAAATATCGACTCACATCAAAGAATCCCTTTTCGTCAACACGTTTTGTGCCAATTTGTGTGGGTTGTGCGGCGGTAACAGATTGTACTTCAGCTAAATCTAAAATAGAATAAAAAAAAAACAATTTCAAGTTATTTCAAGTTATTTATTCTATTTTTTTACAAAGAAAAACGCTACTTCTTTTATTGTTCAAAAAAAAAAAAAAGGAAACACCTTCTGGATTATAATCGAACAGAAAAAAGCAATCGAATATATATTTATATAGGCTGTATATTGGATGTACATACATATATGTATCATCAGATGGAGATAAGCTACCACACAACCGTTTGTCATCAGCTATACAATGTCTGTAGCATTTGTTAAGCCTATCTTGCTATATTGTTCGGAGACATATCCTGTAACTACAAAAATTAGACGCTGGTTTCAAATCTCAAATCAAAAGATGCTTTATCTGAGTATATGATAACCTTGACCAACACAACAATCACAAACGATGAATTGTTCCAACTTGCACATCAAGATGACGATTTATTTGCAAAAAAGATGCCAATTGTTTTTCGTTACTTAAACGAACAAAATCTTATGACTTCCTTTTGCCTTGTTTCAGTTTCAAACATGCCTTCTGTTCTAATGATGATAAGTTTTTCATCTATCGTGGCCTAGAAACAAAGACCTTAGTGAACATATATTAATTTGTTCCTAACTTTCCTCCATGGATGGCATTGTAGTGACTTTCCTATAATGTCCGCTGTTGATATTATACTCTTTGCTGCGTCAAGAAATGAGTCTTGAACCTAAATTGCTTTCACAAGCAATTTTTTACAATTTTCTATATAGAAATTAATATCATTGGAATATTCCTCGAGCGCACAAACTAACTCTTTAGTAAAAAACCATGTTAAAGAAATTTGTTCACTTACCTATAAATCCCTTACAGGTAGAGTCCTCAGAGTCATAATAACGTAACTGATGTTTTATAGAATCTAAAACAAACCAACGTTGTTTCCAATTCTTCAGCAAGGCACCACGTTTATAAAGATGACTGATTAAATTAAAACAATTGAAAATAATAATAATAATAATAATTTTAATATTAAATAATAATATTCCAAACAAAACAACTATGAATGAAACTCACCCTTCATGTGTACGATTTTCGGCTACATTACTACTAAATTGATTATAGAAATGATGTGATGAGGTACGTGCGGTTGTCGCAGCACTTGAGGCTATGCTGGATGTATCGCCCTGTGATATATTCACATTGGGCGGTACAACACCTTCAACAGCCTTATATTTTGTGCAATTCTTTAAGGATTGCTCAGTACAGCGTTCATGATATGAATTGCCACAATCCATGCAGCGATAGCCCACTGGGCCCCATAACAGTTTCGTACAATGATTACAATTGGTGGGTGTAGTATAGGGATGCTTTTCGAAACGATGCGGATGGAAAAATTTATCCTGGTAGCCGGATAAGCGACCTTTCATTATGATTTCCAGTGTGGAACGTTTGTGTTGTAACTTTCCATCGTAAAATATACTGCTTAAGGAGGATTTACGTTCCATACGCTCAGTGCGTGGTATTTCAAGACTTGTCCAAACTTGCTGCCACTTTTGTGGCAAATGCCCTCGTTCAGTTTCGGCCTGCTTTACTTCGCTCAGCAGACAAACGAACGTATTAGGATCAGATTTCTCTATGTTGTCATATCCAGCTGATACAACAATACGTTTTCCTTTCAGCTCGGATAAGTCGAGTTCATCGTCGGCATTGGTGAGTTCAAGATCATAGGGAGGTCCCTGGGCTAGTTCTTCGTTGGTAAAATAAGGCCATAAATCTAAGGCAGCCGCACAGCTTTGGGGTCTTAGAACATCTTCTTGTAGGCTGTACATGAAATTGTAAAATATTTGAGATTTCGAATGTTGGCGCTCAATATAATCGAATATGGAATGTCCAATGCGATTGAAGTTCACTAAAGCTTTACTACGCATATCGACAGGATAAACACCGGACTCATCATCGGAGCCATTGTTGCACTTATTATTGCCCATCAAATGTTTACTGGATAAGGTGCTCTTCTTATCCTCTACTGAAGTTATGCCCATATAGAAACGTTCCACTTCACAATCGAATAGGAATGTACGAAAACGACACGATACTGTATGATAGGCCAGAAATCTTATATAGAACTCGTTAAACTCAAAAGCTGTGGGAAATTGTTTCTGGATTTGATAGACAGCATCCATAAACTGTAAGAATGTGGGAGCAAATGCTAAATTTGAACTATTGTGTGCAGGCTTTAAATTGCTACGATGGGCAAAACGATGGCCGAATGCTATCCATTCCTTTTCCACCAGCACACGAAAACCATCTATGGTGCGATAGTAGGGATCCAGACACAGTTGAGCAATGGCCGATATTTGAGCAGTAATATCCCAGCCATCTTCTAACGAAAGCATTACAGAGGCTTCCTGTAAATCTATTAAATCCACCACTGCCCCTGAGAGTTGCAATAAAGAAGATATCTGTTGCAGCCAGTCAGATTGTTCGATATTCTTAGCAAACGTTTGGTCAGTATCATTGCTAGTGTTAGATGGCAAACAAGCGCGCATTAATTTCTTGAAAGCTATGCGTGAATGCCTTATATCTGGATAATCCACTGGTATGAATTCGGCCCCCAGTTCAGCGTTAACACTCGATTTCGTTTGAGATTTTTCACCCAAAACATATAAACGTATTTTGCGATACGCCGAAGTTGCAGAATTTGCAACTCCTGAGGAATTTTTAATAGTACCCGACTTTTGTTTACCGTCATGAGCTGACAGGCCGGATTTATTTTTTCTTGTAACCTCAGGTGTCAACGAGGTGTTGAGATACTCATCTACTGCTGTATTGTACATAGGAAAAGAGTTCATGGATAAATGAATGCCAGAAAAACTATAAAGTGGTATATTGGGCTTAGGCATGGTGTCGATGAGAGCCATAAAATATTTATCCTGCTCATGATAGTTGGCCACATCATTTGACATGGTATTGGAGCCGGTTGAATTTTTTAGCATGCCTATAACAGATTTACTATGTGGCAACGATCCTCTTATAAGCAAAGCTCCATTGCGATGACGCCAAGTGGGCACTGGTATGCGTTGGTTTTTATAACAGCGACCCAAATGTGTTAAAGCTGCATCTTGCGCTTGTAGAGGAGCCACAAAAATGGCTGGATATGAACGGCACATGCTATAATTAGAATTAACAGCTGTGATGCGAAAGCCATTTGGTGCGTCCTCGAAACCTAAACGTTTCCAATCCTTCACATAATTTCTCTCTCGCATACGTTCCACATCCTTGGCGGTAGCTATACGTGGCAAGGTTTCATTATAACACACGAACTCATCATCATCCAGTTCATCATTTTGGGAATGAGTCTCCAAAGCATCCACAGAGGCCACCATAGTGTCAAAATCCATTCCGGGATTTACGAATTTACGTTTGGGCGTAAATTTCTGTTTCAAACCCGTCTTTATGGCTGTTCTCATTAAAGTTTTCTTGGCAAAACCTTTAAACGTCGAATACTTCTCCTTGGCCTTAAGCGGAGCTGCTCCATGTATTATTGTGCCGTACGATTGAAAAGCAAAGTGTTCAAATTCATCTATAGGATGTCGAGCTTTACATAAAATCTTACGGAATGTTTCTATCATTTCGGGTGTCACCTCCAAATCAAAGGCGATTTTCATTAACTGAAAAGTACTCGATCTTAACTGTAACCCCTCCGGCAACGTTTGATCCAAATGGGCTAAATATAATACTGAGATCTTCTTTTCCTTCAGCAAAGACGATATAGGAAAAGCTCGTATAATGGTCTGCTCACAGGCCAAAGGATCACAGGGATTACCCTTAAATACTATGCGATAGTTGGTTAAGAATAAAGCACCCTCGGCGGGTATTAAACTTTGCGTATCATCTTCTCGACCATCGGCCATTAGATAGCAACGCAAATGATCCGTTACAATCTCTTCGCCTGGCAGCAAACAAGGTGTCTGTATTTTAGGTTTTTGTACATGAGGATGACGTTTCGCTTCGAGATAAACAGACTCCAGAGATTCAATATGCATGTGAACAACGCCTGGTACCATATCGTGCAGATTACGTATGTGCTCAGAAGTAACGCCGCCCTCCGTACAGACCCGATCTATGAAACGGGAAACAATTTTTCCTACAGCTACACCCACTTCAGAAGCATCGTTTTCCTCGAAACTCTCCTCCGAATGTTCACTTATGCTATGAGAACCCATTATGCTGAAAAATGAAATTTTTTTTTTGAAAAAATAAAGTCTTGGAAGCGACAACACAAAACTCACCTGTTTGAAACACTTTGATTGTCATCAAAACGAAATGTTTGTTTCGGTTTCTGATGACCTACAGCATTGACATCGGGCGGTATAAGTAGAGAAACCATGCGATTCGAATAGTGTATGGCCTGACTGTATAAAGTCGATTCTTCCGATTGGGCCAATTCCTTTTTCTTCTCCTCATCTATAGTGGGCGACTTACGCATCTGTTCAGCTGTTATTTCCAAAGCGGTCGGTTCTTCCAACGGCACATCGTCTAATACGCAATTCGTCTCTTTTTTGTTTTCATTAGCTCTGCGATGTTGCATGTACAAGGCCTTGATGTGGGCCTGAACATCTTGATAAAATGTTGATTCCCAAAATTGTAAATTTTTCCAAATCGGATGATCTTGTATGCAGGTATAGGCAAATTGTATAATGCCTGTAGAAAGTTTACGGCAAAATATCGTGGACATAGGTAGTAAAGCCGCCGCTACAGTGTACTCATCAATACCCGAAGAATTCTGCAGGGTTTTATTCATAAACTTAATAACCAAATCGAATTGTTGATGATCCAAAACGGCTTTATTGCCATGCACATAGCCAAATAGTTCACGGCATAATATCAGTCTGGCATCACGATGTTTTAGAGTGCGTGTTACTGCCGGTACTAGTTTACGGGCATCGGCTATTTTATTTTCAAATATATAGGATACACAGGTTTTCAAAACTTCCAAACGTCTAGCCGAATTTAAGAGATTGGGTCTAACGTCTAATACTTCCGGTAAGCGAGGTCCCATGGGTATGGTTCTGTTTTGGTTACGTTGTGATGTTAAGCGAGGCTGAATGCAATTCTTTCTAATGCCATCGTTTATAATCAATTCCACCTTTTCAGTACTAATGCGTGGAAAAGCCGGTTGGTGTATGCGATGCGACGAGCCTTCGGGAGGGCGTAATACCTTCTGTACATACATTTGTTGATTGGGTATTTCGTTCTCGTGCAAAACTTTACCCAGTTCTGAAATATGGATTTGTAGGAGGCTTTTATTGCTGCTTTCCGATTTCAAAAGTTCATTCATAGAACTGTAAAGCTCATCCCAAGCGTCTGCCGGTCTCCACGGTGGTCCCCGTTCATTAACAAATGTGGTAAAGAACATACTGTCCAAGACGCGAAATAAAAATTCACTTTCTATCAAATCTCGGGCACCCAAAAAGCCGGCCTTGTGAAACGTTATAACCGGTTTTGGGTGTATGCGTATTAGCGTTAAACACGAACGATAACCCTGTAAAAGTTGAGCAAAAAGACGCATAAATATGGCTCTTAATTCCTTATCAATAACAGTTTCGGTCTTGGGATAGTTTGTGGTTTTCCCCTGGAAGGGGAATGCTAAATCCGATTGAGCTAGATTAGGAAATAATATCATTGTCAGTAATTCCTGAGTTTGTTCCCACAAGGGAGAAGGTAAAACGGGTACGGGTGGTGTGAGTGTGGGTGGTATTGTTACTAAACCACCATCTAAATCGACCACAATGACGTCGAGTAAATCGGTGATTTCAGTTTGTAAAGAACTATGAATACCCATAATAAAAGGCGTGGGCGTGGATAACACTTCGGTTAAAGGCGCCGGCAATATGGGAATGTAGACATGTGTATAGCGGAAGGGATACATAAGAGCCACTAAAGCCTTGCAACTCTCCGTCAGGTGGGAATAACTTTTCGAGTGAAAGAGTATTTTGTTTTCAGTCATTACAGCGCACAGCAATATTAAAACGTTTTTAATGCCTGAAAAGAAAATATATTTTGAAATTGAAATGAAAAGCAAACAAAAAGCTATACTCACCCAATTGTTTAAATAAAAAATTCACCGAATGACCCGTTACAGGCAAAGAAGAAGATTGCGGAGGCTGTAACGATTGCTTATCTCCTGCACCTATGGAAAAACGCACTTGAGGCCCACCAGCCGGCGGTACTTGTATGCAACCCAATATATTGCCTATTAGGGTTTCCAAGGCATAGGGTAAATTCTCAATATACACTGTATATATGGTGCCCAAACAATTCTTAAAAGTTTCCGCATAGTCTAGACGTGATATTAAGACCAGACATTTCGGTGCATACATAATCGTATGATGTGATATGAGTGATGTATTGCTATTCGCCGCTGTGGCTGCTACTGTTGAAGAGGCATTTGTACAACCATTATTTGTTAAGCCGATGGAATTAAGCGGCGATGACGTTTGATATTTCGTTGAGGTGGATATGGTTTCATCTTCATCGTCCACAATCTTTTTATTGAGTGTTATGGCGAGGGTTTCATGAAAACTCAAACAGGCACAATAATGCTTATTCGCATCGATGTCGGTTAGGACTGATGTAAAAAATTTTGGCTCTTGCTTTTCATACGATAAATTCCAGCCCAGTGGTTGACAAAACTGTGGGAAAATAAATATTCGTCTTGAAATTTATTTTTTTTTTTATTGCATTTAAAAATTTACCCATTCTATGCCTGCTATAAAGGGTGTATCCGGCCAATCTTTTTCAGGAAAACGTTGTATAATCTTGCCGCATGTCAACAACTGGTTATCAGTGGTGGTACCTAGAATGGTTTAAATTACATAAAACAATATTATCGAGAACAACAACAGCAACACCGGGAAAAACTTACGATCTTTTTCATTATCATAGCCAACAATAACAAAATAATCCGCAAGCCGTGACATGTCGTACAACAAGTGTATTTGCAAAATAAAATTGGTGGTAAAAATGTTGCACTGCTGCTACAGCTACTGCCTCTGCAGCTGTTGATGGTGATGGTAATAGTGTTGGTATATCGTTTAAATGCTAACTACGTTTAGTGCATTGCCTGCATCTGTTATTTCTTTTTTGTTTTTGTCAGACTTTCTTATAAAACCATAGTTGTTGTATACTGTCGGAAATTCAAAAACACTTTCTCACTTATTTACAAAACAACAAGTACAACAACACTTGCAAATATATTACAAAAATATAAACACACTCAATTTTATATTAAAGAAAAACTAAAAACTCACTCTTTTGAAGTAAACACAACCGAAAACACTCTCTATCTGTGAATTGCTGTATGTCCTCTTTTTTAAAGATTTTTGTTTCGTTTCAAATTTAAACTCAAATTTGTTGTGTATATTTTAATAAAAAAAAAAAAAAATATATCTAATAAGTTTGTTTTTAGTTTGTTTCTAAGCGTTAGCACTTCTTTTCCATTGGTTTTTGGTTTTCTTTTTATATTATTATTATTGTTGTTGTTTTTATCACATCAATTTATTTCTGTATTTATTCATAGTTGTTGTTCTCTTCTTCATTTCTTCTAATTTGCATATATACAAAAAAAAGAGAATAAATAAATACAACAACAATGGAAAAGACTTCTTTTTCTTCTTCGCATTACCAGTTTCTTCTTTTATTTTTTTCTTTTTAGCCCGATTTATGCTGTTGCGTTTTTAATTAATTCTATACACGTTTCGTTTTATAATGAAATTTTCATATTTCTGCTTAAATTCGAGACTTTATTAATTAGAATATTTTTTTAGTTTTCTCTTTAAAAGATTTCGCGTTTTATAAAAAATATATTTTCTTGTATTTCTGCTGCTACAGGGGCTCCGTTCTCCGTACAACCACACCCCTAGTAAAAAATTCTTATTATAATTATTTTTCCATTGCTATACATATTTTCTGTTCGTTTTCTTTATTTATTTCCAAGCAATTATAAATATATTCTAAATACACATAGTTTTTATGTCTTATAAACAATGTATACTCGTTGTTTTTCTTGTTTAATTAATTGTGCCAACTTAATATATAATTTTTTTCTCAATTTTTAACAAAACTCTGATTTGCTCTGTTGCGGTTGTCAAAAAGTATAATTTACCGAATCCAATTGTCAATTGTCAAACGTAGTCAGAGATGCCAGTTCAAAAATTTTGTATTATTATATATGAAGCACCTTGTTTTGGCCTTTAAAGCAAATATAATGTAATATATGTATTTCAAAAATAGAAATTTTTTTGATTGATTCCTATTAGAATCGTTTCTAGATGATTTTTAAAAGGGTTTTTAATACAGAGTTTTCCAATATGATTAATATGAAGTCTGTTTCACCAGGCTATATTATTTTGTTTCTATCAGATTTTCATGAGTTAAACGCCTGTTTTCTAATAATTTTCGATTTTGTAAAAAAAGAGGCTTAAGTGTTCATGAAATAATATACTTTTTTAACACCCCGACGTCATAGAATGGTCGGTCAGCGCAACTTCTAGCGAAATAGAAGAACACAATCAGCAAAAAAGTCCATCACCAGTATTCACTATTCATTTTTTCTATATGACTTGTGCTGTTCATCCGTGGCAGCTTAAGCCATAACAAGGTTAGACATTAATCTCTAAATTATACACTTTTTATGGAAATCTCATCTTTGTCCATATAATACCTTTAAGCATTGAAAATAGGTCTAAGTTAGACCATTATCCTTGTTTGAAAATGATCACTACATAATAATAATTTGCTTATCAACGATAGGAAAATAAGTTATTTACCATATAATCTCTTAAAGAAATGCAATTAAATATATTTTAACGAATTTAATTCGTTTTCTTCAATTAAATATTCTTGGTAGGAATAATCCCCAATCAGGTTTTAAATTTATGTTAAAATTGTTCTTCAATCTGGCATCTTTAGAACTCTAAGAAAAAACATTGCTTTATGCTTACTCAACACAGGTGAAAAAATATTTGACATTTCGTAAAGAGTGCAAATTGTAGAAGAAAATTAGAAACCCCAAGAAAAAATGTTAAACTGTGTTAAAATTTTGCAAATTAATATCGTAAAAACATCTTTACTGTTATTAAAATAAAAGCAAATATTTGTTTGACAAGAATTCAATACTACTTGACAGAAATAATGGCTCAACCATCCTCGAATGACAGCAACGAAACAACAACAACCAGTAACTCTAATGTTTCTAGTGCCACAGGCGAGGAAAATCCAGTGATTAAAATTAAACAGGAAAGAATTGACCCAGAAATTGAAACTAAAATTCATCTTTTAAATAATAACATAAAAATAGAACCTCCAGATGATAACACACATGAAGCCAATGGCCATACGAAAAACCAATATAAAGAATCGGATGATGACGAAGAGGACTCCAATGATTCGGACAGCAGTGAGCAAGATCCTGAAAATGAAGGCGATGAGGAGGAAGAAGAAGATGAAAAGAAAAATATAGAACCTGTTAAGAGTTCCAATGAGATTTTAACTGAACTCTTTAAAGTATTCAATGCGGCACCACCAGAAGAATTATTGGACGACAAGAATTTAATTAAAAAGGCCAAAAAGCATAAGAAAGAAAAGAAGAAAAAACGTAAGAAATCGAAAGGCGAAGACTCCGTCACGGAAAGTGAAGATGGTGAGGTGGGCACTGGTGAAAAACACAAACATAAAAAATCTAAAAAGAAACACAAACATAAACATAAAGAAGGTTCCAAAGAAAAAACAAAGGAAAGGGATAAACATAAGGAGAAAAGTAAGAAAAAGGATCGTGATAAAGAACGGGCAAAATCAAAGGATAAAGACAGGGAAAGATCTAAGAGGGATAAAAAAAGCTCAGAAAGAGAAAAAAGTCGGGATAGAGCGAAAAGTAGGGAGAGAGATAAAAAGCTGTGTCAATCCGGAGAACGCAAAAGGCATCACGAGAAGGAGGACAGAACGGATAGTAGTAGCAAGCGTAAGAAAACAGAGGATACGGAGAGCAAAACAAATTCATTTTATAATGGCTTTAAGGAGCGTGAAAACTCCAAGGAAAGGAATGAAAAGGAAAAAGTTAAAATTAAAACAGAGCCTAAGGAAAGAAAATCCCGTAGAGACTCGGAAGATGGGCATATATCGGAAATTTCCCTTTCGGATGAAGAGACTTATTTAAAAGAAAAAGAATCGCATAGTGATTACTCAAAACGCAAGGTACACAATAGCTTCTATGACAGCAGTCGGGATAAGGAACGCCATCTGCATGAACGAGGTTACAGCAGGGAACATTATCGCGACAGAGACAGGGATCGTGAACGTGATGGTTCCTATAGGAGTCGAGGATTTTCTAAACGCTATTATTCCCGCTATTCGAGGTCAAGGTCACGCTCCAGATCCAAATCTCGCGATTTAGGCATAGATAAGAAACGCCTTTTGGAAATTGCACGCAAAAATGCCATCAGTATGTTTAAACGAGGTAATCTACCAGGCTGTGATAATATGTCGCAAGAAATTAAGGACAAAGTGTTGCTTAAAATGCGTTATGGTGGTCGCACTGTAGAGGATTTAACAGAATTTTGCAAGAAAATATCAAACGGTGAAAATCTCTCGGAACTGTCGTCAGATGAGGACTCTGATGTTGATAAAGTTGGCAATACCAAGGCCTTCCATCATCCCTTCCAGTTGAAGGAACGGGAACCCATTGTTATGCATATACGCAATTCGAAGCCAATAGTGCCCGTCGTAACGAAAACCGAAGAGCAAACAAAAGCCATTACCATGCAGTTCCCGGTCTCATCGGGTCAACAGCATAGACTTACAGAACATTGGATGCCTGTAGAGAATAAAGACAACTTACCGTCACTACCCGCTTTACCTACCGCCGCTCAATCTACTGCAATATTCAAAAATGTTACACTTAAAAATGCTCTCGGAAAGCCATTGCCCATAGCTGAAGAACAGGAGCCGGCATTTAAGCCAGTAGCAGTGCCCCATACAGAAGCAATACCAGAAATTCCTGCGCCGCAGCAAGCAGAAGTTGTACCAGTTATCCCAGCAGTTATTTCAACACCTGTACTTCCAAGTATACCTATAACAGTGCCTCCACCGCCATTACCAAACTATGCACCAGCACTAAGCACTGCAATTACAGCTGCAACTACTGCTATGGAACCAGCTGCAACACCAACGTTTGTACCAGATGTTCCCGTACCTTCTACAAATAATTCGGTGTTTCCGCAAACAAATTGCAACAATTTAGATGTTTCCTCGATCATTTCGAAAAGACTTAATGCCATGAGGCGATTGCAGGTAAGTGTTGCGAAATAGTTTTTGAACTTATTTTCGAATTACAGAATCAATAGAATTTATCGATATTTTTTATGTTATTATAGGAAAATCCCTTGGATTCAGAAGCTATTAAAATGATGTACAATTCCCAGAGGGAAATGAGCACATGGGCTTCATCGAAACATCTGCCTGGGCAATTTACTGGTAGCACTGGTGTAAATATACTAAAACCAAACGAACTCAACTCTGGACCCCAGGTATGGGCACGTAGAGATCAATTGACATCAACGAAACCTGTTACCGGCGGTATGGGTATGCATCTCCTGCAAAAAATGGGCTGGAAACCGGGCGAAGGTTTAGGACGTGAAAAAAATGGCTCTCTACAACCCCTACTGCTCGACGTTAAACTTGACAAACGTGGTCTAGTGGCACAAGAAGACTGTCATCGTAAGGGCATGCTAGTGAAGAAAAAAGGAGGCGGAGGCATACAAAACTCACAAATGGCTCAACAAAGTATTGAAGGCAAACATCCCGTTTGTCTACTCAACGAATTGACTTCAAAACGTAAATGGACACCACCGCTCTATACACTGGTCAACGAAAACGGGCCGTCGCATAGTAAAATGTTTTTGTTTTCGGTACAAGTGAATGGTCAAACATTTACACCCAATAAGGCTTGTAATACGAAAAAAGAAGCAAAAATGATGGCAGCCAAGCATTGTCTAGAGGAAATCGGCATATTGCCAAAGTGTTAGCAGTAAGGCAAAATTAATGCGATTTTATTTTAGCAAAAATGAATTTAAAATTATTTCTTACTACACAACAACAACAATACATATGAATTAGTTATTTAAATGCTTCAAGACTCCTTTTTGTATGTTATTTTGTAAAATATAAATATATAGTATATACATATAGTTTATATATAAATATTTAAATACATATATATCGTATATGAATGCATGTATACATACATACGTACATGGAATAAGATATTATTCTCCAATATATACTTTTTTCTCATTTAAATAAGTTAATTAAGTTTAAACGTAAACAAAAACAAGAAGTTGTAAATAAATTATTCTAAAATAAGTTTTTAAAGTATAAGAGGTTTTGTTTGGTTTACTTTGGTTTGAACAAAGATTGTGAATATCGAGAAATTTAAAAGGGTTCCAATTCCCCATATTTAAGTCTTCTACTTACAATACAATGTAAAACAAGTGTCGGTAGCAATGGAAGAAGGAGAGTAAACTTGCAATACACTATGTATTAGAAAATATCTGGAAGAGAGGTATCGAGTCTAGAACAGTCTAAACAATTGCATAGTACAGGATCAAACGAAGATTTGACAAAACCCTCAATATCGGAAGGTACAGTGGTGTTCATCACTGTAATATGGAGTACATTGGCAATTCGATCAAGAATTTATATTGGATTGCGTCCTGCAGAGTTAGACATAGCAAGCTATTGTTTTTGCTTATAATTTTGAACATGATCTTTAAAGCTGGTAACTATGTCGAACTAAATGCCCTGCACAGGGCGGAACTATTGGTCACACATTCGAAAGACCATTCAATGAAATAAGCAGAAGTGCCATGAATTGGAATCCATGTAAAAGATGAAACAAATCCAAGGTAGACAAATACGAAAAGGTTGGGGAAACATAGAGATGTTCAAGGAATTTCTTGAGATCCTCTGCTCCCTTTAGGATTAGATTAGAACTTATTATTATTAATTTTACAATATAATAAAATTCCCAACTTAAATACCGTATTTTTTTTTTTTTTTTTTTTTTAATGAAACCAGCACTCAGCCCCTGGAAAGGTGGAAAGGGGAAAGATGCGAACGGCAAGGAAACGAGTTGCTGCTAGGTGACTATAAAATGGCCAGTGCTATACCTTCACCATTAGACAGTCTACAGGCAATCGTCCCCAAGAAGCCCGCAGTTTCTCACACCACTTATGTTGTGTGTGTTAATTTTATACATAAGTGGCGGGACCTACAGTTTAAAGTCGACTCCGAACGACAGATTTTTTGAGAAACTGAGAAGAAATCGCCGAAAAAATACTTTTTGTGTTTTTTTTATTTTTTGATGTCTGGCCTGGGACTCGAACCCTGGCTTTTACGTCTAATAAGCCAGCACACTACCTACTAGACCACGGCGACCATTATTATAGTCAGTAAAAGAAAATTTTCTCGTTGACCCATTAATAAAGTGCATATTTTTTTTTTTTTTTTCATTTAAAGCTTTTTAGATTAGACAAATTCAAATTCATGACGACTTTCATTGCTTCAAAGGTTTTTAACTGTTAAAACTAAAGAAAGCTTAAAGCTTTCTATTATAAATCTTTAATAATGTATTTTCGTTTGATGTGTTAAAAACCACTGTGCAAGTGTAGCGCACTTAAATCAATGCCATCCTTTGATTACCTCTGCGAGAGCACAAACACAATGGATAAAGAAAATCCATAATGTCAACAACTTCTGATGGCATTATGATAAAGGATTCATAGTTGTTTTTTATTGTAAATAAATAGAATAATTGGCGCATTTTCTCTTTTAATTTTTCCTTTTTTTTACGTCCATAATGTGCTTCATATTAAATAATAAGTAGCAGGGAATTTGCGCAAAATCCCAATGAAAAAAAAGTGAAAACAAATAAAACAAGCAACAACGTTTCAACGACGACAGAATATGTAAACAACAAATTTGAAATTATAACAACAACAAGAATATTTATGGGTGACAGGCGTAAAAAAACCAGCTGAGATTTCGCCAAGTACCGTACATATCACAAATGAAAAATTAGTGTTACAGTGTTTGGAAAAAAAACGGCAGAAAGAGGCAAACAGAGAGAGAGAGAGAGAAATCAAAATAAAAATATAAACACAAGGTGCCAGGTTTTTAACCCCTTTTAATTGCATAGCACAACATAAACAATTGCACAGGAGCAAGAGCAACAACATACACTTATTTTCTTTACCTACAAAGTCAAATGACTTAAGCAACAACTACAGAAACAGCAACAACAAGAGGATTTTAAATTTTTAGAAAATCTACACAACATCATAAACACTTGAAATACAAAACAACAACAAAATTATTATGAAGGTCGTCTGTAAAGTGTTTGAATAATTGTTTGTGTTGGATACACACAATATCTTAAGGTTTTGTTGTTTTTCTTTTACACACAGTTTTTTTTCTCCCTTAGGATGTGAGTGAACATGAAAATCTAAAGTTTTATAATATTTTTTGCACACTTTGCATACAACATAACACGTTACGCCAAACAAACAAAACAAAGCACAGGAATAAGTATTTGTAAATACATACAAAGAAAAAGAGTGACAAGAGAGAGTTGTTAAGTGAGAGAGAGTTGTTAAGCAATATACAATAAAACAAAAGAACAACAACTACTGTTAAAAACATACACAAAATGAAAATCTAACAACTACAACAAACACAACTAAAATTGAACTCAATTCACTACACTACGCCAAAGCAAATTAGTTTGACCGAGGCTTTCAAGCTGAAAAATCTGTGCTACTCTACTACTAACAACAAAACAAAAAAAAAAACAAATATGTCTCGTGCTTTTACTAATGTGATGGCTGTGTATATGAAGAAGAGAGGCACACAGTTAGAGAGTAAATGTAAGTGAGTAAGTTTTCGTATAAGAAGAAATGTAAATGTATTTGTAAGTAATGTTTTTCGCAATAGTATTGTAGTACTACTACTACAGCGGCCTTAGCAAACGCTTTAAGAATAACGGAAAAATGTATTAAAAAACAACTTAAAAAATTGTGCTGCAAAACTCTAGAATAAATCAACAAAAAAAGAAAAAGTAAAAACAGGACAAAAGTTTGAAAACATTTTTTTTTTGCTTTGTACACAACATTTGTATTAAACGAACAAGGATTTTTTAACACAAGAAGCTGCCAGTTACATCAGTTGCCAATTGGAGCCTAATAAGAGAGTAACCCCGTATGGTATGCTACAGTATTATTCCAAACTACCAATACATTGTAAATGCATTAAAATGAATGTATGTCATACAGCAAACAAAAGCAAAACTTTCTACTGCCAGTGAAAAATGAAAATATCTTAAAAAAGTAAAAAACAAATATTAAGGATATTAATAATAATAAAAATACTTATAGAAAGTGTGGTGTGTATGTATGTGCGTGTTCTCATGCGTGAAAGTCTTTTAAAAAGTGTATTTCTAAGCATTTAAAGAGAAGCAAAATTAAATAAAATTTCAAAAGCAGTTGGCATTAATAATGGAAACTTGCCGTACTTGTGCCAAATGTGATTTTGATAATGAGACTCAATGGTTTGATTTATTTAATGCTCCCCGTTGGCAACTTGAAATGGAAAGAATACATTTGGAATTAAATACGTGGAAAATAAAGGTTAGTTTTGTATTATTATTTCTTCTTCTTATACAATATTATTTAAATATTTATAAGTTAAACAATATGGATTTTTATTTATTTCATAATCGTTTAATAAACACAAGCATATTTATGTATGTATAAGTCTATAATTATTTTAAAATTTTACTCCCGTGGCGTATAATAAATATTATTTAATATTCATCATACGCTCCGTTAACTATTCTGTTAACATATAGTACAGTGGGATTTTGTTAAAATAAAAAACAAAATTCTGCAGTTTTTTTAATTAATTTTTTTCATAAATTAGTATAACAAAAGCTTGGTACTTTTTTATTTTGTTTAGCAATAATTCTAAATAACTGTTTGTTAAGCTCTCCATTATGCATATTGAATACACCACACCACTTTGTTTCAAATACTCGTAATTGTGTATTTAGCTCAGTTGTATTTAACAATATTCTCTCTCACTCTCTTTCTGTTTGACTTCTCTAAATTTAATTAGATTTCCTGTAATGATGGTTTACCGCAAAAAATTTGCACTGATTGTTTTTCCAAATTCTGCACTGTCTCCTCTTTTCGTCTACAATGCCAGGAGGCACAAACAATATTAAGCAATATATTCGATAAAATCGATACACAAAGCATTCAAGATGATGAAGTTTTTGAGGGTTTTGCTAATGAACAGGATAATGATTTAAATAATGCTGCACGAACAACAACAGCAACAGCACCTGATATTGTAAAACAGTTGGAAAAAATTGAAGATGCAGAAAAAAGCACAACAAACAGTAGTAGTAGCAGCAGCAATAGCAGCGAAAACAATAATAATAACAACAGTAACAACAATAATGATAGTAAAAACAATGGTGAGTATGTATGAGAGGTAAATGAGAGCAAAATAAATCAAAACAAAAAATCTGTGCTATAAGGAAACATTAAGAAAAAAAAAAAAACAGAACAGAACAGCGAAAATGTGAAACTAACAGTCCTGCACTTATTATTGTTTGAAATTGTGGCAGGTCAATGAACTTGTTTTATATACATACATATAACGAATGGAAATTGAAAACAAAGCTTAATATTCTTAATGAAACGTTTTGTTTTTTTTTTTATTATTTACAGATAATATCACAACATTTAATGAAATTTTACAAATAAATTCTAATACTAACACCGAAGAGGTTTCATTTAGAATCCAAACAAAATTACCAGACACTGCCGTTTTAGTAAACGAATTAAAAAATGAAATTTCGAAACATTATTTATTACAAGATATTAATAATAATAAAAATAATAATAGTAATGACAATAACGTCAATACAATAGAAGATATTCAAAGACCTTTTAAGGCAAGCATTTCGTTAAAAAGTTCTAAAGAAGAATCACCGAATCAAATACTACCAGCTGACGATACCAACGATTTAGATGAAAACGATCTAATAGAAGAACTTATCGAAGAATTAGACATTATCGAAGAAGTCGATGATGAACAATACAACACTCACCAACAGCACCTAAACCATCACCATATGAACTTTAATGCTGAGGACTTAGATTATGAAGAAGTCAATGACAACGAAAATGATCATTTAATGCCCAATTTAAATATAACCTTTGAATGTAAATACTGTTATAAATGGAAAAATAGCTCTACAGAATATTTCGTTACACAACAACAGCTTTTGGCTCACATTACCACTATGCATCATTCGGAACAGCCCTACAATTGCCCCTATTGCAGCGAGAACTTTATGGATGCTGCCTCCAGGACCACGCACTTAAAAAACGCACACAGTCAAAAGGTATACGAATGTGAGACGTGTGGTAAAAAGTATGCCGATAAGTTTAACTTGAAAAATCATATCGAAAAATATCACAGTGGCACTGATTTCGATTGTACGCTGTGTGGTAAAAGTTTTTGCTCAAGTAAAAGTTTAAATTATCACATGAAA
Organism: Sarcophaga caerulescens; assembly: GCA_927399465.1. Taxonomy (NCBI): domain Eukaryota; kingdom Metazoa; phylum Arthropoda; class Insecta; order Diptera; family Sarcophagidae; genus Sarcophaga; species Sarcophaga caerulescens. Next base: position 100,238,712 of record OV656872.1, on the reverse strand, counting down.
TGGCATAATCCGAAGGAGCAATTAAAGTGCAGCTATTGTGATCGTTTGTTTATTAATCAACGGCATTTAAAATGCCATGAAGAAACCCACACTGGATTTCGAAGTCAGGAAGTGTGTTCGTTTTGTGGTAAAAGTAAGTATAATTGGATATAATCTAATCGTTTCAGGACATTGAACTTTTGTGTGCTATTTGGAGCTTTAAAGATACTATTCTTGTCGTATTCTCCCTCTGCTCGTTCTCAATTCACTTTACCCAACTCCCTTATTCTAATATTTTCTGGGCCGTATTATAATATTCTTTACTGTACTGTAGTGTACTTTTTTCAGTTCTTTTCTCTATTCAAGTCTATTTCACTATCCCTTTCCTTACTCTACTCTAAACACTTGCCTTCCTAGCCAAAATTTTGACTTTTAGAAAATAAAGTCTCTATATAGTATGGGTGCTCATTTAGACTTATTTCTTGTTTCTCATATTCTTCAATAATTTCTTTCCTTTTTCCTTTTTAGATTTTTTCCATTTGAAGACCTTAAGATGGCATATTTATCGCCAGCATGGTGGAGAGAAACCCTATAAATGTGGACGGTGTACAGAAGGTAGTTATACTTGAATTTTTTTTAAACTTAATTTCAAGCAAATCTTCACTTTGTCTCTTTAGTTTTTATTTCCTATTTCGAGAAACGTTTACACATGCTCGACTATCATTTGGATAATCTAACGCTGATCGAAAAAACCGAATGTATGCTGTGCCATAAACGTTACGAAAATGAATTGGAATTAAAGGACCATATGTTGGACGACCATAAAGAGAATAAAGGTGCCGTTAAAATTGCCAATAACAAGAGAGTAATAATGAATAAAAAACCAAAAAGCTTTACGGGCATATTTCAATGTGACAACTGTGATAAACGTTTCAATATGAAATCGGCTTTAGAAAGACACATGGCTGTGCATTCCACGGAGGGCAGGTGAGTAAAAAACGAGAGATTTTTTAGTTTTCTTTTTTTTCATAATTTGTGTTTAATTATAGACCTCATGCCTGTCCACAATGTCCCAAACGTTTTAAGCGTTCTCAAGATATGAAGTGGCATCTAAAGACTCATTCCACAGAGAAACCCAATATCTGTGATGTTTGTGGTAAAGGTTTTGCTTTGAAATACGTTTTAACTCAACACCGTAGAAGCCATGAAGGTAAGATTATCTTCGTCACACCTAAATCGTTTCGTTTTTAACATTTTCCTTTCTTTTGTAGTTTTAGAAAAGAATTTTACTTGTACCACTTGCGGGCGTTCTTATCTTTTTGAGAAGTCTTTACGTTTACATGAACGCATTCACAGCGGTAAAACATTTTATAACTGCGATCTATGCGGCGAAAGCTTTGTCACTCATATTAAATTCAAATGTAAGTAGACTAAATAGCCCCTGATACGCTAAGAATGGTGAAATTTGTTTTTTCCATTGCTTACTTTCCTAAATTTTAAATCAGGACATCAGGATTACAAATTGAAGTTAGACGGTTAGCCCGTTCGTTACAAAATTACATACATATATTTCAGTAAACAATCGATCTTTCTGTGACCACCTCATCCAGCGTACCCTCTAACAAGAGACGAATAAAGGTCTATTATGGTAAACTGGTGTGTCACAGGAAAACAAGGTTCCGCTATGGGGCGCTAACACAAAAGTCGATTTCGATTTCTCCATAAACAATTGTTTTGTCTAATATTGATTTGTATTGACCTCCGTATTAATATTCTTAAATTTCCATCTTTTCTAGGGCATATGAAAAAAATTCATGATGGGGAGGAGGCGGCCGCTAACGGTTTAAATTTAAATCCTACCAGAAATAAAAACAACATTGAGCTGCCATTGGACGATTTGGTCAATATTGTGATTACTTAGCAATAAAAAAAAAACTTATTTATTTATTAAGACAATATTTTACAACAACAATAAGAACAACAAAGACAAAAAAAAAACACGAAACTACTTTAAAAGAAATACAAAATCAGCTGAAAAATAACGTTCGAAAAAAGCTGCACCAAAACAAAAAATTTGAAAATAATTCTGTGCTACAAAACGGTTTTGTTAATTGTCACAGATTGTGGAAGCACCCATATGTCGTTCTCAAACATGTTTCTGCTTTTTATCGTAAATTTATATCAAATTTTTCTAAAAATTTTAGAAGAATCGATGTAGCACAGTGTTATCTTTTAAAATTGCACTAACGACCAGTAGATTTTTAGTAGATTTTTATGATAAGCAATGATATGCTCAAATACCAAAGTATATATACAAACATATTAAAATGAAATGCATTTATTTTCAAAAAAAAAAAACGAAAAAAAGAATATATAAATTAAAAAAATAAGTTTTAGGAAAAAAAGTAGACAAACAGAACTATTAATTGCTTTTGAATTAAAGTCCATTTTATCTAAGTTTAAAATTAAGTTTTTAAAAATAAGTTATCGAACTTCGATAACTGGCAACACTTTAACCATGTTGTATTATATTTTTTAATTAAAAATAAAATTACTTTTATTTCCTAAGGAAACTTAAACAAAATATTTAAAAAAATTATGTTTATTTTGTTAACAAACTTAATTCAAAACCTAAACATATGCTAATGAAATATTGTACTTTAAATTTTATTTTAATCGATATCATAATGTATTTTTATCGATATTTAATTATCATATTAAAGTAATTTAAGAATATTTGTAGTTTTTATTATTATTGTTGGAAATCTATTTTAAATTTTCTAAGGATAAGCACAAAAACTCTTTAAAGCTCAAATTTACGTTGATATCTCTTAAACTATTAAAGGAAACCAACTCTAAATTGAAGCCTTCTTTACTTTATAATTTTTTTTTTAAGACTCAAGCTACGTTTAGAATCAAAATCCATATTTAGAAAGAGTAAAAAATTAATTACCTGGTTTAGATTTTGAGAATTGCTATTGTGCGATGGATTTAACTAAAGAAAAAAAAATCAATTATCTCTTTGTCCATATAAGTCCAGAAGAGCCTGGACTGCTACCAATGCAGCCTCCCTGTAAAACTATCGGAAAATACCTAGTTTAACTGTGGCTTGATCCGAAATTTTCTGGAAAAATCACCTGCATTCATGAACGACGATCCACGTCGAGATGACTTTCATGAGGAAGTACAACCCAGCCCGACTGTCCGATTAAATTAATTGGCTTTGGCGAATTTGTCTATGATTACTCAGTGTGCTCATAGTCTAGGTTGGGCAAGATTCAAATGTGTTGGGTCTTACTACCACCAGCTCAGCACTTCACTCAATAGAAAATCAGACAGAAGTCAACTAAGTATCGCAAATAATGCTTTAGTTAAAGTTCTAAAGAGCTCACTGGTGATCAGGACAGTTAGCTGCCTGCACACTATGTTTATCAGTATAAATTTACATTGGTATCCGCACTCTGTCCACCAAATCTGAGCACTGTAAAGCTAGTTGGCTCTACCCGGTTGTAAAGTGCTGTGGTAGCTTTCTTGATCATGCTTATTCGGAATCCCAGTATAGCATCCAGATACTTTACCCTTGTGGACAAGGATACTTGAACTCCATTTACGATCTGCCAATTAATGGTAAGTAATATACTTATTTTCTCATTTGAAATCTTATTTGAGTTGAATATTTTATAAAAGAATGTCCAATTTATATAATTTCGAAATAAAATTGCTACTTTTCAGATTTCCAATGTATTTTTCTAATAATTTTTACTTTAACCTGGTTTTCTTTTCTTTACATACTGAACACGTCTCTTTTCTTTAACGGATTGCACATAGAACTGTGTTTCGAAAGTACAAAATGCAACTGTCAGTCACTATTTCTCTCGTATACCAAATCGACCAATCACAAAAAACCACATACTAAATGCAACTCTGTTTTATTAAAAGCAATAGAACACACGTCAGTGTTTTGAAAAATAGGAAAATGAAAGAATCCTAGAAAAAGCAACAGCAATTTCGGCAACATAGATTTCAGTGCATTATTAACAAAAAAAATAAGCAATACAGCAGCATATGCTTTAAAATTTTAACAAAAAACTTTTAAAACTCATAAATTATAAAAACAATACGACATTAATTGAAGAACAACAACAAAAATTACTCAAAATATTGTAAATAATAAGTAAAAGCAACGAGAAAGATACCAGAACATTAACAGAAATAACAACAAGGAAAAACCAATAGTGATAAAAAAGTCATAGAAAGTTTTTCGTACTTTATTGCTTGGGGCTGCTTTACTGCCTGCCACGCTGCAAATCACAAAGAGAAACAAAAGATAAACGCACAAAACAATATTGAATTTCAAAGGGCGATAGCAAAATTTTAATGTTCAATTGTTTATAAGTCGATCACAAACCATTGAAGTTCTATAAAGGATGGTGGTGTCATTGCCAGATCTAATGCTCCTGGGGGGCGAAAAGAAATTGACAGCATGTTTAATTTTGATGTTGATCGAACTATTTTTCGAAGGTAAACTCCCTATAACAATAAAAAAAAGAAACAAATTATAAAATGACCTTGAACTTAATAGTTTATAAGAACATTTGCCTTAGTTTTGTTTAATTAACACTTTTAATCATTCATACGTAGTACGTGGTAAATAATGATTGTTGTTTTGTTTGTTTTCATCTCTCTACGCTAGGTGCTGAATCAGTGCCCAATGCTGCGGATATTGAAAATCATTTGGAGTTGGGCAGACAGTTTCTAGCCCACAATCAATTGAGTGATGCCCTAACTCATTATCATGCCGCTGTGGGTAAGTCCTTCACTTCTAAATTTGGATTATAGGAAAATAAATGTATTATTTCTGTTTTTTGTATTGTTTTAGAGGGTGATCCTACCAATTATTTGACTTTATTTAAACGTGGTACTGTTTATATGGCTTTGGGTAAAACTCGATTTGCTATTCAGGATTTTAGCAGAGTTTTAGAATTAAAACCAGACTTTACGGCTGCACGTTTACAACGTGGTACGGTTTACATGAAGACGGGAGAATATCATGAAGCGGCAACCGATTTTGCCACTGTGGTAAGACCCATTATACACAAAATTTTGCACAATTTTCCTTATCCAACTTGCTGGTATTAAAATGTTTGTCTTCTCAACCGAAGCGAAAGTGTTGTTAAAAAATTTGTGAAAATTTGATTTGATTAGAAGAAAATAAGAATTCTGTAGCATATACAAAAGACGGAAATAGGTGCTTAATTCTGTAAAAAAAAATGCATTCATCAGTATACCTTAAAAAAATGCTTTTAAGAATATTTGAGAGTTCTTCGGATGGATCTATTAGGTTTGGTTTTAAGTTATAGGGCTTTCCCACCGAAACTTGAAATCATATCAAAATTCCACATTATAGTTATTTATGTTCATATCACCCTGTCCATTCATTTTTCTACATCTAAAACATATCATCACACACCTCTAATCAAAGTTTTATTTTAACTAACGCAATAAAAGAAAAAATATAACGAGCCCTAGTAACATCTGTTCTAAACTTCCACTAATTCTTTACAGCTTCAGGAAGAACCGTACAATGAAGCCGCACACGAAAGTTATTCACGTATCACTCCAGCCCAGGAACAATGGGATATTGTTCAAAATCTAATCGAACATGGTGACCATCGTAATGCCATACAACTGCTAACACAACTTTTAGAAATATCACCATGGTCCGTAGCATTCCGTCAGGCTCGTGCTGATGCCTATATTGAAATGAATGATTTATTAGCTGCCATATCGGATCTCAGATCAGTCAACAAACTATCACAAGATAGCACCGAAGGTTATTATCACTTGGCTTTGCTATTGTATAAAATTGGACACGCCACCAGCGCCTTAAAGGAAATTCGTGAATGTTTAAAATTCGATCCAGAGCATAAAGACTGTTTCCCCTTCTACAAGAAGTTAAGGAAAGTGGAAAAGGGTTTGTCCGGTGCCGAAGCGGCGCGTGATGAAAAACAATATCAAGACTGTATAGCATCAGCTGAAATTGCTTTGAAACATGAGAAAGAGGAAACTATGGTGATATACGAAGCCAAACGTTTGCTGTGCACCTGTTATATGCGGGACGAACAGTATGCCAAATCGTTAGGCCATTGCAATAGCGCTTTGGAAATATTGCGTGATGCACAAATCTACTGTGATCGTGCCGAGGCTTACCTTGGCTCTGAAATGTATGATGATGCCATACATGACTACCAAGAAGCCTTAGGTATGGATGAAAATCTTCAAAGAGCCAAAGAGGGCCTAGAGAAAGCTAAAAGACTGCAAAAACAAGCCGAACGACGAGACTACTATAAGATTTTAGGTGTTAAGCGTAATGCTAGTAAACAGGAAATTGTCAAAGCCTACCGCAAAGCCGCACAAAAATGGCATCCCGACAACTTCAAGGGTGATGAAAAGAAAATTGCCGAAAAGAAATTCATTGATATTGCCGCCGCCAAAGAAGTTCTCACCGATCCCGAAAAACGAAGACAATTCGACGCTGGCCAGGATCCTCTGGATCCGGAGGGTCAACAAGGACCACATGGTTTCCGCGGTGGCAGTCCATTCCAGCACTTCCATCACGGGTCACCGTTCCAGTTTAAGTTCCACTTTAACTAACATACACTTGCTAACATAATTAAAAGGCAACTTAAGCTTAAATTCTTTTAGTCAAGTTTGTTTTTAAATTTTAAGTTTATACAACTTCTTAGTCATGTAGGTAAAAATCTTTATTTTATTTCCTTCTCCATAACCTGTTAAAATCCAGGACACCATGAAACCGAATTGAAATCTTAAATTACTTGCTTTGATAACTAACCAAGAGAAAAACCCCAAGTTACAAGTTGAATTACAAATGCATTTAAAAATGTGTGTACGTGTTTGTATTGGTATATTGATTTACTGATTTGATTGCTGATTTACTTGTATCTCCTTCTTTTCTTAACTAATTTTTAATGCATTAAACAAATATTTGCCATTTAACCATATCATTCAAAAATTTTGTTTTTTTTTTTCTATATTTTTATCTATTATTCTTAATAGTAGTAAAAAAAAAGACTTTTTTCTGTGTAATTTTGTTTTGTTTTAACAAAATTTTTTCCTTTATTTTTTTTTTTCTTTGTAAATAGTAGGTTATTATTCTTAACGGAAATATTAAAAAAAAAAAAGAAACAATCAAGAAGATATTTAAATAAAAAAGAATAAAAAAACAAAAAATAAATAAATAAATTATAATTTATTAAAAAAAAAACTAAAAGTGCTTGCTAATGATACTAATTTCTGGATAACCTTGATGTGGGCTGGACTATAACATTTTAAACTTGTTATTTTTTTTTATATAAAAGACAAACGATAAGATCAAATATTAAAAAGAAACTAAACAAAAATAATAATAAAAGAATATTTTAAAATCTATAAAAAGGCGCAATAATGGTTTTAAAAAATTTTCATCAGCAACAGAACAGCCAGTCCTTCAAAACTGTAGACTACTTGGACTTAAAAATCCATAGTTTTTCCAGCTGTGGGATTATTGTTTTTATAACAGCTCTGTTGCTGGTGTCGGGAGTCTCTTCCTAGCATCTAAAAATATAATAGCAAGATGTTTCGTATTCATGATACGTTGCGTTGCCAGGCGAAAAATCGATTTAAAATCTTGATTTTATACACCAGCGGTAGGAGTTGAGTCGCCGTAGTCTAGTAGGTCGTGCATTGGCTTCTTCAACGTGAGGCCACGATTCAAACCCCAGGTCAGGCATCTCCAACAAAACGAAATATGACAAAATATTTCTGCAGCGACTTCCTCTCAGCAGATTTCTGGCAAAAACTCTGAGAGTAATTAAAATTGCCATGAAAAGCTTCTCAAAAATCTGCCATTCGGAGTCGACTTTAAACTGTAGGTCCCGCCACTCATGTATAAAAATTTACGCACACAACATAAGTGGTTTGAGAAGCTAGGTCGTAATCCTGACTGAAGGGTGGTAATGATCAATTATGTTATGGTAGGAGTTGAGTATGCAGATTTAACTACATTTTAATCAAGTCAGAGTGGATCTCATCTATTAGAATAGGAGCTGCTCATTATCTCCAATGTCAAGCTTAGAATAAAATTGTACGGTCACCCACCATTACTCATGACCGGAACCGATACTGAACAGTTATTTTATGTTTATTTTGCTCCAACATGCGTTCAGTATCCTCCCAGCCGTTTCTATCGTCGTTTTTTTTTTTTTATTGGAAAGTCCCAAGCATCTTTGAACTGACTCATAGCTAGATTACGCATATTTAACAGACATCTCCAAGAATCTATGGCTCTGATCTAGCTTAAGTTTTCACAAACTTTTTTTGCCGTTTATAATAAAAGCGTTTAAGAAATGTAAATAATAAAAAAAGGACATCAACTTTTAGTTTTTATTACTTTTTTTTTTAATTTCTGAAAATCTTATACTTATTATAACCCTACGAGTACAAAAATAGGCAAAGTTTAGTATTACAATATGTTTTCATTACAAATCGATACAAAGAAAGTTTCAATTGAAATTCCTTAACATTAAACACTTGCGGTAAAACATGAGATTATTATCTAAACAAAAAAAAAAAAAAAACTACAAAATCATCAACTTAAAATTCTCGGGAATATTTATAAATAAAACGATACGGAGACATACTCAAAGCTATTATTAAACACTTTGTATAAAGAAAACATATATGAAAACAGCCACTATGAAGATAGAAATTAAGATTAAAGTGTGTTTTAAATGGTATTTTTCATCCAAAGCTAATATGAACTGGCGTATGGGAGAATCAACTTCATTGTGGGCTGGCTTAATAGTGCGCCTGGGATTAATGCTGGGCGTTGGAGAAGCAATAGTGCGCCTGGCATAGGCATTATCACGATTGCGTAAAATAGATTTGGGTGGTGAAATTTTTGTGGGACCCACTGAATGACGTATGGGAGTGGCTTTGAGAGATTCCAAATTACGAGCAAACTGGCTAAGAAAAGGAGTTTCCACATCCTTAATGGGTGATTCTTCCACTAGGACAACATCATCTTCTTCTTCATCGTCTTCATATTCATCTTCGAGCTCAGCTTCATAGGAACGTGCATATTGAGAGGCCATCGAAGGTTTCATATAGTTAGAGGAGGGTGGTATATAACTTTTGCGCACATTAGACGTAGTAAGTGTTGAAGTTTTATTGTAGCTAGTATAGTCATCCAATCCGTAGCGATTACTGGTAGTCAATGGAGCAGTGGTAGTAATTTTGGATTCTGAAACGGGCACATAACTGTACTTTGAAGCTACGCTAGCAGTTTTCCTAATTGGTTCCTCTTCTGGCACTAAGTAATCGTGTTCGACCACGTCATCCACTTCATCTTCGTCAGCTACTGCATAAGTTTTACTTATAGGTGTCGTCTCCTGCACGTATGAAGTGGTAACCACACCAGTTTTACTTAAAAGCTGAGGCTTAGGTGAAGGCTCTTTAGTGGGTAGTTTGGGGTATAAACTTGGCGTTTTTTCAGGAGTTTTAGTTTTGGCCCTTACTGGCTCCGGCTCAAAACGATCTGGCGAAACATCTGAATACTCCGGCTCGCTAACAGTAGTTGTAGTGGTCACATGTCTTTCGGCTACTGCTATGGTACGTTGTGATGGCCGCGTACTTGGCGTAGCTGCTTTTGTCGCAACATTACTGTTTACAGTTATTTTTGGTGATGACGCCACTTCTGGTAGCTTTGAAACGTGCACAGTTTCGCGACGATTGCTTTTGGTCGGAGTGGCTTTAACAGGTTTGCCCGACATTGCCGCCTCTAAACGTCTAATTAAAATTTTGCGACTTGAATCCGTAACTGGCACATTGGGCATACCGTATTCAATGCATTTTTGTCTCAATTCCTTATTGCTCAGGGCTTCTAATTCCGCCATTGTGAATTTTTATTATTTATTTATTTGCAGTGTAAGTTGTAAGTTTTTTGAACAATTTTTCTTCGCAAATACTTTTTAAAACATAAAATAACGTCACACGTTTGGTTTTTGTCCAAAAATTTCTGGTTTTCTTAGTACGTTTAGCAAAGAAAAAAACTGGAATGAATTTCAAAAATTTTGGCAACACAAAAGTAAGCCAGTAAACACAGGGTTGTATCTTATAAGAAAAAAAAACTTTTTACATCTCCAGAGGTGCCATATTGGGTATAACATGGTAACTACTTGCTGATGAGTATTAAATGAATCGAGTAATTTGTAATTGGCCATATAGCCCAATATATAGGATATATGTTATTATCGTTTATTATCCATTAAGTTTCTTTAAAGAGCCGACTTCACTCCATCTCATGATATAAACTACAAAGTCTGTATTGTGTTCAATTGAATTCAATACATTGCATTGTGAGTATTCTGACAATATGACAAAGCATCATTAATGTTTATATAATTTTAAAATAACTGATTCTTGCTTCCATATAATATAGTTTATCTTACTTTGCTTTTTAATTTTGATTATTAGCAAATAATCACTTTAATTCTGATCCCCATCACTTTTGTATGTTTTTTATAGAACCATTTGATACAACCCTGTTATTAAGAACCATCAAATATTGCACACAAGGTGGCGTTACCAATATTAAGTAAATTGTCAAATTTATGAAATGACATTTCTGTCATGCCTTCTCTCTTTCGCCATTTGTCAAGTTTCCGGTACGTACGCGATTTTTGTGAATTTCTATAAAAAATTAAAAAAATATGTTAAATAATGCTTTAAATTTAACTAAATTCATAATGCAAATTATAATTTATGCCAATTACTCTTGTAATTAAATGTTGTTTAGTGTTTTTGAAATGAAATAAAACAGATGCTTAAAGATCTAAATTCTGTATACAAAGAAAAGAAAATAAGAATTGGAATTAAAGCAATGTTTACATATTTTAGGAAAAAAGATAAAAATTATTCTTTTGTTTTGAAAATTATATCAATATTAAGATAGAAAGATGTGAAAGTTGTTTCAAGTTTAAAGTGTTTTTAATAAAAGTAATTTTTTTTATAAATACGTTCCGTTTAGTTAACTATGGCTGACACACAAGCTGCTCCTGCTGCTGCTCCCGCTGCCAAGGCACCCAAGGCTGCTAAAGCCGCTAAGGCCCCTAAAGCTGCCAAAACTGAAAAGGTAGCCGATGTTAAATCTGCCCCCAAATACAAACGCCACGGACGTTTGTTTGCCAAGGCTGTATTCACTGGCTACAAACGTGGTTTGAGAAACCAACACGAAAACCAGGCTATCTTGAAGGTAGACAGTGCTTTAAAATTCTTAACTTTTACTTGAAATATTAATATCAAATGTTTCATTTAATGTGTTTAGATTGAAGGTGCCCGCAGAAAGGAACACGGTCATTTTTACATTGGCAAACGTTGTGTTTATGTGTACAAAGCTGAAACTAAGAAGTGCGTACCCCAACATCCAGAACGCAAGACCCGCCTCCGTGCCGTTTGGGGTAAGGTAACTCGTTTGCATGGCAACAGCGGTTGTGTACGTGCTCGTTTCAACAGAAATTTACCTGGTCACGCTATGGGTCACCGTATTCGCATTGTAAGTATTGCTTTTTATCAACAGGAATAGTGTGGGTGTGGGTTAGCAGAATAATTCCAAAAGATAACAGAGTTTTTAACTCAAAATTTAACCTTAAAAATTAGGTTAATAGTGCCATAGAACCTACAAAATTTGCCTATAAGATGGGATATGATATTACTTCAATATTTTGTTGTGTGAAAAAAATAAGCTATCAGCTGATAAGATTTTTTGACTGAGATTTCTGTGTACCTTGACATCCTTTAATTGTCAAATATGTCTAAGAAAAAAAAGACTCGTGCTAAATCAGCTATTTCGTGTTCCCGAAAATATGAAATTTCCCTCTAACATAGGATCTGATGTTTCTGTAGATGATAAGATTCCAACTGTACTGCGTTATATATGGTTTGATATCATTTCAATAGAAAACCTTATTTAATTGGTTAAAAGCCAATACGTATTCTAAAACATATTTAATTTGCCAATAAGATAGCAGAGAATTTTTGCCAATATTTTGTTGAGATGTGTGAAAAAGTAATCTGATCGGCTGATAAGATTTAAATCTAGATTTTCTATAAGTATTGACAACACTATGGCCCGTTGTGATGCTACAAATGAACCTCTATTGTTACCATTTGGAGCTAATACTAAAGCAACTTTTGCAGAAATTTTTGTCGAGAACATGACGATCAATGCGTTCATAATAGTGCCCAGAATGCTATTCCCAGTAACGCAGACTTGCGATTTGAAGAGAATTTTCATGTCCTCCTTGTTTAGCTTTGGTTAGATTTGCGTATATCCCTTAACTTGGAGATTCGCAATGTAATTCTTTAAAAAGGAAATTTCCCTGTTATTTCCGTGATTGTGCTGGGCATAGCTAATTCATTCGTTAATGTTATTCTGCTTTACCATCTCTAGAGATCTGTGGCATCCTAAAACATAATTTTCTTATAGTTTTCTAGTTATTCGAAAGTGTAATACCTCTTCTAAACATATTGCCATTACCAATAATCATCGCAGCAGTATATATGCGATATCTCGAATGTTATGGGTTTTTAACCCGATAAACTGTTATACTGTTCTAAAGATTAGCAATATTTTGTGCGAGGCGCACACTGTCGCATATATCATTACAATACCGTGGACGCTAAGATTTCCGTTAAAGATGGGGTACGATAATTGTATCATATCGTCGCTACTTCATAACAGTAATGAGAAATTCAATGTGCAACAACAAAGGCACAACATAGGGAGTAGGTGGCCCGTCTGGCTGATCTGGACTATATATAGACAACGTATCTCTTCGAATACATAATCGAAATTAATTTGGTGGAAAAGTTCAGAATGCCAAAGGAAGAGGATGCAAAGGCGCTGAGCACAAAATAAATATGCGCCACTTTTGCTGTTTGAGCGGCATGAAATAACATCGCACAATCAGAGATCCGAACGAAAATTAAAATCATTAACTCGTGTTTGAGGAAGTTGGTTGTCCTACATGGAAACGAAACTTTGTCTTCTACTCATGTCGGGTGTTTTAGTGGAGTTTTGTTTGAAATAGTTTCCAAACTAAATTAATGTTTGAGAAGAATATTCAGTACAAATTTAATTTCTTTTTTTCTTTATATGGATCTCTGCTTTATAAATTTTATTTGAAATCCTTGTTCTTACGTACGATTTTTATTGTTATTTTCGAAATCTAATATCCCTTTTCTTTTTTGTTTGTTCTCTTTCCAGATGTTGTACCCATCCAGAATTTAAGTTGTTTTAGAACTTAATTTGACCTTAAATGTAATGAATTAAAAAAACAAACTTTTTTTTAAACTAATAAAACAACAAATTTAAAATACCACACGTTTAAAAAGGCAAATCTGCTATTGTTTTAAAATTTATATACGAAATTCATGAAAAAGGCAAAGAAAAAGCGAAATGTATGGAAGTGCCTATATTTGTAGAGAAAGAAGAGTAAGAGTTTTAATCTGGCAATGCCGTATTGCGACTGCTGTTCTTTATATTGTATAAGAAAAGGTTGGCAACATATTTAAAACAGCAGCGCCATGTAAGGAAATAATCAAAAGAACAGAAACAGGAAGTATAAGACTATGATTTCAAATTAACGTTTATTAAGCATTTAAATTACAACAATTTTTATAAAGCTTTTAAATTGTAAGTTAAATAAACTTGAAAGGAAGTTATTTAAAATAATGATATAGCGCTGCCCGTTTAATCATAATTCGTGTAATTTATTGTATTACAAAAGTTTATATTTAATGAGTTGTTATTAGAATAGGATTTCATTACTATTATTGTTATGTTGTAATACATTTAAATTTATTTTGTTATTATAAAGTTCTTCTATATTTATATTGTAGTTGCCTAAGTGCACCAGTTACGACTCATAATAATTTCCTATGCAGCGTATGTTTAATGCCATTAACAACTTCTGTTTAAAGTTAAAATTATCTCGCAATACCGGGTTATAATTATAAATTTCATTTTGTAAGCCGCCGCTGGTTTCCTTCCTTTCTCCCTCTCTATCTCTCTAATAACAAACAAGCCACAGGTTTAAAAGATTCTTCTAAAACCAACCACAAAAAGAAGCAAAAAAAGAATCCATTGCTGGTTAGTCATATTTTTCCCACAATCAGACAAGTTTCTTTAGCTATTCTTATTATTTTTATGCATGAAAAAAAAAAGAAAAAAAAATAATAGGAAAATATTCTTTCACGTTCTTTTTAAAACCGATAAACTTCCATGCATGATACTTGTTAGGTTTCCTGTATGTCTACTGGACCAACATTACGATCATTCAGTACCACATACTATCATCAGTAACCACAACAACATATTGTTTGTCTGGTTGGCTGTTTAGTCGTCATCCTGTGTTAAATGCTATCCCTGAACCGTCTATCTTTGTTGAAGCTCTACATAGTTTTTCACGTGTGTGTGTGTGTTTGTCTGTGTCTCTACATAATCATTTGAGAAAATTACTTTATCCTGTTGTGGCCTGGCTTTTTAAAACTCGAAAAAAAAAAGAAAAGAAGCCAAGAAATTGTTATGCTGTCTCTGCTTCAAATGTTGTTATTGTTGCTTTCGTTGGTGCATTTGAAAAATGTTTCTTATGCCGCTTTTGATCTTGTTTTATAAGATGTTTTAACGTTTTACATTCTTTATCTTGTTGGTATTATTGTTATTATTATTATAGGCCCTGTTTTTCTTTTTTGTCTTCATGCCCATCCACTTTATCTTGAAAGAACTTACACACCCTTTTAATGGTTGCATATCTTGACTTCCAATACACATTGCTCCACTGGCCAATTGATTATATTTGTGAAATGCTTTGGTACTGCACGTTACCAACTATATAAAATAGTCTGTTAGTCTTTATACAAATTTAATTTGAAGAAATTGCCCACTATCTCTGCTGGGTTCCGAGTCATAGTGGTATTCCTGGGGACGAAAGGGCGGAAGCATTTGCTAGATTTGAGTCTGACTCGACTGTTGATATGGTAGTTGGTCCTAATCTGCCGATCTGTAACCCCTATGCAGATGGAACAGAGTCGCTGGGAGGATAAATCGGTGTGCTACGTAGATAACAGCCTTCGGCTATCTATCTAGAACTCGGCTGGAACATTGGTGGTGGCTAGGCTTCTTACAGGACGTTCTGATCTGTGACCGATCTCAGTCGGAATTCTGCATGGCACGTGGAAATTAGATGTGGAAGACCACAGAGGATCTCCTCTGTGAAAGTTCGGCTATTTATTTGACCAATATTCAGACTCCCTTGAGGTATGTAATGAGGCTGAGCCAGCTGAGTAGTGGGCATTGATCTTTACTTAGTTAAACGCTCTTTTTTATTTGCTATACTTTCGTTTCACGCTCTTTACATAATTTCCTTCATCCTTTCTAGGGCTAGTGTTGTTGTATTTGTAATTATGACTGTGCACATCCTCGAAGATGACATTGTTTCTAGGCAATAACAGGTGACAATCGTATCTTCCCAGGACCTGTTACTGTAGATTAATCCGCTGCACGCAGAAAAATTCTGAAATTGA
This sequence comes from Sarcophaga caerulescens, assembly GCA_927399465.1. Taxonomy (NCBI): domain Eukaryota; kingdom Metazoa; phylum Arthropoda; class Insecta; order Diptera; family Sarcophagidae; genus Sarcophaga; species Sarcophaga caerulescens. The sequence goes on along the minus strand of OV656872.1, from coordinate 100,223,091 downwards.
ATAAGATGAAAGGATAAACTGTAGAGCTGTTGGTTACAGCAGAATGACCGAATCTAGACTGTTGGGGGTTTTAGCCTGGCACTGGATGATTGGAAATCATTGCCCGATGGATTGAACACGATCACTGTCATAGATGTAATGATGTGGAGGAGCAGGAGACAGCAGATCCATTTTTTTACCACCATCGTAGAATCTTTGGTTTTGGCCTTAATATGAGATTTTGTGTCTTCTATAGTAGTACCTTCAGTTGATGTCGTACAGTTGAACGTCCTGTTCTATAGCGAGCGCTCAAAGCTTTATTGGAAATGCCATCTGGAAAAAAGTTCACATGACAAGGGCTCTCCTAATGTTTATTCAGTTTTGACGTCTAGTATTTGCGTCTTCTATTGTACTTTCTTTGGCATATTTCTAGAAATACCATCTAAACCAGTAGTTGGTCACATATGTCCCTTCAGCTGTGGCCGACACATATTTTTCTTAATTTTGTTCTGCATTCTTTTCAAGCGTTTGAATTGTATGTGTCCATTTTAGACAAGCGACGTGTTTTTTTTTTCTTCTTCTGCTTTGCCGTCTATCGTCTTTAGATGATTTGAGGAGTTTCTTTGTTGTCGCTCTTAGTAAAAGGTCTCCTTTTAACTGCTGTAGTATTGTAGTTGTTGTTTTTGTATTTTGATATTCAATGATAGCCTTTTATACAGAAATATTTAATTTTTCTTTAAAGAGAAATACGAGTGCGATTAAATAAACCCGAGTGAGTGTATGAGTATGTAGATTGTTGTCTTCCGATAGTGTGCACGTGTAGAAAAAGTTGGAAAATTGAGTAAGTGTGAGGAGAGATACGATGGTTTCTGTGTATGTGTGAGTGGATTATTGCTTGGCGATAGTATGTCGAAAAGAGTTGGGAAATTGTGTAAGAGTGTGAGAGTAATGAAGTCTTGTTAAGAAATCTTTGCTTATCTACATACTCTCCGCGTTCATATGCTTTGGATACTCTGGATGAGTGTAGATTTTCTTTTCTTTTTTGGTTTTTCTTTCGTTGCTTTCAATTGAAATTATTGCAGTCAGTTGGGCAATTAATGTTTGACTCTTTATGACTTTTTCGTTTATCAAATATTGAATCTTGACGTTAATCACATTTGTTGTTGTTGTTGTTATTATTATTGTTGTTGTTGTTGTTTGTGATGTGGTCAAATAAACTTTGACATTTTGAATGATGAGTGTGGTTGGTGGTAGTGTGTGAAATGTAATCGAGAACAACACCCACTTTTTTTCTGTCTAGGAAAATGAATTTCCGGCATTTGTTTTGTCGTTACAGGTAAATTCGAATTTTTTTATGATTATCTAATGGGAAATAAAGCTAACATAGCACAATTGTCCAACAGATTAGAGATTGACCTTAGAGCTTGAATCATATGCTTATTGAAGATGGTCGCTAACATAGAGTGAATATAGTTTAGCTGCCTTCTATGGAATCTCTTAATGAAAGGGCTGCTAGTGACGTTAATACAGTCAACTGAAAGACAATTGTCTATCCGATTGACTCGATTCTTATAGGATACAATTTGCCTTGAGGAAGGTTAACGAGTGGGTAACTGGGAAACTTTCCTGAAAGCCGAATGTTCTGTACAACCTGAAAGAGGCCTTCCTTTCACTCTGTACTTGTAATAAAGTGTTGGGGAGAATATGGGATTTTAGAACGAGAATCACTTATTGGATCTATGTATATAGCGGCAATAGGGCCTATTTTGACCTACGGATGCGTGGTACGGTGGAAATTCCTTAGCAGGATAACAAACCTCATTTTGATCAGCTGAATACAAAATACGCCTTCATTATTATTACTGATGCACTAAAGACCACGCTTATGCCGATGTTGGAAACATTTTTTCGCCTTTTGCCGCTGGACTTTTCCTGTAAGAGCACAGCAGTAAATACTGGTCAACAACTATGAGCTGTTGAGGGCGGCAGTTGTGCTCTAGTCCATTGAAAATAATCTATCAACCTTTTTACCGGATATCACAGCAAGTGCCCCTTCTGATACTGTCTTGTATGCCCAGGAGACTCTTTAACACAGACGTCTATGAGCCGTCTATTATCTCCACCACATACAGTAGATTCTCGATATGATGCGCAGAGTGGACTGTCGTTTCTAAGGCAAATGGATCTACATTTTAGAACGACCTGAGTACCTCTCAAACAAAGTTTGCCAACCCAGCTTTCTGCAGAAAAAAAAAACTCTGACAAACAACAGAAAGCTGTTACGACAACAACCATGGAGTGAAGACGTCTTTTTCACCCCGCGGGCACCAATATTCAAGATTAAACTACCGATTTATTTTTGCAGCCTTAAAGATCACCCTTGCCAAATGCTATTAAAAGCTTAATTTCACATCAGTCATTACGCCAGTGTATGCCTTAATATGCCATTGCACAATGCTGTTGCAAGCGCAGAGCCCTGTAGGTTGCCGCTTGAGACCTTACATCCGTTTTTGTTACGAATTGTATACGGTAACTAAGGAACTACTTATTCGAAAGATACTGTGGAGAAGAGGAAAGCAAAGAAGGCTTTCTTCGATACTGTCCTACTGTCGCTGGCAAACCACTAGCGGGAAAGGAATGTACTTCTTGCGAGCATCTGTCTATTGTATTAGACGTGAAAACAAAGATTATTTTACATATTTAGCTTTATAACGAGCACAGATAGACGTTACAGTGGGGGCACTGTCAAATTGAAGAAAGGGAATATCACAATAAATCTGCGGACCTAGGTGTGTTGAATTAAATCAGCTGGTACTCATACCTAATAACTAACTAACGAGTATTGTTACGACGATCTAGAAGAGTTAAAGGTTCCAATGGACTGTAATTAGAAAGTGCTGTATACATCCTGAATGTGAATTTGAAAAAAACTATGCTTGCCATGTGATCTTAAGTATTTACATATTGTACGTACATATATGAGTACAAGGAACACTTTAAATTAAATTTTTTTTGGAAAATTAAAGTAAAATATGGAAAACACATGTATTTACATGTGAGCATAACAACCGCCATGTTTTTTTTTAATAAAAATAAATTCCGAATGAATTTAAGGTTAAAATATCACAATTTTTAGGGGTGAAAATGCAGCAACAACAGCAATTTCACCATATATGTACGAGTATATACATATGTATGTATGTGTGTATTATTTATGATTCACTTCCATTTAAATATTATCACAACTTGGTGCACCACACACAGAGACTGGAGTTCTCATTCATAAAAATTTAACATAAAACTGCAAAAACAACAAAAAACAACGAAAATTTTATTTAAAGGGAAAATAAAATAGAGAGAGAGAGAGACAGTAAAATTACAATACACTTGTTGAATTATATTTACATGCCAACTAGCCGAGCTCTGTACTTGCAGAAGAGTATGTGCAGTGAAAAAATCAAAACATTAAAACATCGCTGAGGCTCGTGTGTTGAGTAAACGATATTGTAATGATAAAGTCTACAAAAGACTTTACAAAGGGGGAAAAAAAATAAATAAAACCTGTATTGCGTTACAACAACGTCTGTTATGTTTGTTTATTTAGTAGCTCACTAAACAGTCATTCAACAATGCGGAGACAATTCAGTCAAACGACAGTAAGCGTACAGAGAGGTTGTGTTTTCGTATGAAAGGGAAATTAACGGCGCGTTGTTTCTTTTATTTTTTCTTTTTTCTTGCGGTGTAAAAGTGAAGTGAAAACCAATAAAAAAATGAATATTAACACAGTAATAATGTGAAATAATGTTTATAAAGTAAATTAAATGCAAAAAAATCGACATAAAAAAGAGAAGTAAAAACAATTGTAAAAGAAATTAAAAAAAGTAAGTGCAGAAATTGTTTTTAAAACGTTTAAATTGGAAAGAAAATCTTTATTTTCCAAGAAAATCTATTAAAGACCCCCCGTTTTGTTGAAATTGTTGCCATTTTGTTAATGGTATAGTTTGACTCTCTCATTTTAATGCATTTTTCTTCTTTTTTCTTTATTTTTTTTTTTTTGAGAGAGCAAAAAAACTAAACAGTATTTCATTAATCGCGAGAGACGGAGAGGCAGATTGAGAGAGTAAAGTTTCAAAGTTTATGTTGTGTTTAGCTGATATATTTAGCATAGAGCTCCAACAACAATGTTTTAAAACAAAAAACCGGTTACTCAGCTTAAATTGTTGGCTGCTCCTTCGAAACATAAAATCAAATTGAAAAAAAAAATAAACAACCAACAAAATACCAAAAATACCAACAAAAATTGTATGTTGTTTTATGTGTTTGTGTGAATTTTTTCAAACGAACGTCTACAACCAAAAAAAAAAAAAAACGAATTTTTTCTTGTTTTTGTTTTCTTAATCATAAATTCCATTAATGCAAACAAACGAACCGTCGAAATAACAACAAATCTATACAAAATAAAATACCTACTCAAACAGTCACAACACTAAAAACCACAACAACAACAACAACAATTATATTGCATTGCATTAAAAATATTCGATTTACGAAAAAAAAACAACAAAACAACAAAATAGAAACAAACCACAACAACGTTGTAAAATGAAATACGATTAAACGATGTTACAAATCCAACACACTTGCTTGCATTCACACACATACACATGTAAAAATTGTCTTGTATAGCAGTTAAATGTACATACGTAAAGTGGCCCTTCCATTAAATTAACCAAAAAAAAAATCGAAACCAAAACCAACGTTATTTTTTTTCTGTGTTTTTAAGAAAAGGAAATATTGTTTCTTCTTACGTTTTTAAAAAATAAAAACAAAGAAAAAAGTGAAAGAAGAAAAATTTTAAATTTACCAGAGTGCGGTGTTTGGTATTTTAGAAATTTTGTTAATGCAAGTAAAAACAAGTGTTTTCTTTTCTTATTGTCTTCGTTTCTGTTGTAAACAAATAAACAGAGTTTCAGAGAGATTTTCGAAAAATAAACGCAATTTATTGGTGCAGCAGTTTTCTCTTAAAAAAGAAAATAATTTTGGTAAGTACATACATAAATAAAATCAATAATTCTTATAAAATTTTATATCTATTATTTTACCTTCAATTATAATGTTATCCGCATTATAATCATCCTCTCAAAATTGGGTTAATTTTGCCATGTTGTTTCAAAAACGGAATTCTTTTCATATCCAGTTTTAATTAAATATGTTTCCAAACAATTTCTGATGTTTCTAGGCAATCGCAAGAGTGTTTGTTATTGTTAGTCATTATGAGGTGTCTTAGCACTGCCACCATACGACCTATTTATTGTACTCCTCTCAAACTTTATTATAGGGATACCGTACCCTATAATGTCTCCTCCAAACCTATTGCCCTGACATATTTCAGGATGCTAGACGGGGCCAACTGTGAGAATTCCCTGCCTAGCATCTAATATGAAAGGCATTAATGCCCCCACAGGCTCCAAGAATGTGCTCCGTTGATTCATTTTCATCATCACGGAATCTACCGCCATTCTGAATAAGTTCACCCAGAATTTGCAGAAGGCCAGACTGGTTATCAACCTCACAAATTTCAGGATACTAGACGGGGCCTACTGTGAGAATTCCCTGTCAGAAGACCAGACCGGTTATCAACCTCAGGTTATTTTTTGATATCCTGATGCATGACCAACAAAAGTTTAAATTGCCTCAAACCTAATTGCTTTGAGAAGAGTTTTTGCTACTCTTTACCTTCCTTTTCGTGGAGCACACGTTTCCAAACATCCGTTGCCATTTCACAGAAGGATTCTGACCATATCAACGTGACGTACATAGAAGCTCCCCTTCTCGCATCATCGAAAATTCCCACATAACCTGACACCTACCAGCCACTATTGCCATAATGGTAGAATAAGAAAAAGGATGGTGTACGAGTTTTCTGTTTTCTTCATTACTTTTTTTTTTTAATCTCTGCAGAGAATCTGATTCTTGGAACTGTTCTTAAGCGTTTATGCCAAGTAATTTTTCTTGTAACATTTTCAATTGGGTTAACCGAGTAGAGACAATCAAATTATCTTTCTTTCCTTATTTTTCATTCTTATTCGTAATTTATTTTATTTCCTATTCATTATTTGCGTAACTATCGCGGAGTAAAATTGTGTTTTTCCAATAGTATCTGATACTTACACTCATACTTCTATGCATGCATTCATGTGTATGTATGTGTGTGTAACACAAGAGTGGTTAATTTTCCACAAAAAAATTTCTATTTTATTGTTTTATTATATGATTATTATTATTACTATTATTGTTATTATTATAACGTTATTGATAAATCGAAAATAAATTAAAAAAAAAAAAATTTTCTTATTAGAACAAGGCCGGCCAATCAATAACAAACGAACATTAATTTCGCTAAACGTTCTTCATAAGTTGAACGGACGTTATTAAGAAATAAACATTTATTGTATATACACACATACACACACTTTCGCACATTTACAAATGTTTACATAGTAGTAGTTTACGTAGTATGTAGTAGTAATTCTATTACTTTGTTTAAATGTAATTATATTATGTTGTTATTGTTGTTTTTTTTTTGTTTCTTTTAACTCCTCTACATGCATTTGTATTTGTTAATTTTTTTATTAATTGTTGGTTCTTGTTGTTTCTGATTTTTTTTATTTGCTTTTATTGCACTAGTAGTTGTAGCTGTATTTGGTGTTTTTCTAATTATAATTAGAATTCAAGTATGTGTGACGAATATAGAGTTTGAAATAGAAATAATAACTCGTTTTTGTTTTAATTATTCTTGTTGTTTTCTTGCTCTTTATTATAACAGTATGATATTGTTGTTATTGTTGTTTGCATAATTATAACTCTTAATTCATCATCATATGCTTGTTATTGCTGTTACACATGTTTTGTTCTGTTGGTGGTTATACCATTTTGTTTACCTAACGTCCATTAAAACAAAACAAAATAGGGTAGCCATGTGTAAATAGACAAAATTAAAGAAGGGCATTTGATATTGGGAATAGTGTTGGGAAAATATCGAATCTTCCAACAGGAGCCTTTGAACCAGGGATTACCATTTCATAGCACAATTGTGCAGAGAGAATTCATACACATTGCTTATGCTCTTTTATTTAGTCGTCGATCAGACTGTGACAAGCACACATGTCAGCGGATGCTATATTATTTTTTTTATGTTTACACTCAAAAAATATTTTATGTTGAAAAATCCTGTTTTTTAAAATTCAAAGTCTTATATGTTCTTAAAACACATTTTGATTGTTTTAATAGTTAAGTAAATAATTTAGATGATATAGAAAGAGAACAACTTTTTTATAGACATAAAGCAATATTTTGGAAAAATTAAAAGGTTGGTTATTAGCAGGAGAGGAAATTTATGAACCAAAATTAGTACCCAGCAAATATCTAAAAAAGATAACCTAATTATTAAATCAAAGATGTATAACTTTATGTATGTTGATGAAATGAAAATCAAAATAAGATATATTACTAACATTTTTCTATGACTGTAAGCTCTCAACTTATTTTCTCTCTCTCTTACTCACTAATACACAACCAAAAAATTTTTGGTAACCCTTGCTTTGAACTTTAACTACATTGGATATTCGCAGACGTCGGCACCAATAGCCCCCGGAGGCCGAAAATCTTCGGTTTTTTACACACATAGGACACGAACATCAACAATGTTCGTTAAAAAGAGCGTAAAATTGCATTCAGTTGCTTGTCAGCTTCTAAAGAAGAAGATTCATGTCGCTTTTTTTAGCTTTCAATGATACACCCAAAAAAATATTACAGTAGGATTCACTATTTTCCAATGAGATTCACTAATAACAATGAGAAATGATCTCCATTTTTGGAAGAATATTTGTCAAGTTAAATACGCAGTCTTTAGGGATTTGGCGCTGAAATTTTTTTATATTTTCCATTACATAAACATATTATTAAGTTACACTTGAAAATAATACTAACAATTTTCCTCTGGGTTAAAACACTTGCCTCTCACAAATAACCTTACATTTTTATCATGTTCTCTTTGTGCCGACGTCTAGATATTCGGCACGAACGAATTGAGCGCATGGTTATACTATGTTCAGACATGCACTTATATTGAGTAAATCGCAATAAACGGCATTATTGATCTCAATATTTCATATAAAATGTCAATTAGTTATTGCTCAATAAATTCATAAATTGTTATAATATTGATTAAAACTTGAAATACAGCACTGTCATAAGTACGTTCAGTGAGCATATTACAGTTTTCCGAACACTTTCTATTGATATTTGACAACTCAAATATCAACAACGACAAAAAAAAACAAAACAACGAACAACGAACAAAACAAAAACAATGTTGTTGAAACAAACAGCAGTTTTGTTTACCAGCTGTCAAATGAATATTGAATAAGCAGCTGAACTGCGTATATTGTTATATCTAAACACTTAAAATATTGTAATCAATAAACCGAATATTGACTCAATAAAAGTGCATGTCTGAACATAGTATTATCTCACGTTGAGGTGATGTGAATTCGCCTACGAATTAATGCGATTTCACTTCGTTAGAGTTTTTCTTGTTAGGGTATTTTAACTAACAGGTGTATGTGAATAAGTCACAAATCACAACGGTTCTCAAAGACAGCATAACGCTGGAGTTATGGACATTTTGGAAGCGTTTCTCCTCGAGAATCTTCATTCTCTTTTATTTTACTATTTCAAAAGTATGGCAACCCTTCTAAGCTTGGGAACACCTGTTGTTGGAGTTGTAATACTTTTATTTTGTTGTTATAATTCAATGCATTTCTACTAAACACAATTCAAATAAACAAACAAAGTCGAAATGAGTAGAAAATTTCATTTACATTATATGTGTATGAACCCGAATGTATGTATGTTGTGTGTGTGTGTGTAAATTACTTACGTATGACTTCGTTTATTCTAACAGCTGAGTACATTTATCATTCGGTCAATTATTCACTGACATTTACTCACTCAACTACTACTAAATGAGTGGCTAAATATTATGGCATTGCAATAACAACAATTACGTACTGTACATATGTACGTATGTGCATTGATGCACCAAGCATTACCGCCACAAAATGTTTTGCTTGTTGCAATGGTGGATAAAATAAGTGAGTGAGTGACAGAGAGGGAGGGTGAGTACAGTAGTAGAGTAAAAAAAAAACTATTCCACTAACACTGGGTTAAATTATATTTCGAAATGATTCTAGAACTTGAGTAATGTTTTTGAGTATGGTTTTCAAAGAAAAAAAAACATTCTAAAGTTATGATCAGAATTATAGTGTAATTATTTGCAGTAGCATTACGTGTATGTGTTTTTATTAAATGACCACCACCACCGTTAACTCTCTCCCTGACTCCCATTAAGTTTCTTTATCAAAACAATTGCATTCAATGTGGTTTATTTCAACTCGTTTTCTTTCATTTGTTTTCTTATCAAAGCAATTGCAGTGCAGTGTTGTATTTGAGATACAGAGCTGGAACATGTGAAATGTTTTTACATGCCGCCAGTGCATATATTTTTTCAATGAAAAATAATTGCATTTAATTTTATTCCTGCCTTCTTTTTGACTTCTCTCCCTATTTTTTTTTGTTTGTTTTAAAACGCACACAAAAATTCAGAAAGTCTGTAGCATTTAAAATAAGAAAGAGAAAAAAAAACTTGGAAATAATTTTGCCAAGATAAATACAAGACACGCAATAAATAACAGGCTAAGCAACTTGTTGCATGAAAGCCGTGCACCAATTTTATGAAGGCGTTGCAGACTTTTGATTTTTTGGTGGAATTATAAAACTTTTTTAAACAGTTATTACTTTGTTTAATTGTTTTATTATGTACAACATTTTCCAATACTCTCACTAAAATCATGATACATGGGAACGTATGTTCCCACTAAAAATATTTAAATGCTCGCTATAGACAGCTTCTTAAACGGGTTATTTTGAAAATGTCCGCTTAAATGTGCTTTACAAATACAGTGGCAAATGGCAATCCTACCATGCTAGAATCTGCTCAGCTGGAAAGGCTTGATACATGTAACTCGAACAACGTAAAAAAAATTGGTAAGAAGTTGTAGTGATAGATGCTTTCCGACATTCCTATTGTTCTTGGAGAAACGAAAAGGAATAAAAAAGAGGAAATATCATCATTTTGAGGGTAACCCTGCTTGTGTTAAGTTGTACAAACTGATTTCAAACTAGGCGAGTTCAGTTGGACGTCCTATGGCTCATTGTGACAATCTCTTGTGTATTCTTTCCAATTAGCATACCTTGAGAACCATTTACTGACCCCAGACAAATTCAGTTAAATATGACAGCGAACTATCGGGATTCCGTGGTATCCCTACTCCCAAAAAATTATCTGCGCTAAGATGATTTAGTCTAGCTTCCCATATAGCCGGACAACTACACAGAAAGTGCTGGGGAGATCTTCTTTTGGTCTCTGTTCTTACGATTACTGATGAATAGGTAGGCATACCCGTTGTCTAGGCGATCCTTGCACGATTTTTGCATAAGCTGTAGGTTGGAGGATGAGGAGAAGAAAGGAATCCTCTTTCATTTAAAGTGTAAATGCTCAGTACTCGCGTAATGACGTATGAGAGTATCGGGATCTCCATTCTTATTTTTTTTTTTTTTTGAGGAAACTGTATGGGATGAGAACCATCTACGTCTTCATTTATAAAATGTAGTAAAAATGGATATAATAAGCTGATCTTAATGGAAACCTTACGGGATTATCTGTGGTAGTGACAACCAACCTAACCTAACCCTCTTTTTTTTGAATTTACTTCCAACAAAACTGCGTCCAGTAATTACATCCGCTGGAAGCCTAATAAAATTCCTGTCAAGAGTCAAAAGATCTCCGTATTTTTCTTTTGCCAGAGTAGGAAAGGGCATCTGTAAGTACCGCCATTAGACCATCTACGTTTCTGATTTACTTTATCAAAACCATGCACCCACATTGTCGTCGTGAGACCAAATGCGACATCCGTGCCCTAACTGGAACCAAATGCAGTTGTCTGTTTTTGTCAATGTGACTGTAAAAGCAAATGGATTACCCGAAATTCATCTTCCTTAACAGCCTATTCATCTATCATCTTGGGTAGCATACAAGTGTAGCGTATTTTACAAATTCGTTTTAATTTCGGTGAAATTCGCTCAATAAACTTTTCAAAAATTTATTAAACCATAAATATTTTCATACAGAAAAAGAAAAAAAAAAAACAAACAATAACAGCAACAACAATTTTCCCCCTGTACCGCCAAGTTCTACTTACGATGGTACGTACGTACGGTGCCAAGCTACTGGCAAAGCAAGACAAGATTTATGAAAACCACAAAAAGAAACGCAAGAAAACCAACCATTTGTTGTTATTTTTCCCCCCTTTTGCAAAAATATTTCAAACCATTTGGTCTTTTGCCAGCCAGTCAGTCACCCCTCCTTCCAGACCGCCAGCCCGTCGTCATTCACAGTGTTGGCAAGTCAGTGAATTGCGTTCCAAACAAATGCAACCAAGACAACCAGCCAACCAACAGCCAACAGAGTTTCTTTTTTCAGTGACTACTGCGTGTGTCTGTATTTTGTAAAGCTTCTACACAAGCAGCCAAGGAGAGGGAAACTTATTGGCAAGTGTTTCGATTTGATGAAGAAAAAAAAAAATCATTGCAATTTAACTTTAAGCGGTTTTTACCATCGCCACCATGACTATCATTTGTGTAATACCATCACCGTCGCCATAACCGCCACCGCCATTACAATCAAACCAATAGTTTTGGTTTATCAAGCCAAAACCGCTTTAGGTACGTAAGTCTTATTCGATTTGTTGTTGTTGTTTGTCGTTTAAGAGGACTTACACGCGCTCTTACTCTTTAAACCGTTGCTTTGAGTGACTAAGTCACTGGCCGTGACTGAATGAGTGACTGCACGGCACTATATTGCTGATATTTTTGCCAATTTAAACAAATATTTACGTCAAGTTACTGTCACCAGCAGTGTAACACAGTCAATAATTACACACGTACATACATGAGTTAATACAGTTTTTTCTTCTTCTTCTGCTAATGCCAGTGAGTATTTGATGACGAGCGTTAGGAATGAGGGTTTCGAAACTTAATAAATCCAGCGTGAAATAAAATTTAATTCTTATTTGAAGTAGAATTAGAAATAATCGCCAAAGAATTCTTCGTTTTAAAGTGGAGATTATAGGGAGCGTAATTGGCAAACGCTATTGTTTTTATTCTACCGTCAAAGCGTTGGTGGAAAGGTGTCTCAAAGCCTTAACAGATTTGTAGCAAACTTTGTGTATAAAAAATTATATCAGGTTCTCCAAAACACCGCTGCTTCGGTCTCACTTTGCTCGAGAAGATCTGGAGATTCGCACAAATTTCGTGGAACACGTAAATTAGAATATTTAATGCGAGGAGCATACAGACAGTTGTTTTATACGCTTGCGAACCATGAAACTTGCGGAAAAAACAGCTACAAGCGCAACAAGCTTTCGTAAACCTTTTTTAAAATGGAATCATGAATGTAACTAGGTGGCAGGAGCATATAATTTAGGAAATACGACTTCGCAAATGAATGTGTGGAAAGCAACTTATTTACCTAATTGGTCATTACAACCCTTTAGTCAAGAGTACAACCTAGTTTCTCACACCACCCACAACATGTATTAATTTTGTCCATGAATGGTGGGACCTGCAGTTTAAAGCCGACAATTTTTGAGAAACTTTTCATGCCAATTTTATTTACTCTTGAAACTTTTTGCCAGAAGACTGCTAAGGGGAAGTCCCCGAAGAAATATTTTTATTTGATTTCGTTTTCTTTGGAATGTCTGAGCGATAATTTTATACGTGAGTGGCGGGACCTACAGTTTAACGCCGACTCCGAACGACAGATTATTGAGAAACTTTTTCATGGTAGGTTTATTTACTCTCTAGAGTTTTTGCCAGAAATCTGCTGAGAGGAAATCGCCGAAGAAATATTTTTTTTCATATTTAGTTTTGATGCCTGACCTGGGTTACAAACCTGAGCTTTATTGTCTAATAAGCTAACGCACTACCTATTAGACTACGGCTTTGTGAGATTGGCAGTTTCAAAATCACCAAACGGAGAACCATTATAAACAAACAAACAATACATTGGTGGTTGACAATAGCAGTATCCAGTACGAATGTTATACTATGTTTAGACATGCACTTTTATTGAGTCAATATTCGGTTTATTGATTACAATATTTTAAGTGTTTAGACATAACAATATACGCAGTTCAGCTGCTTATTCAATATTCATTTGACAGCTGGTAAACAAAACAGCTGGTTGTTTCAACAACATTGTTTTTGTTTTGTTCGTAGTTTTTTTGTTTTGTTTTTTTTTTGTTTGTCGTTGTTGATATTTGAGTTGTCAAATATCAATAGAAAGTGTTCGGAAAATTATAATATGCTCACTCAACGTAATTATTGACAGTGCTGTATTTCAAGTTTTAATCAATATTATAACAATTTATGAATTTATTGAGCAATAATTAATTGACATTTTATATGAAATATTGAGATCAATAATGCCATTTATTGCGATTTACTCAATATAAGTGCATGTCTGAACATAGTATTAGGATTGTGAATTCCATTCTCAACGTCAATTTGTCACACACGACACCCTCTTTCCGTTCCTTTGGAATTTACAACCCGGTATTCCTACACAATGGATTGCCTGAATTGGGGTCATCTCTTGAGTGATGGTCTCAGCTAAAAATAAAAAAAAAAATTGAAGAAAGTAAGTGGAAAGTAATAAAAATTAAAATTTTTATGATTTTTTGTTTTTTTCTTTAAAATTCAATGAGTTTTTTTTATTTGTTTTTCTTTTCCTAACTCTTACTTTTATTTCAAACATCAATCAATAAAAACAAAGTAATAAAGCGAGCGTGTTTTACTAGGCTACACTTAAAAACTGTTATTGTAATGGTGATAAGACAATTTCAGTAAATTATCAACCAACCAACCAACCAACCGGTTACTTGAAGGGTTAATTTATAAGCAACAGGAAATAAAATTAAATATTCGGATAACAATAATTCAACAGGCAGGCTGGCTGGCAGGCAAGCAGACAGGCACGTAGAGATTGTTACTAAATAACGTCAACAGATTTTAAAAATAAAAATAAAACAAAAAAAAAAATTAAATGAAAAACGATTTTATTAAAGAAATGAAAGGCGAACAAACAAATCCATTACCACAAGCAAGCATTAAAAAATGTTTCATTTGATTTGATTGAAATTAAACTCTCTTAAATGAAACAAAACTCCTCTATTTTTGTTAACTTAACATTGCTTATGTAATTTTTAATGTTTTTTTCGTATGATTTTTGTTTTCAATAACAAGTAACAGTAAGACTATCTTTTAAACAGGTTTTGTAAGACATCCACAATCCAAGCAAATAGAGTAAGAAGAGCAAAGTGTAATAAGTATTCTTACACACGCTCTCTCTGTCTCTCTCTTCTAATTACTTGCAAATGAACTCATCACCAGAACAATAAAAATAAACAAATTCTTTGCATGTCAGGTGAAGCCATCATATTCTTAATGACAGCGACTTATCGGGCTGAGAATTGTTTTTTTTTTTTTTTTTTTTTGAATTTGAATTTCCGCCTTTAATCGCCAATTTAACCGGGTATTTTGCCAGCTTTGAGACAATGTTTTATTGCCTGAAATTATCCCAAGTAATGTTAATATTTTATAGGGTATAGGCATTAAATTCCATTGTTTTCTTTAATGGAAAATAATTTTTAAATAATGTTGCTTAGACAGAATAAATCGTTAATTTTTTATTTTAGAAAAAAAAACAAATAAATTTTTGAACAACAAAGAAATTACGATAATCCAATTAAGGTAGTTAATAAAATAAGAATAACAATAACAAATCAACAGTAAGGTTCTAGAAGTTACCATACCAAACGTAAATGAACACACATAATTGGTCATTACAATCCTTCAGTCAGGATTTTGACCTAGCTTCTCACAACACTTATGTTGTGTGCGTTAATTTTATACATGAGTGGCGGGACGTACAGTTTAAAGTCGACTCCGAACGACAGATTTTTGAGAAGCTCTTCATGGCAATATTATTTACTCTCAGAGTTTTTGCCAGAAATCTGCTGAGAAGCAGTCGCCGAAGAAATATTTTTTTTTTCATATTTTCGTTTTTAATGCCTGACCTGGGATACGAACACGGGCTTTACGTCTAATAAGCCAACACACTACCTACTAGACTACGGCGACTACTAAATGAAACATAATTTAAAAACCTCCACTCTGGTAAGGCTTGCAATTCTTTTCTTTCATCTCAAATGTCATTTACTTAGTGAAAGGTTTTCCATTTACGAATATGGATCTTTTGCAATTGAAAAATGCTTAATTAAAATTGACTTCAAAAGGGGCTACTTAAACGTGATCACTTTTCTAGCATTACAGGATAATTATGGTCAGCGTAATCGATCTTTTAAGCACGAAATTGGCAAAATTATAAAAATAAAACTTGAAGTCACGCGCTATCGAAAATATCACTTTTATTAGAGAAAATATAGCGGATAATACCAATTTTTTGATTTCAAGGCGCTATCAGCAATATTTTGTACTTGCTCTGGCATCCGTGTGAAGTTCAACTCATGCAACAAGTAAAGACGGCTGACGACGAATTAGATGCTGAAGAAATAAGCTTTTAATCATTATATTTCGAATAAAATTTCTTCAATTCTAACACTTATTTCTTACTCGTTGGATAAGCAATAAGCAAAATAATCGAATAAGAGGCTTAGGGTACCCAGAAGTGATTGTGCGAAAAGCGAATCTATCAAGAGAAGTGACTGTTTGGTCTCCATCACGGTCTGTATGTGTCATTAGGACGCATGTGGTCGAAAATAATCCTAAAAGAACTGTTACCGTCATTTCAAAGCATTATTTCCGTAGGTAAGTAGGTAGGTAGAGGTGGCTGCCCATCCAAGAAAAAGTCCTTGGATGGACTCACTTAGGCCGCATTGTGTTACCACAGTTATCCGTTATCCCCTAGTCCCGGAACCACTCGGAGCTCCTGATGAAGCGATTTAGGCTGCCAATGTCAATCCTTGACAGTTCCTCCAGATCATCCATGTAGTAAGTACCCAAGTACTTCCTTCTCCTTTGGCAAAGAGCCGGGCATGTACCCAGCAGGTGAGAGACAGTTTCCTCCTCTTCCTCAGCTCTGCAGCTTTTGCAGAAGTCGTTAGCAAGGTGTCCAAGACCAATGCGCCTCGCATGCGTACCCATAATGCAATGCCCCGTAATGACACCGACAACTACACTTAGCGCGCCTCTTTGGAGTTTAAGTAGACTCATTGTGCGATTATTGCCGTATGAAAATTTACTTTTTTTGACCTGCAATTGAAGATTATGAACTAGACGTGGATGCGGTGCCACTAGTCATACAATACGACCGATTTTGGTTTTATTGCACTGAAAAGTTTCTCTATTTTGTAAGGCTACCGGTCAAGCACCAGTGTTCTAAAATTTGACAAATGTAATGTAAAACTGCTTGCTTTGGTTGAAAAGCAGAATCTTTTCCCTGTCATTTGCAGAATCGAATCCAGTGTAGGGGATATTCCATGCAAACCATTGTTATCATGTGATGTAATTCACAATATTTGTTTCTTTATTGTTTCTTCTTTTCCCATCATAAATCATACAAAATTAAACATTTTTTGAGTTTTATTTCGTTTTCTAAAAACCAAAGCAATTATTTTGTTATTATTATTGTTGTTGTATTGTTGTTGTTATTATTGTATAAGAGTCCATATATTCATTTATTGCAAATTTCAAAATCTAACCTCTAATAAACTCAATTAACTTTTTCAATTTCTAAGTGTAGTTGTTGTTTCTATAATTAGAACATGCAGAGAACATGTCGATTATGGTCTGACGTCAATTTGTAATGAAAAATACAACACAATAAATACAACAATACCTCAATACAACAATATGCGAGAGAACAAAAAACCACAATAAAATTGAACAAAAAAAGGAGAACAAAACACAATAATTTTTTGCAATTAAATTAAGCTTCTCCCAGTAGTTAGAAATGAACAGAACAAATACTAGAGTATTTAAAAATTAAAAAAAAAGAAAAAAAAACGGAATTCATCATGACAAAAATATTTATGATAGTTCGCTTTGATTTTTTATTATAAAATTTAATTGTTTCAACACTACCTGCTCTTCAAATTGTCAAAAGCCCTCCATACTTCTATCACTTACTGTTTGGCAACTTCCAGAACTTAACTGTTGATTTGTTGTTGTTACTTTGTTTTGTTTTTATCTGAAGTAGGACGTTGAGGACTAAACTTTACAACTTTTGTATCAAAATAATACTCTGATACCTTTTTCTTTCAACATTTTTGAAGACTTGGCCTGAAAAGTGGAACCTACCGTTACATGACAAAATGCTTGGATCTAGAATTTCATACTAAAGAAGCTATATTATAACCTAAAGACGTCAGTCTCATCGATCGAGTTACCATAATTTTCGTGACGCTTTTATTTCATTGGTTTATGTCATTAAATGACATCCTCTGGAATGATTGCAGGTAGTCGATCCCTTTGAGCTAGAGTTTTCAAGTAATTTCGCACATTTCAAGCGATATCTAGGCGGTAACTAATGAAATATTGGTTTTCAAATGCTATACAATGTTAGGGAATTTTCCGCGTAGATGCGGTCAGTGGGATAGCCGTACAAGAAAAAAGTCAAACGAGCTCAAATCACATGATCTTGGTGGTCAATTGGCTTCGTTAGCGCATGACTCTACTCTTCTAGAAACTCTTCATGTAAAAAAGCTAAAATCAGGTGAGGTGAGTGGACTGTGGCATCGTTTTGCTGAAACATTATTTTTAATCGCAGGCCAAAAAGTCCACATTGATTGAGCTATATAGCCCGCTGAATTGACGGGCGTTTTCGAAAAATTGCGGACCAATGCGTCCACCAAACAGTCAGTTTTACAAGATGAAATTGCGTTTCCGTAATCATTTCAGGGTCTTCCAAACCGCATATGCAACAATGTTATTAGTTGACGTAACCACAGAACAATAACAGCGCTTCATCGCTGAAAAAAAATTTTGTTCGAATAAACAGCATTAAAAGCCTGTTCATCCATCATTTCAGAACAACGTTTTAAACCACCTGTGGGCTTTAATTGCGCGCGTGAGTTGGGCTTTATATGAATTGAGATGCAAAATGTCCCATAATAAGCCGTACGATAGGCTCATTTGCTGAGAACGAAGTGAAATCGAAAAATTCGAATTATTTGTTGTCGCACTTTTTCTAACAGAAGCAATATTTTTAGCAGTGCATACATTACGATGATACACTGTAACGCTTCCAATCTCTTTAAATTTCTTAATAATCTTATCAATCTCCTGCACAGTAGTTCGATTATGACGACCATATTTACCCTGTAATGTTTGAAAGTGACCGACTGACATATTCGTAAATGGTAAACATTTCACATTTCAGAAGAAAGATAGTTAAGAGGTGGTAGCTTTCAATAGACTGACGGTGTTGAAACTACTAAATGGATAAGCTGTTTGCCGGTGTGGCAACTTCCAGAATCTTACTGTTGATTTGTTATTGTTATTTTTCATTCTTTCGTTTTGTTATTGTTTGTTTTCAGTGTTCATTCAATTCTATGGCTGGATACACAACTTAAAAATGTGGTATTAAATCCAAAATATTAATTTTAACCACAAGCCCTATATTTTCTTTGCTTGATTAACCATATTTTTTTTACCCCCTCGATGTAATGATATTATTTTTGTTGTTGTTACTGTTGTTTGTGTATTTTTTTTTTATTTGAAATTAAATAACTGACCTGACTGACCATAATAATTATAAAGGGGTTTTAATATTATAGACGACGGATATTATGAAATCTGTGATTAATTCAATTCTATTATTAAATAAACAAAATACATGTAAATATTCTATAATAAAAGAACAATTAAATAATAAAATGCGTAATAATGCAATTAGAATATCATTATGACATGCAGCAGCAGATATTTTGCTTTGGCGTCGCCTTCTTTTTGCCCGAGTTCCCCTAATAGTGGGATCCAATTTATGGAATCGGGATCTTCAGACATTAGTACTGAGCACTAGAATTGCTCATAAATTGCTGCTTTTTATTAAGGAAATTATTTTCAGTGGATCACAAAAAATTTCTCATTTCGTCTTATATATCGGGTGTCCGAACTTTGACAGTTGATAACGGCCATTTTGTTCAGGCTACATCTGTCAAATTAGTTGTCATTTATTCAGTTTGTTTTGTCAAATCATCATGGACGAACATAGTATTGAACAATATGTTTAAATGATAAAAATGTTTCCTCAAAATGGGTGTTCTGTTCGTGAAAGAACAAAATTGCCCG
This sequence comes from Sarcophaga caerulescens, assembly GCA_927399465.1. Taxonomy (NCBI): domain Eukaryota; kingdom Metazoa; phylum Arthropoda; class Insecta; order Diptera; family Sarcophagidae; genus Sarcophaga; species Sarcophaga caerulescens. The sequence goes on along the minus strand of OV656872.1, from coordinate 100,203,621 downwards.
CATTTTGCCCACTATTGCGATCGCCATAATCGTCCTACCGAGAGGATAAATTCGAGTCCACTGGTTCAGTAAACTATTGACCAACAACCATACGTCGACGGAACGCAACATATGCCGAAATATCGTTATTGTCCATGAAAGTGTGCACAAAAATACGAGGCAGATGATATTGTATCACTTACAAGAACTCGATCTTTCGGAGATCACAAGTTGGCAAATTTTGTGTTGTGACTTGGGCACATATACAAATTTCAACTGACTCAGGAACTGAAGGCAAACGACTCTAACATAGACCGTCACGTGTGTTCGCTGTATGGGCTCTGGAGCAGTTAGAAACTGATCCTAATTTACATCGAAATATCATCTTTAGCGATGAGACCCATTTAACGATGTATGGGTATGCGAACAAACAAAATTATCCAATTTGATATGAGATCCAAGAACATCTCATGCATCCCGAAAAAGGCATTGTTTTGTGCGGACGGTGTCAACGGTCCATATTTCTTTGAGAATGATTTCGGCCAGGCCGCCACTGTCAATGGAGGTGAGCATTACAGATCGATAATTATCATATCCGTATTGGATATTCTGAACGACCGATTTGAGGGCATGATCATCTCACGTTGAGGTGATGTGTTCGTGCGATTTGACCCAGTTAGACTTCTTCCTGTGGGGTTCACCTAGGACGCAGGTGTATGCAAATAAGCCACAAACCGGAGGGCTGCTCAAAACTAACATAACATGTCATTGGCCAAAATCTGCCAGCTTTATGTGCCAGAGTTATGGGAAATAGGACATTTCGGATATGGTGCATCTAAAGAAGCTTAGGCCAACATTGAGACCCATTGTGATGCCACAATCAATATTCAAACCGGGAATATTTTAATACACATCGAAACATAATAACCCATATTGGTTATATTTTATTTTGTTTTCTTTTGTTGTAGGTATTTACAAAAAAATTTTTAAAATTATTTAATAATTTTCAACTTTGTGTGTGCATATGTGTAAATATACAACATTTTTCAAGGTAAACGCATTAATTATTTCCCTTTTATTTACAAAACAACAACAACAAATAAAAATAAAACATATATGGATGTTGGTCGGTATTGTGTAAACAAAACTTCAATACAAGTTCGGTCTTCTTTTGTTTTTTAACGGTAAAAATTGCAAAATTTGCATGAAGAAATATTGATCATTGCCTGTGTGTTTAAATCATTAAAACAACAACAACAACAACAGAAAAACAACAATTTAAACATAATATGATGAGTTGCGATGCGATGCGATGCCATGACGTACAGATTTTATTACCAAAAAAAAAAAAAAAAAAAAAAAATAAGAAAAAAAATTTCTTTGTGTCATTCAGTCATTCAATCATTCATGAGTTAAATAAAGCGGCGGAATTAATTTTTCTTTTTATATTTTTATGCATAAATTTTGTAAATATTTAAATACAATATATGTATGTGTGTGTATATTCATAATATTTGTATGATTATTTAACATTTTTTTATTTTTATTTTTAAACCATATGGCTCTGACATTTATTTTTGTGGGTTTCTGTGTTTGTTTTCACAACAAATTTATCTTTCATTCACCCACTCACTCATAGCAAATGAGGAATAATTGGTGGACTTAATTCAAATCCTTTAGGGCTAATTACCATTATGTTGTTGAATTTTATACAATAATTGTAAGTGAATCACCTTACTCACCATCATCTGTCAAAATGAAATAAGGGGTGATTTTTTAAGAGCTATATGAAAATTTTTCAAAAAAAAAAAAACACATAAAATTCAGAAAAATGCATGAAATCTTTATTTGAATCGATAGTACGGTCCATATAATTTAATGTTTGAAGATTATTTCATGCAAATGTTGACCGCGACTGCGCCTCAAATGGTCCATCCGCTTAGTCCAATTTTGGCATACTCTTTCCAACATTTAGGCCGGTATCTCACGAATAAATGCTTCAATGTTGTCTTCCAATGCGTCAATTGAAGCGGGCTTGTCTGTATAGACATGAGCTTTAACATAGCCCCACAAAAAATAGTCTAAAGCCGTTAAATCGCACGATCTAGGCGGCCAATTGACCGGTCCCGAACGTGAAATAAAATGTTCACCGTACTCGCCTCTCAATAAGTCCACTGTTACGCGTGCTGTGTGGCATGTGGCACCGTCTTGTTGAAACCACATGTCATGCAAGTCAAGCTCTTGCATTTTGGGCAAAAAGAATTTGGATAGATATCATCTCACGGTAGCGCTCACCATTCACAGTTACGTTACGATTCGCAGCATCTTTGAAGAAGTACGGTCCAATGATGCCAAATTCAATGATTTGCAAGCGTTGTTCGTTTGTAAGACGATTCATGGTTAAATTATAGACCAAACTGAAGATGTTTGACAGTAAAACACAACACGAAACGTGCGTGAGCTGTTTAAACCAGTGTTGCCAAAAAGATAATAGCTAAAAAATCACCCTTTACTAACGTTAAAGTATTTTCGAATTTATCGTATCTAAGGTTTGGTGGGACAAATAGGGCTTTGAATAATTGCCATGAAAATGAATCACAAGCTTAAAAACGAAAAAACAAAAAAAAAAAAACTAAAAAGATATAAAAACTAATGATTATAACAGATTAGGGTGGCCAGATGGCAAAAAAAAAAAAAATGATGTGCTAAAATTTTTTTAAACTCCTTTTTTAACACTAATTAAAGGGATATGGGATTACCCTGAATATTATCGGAATAAACTTAAGCCATCAAATTGGTCTGGTGTACGCTCAGTATACTTGAGAAATACTTGAAGAACAAGCTCCTACTTGGGCCCATTGTAATATGAGAAATCAATATCTATAAGAAACCATCCCAACTCCAAATTAAAGCTCGCTATTGCAGTAATCTTTATATTGCAGAGTTCAGGTCAAATATATCAGAAAATGAGAAGCCAAGCACAATCCGCCCTTCGTAATAAGAGCCGGCCTCAGATCCACAATACCGGTATAAATCTTGCAAGAAAAAGCCAAGTCTTTCAACATGCTTCCCAATAGAGCAATAGATGGCAAAACGATTTAAGGAAAGAAGACAAACAGTTATCTTTTTTTCCATGTCAGTCCAGCAGAGCCTAGTAATATTACTATTAAACGCAATGCTGTCAACGAAGTTGCAGCTCTCTCTGTAAAACGACTGGAAATATACTCAGTTTAACTAAAGTAATCGCAACAACTTGGAAGTCGCCGTAGTCTAGTAGCTAGTGTGTTGGCTTATTAGACGTAAGGCCCGAGTTCAAACCCCAGGTCAGACATTAAAACGAAAATATGAACAAATATTTCTGGGGCGACTTCCTCTCAGCAGATTTCGACTTTAAACTGTAGGTTCCGCCACTTATGTATAAAATTAACACACACAACATAAGTGGTGTGAGAAACTAGGTCAATAATCCTGACTGAAGGGTTGTAATGACCAGTTATGTATGTGATCATATCTCTGTGGCAGCTAAGAGTCTTTACGGGGTGACCTTTGATAATCTTCTGAATATTCGTGTACTTTTATTTTTGCATAGAATTGTGAACAAACGGATACCGAGTTACTTATTTGACAGGCTACGTTTTGTCCAGTCACCCCGTAGTAGGAATATTATAGTTCCTCGGCATCGATACCTATTTTCCGAATGGCAGCAATGCAACACCAACGCTAATAGCTTCTGGAAATTTTTGTTTCAATATTTTCGTTGATTATTATTTTTTTTCTCTTTATATATGTATACATATTTGCAAATTTGTTATTTCTTTTTTTTCCCCTTTTTCTATTTTGTTTTTATTCCCCTTATTGCTACTTGTAATTATTCAGTTATTCATTTACTATATTAAGTTAATTATTATTTACATATTACGTTCCTGTACTTTAAATATAAGATTTCATCTTGTTGTACAGGATTTGGGCAATGATTTCATTAATAAAAAAAAAAAAAGAAAAGATGTAGGTTTTAAAAGACTTGTTATAATACTACTTTTGATTCACCCTATGTTTAAAAAATATTTATTTTAGAAATCTTTTTAGATTATAAATACTGTGTGTGTAACAAAATGTAGACTTTGAAAGCTAATTTCGAAAAAAAAAGAACTTTTAATTAAAGACCTTCAATTGAAAACAAAAAAAAAAAAAATATTTTTGTTTGTTTATAACTATAAAAGTGAAATCTTTAATTAAATTTAGAAACACAAAAAAAAAATAACTGAAACAGATCCTTTCAAAAAATTTATTTGCTTAACTTTTATGGGCTGTTAAACATAAGCCCATTCTTGCCAATTTGACGTTTTTCCCGTCAAATCTGACGTTTTTGCAATTACGGGAAAAAATGCTTTTTAGCGGTTAGCGTGAAATCTGGAGTTTTGAAGAAGTGAAGAGAAAAAACGCTAAAGCGCTGTATAGCGTTTTTTCTCTTTTTTTTACTTTTAACGCAAACATTTAAATTTAAATAGATTTTTTATTAAAATATTTTAAAAAGTCTCAAAAAGGTAAATTCTAAATTAAAAATTTTCAAATTTAAAAAAAACTAGATTATTGGCCGAAAAATATATGAAAATTCTCTAGATGTTCAGTGGCCATTCTCGAACATATAAGAAATAGTAAACCCTACAGACTATACGCAATTGTTAGTCCAGAGGGTGCTCTTTCCAACCGTGGTATTGGAATAGCTGAACTAATTTTGTGAGTCGAGATTTTCAAATTTAAAAAAATTGATTTTTGGCCGGAAAATATATGAAAATTCTCTAGAAGTTCAGTGGCCATTCTCGAACATATAAGAAATAGTACACTATACAGACCATACGCAATTGTTAATTGTTTTAACGTTAATTTAAAATTTTCAAACTATTTATTTGACGGGTTTCTGACGGTTTTGTAAAAATTTAATTTAGCGATTTCTGGCGATTTTTAAAGCCCAATTTGACGGGAAATTTTGAAAAAAATTTGGCAACACTGCATAAGCCAGACATTACGTTATGGTTTTTTGTTTTTTTTTTTTTATTGGATTTTAATACAACCACTATTCATTTAAGGAAAAACTTTAAATTTTAAATTAAAAGTTTATTATTTTGTTCTTAAAAAAAATACAAAAAAAACAACGCTTAAAGGCCATTTAAGCCATTTAAAGAGTGCTTCAATTAAAACAAGTTTGAATTTTTTTTTGCTGATTTTTTTTCTTTAAATTCTTAATACATAAATACTACAGAGTGCTACAACAACAACAAAAGAAAAAAACAGAGAAAAAATTATTGTTATTAAAAGCCATAAAACCTTGAACTACTAAAAACAAAAACAACAAAATATTAAAAAAATTATTGAAAATTAAAAAAAAAAAAATAAAAAATATTGCAAGTACACGTTAACTGCTACTTAAATTAAGTGAAATCCACAATCAAAAATCATAAAAATTATAACGAAATAATACTTAACGGGCAGAAACACATTCAATTTGAGTTGATGAAATTGCATACTCTTCCTCTCTGTAGAATATTTGAGAAGCCCCTTTCGATAGGTACAGTAGTACGAAACATTTGAATCGGTATAGCACTATATTATTGAACAGCACTGTATGGTGTAGACCTCTAAATATTGATTAATTATGGACATGAACACATGTGCTTACGAATAATTTGTTTCTTTTTTCTTTCTGGCTTAAAAGTAGCGAAATTAAAAGAAAAAATATTTTTTCTTTCAAAAAAAAAAAATTTTTAAAAAATTAAATAGAAAACACTACGCGTATAGAATAAATAAATATTTTTTTTTTGTTTAAATTTGAATATAAAAAAAAAGAAATATAAGAAAAACGTGCAAAATTTTAAAATACAACACAGTAATATCAAGACAGCAAAAAAAAAATCGTTTATAAAAATCCCCAAATCCTTGACAAAAAACAAAATAAAATAAAAATATTTTTTTAACAAAAATTTTAAATTTTTAATGACGCTTTAAAATATTATAAGCGAGGCCTGCCTTATATTCTGTAGCGTTTTTGGCTATTTGGCAACAACTTGTGTACTCAGTATTGCTTAAAAGTGACCGCCTAAAGCAGACACCAAAAATGTGATTATTCGCGATATTATTTAAGTTTATCCTAAAAAAAAAAATGACTGAAACCACAAGCTATTCGATTAAACATGCGAATTTGGTTTCTTCAACATCATTTTATTCTATTTTTTCCATTTCCATCCTCTTGGAGTAAGAATCTCCATCTTCCATGTTATTTTCATCTCTCCATTTCTATTGTGCATTTCCATTTTATGGGTTCCTCGTATAAATATGAATAAATAATGAAAATCCTGCCAATTGGAGTACTAGACATACACTGTTTTGATTGCTTTAAAGCTTTTTGATCTACTCTCGTGAAAGTTTTGTATTTTAATGGTATCAATCTTACATGGGCTCATACCACTTGTGAAAATAGATGTATTTCCTAACTCTCATGCAGATATGTATATCTTTTGGATGCTGCAGTCGTCCCTGGTTTGCGAAGTAATATTATGTCACTGCCAGACTAATCTGGCATGAATTGCATTGAAAGCATACCAGACAACTATTTTAATTGGAAAGTAGGGGATAATAGTCGCCGCAGTCAAGTAGGTAACGTGTTGGCTTATTAGACGTGAGGCCACGGTTCAAACCCCAGGTCAGACATCTCAAACATAACGAAATATGTATAGAAAATTATTTCTTATTATTTATATTTACCCTTGGAGGGTAAAAAAATTGCCATGAAAAGTTTCTTAAAAAAATCTGTCGTTTGAAGTCGACTTTAAACTGTAAGTCCCGCCACTCATGCATAAAATTAACACACACAACATAAGTGTTGTGAGAAGCTAGGTCGAAATCCTGACTGAATGGTTGTAATGGCCAATTATGTTTGTATGTATTTAGGTATGTTGTAGGGGATAGTAGGGAATTTTTGGGTATAGTAGGGGATAGCAGTTGAGAAATTTCATTTATTCTCAAATGATTTCTGCAGAAGTTAGACTTGCTCACAGAAGAGAAAAGTATTGCCTATTCCGTCTCTGGCTTAATGCAGACTTTCTCGTTCGAATCGATTACTGGATGTATTAAACTTTCAGTCTTAAGTCAGTCTTTTAAGACAGTCATGCTTTAAAGCAAAGCTTTGATGCCGATGGTTGGTAGTAGACTTGACAGTTTGCTTTGGAACCATTATGTGTGCCTCAAGTGACAACAACGTTGCCACCCCCTCCTAAATATACACAAGAATCTGTTTGTAGCGCATAATATTGTGTGAGCTTGCTTAAAATCCAGTATGGGAATAGTATCCAGATGGTGGGAATCTATTTTTAATTTGTGAATCTTTGCCTCAGTATGATGATATGATCGGTTGTATAGAAATCAGGGATGAAAAATTGATACGGCTGACATAGGGCTGTAAACTTTAATCGAAGACGCGTACCATGATCTGATGATACGCGACCTTGTCACATTTTTTTTTTATCTCCTTTTTTGAAATTGGGAAACTTTGGTTGACGTTCTCTCCATCGTTTCAGCTTTTGATATTCTACACAGGCTGCCGCTTTGAAAAGTTCTGCAGAGATGCCATATATCTCGAAATTTTGTTTATTTTTTACTCTCTGGACTACAGTTTGAATTCCTGTATAGAGTTCTGCTGCTTTATCAGCAATACATTTTAAAATTTTAATAAAAATCCGTTAAACGATTTAGGCTTCTATAACAGGAATCAATAACGATACACAGATTAACACTCTAGTATCCAAGATCGCCTGTAGACGGCTTAAATTCAATGCTAATTTTTTGCTTTCTTTTTGTATTTTGATTAATTCAGGGAATTCCAAAAATTATTTCTATTATATTTGGAACATATAAAACCCGATTTGAACAAAAAAAAAAAACAATTTTTTTTAATATCCTTTACTTTTAAACTTAAACTTTAAACTTTTAAAACAAATCAAACCCAGAAATAATTTTTTAATCCAGAAAAAAATTTGGGCACTAAAGGGTTAATTTTTTTATATGAGATTTTGCCAAAGAATTTATTTCTAACAATTCTTAACAGTAACACTGGCCGCAATAATAAAAAACAACGGCAAAATATTTAAAATTCGCAACAAAGTTAGTCCAACAGATACAAAAAAAAACAAAAGACTTAAGAAATGAAAACAAAACAGATTTTTAAATAAACTCTGTTGCGAAAATATTATATTATGAAAAAACAATAACAAATTGTAAACAAAACATAAATATTGGACAAAAAACAACAATAACTCCTGTTATAAAGAACTCTATGCAAATTATGAATAACAAATTAAGGCGCCAACAAAAGAAAAGAAAACAAAAAAAAAAAAAACATCAACATTGAGAGGTGAATTATAGCCAAAGGCTTACCACTCTACCACACTACCACTGTTAGTTTTTTAAACGCAACAGGTTGTTGCAAATGTGTACCAAATATTAAGCAAGTTTTAGACAATATATGTATGTATGTGTATACCAACAACATAGTTTATCTAAAAATAAAACAAAAAAAAAAAATTACTGTTAAACGCACGAAAACCAAAACTTGGATTGTGTGTGTGATAGAGGGGAATAGGGAGAAACAGCTAAAAGAAATAATTGCTACTAACCGCACAACGCACGTAAATTCAAAAAATAAACAAGATTTCGTACATATTTTATTAAATATCTACATACACACAAACATTTATTTTCTAGTTTCTTTTCAATCAAACCAAAAACAACTCCAAACTATATTTTAAAATTTAAATACAGCCCGTACTCTCTGAAGTCTTATGATAATAGCAACAACCAACAGCAATCATACCATCATTAACTGGCCTCAATATTTCATTTTTACAGTGTGTTTAAAATATTTACTGTTGTTGTTGGATATTTACTTGATATTGATACTCATTGGTGTGGTGAAAGAGTTAAATACACAGTTTTATTAACATGGTGAGTAAAATTTGTGATTAATAATATGAGAAAATGTCAAATAAAGGACATCCGACGTACATATGTATATTTTAACCAACAATTTGTTTGTTTGTTCATAAAGGCCATTAATAAATAAAATTGTTGTTGTTTTGTTTAAAATGTATAGGAAATCAATTTATATGACACAAATTTTAATCAATAATTGCTTTGTTATTAAGAACTTTAATAAATAATGTATTGCAGTAGTTGTTTAACTCAAAATTTCTATGGTAATCATGTTTAACTACATATCGTTAGTCTCATTCGCAAATGTGTTAAGTCCCTTTTTTCAAATTTAACAGGAGACACGAAAAACATTGTAGCTTTTTAAGTTTTTAAAATTTCTAAATAATAATAATATTATTACAATTATTATTAAAATTATTATTAAAATTACAAAATAATAATAATATTAATATTAATAACTAATAATGTTAATTATTATTATTAATTAATTAATAATATTAATATTAATATTTTTCGTAGTTTTGTGGACTTAGCGTTTTTGCAAACCACAAAATTTTAACAACTTTAAACTATATAATGACATGTTTTTTGTTGTAAAATATGTATTATGTATAATGTTACCGTTTTGCATTAAAATCTCAATTTTGGAAAAAGTGGACTTAGCGTCTTTGCGAATTATACTAACGATATGTTGGTTACACAGTAATGTGTCTTTTCCATTCGCATTGCTATCATGTGGTGTGGTGAAAAACTTAAATACAGAGTTGTTTACAATGATGCTAGAATAAATAGGAAATGTTAAATGAATGTCCTTTACTAGATGGAATTCTAAACAGTATTTGGTTCATTATTAAGAATTTTAATAAGTATTGGGTGTTCGGAAAAAATCGGCCACGAATCTAATTGACAATGATACACTTCTAACATATATTGCAATTGAAATGAGCTTTATTAAACCAAATATGTGCCATTTTGAACGATAACATTGTCATTTTTTTTTGTGGTAAAACCGTAATTTCCTCAATTTAAAACTGCATGCTTCTACGAAATTGAAATTTATACCATTAATGGAGTTCTACAGAGATCAGAGCAAACGATAACCTAAAGGTGTACTGTCCAGACTATAACGTGGATGCATCAAATCTTTCCAGTCAAACTTTCTTTCAATTTCTGTCGGGTCAGCCGGTGTAGTCTGACGCTATTATAAGGGAATATAAAATCCAACTTTTCTATGGTTAGATTCTGGCAATTTTAATTGAATAGTTGCTTTCAATTTGGTTCATCGTTATCACTAGAGCTCAGATACAATTGTTTGATTAGATTGCAGAAGCTCATACTGAAAAATTCCCTTCCAATCTCACTGATTAGATATATCATTACATTTTTTGGTGTTAATCCTAGCTGCTTGTTACCGTCTGTGAAGCTTTACATTGCTCCGTTCATGATATTTAAATGAATTAGAAATGATTTGATTCATTCAAATTTTTTAACATTTTCATTGTATCGGGTCCGCCATCTAACCTTTTTTTTTTTCATCTAGTACTTATTTCGTGAATGGTAACACTTAGCTCATGTCTGATTTGACAGATAATTAGTTTTATCCTTCCGCTGAACGAATATGGTTGTGTATACGCTTGAACAACGCTGGGAAATATTGCGACATTACTTTGAAAATCATGGTAATGTTGCAGATGGCAATGGCGATCGTTATCGGGCCATGTTGAAAGAATTTTTGTTCACAAAAATTGAAGAGGAGGATATTGGCAACATTTGGTTTCAACAGGACGGCGCTACGTGCCACACGGCCGAAGCTACACTCGATGTTTTGCGCCCTGTTTTTGAAGATCGCATTATCAGCCGCAGAGCTGATGTCGTTTGGCCACCTCGGAGCTACGATTTGACACCGTTGGACTATTATTTGTGGGGTGCCGTCAAAGATAAGTGTTACGCCGACAAGCCAGAGACAATTGACGATTTAAAGGACAATATTCGTGAAGCCATTGGTGAAATACAGCTGCACACAATCGATAATGTGCTTAAAAATTGGACCGATCGTGTAGGCTGCTGCATGGCCAGCCGAGGCAGCCATTTGAATGAAATTATTTTCCATTATTAACCGGAAGGATTGTACTTTAAAATAAAAAAAGAAATTTGAGAAAATATTCAGTAGTTTTTTTTTAAAGCATTTAAAAAAAAAGTTATTTGGCGGACCCTTTATAATCGGATTTTAATAGTTTTCCAACAATAATTTGGAATTTTTATATAAACCACAGCCAAGAATAATATTCGATTTTATTTACTTTCTCTTTATTAAATGCCTTTTCTCAATATACTTCTTCCCCTACCCGTTAAAATACTTTAAAACTCTGGTAAACTTCATCTCAAGTCTTTAAAATATTTTAAATTTAAAAAAAATGTTTTTTTAAACCAAAACGTAAATTAAATTTTAAAAAATTGCCTCAGATTGTTTTTTTTTTTTTGTAATCGAAACTGTAAAGAAAAATGATTTTTTACCATAATAACTGTGTTTTTTTTTTGTTTTTTCTAAACGTTTCATTACATTAAAGTTGGCAACTCAGAGATTTTTTTCTGTAATTTTCTTAAATTGCGTTTGTGTGCTGCTGACTAACGAATACTGCAAGTGCTAGTGCGGCTCAGGTAATTAACCCATTAATGGAATTTACAACAGAAGAAAAACTAACGCTTGTAGGTCTTTAAAGTTTCAGTTTTGTGAAAGAAAAAAAAAAACAAAAAAAAAACTCTAATGATTTTATTCATAAGCCGTGTAAATAACATTATTTTATGGTAATATCTTGATGGATATATTCAAAATGATTAAGAAAAAAAAAAAAGAAAAAACTAATATGGAACATGGGAATTTAAATATTAAATACTGTGGCCATAAAATATTGAAATTTTATTGCGTTTAAATCATTTGGAAATTAGATGATGAATAGCAATAAGAGAAATGAAATGTAATTTGGGATTAGAAATAAACAACACACACAAGTATTTTTTTTTTGAAATGCATAGCGTATGGAAACAGTCAAAGTTTTCTTAGTTATTGAGCTCCACAGAGAATCGAAATACTCATTATTTCTGTAAAACTATTAATTAATAGATAATACGGAGGAATTTACAGAATGTATCAGTACATGCTTGGCTTTTCAACTGGGAAGTTTCGAACTTTGACAGTTGATAACGGTTGTTGAGGCCACGTCTGTCAAACTAGTCGTAATTTATTTTATTGTTGCCTTAGCATGCAACAGGACGTGAAAATAAAAAAAATTGTTTTTATCAAAATAAGTGTTCTGTTCGCGTAACGTATTGTGCACACTTTGCCCATTTTGCCACCGCTATAATGGTCCTGCCGAGAGGGTAAATTTGCTTCAATAAACAATCGAACAACATCCATGTGATGACGAAACGCAAAATCTCTCTCGTCGTTGTCCGTACAAGTGTGCAGGAAAGAACCCAATACAGTCGATTCCACGTCGCTCACAAGAGCTTAATTATTCGCGGACTACAAGTTGGAAAATTTTGCATCACGACTTGCGCCTGCACCCGTACAAAATTCAACTGACCCAGAATCTGAAGTTGAACGACCATTGACAACGACATGTTTTCGCTGAATGTGCACTGGAACAGTTGGAAACTGGCCTTAATTAACATCGAAAAATCATATTCAGCGATTAGAGGTAGAAATACAGAAGTAGTTCAATGCAGACTACGACAAGTCATGATGCGCACTAAGAACTGGCTGGAATCCCACGGCCTGCAGTTGGCCATGCATAAAACGGAGCTGCTGTTACTAACAAGACGACATATTCGGACTGAGATCGAAATAAATATAGGCGACTTGATCATCCCTACGAAGAGATCTATTAAATACCTTGGGATTAGACTGGACTCGAAACTGACCTGCACAGAGCAGATAGAGTATGCAACAGCGAAAGCAGCTAGAATTACAACACAGCTGAGTAGACTGATGGCAAATATTGGAGGACCACTCCCAAGTAGGAGGAAGTTACTCATGGAGGCTGGAAATAGTATACTCCTTTATGGCTCTGAAATCTGGGCTTCTACTCTGAATACTCAAACCAGAGCTAAAAAACTGCTATCTGCGCAGAGAACAGCAGCTTTACGGGTCGTATCGCACGGTATCAACACAAGCCGCCTTAATAATAGCTGGAATGGTTCCCATAGACCTTCAATCAATTGAGCGCCAGATGATTTTCAACGCTAGACAGAGCACGACTAAGTCGCAGAGCCTAGAACCGATACAGCACGAAGTCGTCTTAAAATGGCAACATCGCTGGGAAAATGAACGGTACGGTAGGTGGACACACAAGCTTGAGAATTCTAAGTGTGGAAAAACAGAAAAAAACGGCAAAGTAGACTACTACATAACCCAGATGCTAACCGGTCATGGATACTTCAGAGAGTACCTGCATCGCATGGGGAAATGTCGCTCGCCATTCTGCATCTACAAGGAAGAGGACATCTTTGACGATGCCGAACACACTTTCTTCGGCTGCAGACGCTGGCCCGAAAGACGTCAGGGTCTCGAGGCTGAAATGGGCATTATTAATGCCACAAACGTCGTGCTGAAAATGATAAACAGCAGAGAAAACTGGAACGCAGTTAAACAATTTGTGCACTATGTCCTGCGAAAGAAAAATATGATCTAGACGCAGTAGAATAACAGAAGAGCGGAGCCTGGACGCAGGCTGATAATGATGGAACTGGCACAGGTGCCAAAAGGGGTCCACCTCGAAGTAATGCCACCGTGGTTCCGAGGTGGAATGATACCCCGGTGAGGAGACAAGCCGGGTTTTTAGTCGGTATACCCAGTGGAAGAGTCCGACATACCATGTATGGTGACGACCTTCATGAATGCATAAAGCATTTTCTCTAATTCCCGCAAAAAAAAAAAAAATATTCAGCGATTAGGCCCATTTCTGTACAAATGGTGGGTATATGAACAAACAAAATTGTCGAATCACAAGAAACCCAAGAGCATCTACATAACATACATAATTGGTCATTACAACCCTTCAGTCAGGATTATTGACCTAGCTTCTCACAACACTTATGTTGTGTGCGTTAATTTTATACATAAGTGGCGGGACCTACAGTTTAAAGTCGAATCCGAACGACAGATTTTTTGAGAAACTTTTCATGGCAATTTTATTTACTCTCAGAGTTTTTGCCAGAAATCTGCTGAGAGGAAATCGCCGAAGAAATACTTTTTGTATTTTGTTTTGATGTCTGGCCTTGGGCACATTACCTACTAGACTACGGCGAGCATCTGCTACGGAGAGCATCTAATGCATTCCGAAAAAGTTATTGTTTGGTTTATTTGTCAGCGTCCCATATTTCTTTGAGGACAACGTTGGCCAGACCATCACTGTCAGCGGCTAGCGCTATAGATCGATCATTACCAACTTCATTTGGCCTCAATTGGATGATCTGGACACCAACGATATGTGGTTTCAACAGAACGGCGCTATGTGTCACATTACTCATGCCATTTTGAATATTTTGCATGAGCGATTTGAGGACATGGTCACCTCACGTGGCGGAATGTGAATTCTGGTCAAAATGACTGAGGGTGAAACAAAATTGCCATGTAAAGTTTCTCTGTCGTTCGGAGTCGACTTTAAACTGTAGAACTCGTCGATCATGAAAAAAATCACCAGACACAACATGGGCGATGCGGGAAGCTAGGTTCCAATCCTAACTAAAAGAATGTAATGAGCAATTAAGTAAGTAAACGCTTAAAAAGCCACCCGTTATTTGTGTGTGTAGGTTTAAATGCTCTTTAGAATGAAAATCTTAAAGAATTGAATTTCAAATTAAATTAAAATTTCTGGAATTTAAATGCTAACATTTACAATCAATCATGCCGAACGAATAACGTGGTTAGCTTTGTTCAAATCTTTTTTTTCGTTTTTTTTTTAAATGATTTTTAAACACGCATACGAACGATTTATTTCAACCAGACTAAGACTGTGATGCTAGCATATTCATGCTAAAAGAAGAAAAAAAAATAATAGGAAAAAAGATTATGGCATTTGTGCAAAAATTATAATAATATTAAAATTTTTGTAAACAAATTAAGTAATATTAATAATAAATATTATGCCATTAAATAATTATAATAAGCAAAAAATGCAAAGTAAAAAAAGCATATTAAACATGCAAATATTCAAACAACTTTTGGCTATTGTTGGCCGTTATTTAGTAAAGCACAGTACAGCACAGCACAGTTAAATTAACTTTTGGTTCAGCTTGAGGAGTCTACAATAATTTCAAATAATTTTTTTTTTTTTTTTTTTAAATAAATTAAAAAAAAATAATTGCATTATAAAAGTAACAACGACCCCAAACTGCATATATCGGCTTATCGATTACATGCTTAAAAATCGACTTAAAAATCGTGTAACCATCGCATCATTATTGTCCATTAAAAGGCACAGACAGCGTGTTTACAAGTAAATGAACTTAAATTAGCCAATTGTATTGAATAATACAACAATAATAACACGAACAACAACAACAATAACATGTTAAAAAGAGAAAATTAATAAGTAACTGATTACAACACACACACACACATATGTATATACACACCTGCCACTTATTAACTAATACAAATTAAACATTTTTATCTCTATATGGCAACCTTGTTTACGTACTGCATGTGTAACAATAGTTGGCAATTTATAATGCAACATTATACCAGCTTTACAAGGTGGCGCACAAACTAAGGTGGTAGCAGCATAAGGCAATTTATAGTATCCACGAAACGCGTCTCCATATTACACGATTTCCTTTTAAGGTTCCACTGTAATCCAGATGCACTTTGGTCAACCATGGCTTGAGAATTTTGCTCTTCTTCCTGATGTAAGGGCCTATCCACTCGGATATGTTCTTTGATATCGTTGTGAAGAGGCACTGCGACCATACGAACTATTGTACTCTCCTCAGACTTTAAATCGTATCCCTATAATATGTCCTCCAAGTCTATTCCTCTAACAAATATCAGAATATTGTTCGGAGTCAATAATGTCCTAGCACTTGATGGGATGTATTAATGCCCAAGACGTTCCAAACAAGTGTTTCGATGATTCATTATCATCGTCACACAATCTGCACGAAAACCCGCTCTCTGCATAAGTGTACCCAGAGTCTGCAGTGTCTTTTCAAAAGACCGTTTACCAACCTCAGGTAATTTCTGGCTAATTGGATGAATGACTCAGATTTGATTGACTCAAACCTGCTTGGTTTGAAAAAGAGTCCTTGACAATCTTTATCTCCTCTTACTTCTAGAATACTCTTCTAAATGCGTACCTATCAGCGGCGTCTAAACTCCCCTCCGCTCAAGCTCGTCGACCTCCTCTTGGTGATGATTCTCACATGACTTAGGAGCCAGCAGAAAATAACTTTATTTTCTTCTTTTTTGTTTTTACTGAGGTACTGATGGCATGATGCAGTTCGCCTAAAACATCCATTGACCTTCCTTGCACAGCTTGCAGTCACCATGTCAAGGAAACATATGCAATTTTTTTCAAGCAGAAATGAAGATACAGAATAACATTTTGGTATTCAAAGGCCGAGTCCTTCCAAAGAGCCTCGTGAAGATAAATGCTTTTATTGAAATCGACGTTGTGAACATATGTGGAAACAGAAAAAATGCTAATAAAGTTCCGTAAAAAAAAGTATGCATTTCAGTGAGCTGAGAATTGGTACCAATTCCTTATTTGTACGGTACTTTTTTTGTTTAAATATTATAGGTTAGGTTAGAGGACGTGTACTTGTCCGTTAAGAAAAGTACAATACCCGGAGGTCGAAATTGACCCTTTGTACCATATTATAAGAACGTAAAATTATTAACCCGGAACAGGTAAATGCTCTACGGTGGTATTTAGTTCTAGAAAGGTAGAGTTGCCATTTTTCTTTTTTATATGCAATTGGTTTAGCGGTGGAGAGCCTTTGCTTCAGGTACAAATCGTTTTAGGAATTACTTGAAGGTTTGAGTTCAACCATGATGTTTAATTTTTCGTTTTCAAGTACTTTTCTTAAAGTTCTCTTTTTTTACAAAAAGTACTTTTCAAAATCTTTTAATACGAATTTTTGAAAATAATATGCTGCTGTAAATATACTTTAGGACAGTATCTTAACATCCATGCTGGTAAAATAAAAGATCCGCTAGTTAACAAAGTACCAGTTTACATGGTACTAAATTTTATTTATTTTATAAATCAGTTTTACTAAATTTATTAAAATTATATTAAAAAATAAACGAAAGGAAGACACAATAATCGAAAGTTTTCAATTAATATACTTACCTTCCCCCTAACGCCCGCCTATTTTAACCAAATTATCAGGTTAGAAATCGTCGGGATGAGTACGAGGGCGGTTCGGAAACTTCTTAGCCTATCAATGAAAGAGAATAGTTAGTTTTTCAAAAATATTTTTATTTTTCAATATAATCTCCTGAAACTTCAATACACTTAGTCCAACGCTTTTCTAGCAATTCTATGCCTTGATTAAAATAGTTTTCCTCAAGGTCTTCAAAATAGTGGTTTACAACTGTAATTGCATCTTCATTTGAGGTAAAACGCTTGCCAGCAAGGAATTTTTTTAGATTTGGGAACAGGTAAAAGTCACTGGGAGCTAAATCAGGAGAATAAATAAAATCGTTGATTTTAGCCATTGTTAAAACACTCTTGTGCGCTGGTGCGTTGTCTTGATGAAAAATTATTTTTTTGTGTTGTCAGCCAGGACGTTTTTCTCGAATTTGTACATTTAATTGATCCAAAAGGTTGCAATAGTACTCTGAATTTATTGTTTTACCCTTTTGCAGATAGTCAATCAATAAAATACCTTTGAAGTCCCAAAAAACCGTTGCCATAACCTTACCAGCCGATTGAATTGTTTTTGCCTTCCTTGGGTCACTTCCTCCAGCTTCAGTCCATTGTTTGGATTGTTCTTTTGTCTCTGGAGTATAGTGGTGGATCCATGTCTCATCAACAGTTATGAAACGACGCTTAAAATCCATTTTATTTCGCTTAAAACGATCCAAAAAAGCTTGAGAAATGTTCATTCTTATGCGTTTTTGGTCGACTGTTAACAAATGCGGCACCCATCTTGCAGAAAGCTTTTTCATCTGTAGTTCTCCACACAAAATTAAATGGACTCGATCATTTGAGATGCCCATGATGTTAGCAATTTCACGCACTTTTATTCGTCGATCATTTAATACCATATCATGGACTTTGGCTACAATTTCTGTTGTTGTTGCTGTTTTTGGACGTCCACTACGTGGTTCATCTTCAATGCTTGTACGACCGCGTTTAAATTCAGCAACCCAATTTTTTACTGTTGCATATGAAGGAGCACTTTCACCTAACACATTCACCATACCATTATGAATTTCTTGTCCCGATAAACCTTTTTTATGGAAATATTTAATGACAGCACGCATTTCTAATTTTTCCATTGTAAAAAAATCGCGGATGCGTCTTTTTTGAACACCTGTTTCTATATGCCAGATCGAAACAAAATTTAACATGTGTTCATAACAGAGATGGAAGTTTCCAAAACACTTAACTTGTTTCTGTTTATACCGCGCTTTCTGTGCTAGGCTAAGAACTTTCCGAACTGCCCTCGTATGACAGACAACAACACGGTTTTTGGTTTTAAAAAATCGGATTACGTTTGTCAGTGTTGAAGTTGTTGTCGTTGCCATTCGTGGTTCGTAATCAATGGTGAGGTGAAATGATCTTGTCACGTAATAAAAGCCTCATTAAATAGTTGAAATATACACGAAAAAAAAAACCGAAAACGAAACTTGTTACAGTCAAACTCGTTTATAACGAACTCGGTTATAACGAATTCTTGGTTATTACGTACATATTTTCAAGTCCCAACGTTTTAATAATAATTTTCATACAAAAAACATCGTTTATTACGAACTCGTTTATAACGAATTCTCGGTTAAAAGGAACTACTTTAAATGGTCCCAGTAATTAAATTTCATACATTTTGCCTTTTTATAACGAACCCTCAGAAATAACTTTGAAGTGTGGCAATAGTCTTCACTTTTATTTAATATGCCAGCAATAATTATAACTCAACATCTTTAATCAGCTGATAGATAAAAGGAATTAAAACGTCAGTTGCTAAATTATTTGAAAATGTCTAAAAATAAGAAAAAAATCACTGTCTGTGCTTCAAAAAATTAAAATATTAAGTGAAATGGATGAGAAACGGAAATCAAATAAAAACATATGCAAAGAATATAATATAGCAAAATCAACACTATCAATAATTTTAAAAAAACAGGATAAAAATTGAAAATTTTTATAAAAAAAAAATCAAAAGTCGACAACAAAAAAATACGAAGTTCAAAATGAATAAAAAAAAATGTTTTTTGTTTTTAATAAATGAAAAAAATTATTTGTATTTTATATTTTCTTCTATGACTTCACCCCGTTTATTACGAACTTTGCCTATAACGAACTATTTTTTCTGGTCCCACGGAGTTCGTTATAACCGAGTTTGACTGTATTTAACTTTTGGAAATAAATAGACAACGGAAGGGCAATTTAGTTTAGGAACACAAAAAATTGAAAACTTCCATTGTTGTTATTGGTCCAAGTGTCTCGTGTTAACAATTTAATTAAATTTCTATTTGATTCCAAATTGTTTTGAAATTTATGCCAATTTTCTAAGCCAACATTTCTTTTATAGAATCTGAATCTGTCTTCTGGAGTAACTGGTAACTCCTAATGCTATGCAATAGTTGGGTAAGTAGATTTGGTTAACCTTGTAGTCAGGATTATAACCTAGCTTCTCACACCACCATGTTGTGTGAAGTTTATCAGTGAGTGAGAGGCGTAACAGTTTAATCTCGACTCTGAACAACAGGTTTGGCCAATTAAATATGTAAGTAAGTAGGTATCAGCAGAAGATTTACAATTGTTTAACAATCGAGAGCGTTTAACAATCGATATCATACACATACATAATTGGTCATTACAACCCTTTAGTCAGGATTACGACCTAGTTTCTCACACCACTTATGTTGTGTGCATTAATTTTTATATATAAGTGGCGGGACCTACAGTTTAAAGTCGACTCCGAACGACAGATTTTTTTTTTTTTTCGATATCAGAAGTCTTATATGCCTAGGGCTTTTTATAATCAGTACTATTGATGATCATATTGCGTTTTTAAACATGGAAATGACGTTTTTAAAATGATTTTTATTAAAATTATACGGAAATTGTCGTAAAAATGTCAACACAATAATTAATTTGTTTACAAATAGAAAAAATAGTAAAAAAAACCTAACGGTAGAGAATTCTTGAGCGTACTAAATGCGTAGTTCCTAAAGCTGAAGTTTTGTAAACAAGCAATGTTGCCAATTGACATCAAAATGTTAAAAAGATTTCTGTTTTTAAATTGGCTTTAATGTGTAATGTTGTCAACAGGTTGTATATAGTTCGTAAAGGCCAATTTATACGACAATGATGTACGTACGTAAAGTCAGAGAGAAAAAGTAACAGAATCCCATTCGTATTTTAAAAATGAGAGTAAAAATCTTAAGACAGATTTTCTAAAGCCAGGGATGTATCTAAAGAAGTGTAATGGCTCTTAAAAAATTTCAAAAAGCCAAGAGAGCCACTTGTAGGACTGTGGAATTTCTATACATATTTTCTTTCAATATCGATTTCCTTTTAAGGTTGCACTGTAATCCAGGTGTACTTAGATCAACCATGGCTTGAGAATTTTGGTCTTATTCCTGATGTATGGGCCTATCGTAGTGAAGAGGCACTGCGACCATACGAACTATTGTACTCCCCTCAAACTTTAAAGTGTATCACTATAATATTTCTTCCAAGTCGGATTATTGTCGGAGTCAATAATGTCCTAGTACTTGATGGGATGTATTAATGCCCCACACGTTCTAAGAGGAGAAGCACTTGTAGGACTGTGGAATTTCTATACGCATTTTCTTTCAATATCGTACGCTCTCATTACTTCTAGAGTTTACACGAAACTATTGAAAAAACTTGACATATCGTACAAATTGTGTGATCGTCTTAATCCCCCTTTAGGCAGCATCCTGTATCATGATGTTGCCATATTTGAATTTGAAATAAAAATTTCCAGTTTTTTCCACTATTACTTCGAATCCTATTTACTCTTTTGCGGATGACAGCAACATTTGTCATTCATATTCATTTGAACGGAGGCCGAGCCTTTTGGAGATTGGGGCAAGGAGGTCGAACATGAATGACACACTCACAAGTGACCTGATAACAATCTCTGAGTGGGGCCGCGCGAACAGGGTCGATTTTAATGCGCGCAAGACCCAATGTTGTTTTTTGACACACCGGCGTGATGCTGATGCTGGTGTGCTGTCATCTGTATCTATGGGTAATGTAAATATTGAGGAGGCGGATGATCTTGATGTTCTGAGCATTAGAATTAGTTGTGATGCTCGTTGGAACGATCACATTTTTCGAGTGTCGAAGGAAGCATTCAAGTGCCTTGGTTTTTTAAAACGGTGCAGAAAATACTTCCCTCTATTCGACCTTCTTGCTATTTACAGGACCTTTATCCGACCTCGGATGGAGTACAACTCTCATGTATGGGCCGGTGCTTCAAAGTCTATTTTGAAGCTTCTCGACCGCGTACAGAAGAGGGTGAAGGTGCTTATTAATGACAGTAGGGTACCCAACTCTATTGATTCGTTGGACCATCGTCGCAATGTGGCGTGCGTTTCATTGTTCTATCGGTACTATAATGGGAGGTGTTCTCGAGAGATAGGGGGCTTGGTTCCCGATAATCACATATTTTTACGTGGTACTCGTACTACTCGCAGAGCACATCCTTTTGTGGTTGATTGTCCATTGAACCGCACAATGCATTACAGGGAAAATTCATTTTTTGCACGCACTGCTCGCTTGTGGAATGATCTTCCTGCGGAAGTTTTTCCCGTCAGTTACGATATTGGTAAGTTTAAATCAAATGTCCACAAACACTACTCTCTCTTTCCACCTTCCTATAACCTATTTTCCTAAACCTGCACAATGCACTGCATGAGTAGGGGCCATCCCCTGAGTGCTGGTTTTACCAAAAAAAAAAAATTTAATATGGTAAGTACATACGTATTTTTGTTGTTTTGTTTTATTTTTTTTTTTAATTTCATTTTTGCATAAATAAACATAAAAAAATATAAGATTTTTTTTGTTTTTGTTTTTTTTACAAATTAAAATCTGTTAAACTTGACCTTTTGCAATAACAGAACAATTGACTGTAATATCTCTCTGACTGAGAATGAGTAGTTTTTGTGCTGCCTGGGTAGGCAAAGGCAATAATGAGGCAAGCAAGTAGTGCAGGGTTGGTCCACAAATACTTGGTACATAGGCTCAGAGTGCACAGTGCACTTTGTCTGTCTATGTTGTTGTTTTGCCTCCGTAAACAAGTACTTGCAACTACTCGTACATGGATGGATGCTACAGTAATAATTTCGAAAAAAAAACAACAGAAATAATTTATTACCTGATTTGTTGTTATTATTACATGAGTAAATATTATGAGAAAAAAAAAACAGACAGGGTGGTGACAGCAAAATACAAACAATATGCAGAAACAAAATTAAAAACAAGAGTAAATCATTCGATTCTAGAACGAGTATTTTCTTCTGGAATGCATTAACGCCGCACAGATTCCAAGTTTGTGTTCTGGTGATTTATTTGCCACGACACCATGGAATCTACGTTTTAGGCTCAATGCGATTCCAATGCAGAACAAATGTTCTTTGAGACAAAGGTCATACTATTACTGCAGTGCCTGTCATTGTAATTACCCAGCAGAAGTGTAGATTGCTACAAAACCATATTGCTTATGACAAGTTCTCACGCCTTTTCATCCTCTCTTTCGCCGATAACGCTCTGCCAAACTTTTCTGCACACTCCACAGAAAGGTTCTGATCCTATTAGCGGCGTAGAAGTTCCTCTCCTCACGAGTTCATCTGCCTATTCATTGGTGTGCATTTAGACACGGCCTTTGTTCTAGGAGAGAGTGACCATATTCCCCTACCTAAACGATTCAGTTTGTCTAGGTAGTCGTAGTAATTAGTTTACTAGGTGGTGTTTTGGCTTTTTAGATAAGAACCCGCGTTTAAACCCCAGCTTAGACATCTTGGACCAAACGAAATATGGAAAAAGTTCTGAGTGTGTAATAAAATTGCAATGAAAAGCTTATCAAAAATCTGTCGTTTGAAGTCGATTTTAAACTGTAGGTCTCTCCATTCATTTACAATATTAACACACATAACATGGGTGCTGTGTGAGGAGCTGGGTTGTAATCCTAGCTAAAGGTTTTGTTATGACGAATTAAGTAACCAAAAAAGTTCTAGACTATTTTGAGTTTGTCTGGTAGAAGCTGAGTGATTGAATGGCGTTCCAATTTTGAGATAGTATTGCAATGTCCCTCTTCTTTATTCTTTCTATTCAAGTTGAATTGCGCACATCTTTCGATTGTGTAGACTTGGAAGATACCTGCGAGTGGCCACACTTATTTGGAATGTTTCAAACTGAGACCGAACACTTGCAGTTTTGCTTCACTATCTGACCTCGATCAATTTGCATACCAATCAGTTATTTTCTTATTTGAGTTTGTAGCCACCAAGTTCCTTCATTAGCTCTTGTTACTCAGTCTTGGTGCGAAGTTTTTCCCTAAACAATGGGGTTTATTGGTTCCGACCAGGAGACTGTTAAGAGGAATGATGTTGGCCACTCGGTGATTAACGTGTCAGAGTTGTCTTCCGTTGTTGTTATCCTTACTGCCATCTGCAACGACCTTAAATCTGACAAAACCTTCTGGGCCTCTGTAGCTTCTTTTCGCATTGCCAACTACGAATATATCGGGGTTAGGTTAGAGGACGTGTACTTGTCAACTGTGACAAGTACAATACCCGGAGGTCGAATTGACCCATTGTACAACGTCCAAGCTTCTCACACCACTCATGTTGTGTGCGTTAATTTTATACATGAGTGGCGGGACCTACAGTTTAAAAAGTCGACTCCGAATGGCAGATTTTTGAGAAACTTTTTCATGGCAAATTTTATTTACTCTCAGAGTTTTTGCCAGAAATCTGATGAGAGGAAGTCGCCGAAAAAATATTTTTTTTTTCATATTTCGTTTTGAAGCCTGACCTGGGATACGAACCCAGGCTTTACGTCTAATAAGCCAACACACTACCTACTAGACTGCGGCGACTTAAAAAAAAATCGGGGTTTATCTGATACTAAAAGCATCGTTTATTTATGTTGATTGTTTTTTTGTCAAAACACCCTGTTTTTATGGCTACAAATGACATGTTTTTTCAATTTTATTTTTTATTTCGTAATAATAGACGAATTCAGCAACAATAACAACCTAAACAATAATGACAATAATAATAAAAAAATTAAAAAAAAAAAAATAATTTAAAAAAAAATTGTAGAAAAATTCTAATTCTAGTTTATTTGCACAATTTGTATTTCATGCCACATCCATCATTTTGTTATTGTTGTTGGTTGAGTGCACAATAAATTATTGTTTAAATAATAGAACATGTAATGCATTTTAAATTTATTACAGCAATAATAACAACAACAACTACTACTACAACACCAACATTAACAATGAAATTTTATTTCAAAATTTGAAACCATAAAAAGAACATTTTTTTGAAATTTTTTTATAAAAAAAAAAGTATGTTGATTCCCCTCAAAATAATTTTCTATGCACCCACTTGTTTTAATTTCGATTTTTTTAAATTCTTTTTATATTTCTCTATTGTTTTACAAAAGATTTAAACCCTCATATTAAACTTTTTTCTTAACTGGTATCACCAGCTGTTTCATATAAAATAAAAAAAAAATAAAAAAAAAAATATTTGAGGTTAGAATATGTAAATGAGCTTTAATATCTAAAGTTCAGTATCAGTGTTACAAAGAAAAACAAAATTAAAGGCCATTTTTAGTATTCTCGAACTTGTCAATACAACACTGCTTTATTTTATTACTGTTTTTCTCTTTTGCGGTTAAAGTTAACAGTTAATAACAATGTGGCCAACTAGTTAAAATTTTATATAAAAAATATTATTATTTTATGTTCATTTTTTTATTATTAACAGTATACATACATATACATACATAATTGGCCATTACAACCCTTCAGTCAGGATTACGGCCTAGCTTTCCAACCACTCATGTTGTGTACGTTAATTTTATACGTGAGTGGCGAGAACTACAGTTTAACGTCGACTCCGAACGACAGATTTTTGAGAAACTTTTTCATGGCAGGTTTATTTACTCTTTAAGTTTTTGTCAGAAATCTGCTGCGAGGAAATCGACGAAGAAATATTTTTTTTTTTCATATTTCGTTTTGATGCATGACCTGGGGTATGAACCCCGGGCTTTACGTCTAATAAGCCAACACACTACCTACTAGACTACGTAGTATAACAGTATTTTAAAGTTAAAATTTCCTTATAAATTTTATGTTTTATAATATTACACGTAGTTGGTAAAAAACAATTAGCAACTCATTTCTGTAAAATTCGATTCGCATTACCATATACATATTGTAACGTTTTTATCTTTTAAAAACGTTTAAAATATGAGCTCGTAGATTGCAAATGAAATAAAAAGAAATTTGTGTTTAGTTTTAATTAAATTCTTTATTATTTGCACAATTCTATGTGCTACTGTTCACAACTTGGTGTAAACAACAACAATTGCTTTTCTTTGTTATTCTTCTGTTTATACCCTTTACATAAACAATAACAATTACTAGACAATTATTCGACAGATCTTTGTAACAGAGATCTTCAAACCATGAATACTCACTTCAAACGCACCGTGTCTTCACACAAGACTGACTGCAGTTTACTAACTCCGTCACCTGCTTTGCCTTGCCTTTTGGCAGGGGTAAACAGTCTGATGAATGTTATTGAAGGTGAATGTTCGTGGTTTCGCCTTCTCGAAATCTCTATAAATGTAAATATCGTTGTTTACATTTATTATTGTTGTTTGTGGATTTTTGTTTACTTGTTTACCATTTTTTTTGATGTTGCTGTTTGTTGTTATATTAAGCAGTACGATAACTTGTTAACAGGTTTGTTTACTGCATTGTTTTGTTTGTGTAGCTTTTGTTTATAATTTTAATGTTAAGCGATGTAAAAGCAAAACATCAGTATCTAGATTTTTCATTTTTGTAACAATATTACTTGCCCTAGATGTTCTATATACCCCATGATTTATATTTAAGTTTTTTAAAAATTATGGATTAAGTGCATTTTTTTTTTGTGTTTCATTAAATTATTTGATTTTTCGCATTGCTGGATTACATGATAAAGGCTTTACGTATGTAAAGCCAAAGGGACAATGTTATAAAATTCTATAGCGTCCGCCAAATAACTTTTTTTTTTTGAAAATGCTTTAAAAAAAAACTACTGAATATTTTCTCAAAATTCTTTTTTTTATTTGAAAGTAAAATCCTTCCGGTTAATAATGGAAAAGAATTTTATTCAAATGGCTGCCTCGGCTGGCCATGCAGTAGCCTACACGATCGGTCCAATATTTAAGCACATTATCGATTGTGTGCAGCTGTATTTCACCAATGGCTTCACGAATATTGTCCTTTAAATTGTCAATTGTCTCTGGTTTGTCGGCGTAACACTTATATTTGACGGCACCCCACAAATAATAGTCCAACGGTGTCAAATCGCAGCTCCGAGGTGGCCAAACGACATCAGCTCTGCGGCTGATAATGCGATCTTCAAAAATAGGGCGCAAAACATCGAGTGTAGCTTCGGCTGTGTGGCAGGTAGCGCCGTCCCGTTGAAACCAAATGTTGCCAATATCCTCCTCTTTAATTTTTGTGAACAAAAATTCATTCAACATGGCCCGATAACGATCGCCATTGACTGTAACGGCCACTCCTTGTTCATTTTCGAAGAAAAATGGCCCAATTATGCCTCTGGACCAATATCCGCACCAAACAGTGACTCGTTTTGGATGCGTCAGCTTTTCAATGTATGCGTGCGGGTTTTCTGTGCCCCAAATCCGACAATTTTGCTTGTTTATATACCCGCCAAGATCAAAATGACCTTCATTTGAGAAGATGATTTTTTTTTGCCAAAATCGGCATCTTCTGCAAGTCGATCACAGGCCCACTTAGCGTTGTTGTTCAAGCGTATACACAACCATATTCGTTCAGCGGAAGGATAAAACTAATTATCTGTCAAATCAGACATGAGCTAAGTGTTACCATTCACGAAATAAGAACTAGTTGAAAAAAAAAAAAAAAAACGTTAGATGGCGGACCCAATATAACCGTTTTAAAAATGAGAATAAAAATGTTACGATTTCTTTTGGCTTTAAACTATTAGTAAAACACCGAAACAAACTAAAATGACTGCCAGGGATGTATCGAATGAAGTGTAATATTGAGTTTAAGCTCTCTTCTACACAAAAACTTGATATGTTGTAAGACTTGTGTCTTGTTTAAGAGCTTTTTTCCCTGCTTTCATTAAATTTGATTATCTTCTATATATATAAAAATGAATGTATGTACCTTATAGAATCGTAAACTGTGTATTTGATCATTTCATGATCTTTAGCAAAGTTATTGCGCATGAGCCGGGGAAGGTTTCTAGGTTGGTATGACCAATTTCCGACAGGTGGCGCCACTGAAAATTAATAAAAATGAATTAAATCGTAAACTGTGTATTTGATCATTTCATGATCTTTAGCAAAGTTGTTGCGCATGAGCCGACGAAGGTTTCTAAAGTGGTATGACCAATTTTCGACAGGTGGAGCCACTGAAAATTACTAAAAATTAATTAAATCGTAAACTGTGCATTTGATTATGTTCTGATCTTTAGCAAAGTTATTGCGCATGAGCCGACGAAGGCTTATAAGTTGGTATTACCAATTTCCGACAGGTGGCGTCACTGAGAATTACTATAAATGAATTAAATCGTAAACTGTGCATTTGATTATGTTATGATCTTTAGCAAAGTTGTTGCGCATGAGCCGGGAAAGGTTTCTAAGTTGGTAGACCAATTTCCGACAGGTGGCGCCACTGAGCATTACTAAAAATGAGTTAAATCGTAAACTGTGCATTTGATTATGTTATGATCTTTAGCAAAGTTATTGCGCATGAGCCGACGAAGGCCTATAAGTTGGTATTACCAATTTCCGACAGCACTTCAATAAATGTTCATAATCGAAAACCTCTACATTTTTAAAGTTTATGTCAATTTTTTTTTAAATGAACAAAATCAATAAAATGATTCAAATTTGTTTTAGTTGGAGGCGTAGCAACGTGCGCAGGGTACAGCTAGTTTTAAATATATTTCATAGAGTTGTTTTTAAATGTTTGTATCTCAACTCCGTTATTAATTTTCAATGTTTTCTTGTCTCTTTACAGATATTTTGTTATCCTAAAACTTTGGTTTAATTAAAGTAAGTGGTCGATTGATTAATTAATTAATTTTTTTATGTTTTAAATTCATTTCCTTCCTATATATATATAATTAATAACACATTTTATATTTTATGTTTTATGGCAGATTGGTATGTTACTGGGAAAATTGCTTGTATTTTTTTTTTAAACCGTATAATATTGTTTAATAGACAGTCGTCCCCCCCATTGCCTTTGGTTATGAAGACGTTAATAATTTAATTTGTTTAATGTAAGCCAACATAATTAGTTATTTAAGCCACAATCTACACGAAGAGTGTAAAACAAAAATAAACAGAAAAAAATATTTAAAAAAAAGCAACACAACATTTGTTATTATGAAGTAATTTCACCTGGAGGCCAATTTAAAAAATAACAAGACTTTCTTCTTTTCACAAAAATTTTTTTTTACTTTCGTTTTTTTTTTTTTTTTTTTTTTTTTTTTTTTTTATAGTAACAATAGAGTAAAAGGTGTTTGCAATTCATGTATGTTTTGTAGACTTTATTATGAAATTATTCATTAAAAAAAATCAACAAAACAAAAAAAAAAAGAGTAAAAATATCCAATAATTACCAAGACAACCTAAGCTTTAAGGAAGCGGAATGTAAGGAAATTGTTAAGAAATTTAAAGCAAAAAAGGAATCTCAATAGTAATAATAATAATAATTAACACTAGTTAACAACACATAAAAAAGTGTTGTAAATATAACAAAATCGAAGCTAAGCCATTGGCAACTCTACCGACTACCAACTCTGGCTACCATTATTTTAGCATTTTTTTCTTTAACTGCTGTTTTGCCAACCTAATGTTGTTTGTTTTACTGCCTGTCTTAACAGTCTGCAGTAATTGCTTGTTTTACTTTGCAGCCACTGCTATCTGAAGCAATTTATTTAAAATATTTTTATTTTTATGGCATCGCAACGCTGATAAACATGGAAATAAATTTTTTAAAAATCATTTTCAAATATTTATTGGCCAACCACGTTTTGATGGCTTTTGGGTGTGTTTGGCTTTTATTTCACCTGTTGCTGCTGCTGTTGCTAATGCTTTCTGATGGTTTCCATTTTGATTTTAATGAATGCAACTCTGTTTATTATTTTAAAAGAGTTCGGCTAATTTTAACATACAGTTTAATTAAAAAAAAAACAATAAAACAAGTGTCAATAAACAGCGTTTTTAAACAAGAATTGTGTTACCTTATATGTTATCCAGTAGGTTTTCTAATGCTAGGTTTTATGTCCTACTTCAATTAGGACTTATTAAGTCTATGGCTACTCTTGCACAATTAACAGTGCAATCATTACAGCAGATAATGCCCACATAACCACAATCGTTCACCCCATGATCCTGCCACTCATTTGTTGGTTCGATAGGAAACGAAATCCATGTTCAAACAGAAACTATTCTGCTATCCGATAGGATATGATTTCCCCTGGATCTAATTAATGCCGCAATATAATTGCACAAAATTTGCCGTCTCGCTTCATGTTCCTACTAACGAAGCCGGCATTCTGTGTCTTCCAGATGTCTTGTTCTATTATTATTTTTCATGAATTCTTCTTTAATTGATCATTACAACCCTTCAGTCAGGATTACGACCTAGCTTCTCACGCCACTTATGTTGTCGACTCCGAACGACAGATTTCTGAGAAGCTTTTCATAGCAATTTTATTTACTCTCAGAGTTTTTGCCAGAAATCTGCTGAGAGGAAGTCGCCGAAAAAATATTTTCATATTTTCGTTTTGATGTCTGACCTAGGATTTGAACTCGGGCCTTACATCTAGTAAGCCAACACACTACCTACTAGACTACGGCAACTGCGACCATATAAACTATTGTACTCTCCCCTATAATATCTCCTCCAAGCCTATTGGTCTGACAAATTTCAGAAGGCTGCTACTCAGTGTTGTCCACAATGCTAACTGCTTCCTTAACGTTTGATAGGCTTACTTACTTACTTAATTGGCCATTAACAATCTGATTAAGGGATTTCGGCCTGCCGTAACACATCCTTCCAGGCGTCTCTGCTTCTTTCGTGCCTACGCCAGTTGGTCACACCAATCGATGACAGGGCTTCCTCGATTTGGTCCTTCCAACGCAAACAAGGTCGTCATCTCCGAAGATCTCCGCATTAAATACCCGTCTCGCCGGAGCATCCTCATCTATTCGAATGACATGGCCAAGCCAGCGCAGCCGGTGGATGTTAATACGCTGCACAACATCTATGTTGTTGAGGAGCTCATGCAGCTCACTGTTGGATCGGATGCGGAAATCATCGCCAACTCGCACTGGACCAAAGATCTTACGTACAATGACTTTTCTCTCGAATACTCTCAAGGCTGCTGCATTAGTGCTTAATAGTGTCCGTGCCTCTGCGCCATAAAGAAGCACGGGGAGGATGAGCATCTTGTAGAGTATTAGTTTTGTCGTACGAGACAGGTCTCTGTTACTTAATTGCCTATTGAGACCATGGTTATCCAATAGAAACTATGATATGCAACAAGAATTTTTTTTCTGGAATATATTAAAGCCTCCGATGATTCATTATCTTCGTCAGAAAAATTACACGTTGGAGCCGAGACAACCACCATTCTGAATAAGTGTACTCTGAGTCTACAGTGTCTTGTCAACAACATCAGGTCAATCCTGAATAGTCTGATGCATGACTCAGATCTCTGCTTTTATTGTAATTTACCAACAAGAGTTTTGATTGCTTCAAACTCACTTGGTTTGAGAAGAGTTTTTGCATCTATTTATCTTTCCATTCCTAACATCCGTCGCCTCTCCACAGAAGGCTTCTCTGACCTCATCAACGGCTTGGAAGCTACCCTCCTCACAAGATCGTGTGCTTGCTTATAGCCGAGGCTTCCCACATGTCTTGGAACGCAGCAGAGGGTAACCTTAGTTCGTCTACTTAGCTGATTCAGTTTCTTCAAACGCAGTCCCATATTACCTGCGGTTTAACCTTATAAAAGCCGATTTCTCGAATGGCGGTCTGGCTGTGAGATAGATGCTATCCAAGTTGGACTCAACACATCTTTCGATGGCATTGAAAGATAACTGCGTGATGGGCTTGGAATATTTTATTTATGGGACCAAAAACTCCTGCTCCTGTTCCCAGATTCGTTCTTGATCCCTCTGTATACTAAAAAATAGTCCCTCTCTTCAGAGAGTATGCAGCTTCTGAATTATTTTATTCGTTTATTGTTACCAAGTGTCGTTGCAAAGCATTTTTCAAATTTATAGAGTCCAGGGGACAGTTAAGGATATTGTTTACCCTACAAAAAATGCCGTATAAATTATTGGAGACACAAACCATACTTGAAAGATATGTCATCGGTATTTAAATCCTGGATTTTTAAGGTGTGCAACCCCAATGTTTTTCTTCTTTTCTTCTATTTTTTGTTTGTATTTTTTTTTTGTTACTGAGTGTATTACAATTAATTATTATTGTTGTTGTAAAAGTTGAAAATAGCAGTTGAGGTTAACAAATCGTTTATTTTGTGTTGTAATTGTTGTTGTTGTTGTTGGTCTAAACGTGTATATAATCAAGCGTAATAAGCGTCTATTAAATAACTTTTTTTCTTTTCATTTCTTTTGCGACCATTTTTCGAAAGGTGGTGAAGAAATGGGGGGAAAAACAATTGTTAAATGACAAACACAACAACAACTACAATTTTATAATCGTAAGATTTGAATTGCAATTGCTACGCTACTCCTCCTAGACGTTTTTTATCGTCATCGTTGGCAATGTGTTCCATGACAGCCAACCAGCAATAATTTTCTCACTTACTCTATTGTTTTGTTCGTTTGTTTGTTTGTCTGTTTTGTTATTGCTAATGTTTTGAACTCATTTTCAAAAGTCAAGTTTAACAAAAAAAAACAATAACAACTGCAGCAAAAATAACAGCAACCATATTGTATGTATTGTGTGACATGACTTGTTTTTTAATACGTGTTACGGTGTTGTTGTTGGCAGCAGCATTCACTGTCATCGTTTTTCTTTTCGCTTTTCCTTGTCTTCTTTTCTTTGCTGCTAGTTTTCCTGCCATTCATTCATTCATTCAACTTGAAGCGACAATGCATCAACAACAGCTCTGCTACTCCTCCTCCCTGACATTTACCGTTTCTTCGTTTTTTATGACTTGATAACCATCCAGACCAAGTCGGGTGGTGTTAATGTGAATGTTGGTGCTGCTGCTGCAGTTGCTACTGACAGCGTTGGAACTGAAGCTGTATAGTCGTACTTGTAGTCGTCTCGTTGAAGCCATGCCAGTTTATAGCCGCGGAAGTAATACGATCTTGGCGATGATGTTGTTGTTGTTGTTGTATGTTGCTTTGTGGCTACTGTTGTTGTTGTTGTTTTGTGCAAATGTGATGTGATATTATTTGTTGCAAATCTGCTCGTATTTATTTCAAATATTTTTTACTGTGTTTTTTCTTTCTTAAAGAAAAATATTTGTAACAGACTCCCTAACCTTAATAGAATGTTTTGATGACTCAATCAATCAGGGCTAGTGAATGTTAAAAATCCTAAATTTCGGATCGATTTTTTAAGAGTTGATGAAAAATACCGTTTCTAACCTCACTATTCACAGATTTCTGACAACCAGGGTTGATAGAATCGGAAAGTTTTTAAATTTCTGAATACGAAAGCAGAACGATTCTTACGTTAGGTTAGAACCTCGCTTCGCCCCATATGGTTTTCTATTAGTTCCTCAACTGGTGCATAGTAATTCATGATGATGCATTAGTCGTTATACAGTCAACCCTCCTATAACGCGGAGAGTGCGTACCGCGCTGTATGGAAACCGCGTTATAAGAAACTCGGATTTACCCATACAAACCAGGCTAATTCGTAACGCGTTCTATGGAAACCGCGCTATAAGAAACTCGGAATTAGTACAAATCAGATCATTCGTACCGCGTTATATGGAGACCAAGCAAGACAATATAAATTATTTTTATTGAATTAAAGAGTTCATATAAGGATTGATAAAGAAATGAAACAAAAACTAAACTAAAAGACTGTTTTCCAACAAAAATAAGAAAAACTTTTGTAAAATTATGTAATTTTTCAACATTCACCCTCACTGTCAGATATGAGTTGCAGAAAAATGTTTAGAACAACAAAACGAATGCACTGTGAAAGAGCTCTGAGATGACTGAAATCGATGTAGTAGACGGCTATGAGATAAGCTGGCATGTTTATATAAACATGTTGTTAATATATCTCGGCTGGCTGTGCTTTTGCGTCGAAAATAAAACTTACAATATCTAGTTACTAGAGTCACTCATAGGCTATGCGGAAGAAACTTATGGAATGTTGGTGAACGGAAACCGCGCTGTAAGAGTACCGCGTTATAGCAGGGTTGTCGCAATTTCAGCTCCGCGTTATATGGAAACCGCGCTCTGAGAGTACCGCGTTATAGGAGGGTTGACTGTAATGTTAAGCTAACCATTGAGCACTCCTAGATGCGTTGAAGTCAATTAGAAGTCTAAATGAAACCGTAGAGTCTGCCAATGTTCAGAGAACGCCATGCGGGCATGAACGTAACCGGAGAACCTAAAGCTCGACTCCCATTATTGTGTTCTAACACTCGAAGATTTCAATCAATTAAGCTATCCATAGAGTAGCTAAACTGTAATCTTTTTCTGGTTACAAACGAAAACATTTCTTTTACTCCCTCTCAACAGTCTTGTGGCAAAAACTCTCTGAGAGTAAATATAATTGCAATGAAAAGTTTCTCAAAAATCTGTCGTTCGGAGTCGGCTTTAAATTGGCATTTGCCCCAGTCATGGCTTAGATTAACACACACAAAATGGGTGATGTGAGAAGCTAGGTTGTAATCTTGACTAAAGGATTGTAATAACGAATTTAGTAAGTGGACAGCCCAGTACAGACTACAGACTCCGTTATAACTGATTTCAGGTCAATGGGTAATGAAATTCTGATTACTTTGTTGGAAGTTGTACGAAGACCTTAGGTGACTCTGTCCACTTATAATGGGTGATTATTTAAGAGCTATAGGAAAATTTTTCAAAAAAAAAACACAAAATTCAGAAAAATGCATGAAATCTTCCATATAATTCAATGTTTGAGGATTATTTCATGCAAATGTTGACCGCGACTGCGCCTCAAATAGTCCATTCGCTTAGTGTAATTTTGGCATACTCTTTCCAACATTTCGGCCGGTATCTCACGAATAAATGCTTCAATGTTGTCTTCCAATGCGTCAATTGAAGCGGGCTTGTCTGTATAGACATGAGCTTTAACATAGCCCCACAAAAAATAGTCTAAAGGAGTTAGATCTAGGCGGCCAATTGACCGGTCCCGAACGTGAAATAAAATGTTCACCGAACTCGCCTCTCAGTAAGTCCATTGTTACGCGTGCTGTGTGGCACGTGGCACCGTCTTGTTGAAACCACATGTCATGTAAGTAGAGTTTGGGAATTCCCGGACTTTTTCATTTCCCGGGAAACGGGAATGAAAAATTCGATTTCCCGGGAAATCTTTTAAAATTCACAATACTAGTAAAATGCTTAAGATTTTTATTAAAATGTTATTTTATTAACAAAAAAGAAAACAATACATCTAAATTCATACTGTATAAACAGAAACAAACAGATTAAAGATAACATTTTGAGATCAGTTACTATTAAGAATTGATCAAAAATATTATTCAAAAATAAAAATATAAAAAATTTTCGAAGAACTAAGTTTTCAAAAAATGAATTTTTAAAATTATTAGTGCATTTAATAACTCATCAGACATTCTATTTCGTAAATTTGTTGAAAATTTACCAGCTACCGAAAAAACACGTACGCTTTCTAAAGAAGTGGGCTTAAGCGTTAACAATGCATTAAAAAGTATGTCTAAATTTTTGGTTCTGTTTGTACTAGCTTCAAATAAAGCTCCCTTTTTTAAATAAGTTGTCTGTTTTTAATTTCAGTTTTCTTGTTTTTTCTTTAGCCCCATTAATGGCGTTTTCCAACTTTTCTTTAAAACATTGATATACTTGTGCAACGGAAATATCTTCATCACTTTCAGCTGATATTATTTCAGTACCTTGGAATAGGCGTTTGTACATTTGCTCTGCATAGGATTTTAACATTGTCTTTGTTATGTTAATATAATTTTGTTGTGAAGTGTTTAGATAATTTACTAATGACATCAATTTGTCATTATATCTTTCATTTACTTTACTTTTAATTGTGTGAACAATTTTTTCCGAAAGTATTGAATCAACAGATAATAACTGTTCATAAAGTGTATTCATAATGGCATCACCTATTATCAAATTGGTTTCACGCCTGCCTAATGCTTCCACTGCATCTTTTATGGGGTTCAAAACGTTTACCAATGTTTCCAAGAGTGGGACATAATCTTCAACAAACAATGATGATAAATGTAAATCTATTAGAGCCTTTTTTATTGCATTTTTAATTTTTAGAAATGATTTTATCATTCCAACCATGCTGTTCCACCTAGTTCGTACATCTAGGATTAGATGATACTCTTTATTGAATTCTTCCTTTACATATTTTTGAAGAGTAGCATTTTTAAAAGACTTTTTTTTGGAAAGTTAGATTATTTTCCTTATGTTGGCAATAGTTTCATTTTAATTCTCTGAAATAAAGAAAATAATTCAATTTATACAAAGAATTATTTTTCTGCTTTATTTTTTCAATACAACTTTTTTAAATGATTTTAGTCCATAAACAAGTCAAAAGAGTAGTCAGTGATTAGTCTGTAGACTTGCCTACAGACCAATCTATTTACTAGTCTTCAGAACAGTCTATTTACTAGTCTACAGACCTTTTTTTCCAAAAAAGTGTACAAGAATACGTTAATTTAAAATTTCCCGTATTTCCCGGGAATATTTAAAAAATTCCCGGGAATTCCCGACAAAAATTTCCCGGGAAATACCGGGAATTCCCGAACTCCAAACTCTACATGCAAGTCAAGCTCTTGCATTTTGGGCCAAAGAAAGTTGGATATCATCAGCTTCAGTGGGTCGATTAAACTGACCATAAAATGGAAGAAGCGCGCGATGAACTTTCTTAACAGAGCACGCATTTTGATAATAAAATTCAATGATTTGCAAGCGTTGTTCGTTTGTAAGACGATTCATGGTTAAATTATAGACCAAACTGAAGATGTTTGACAGTGAAACAAAACACGAAATGTGCGTGAGCTGTTTAAACCAGTGTTTCCAAAAAGATAATAGCTAAAAAATCACCCGTTAGATTGATTAACAGCCATGTCAAGAACCGGTAATCACGTTAACGCTTGATAGTTAAGCATGGGTTGGTTGCCACTTCCTAAGAGGGCATTCGTGGCCTTCTTTTTATGTTTATAATGTTTTAATTCTTTTGAATGCCTGCCAGCTATTCATATACCTCGTAATGCATTCCATTATAAACACCTCTTCTTGTTTGAAAACATACCACATCACATATTATCGATCCAAGATGATGTGCATCCCAGCCAGTCAACCAACCATCTCGATACTCATTCATGCATCCCGATAGCCAGTCCGCCAGTCAGTCAGTCAACTGCATAGCTTTATAGCCGCTCCATGGTACTCGTTTACAATCTAAACATCATAAACATGTGCAAAGAGGAGATTATCTTTTTTGCTCTCATTTCAACTCAACTCGTCTTGTCTTTCTTCTTCTTGGTTTTCAATCACATTTTGCAAAACTTGTATTGTTTCCGGCGGTGTCAAGTTTATAAAGAAACAAATTTCCTTCTTCTTCATGTTCATCTAAAAAGTTATGCCAATTTTGATTTGCCTATCGCTTAAGGAAAGCAAGAATGAAAGAAAGAAAGAAATTCTCTTTGATTTATTTGTTGAGATTACCAAACAAGCAACGCTTGAACATTAAAGCGAATACAAAGATTTTAATATTAGGCGTGTTCGTTGAAAATGGGTTTTTTTTTTTTTTTGTTCTCTTCCAACATTCCTTTAAAATTCCAAACAGTGTCGCCTGTCAGTGTTCGTCCATTCAGATTTGAAGTGAAAGAATCCAAGAACAGAACGCGTCCTGTTATTTAACCACGATCATAACGGAGAAGAGCAGCAGGGTGTCAATGTGTGTGTCGTTATTATTTGTGAATAATTTGCTTGAAAACTCAAAAGAAAATTTCTTTTGATTTCCAAGATATTAAAGCTAGAATTTATGCAGGTGTTTGCTGAGTGAAATTGGGCCGCTTCTCCTTATCTTAACTATAAGAAAAGTTCAATTAAAATGGTTCTTTATAAACGTTTTAACGTTTATTCTGAAAGACATTTAACATTTGCAATGCAGACCCTATGAAGTATACGAGGGATGTTCTTCAGTAAAATATCGTCAATCGATTTGCTTTAAGTGATAATCACGTCGGCCAGTATGTTTCTCGTGCCGTCTTTAATATCACATTCGCTAGATCTGTGGAAGTGCTTTTAGTAGAAAAAGGTTGAATACCGTACGGCTGCGAAGGTCTGTACCCTCTTTTAGGAGCAGGTATAAAGCTGCAAGAGGTTTTTGGTGATATTACACTAGCTATAGGATGTACACGTAGGATGTCTGACGTAGCTAATGCTCTAGTTTTGGAGAGAGATTCTCCCTATGCCCCGTTCTTTACTTTCTTCTTTTTTTAATTTTATTTTTTCTAGTATGAAGGCAATGGGTCTCATGACCTACTTTTGTGTATGTATTGGCTGTTACGGTCCTACACGTCCTTCTAACCTATCTAACGTATGACGATCACGGTTAATATTTACAATCTAATATATAAAATTCTCTTGTCACGGTGTTAGTGGTTAAACTCCTCCGAAATGGATCGACCGATTTTCATGAAATTTTGTGTGCATATCGGGTAGGTCTGAGAATCGGACAACATCTATTTTTCATATCCCTAAATGTTAAGAGAGCGTGGCAAATCGTTAAAATTTAATATATAGGTACATATTGATCGTAGACGAATAAAATTTATTGGGTAAGTTCGTAGAGTCGATATCGACAATCCCACCAAAATTGGGCGTGACAACCTTCCCCCTTCAGGTGATACCTATAACTCTTAAACTACTGAACCGATTTTAACCATTCTTTTTTTGTTCGAAAGCTTATCCAGGGTTAGATGGTTTAAAAAAATTTCGATATAGCAAAAAGTGGCAAACCTTTAAAATTTAATATTTAGGGACGAATGCAATTTGGTGGATAAGTTTGTAGAGTCGATATCGACAAACTCACAAAAAATGGGCGTGACAACCCTCCCGCTTTAAAAGACACCTATAAGTCGGCTAATTCGATGGTTTATAACTACATATGTACATATACATGTTAGTATGTCTGTTAGTTTTTGTTTTGGAGCGAGTACAACAACTACAACTTCGTCAGCGCTACCCATGATTCGAACCTCTTATTGTTATTCCTTGTATGCCTCACCTAAATAACGTACCGACTTCGATTAAATTTTGAACTAGATAGATAGATCCACACACTTATAGTAAGTTAGTTATTTTTATATAACGGTTTTATGCAGCTTATTACAATAAATATATAATGTGACCTGTTTTGGGCAATAAAAAAATCAATTTCGGACGGGACGAAGTTCGACGGGTCAGCTAGTTCTAATATAAAATCTAAACTCTAAATCTCTCGTAGGTAAATATTTTCAAAGAATTCTTCAACTTTTTTTATTCGCTTTTTTCCCGATAACGCCGCCTGTCCAAATTCCACACCAAACTATAAACTATTTTTCGGGATACATTGGATGATCTTCGATCTCCTGTGTATTGGTATCATGTTCCAAATTCGTTTCTTTACGTACCCATTCACCTAAAAATGGATCTCATTGCTAGACATTAATTTTAGGCGTAAATAAGGGTCATTTGCCAACTACTCCAGATCTTATTCAGCGAACACACGCTGATCGTTTACTTTTAGTTTCTCGATTAGTTGGATTTTTTACGGGTGCAGGCCGAAGTCGCAAAGCAAATTTCCCAAAGTTGTGATCTTTAAAAGGCCGAGTTCTTGAGGATTGCCTGGGATTGTCCTGGACACTTTCACGAGTAGCGGCAATGTTTTCGTCCGCGTTTCCTAGGCGTATGGGCGTTGGTCGATCGTTTACTGAACCAGTGGGCTCAAATTTATCCACCACATTGCGAATGATCCACTCGCTAGGGCGATTATGGCGATCATAAATTTAGCGAACTGCGCGAAAAGATACGGCAAAGAACCTTGAAAAGTTACCTGGAAAAAGACTTCAAAATATATTTTTGTCGTTTGGGTATTCGAAAGAATTCTAATATCACTCCCGAATCATTGCCAATAACACGGTGCGACAGTGAAAATACACCCGAGTAACTACATAGTCCATGTTATTCAGTTAGTTGAGGAGATCTCAAAAATACCTTTTTTATATTTCTCGAACCCTCCAAATTTTTTTTATTTGACAAAAACTGTTTTTTTAGACTTTCCGTGCAAATTTCTGTATTACTCAAACATTTCTGACCCGATTTCTAAAATTTAAATCTTGTTGGAAAGGAGAGAGATGTACCTTTAAAACGGTATACATATATCAATTATTCGACATAATATGCTATTAGATTTGATGAGGTAAACTTGGAAAATTCGAATTTTTTTCATATTTTTTCAAGTCTGTCCATTCATAGTAGCAAACTTTAATAAAAAAATATAGGATAAGTGATAATATTCTTAAAGTCTGTTCTCTTGTGAAGAGATTGAAACATCATTTGATCAAATCGGACAAAAATTACCGTAGTTATTATTTAAAGAGTCTAACAGTCGAGTGATATTTTTTATATATGTCATCTCATCAAATGAACTTTTAGTTCAAAAATGTTCAGAATTTTTGATGGATCTTGATTGTTTATCACAAAATGTGTCAATTTCACGTTTGCACGACTTCCAGAAGTCGGCTAATATTTGTGTTTTTTGCAAATATTATTATTTCTCTTTGCGCAAACATTGGCCAACTTCTGGTGGTCGCTCAAACGTGAAATTGACACATTTTGTAATAAACAATCAAGATCCATTAAAAATTCTGAAATTTTTTGAACTTAAAGTTCATTTGATGGGATGACATATATAAAAAATATAACACGACTGTTATACTATTTATATAATAACTCCGGTAATTTTTGTCCGATTTGATCAAACGAAATGCCAATCCCTTCACAAGATAATGCACTTTTAGAATGTAATCACTTATTTCATATTTTTTAAGTAAAGTTTGCTACTATGAACGGACAAACTTGAAAAAATATGAAAAAAATTCGCATTTTCCAAGTTTACCTCGTCAAAACTCATAGCATATTAAATCAAATAATAGATATATGTATACCGTTTTAATGGTCCATCTCTGCCCTTTCCAACAAGATTTAAATTTTGGAAATCGGGTCAGAAACGTTTGAGTAATACAGAAATTTGCGCGTAAAGTCTAAAAAAACAGTTTTTGTCAAATAAAAAAAGTTTGGAGGGTTCGAGAAATATAAAAAAAATAGTTTTGAGGTCTACTTAACAAAACTCACAATCTACACTAAGTCATTAGCCGGGTGTATTTAATTTTCTTTATTTTGTCGCATAGTGTAATTATTAAAACAACTCGTGTGGCCGTTATTTCCGCCCGAAAGAGGTTGCAATGATCCGGTAGGCTTTTCTTGTAAGCTGTATCTGCCAAAGAAGCTTAACTACCAAAAGTATTCCTTCAACCTCAAGATCTGTCAAGGTCTGTTTAGAATTGTTGGCGACTCTGCGCACGTCTGTTCATTCCCCCTTTTCCCCCTTTTTCGAAATGGTCGTCCTTAATTTCCTTGACAAGTCATAAGTCGTGTAGTCATTGTTATCGAAACATCGTGATTTCGTCGGAATGAGTGGAATGACCAATATTGGATTAGTAAAACAATCCAGTCGCAACAGAGACGCCGAATTCTGACCCAAAACAATTGTGAATTGTCAGAACAGCCATGAAGGACCAAGGGCTCAAGATCAGGCTTTGGAGACGTGCGATAAGTAAGAAGAATTAAAAAAAATTTTTTGTAGGAATTTGACTGACATCTTAACTTCTGTTCTACACTTGTTTTATTCTTTTTCCTTCTTTCTTTCGTTTTATTTTATAGTAGCCAAGGGAAAAACATTAACTGGGCATAAATGCAGGTTTTATATTTTTTATTTTAATTTTAAGAACGGAACTCATTTATCTTGTCTTTACCTGACTTAACAACAACGACAACAACACTGGCTGTTGGTTGTGCAATTGTTAGTTGGCCAGTAGAGTGGTCTTGTACTTTAAACCACTCATCAGAAGCAAGCAGCCAGTCAGTCAGGTAATAGAATAATACAACAGCGAAAAGATTGCTTAAGAAAATTTAGAAGAAGTACAGGAATGTAAAAGAATCAAATCTTTTTTTAAATGATGCAAACACTTTGCCCTAGAGGAGGACACAGGCAGCGTAGGA
Organism: Sarcophaga caerulescens; assembly: GCA_927399465.1. Taxonomy (NCBI): domain Eukaryota; kingdom Metazoa; phylum Arthropoda; class Insecta; order Diptera; family Sarcophagidae; genus Sarcophaga; species Sarcophaga caerulescens. The sequence continues at coordinate 100,161,649 of OV656872.1, read as the reverse complement.
AATCTAGGATAACCGTCTTAACATTAGTATTTGAGGCACTGGCAAGGGAGAAATTTGTGTTCGTTTTAGAAAAGTAAGAAAAAGAAAAGAGATGGATATAGAGAGAATGAGAATGTAAGCTGAGCTAATTACAGATCTATGAGCTAAGCGAAGATGAAAGTAACGAGAACCTGAATATCGACTCTCAACAGAAATCCCTTTAAAGAATTCCCATGGTGTTTATCGTTTTCCTATCAAGGGCTAGACAGTTAGAGAGCTCATTTGCACAAACTGGGCAATGGTCCGACTGTGATCTGTCTGAGACTCTTATCAGTGACCTAACCTCACGGGTGATTGTGAAGTACCAGTCTCACGCTGGACTTATTAAACTTCTGCAGCAGTCAAGTTCTATCATCGTTTACCCTCTACATCCACTCTGAAACTATCTCCCGATGATGAGTCTGTACTTACTTAATTGACCATTCAGGTCATCCTTCGTCAGGATTGCAAATTAGCTTTACTCACCACCGATGTGCCCATAAAGGTAACAAATTGCGGCCAACCAAGATTAGGATTAACCACCATATCACTCACAGATTGGTATCCCAGTCTCAAGAGTATTAGTCGTCTCGTTCCCTGGTATACCACTCTGCCTTAAAACTCAACAGATTCGTTCCGATCCACGTGCTATTACGGCATCCGTGCAGTCATTAACCAGACCGACTCTGTCATCCTCAGCGCAGCCAGTCTGTTAATGATAATTATATAAAAATCAGGATTTGAAGAAACGTTGTTGTATCTGCATTCGATTTTGCTGTCACGGCTGACAATTATAGCATGCAGACATGCCTGTAGAGTTCTGGCTAAATATAACACGTTTTAATCTATACGTGATAACACTTAACATGTTAATCAGGAAAGGGTGGCAATGATCGAAGGAATATGGCTGACAAACGTTGTAATTTCCCTACTTTGAGTAGCAGAGACCTCTCTAGTGCGTCGAAACTACCGGGTCCGCCATCTAACGTTTTTTTTTTCAACTAGTGCTTATTTCGTGAATGGTAACACTTAGCTCATGTCTGACTTGACAGATGATTAGTTTTATCCTTCCGCTGAACGAATATGGTTGTGTATACGCGTTTTCGCTTCGCTAAGTGGGCCTGTGATCGACTTACAGAAGATGCCGATTTTGGCAAAAAAAAATCATCTTTTCAGATGAAGCTCATTTTGATCTTGGCGGGTATGTAAACAAGCAAAATTGTCGCATTTGGGGCACAGAAAACCCGCACGCATACATTGAAAAGCTGACGCATCCAAAACGAGTCACTGTTTGGTGCGGATTTTGGTCCAGAGGCATAATTGGGCCATTTTTCTTCGAAAATGAGCAAGGAGTGGCCGTTACAGTCAATGGCGATCGTTATCGGGCCATGAATTTTTGTTCACAAAAATTGAAGAGGAGGATATTGGCAACATTTGGTTTCAACAGGACGGCGCTACGTGCCACACAGCCGAAGCTACACTCGATGTTTTGCGGCCTGTTTTTGAAGATCGCATTATCAGCCGCAGAGCTGATGTCGTTTGGTCACCTCGGAGCTGCGATTTGACACCGACAAGCCAGAGACAATTGACGCTTTAAAGGACAATATTCGTGAAGCCATTGGTGAAATACAGCTGTACACAATCGATAATGTGCTTAAAAATTGGACCGATCGTGTAGCTACTGCATGGCCAGCTGAGGCAGCCATTTGAATGAAATTATTTTCCATTATTAACCGGAAGGATTATACTTTCAAATAAAAAAAAAGAAATTTGAGAAAATATTCAGTAGTTTTTTTTTAAAGCATTTTCAAAAAAAAGTCTTTTGGCGGACTCTTTATTAATTTCTAAGTGGCTTATCTTCCCCGTGCTTCTTCATGGCGAGCAAGTGTGAATGCTGTTAGACATTGATGCAGCTTTCTTGGGAATATTTGACAGAACAGATCCACGCACGATATTCGGTTCAGTGCGAGTTGCTGATGATTTCCGCTACCGAACCAACAATAAGGTGGCATTGTCTAGTGCATTAACATTCAACGGTCACTTTGTTCGGATGAAAGCGGATGTTCCTATGCAATGGATATTTGATCTAAAGAACATCAGACATCAGGACATAAAGGATGGCCTTGTGTCCTTTCATGAAGAACCATTTTATGCAACTGAAAGGCAGGCCGAAATATAACAAATTATGGTCGATTCTTTTGGTAAGAAGTGAAAGCGACGAAGCTATTGAGAACAATTGTAGAAAATAGTAATGATTGCATTCTCTTATAGCCCTGAATTCACACCTGCATTAGCTGATTACGAGTCGTGAGTTGAAGTTCATTAAAATAAATTTAAATGAAAACGAAATACATTTTTTCTCTCTCTCTCTCTCTCGCTCGCTCTTTCATTTCTTAACCGCGTGCATTTTTATGCTTCAATTTTTCCTTCCTTTTCCCCTACATTTTATTTCAGTTTTATTTGTTCTTTTTGTGTAGCAAAGAAACCACAATTAGAATATTTTTTTCTTTTTATTTTTTCAATTTAAATGCGAGCACATCCGCACATAAAAAAGAAATAAAAAAAAAAACACAGATTCAGACAGACGAACTAATGAATACAAAAAAGAATTATTTGTTCTTTGTTGAGGCTTTGAATACAAACAAATACCAGCTTAAAAATTTACCTGGTCATTTAGACAAGGGCCCCTCTTAGAACCTGCCTATCTACGGGCATACAATACAATACACCACAGTTTACCACGTATGTACACACAGAGTGTTTGAATGAATGAATGAATGAATGGGAATGGAAATGATGATGATTCAGTCAGTCAGTGATCAGAACGGAAACGCGTCTTTTGAAAATCGTGCCTAAGCGCAACGGAAATGATAGTAAAGATGGTACCTTTTCCTCACCACCCTTGTCTTGTCTTTTCTTTTCTTGTGTGTTTTATTTGAATGAAATTTATTTAAGAAGCAGAAGAAATGGTGAATGTTTTTCGTTTTTTGTTAAATAAAACGCAGTTTTTTTTTATTTTTTTTTGTTCTTTTCTTCCAATAGAATAATAAATTTACGCATTAAATTAGGAATTTATAACCTTTAGGGGGCTCTATTCTTAATCATTGTTTTGTGTGTGGATTTCGAGACCAAACTTTGTGTGAAAAAGTGCTGTTTTTGGGCGAGCAAATGAAGAATAAATTTAAAAAAACTTTCTTCATTCTGTTAAATGATCTTACATAACAGTAAAATCATTATCATTTCCCTCACAAGGTAATAATAAGATCGATTGGATCAAGCTTAACGCCACTAAAATCCGAAAGTCTTGGGTATGAACGAACCAACACCAACCTGGTGAAGAGTAAGGACGGGATTTATTCGAAAAATAGTACAGTATTCCCTGGATTTACATCGTAGAATGTTCCAGAAAAAGGCGACGTAAATCGAATTTCATATTGCTCATACTACAAAGTAAGGGGTGATTTTTTAAGAGCTATAGGAAAATTTTTCAAAAAAAAAAAACACATAAAATTCAGAAAAATGCATGAAATCTTTATTTGAATCGATAGTACGGTCCATATAATTTAATGTTTGAAGATTATTTCATGCAAATATTGACCGCGACTGCGCCTCAAATGGTCCATTCGCTTAGTCCAATTTTGGCATACTCTTTCCAACATTTCGGCCGGTATCTCACGAATAAATGCTTCAATGTTGTCTTCCAATGCGTCACTTGAAGCGGGCTTGTCTTTATAGACATGAGCTTTAACATAGCCCCACAAAAAATAGTCTAAAGGCGTTAAATCCCACGATCTAGGCGGCCAATTCACCGGTCCCGAACGTGAAATAATATGTTCACCGAACTCGCCTCTCAATAAGTCCATTGTTACGCGTGCTGTGTGGCATGTGGCACCGTCTTGTTGGGCAAAAAAAAAATTGGATATCATCTCACGGTAGTTACGATTCGCAGCATCTTTGAAGAAGTACGGTCCAATGATGCCAAATTCAATGATTTGCAAGCGTTGTTCGTTTGTAAGACGATTCATGGTTAAATTATAGACCAAATTGAAGATGTTTGACAGTGAAACAAAACACGAAACGTGCGTGAGCTGTTTAAACCAGTGTTGCTAAAAAGATAATAGCTAAAAAATCACCCTTTAGTATGTTTTTAACAAGGAACTTAAAAAAGTTACAGTAATCTTTCGATTTACGTCACAGTTGGTTCCAAAAAAAAGGCGACGTAAATCGAATGACAACGCAAAGTTGAAGTGAACAAAATTTTTGACGACGTTAATTGAAACAACGTAAATCGTGACGACGTAAATCGAGGGAATACTGTATGTCTACTGAGTTGCTGTCGTTTAGTAGTTAGTGTGTTGTTGTTATTAGACGCGATCCCATGGTTCCAACCCCAACTCAAATATATCGAACAAAACGACGTATACAAAACTATATCTTTCGGCGACTTCACTTTATCAGTCTTCTGGCAAACGCTGTGAGAGTAGGTTGCCATGAAAAATTTTCACAAAAATCTGTCGTTCGGAGATGACTTTAAACTGTAGGTCTAGCCGCTCATGGATAAAATTAACACGTTGACTGCCACGGCAATTTTCAGAAAACTGGCCAAAAAACGACAATTTGATTTTTTCACATTAGTTAGTACGAGATAACTCGTAGTTTGGCACCCTAGAAGGGAAGGCAATCTACGAGTTATGTCGTAGTTGGGAATTAACGTGTTAATACACACATCATGGGTGGCGCGAGAAGCTAGGTTGGAATCCTGTCTTAAGTATTGTAAGGATTTTTAGAGAACCAGTAAATCGTTAGGTAGCCTGGCTGTTCTAGTAAATAAAACAGATTTTTTAGGGATTATAATAGTGCAGTCAACGAAGGCATTCTCTTTTCAGTAGCAGCAGTGTCTCCTCTAGTAGCTAAACGGCAATGAACGAATGTTGACAATCCTTAAAGTGGGAAAGAGTTGAGCATATTTCTGTTGGACAGTAGTTTTGAATCTCTTGGCAGCTATTGTCAGTGCATTTGGAGAATCTTCTTAACACATTCTCCGTCAACAAGTTTTTTCATAAAATGCCTGACACAGTGCTGTCAAGTCAAGTTAAAGTAGGTACTCAGTGTCAGTCACTGGTGACTAACAAGGCGGTCAATGTGTTAAGATTATTTTGGGGGAAAAATACTGGCACGACGTGAGTCGTCGACGAGATTCTGTTTAGAGCTAGTGTTGGTAAACCATTCGATATTCGATTGTGTAAATTTTTTTCTCTGATTTTCTGTGTTGCATTTCTTAAAAGCAATTAAAAATTTTTCTATCGAGAAAATTTCAAAAAATTTTATGGGAATTTTACAACTTTTTTTATGGTTTTTCGTTTTTTTCTGCTTTTAACGATCAATTAAAAAAAAACCAGATTCGAAATAAAATTCAAATGAAATTAATAAGCAGAAGAAGGAAAAGAATTAGTAGATGAAGACGAAGAAAAGAATAGAAACTGAAATTAATTAATTAATGAGTGATAAAAACATGAATAACAAGCAGCAGCAGGCTAATGATCAGAGAATGTGATCAGACGACATCATGATTATCATAAAAAATAACGCCGTCAGTTATTTTTTTTTTTTTGTTTTCATTTTGTTTTTGGTTTTACTATTTAAAATTCCAGACTGGTCCCCCAATTTAGAGATCGTCGAACGAAATATATACGTAAAGACCATAAGAAACAAGAATCTCAACTAGTGTCTCAAGATGTTGTTTTATTTCAAAATTAAATTTGATTTTACAATAATTCTGTTAGAGAGAGGGAACAAGGCAGAGACTTGAATACAAATTAAAATTCAAATTCAATTTTAGTAAACATACATACGTGATCAATAAAATGTTGTAGAAATGATGAAAAAAAAACAAAAAATAAAAACGAAAATAATTTGTGTTGTCGCTCGACGTAAATCCTCTAAAATTCTTAGAAACAAAAAAAAAATTTTTTTTAAAGTTTTTCGAAACCAAAAATAAAAAGACCAGCAAAGACAACATTTTTCATAATGAAGGCAATGATGACAATCAATCTTAATTTTTTTGAGGAATTTTTTCTTTTTCTTTCTTGTTTTTTAATTCTTGTTCTCTGTGATTGTTTGTTTGGCTTCTACTTCATTGTTTTTTTTTTTTTTTGTACTTAAAATTATAATTTATTCAATGAATATTAAAAACAACAATAAATTTGATTACGAATAATCGTTATAGAAGAAAAACGGTTTCATTCAATTCCCAGAAAACGAAAAACAGACGTCAGCCACCAGCCACCATCATCATACGTCGTCATTACAATAAAACGCCTTTGCCTGTATACAGCTTTGTTCTCCTGTTCACTCTTCTCTTTTGATAAAGAAAATCACAGAAAAACAAAAAATTTTTTTCCTTTTTTTCTTATAATTTCTGTTGTAATAGAAGCTGAATCACTTACTGCCTGCCGGTATCATTATTAGCAACATTCTCTTCCATCTTCTATATTTATAGCTACAAAAAATAAAATACAAAACGAAAGCAACAACAACAAACAAATATTTTTAGTTTTCCTGAAATACACAAAAAAATCAGTTCTTGGTTCCAACATAACCTTCTAGTGGTAATACGTTTTACACTGCGAGCTATCAATCTCTTGAGGAGTAGCCTCTCTTTAACCTGTTAACCTGGGTATAAACTTTTGTTCAACTGCATAAAATATTACGTCAAATTTCCATGACGATAAATCTCGTCATCTCCATTGCAGAAGTACTTCTTCGTGTATGACGAAATATATCGTCATACCCAGTTAACAGGTTAATACCCTGTTTCTGTAAGACATATGGTCCGTTTGCTTAGAAAATAGAAACAAAATTGAGACATTCGTCTCACAGAAAGCGGCCCTTAATTAGAGCTGGAAAACTATCGATAGTATCGATATTTTTCAGTTTTGCGACGGCTTCAACGCAAAAAAAAAATAGTATCCGCATATAAAACGTGACATCGGAAATTGTATTTATTTTTAAAGTTTAAAGTTAAAAAAATAGACACAAAGTTCAAAAAAATTTTATTAAGGACTTCAACTATTAGAAAATAATTTAAACTTATAGAATAGTTGTAAAATGAACCGTTATATACAATCAAAATAGAAAAATTTCGTTATGGAAAAAGTAGGATATCTATACATTTTTTTTTGTGTGTTTCTATTATTTTTTCCACTATATATATACACATATACATATACATCTATTTATATACATATATATACGTACGCCTGTATAATTTTTAATTAAAAGTGGGAAATTTAGCACTCTTCAAAAAATTCGATACTATCGATAGTTTTATACCGAACTATCGAATGGGCCGACTATCGATAGTTTTGCAGCTCTACCCTTAATCGTCTTACCATTTGCAGGATGTTTGATTAATTTCTCAGTAAAAAATAAAGTATTCTACTTGAACTAAATACATAGTTAATTCAGACATTATTTTGGATGCAACACCCTGTCATTTTTTTCAGTGTACCAGTCAGTATCTTTCCAGATATTTCTGATTTTTATTTTTTAAATTAAATTTTTGTTTTTTTTTATTGTCTTTTCGTTGTGGGTTTATGGTCAAAGGTGACTGGCATTCATTTAAGAAATGTCATACATGATAAACATCATCATCATCATCATCAGCGTCGTCATAGTCATCAGTATCATGTGGTTGAACGTCTTTCTCAGCTAGAATATGAATGCATATGTACCATACATGTACAGTGAATCACATTGAAAATGGCCCACCATGAAATTACATCAGTATTTGGTTAATATTTATTAAAAAGGAAGAAAATAAAATAAATATTTTTGTTTAAAATAAAGTTTATTTGGTATTCAATATAAAGAACTAAAAAATTCTTTAAATTACATTATTAATTCATTAAAATTTATCTCACAATGAAAATGGCCCAGCATAAGTATTATTATTAAAGAAATAACGTTTTTTTTATTTTCAATATTTTGTTGGAAAGCCTTTTTGACTTATTACCGATTTTAAACGATTAGGAATGGATTTTACTAACTTTTTTGTGTAACTTGGAGAAATTTTTTTGAACTATTTTTGTTTCTGATGTAAAAAATCAATGAATTAATAATGTAATTAAAAGAATTTTTTAGTTCCTTATATTGAATACCAAATAAACTTTATTTTAAACAAAAATATTTATTTTATTTTCTTCCTTTTTAATAAATATTAACCAAATACTGGTGGGCCATTTTCACTGTGATTCACTGTATGTGTGTCTGTACATCTGTACATGTCATGTATCTATGTTTGTAGATCAAATGAGTTGTCATTTAGAATTAAATAAAGATTGACTTACTTTTTTTTTTTTTGTTCCGTTTTATTTGCTACTCAACAGGGCAGACACTTCCATGTGGGTTTTTTTTCTTCTTTTAAATTCTTTGTTTTTTTTTATTTCAATTGTGTATGATCAGGGTAATCAAACATTCATTCATTTGCTGGCAGTTTCTTCTCAAAGTCAAGTCTGAGGAGACAATTAGTATTAGTTACGCGACAGACAGACAGACAGGGTCTCTCTATTGAATGGAACAATAAAGAGAGATTGTATATGGCGCTCTTTGTAAATTGTAATTTGTAAAGTTTTATGGTTGGCTTATAGCTTCGCAAGTAAAGGTTACAATTAAAATTAATTATCAAATGACATTTTCAATAGAATAATTTATAGTAGAGCTGTAGTAATAATTTTAATATTTAATGAATATGTACATTAAATTGATTTATTTTCTTCTTTGCTTTACAAATATTTAAAAAAAAAAATGTATTGTGTAAAGTTGTTTTTATTAACAAGTGAAATTGGCAGCATTTTTACGGTTTACATAAATATAAGCACTTTACAACACTATTTTAAGAGTAAAGAGCATTGTAATTGTATTTTATTTATTACAGAGCGAAAGTTTACATATGTATGTTGTCATGCTAATGGCCATTGATTACTATAGTATTTTACATTCTCCATACATGCATGCAGTGATGCCAAGTGTAGGGATTTTCCCCTTTTTGTAGAGATTTTTTTCAAAAATTTCACATGTAGGGAAAAAGGGAAAGATTTCTTAGTTTTTTCGAATTGTAGGGATTTTTTTAATTTCAAATTTTTAGCATCTAAAAACTATTTTTCTTCCAATATAAATTAAAAAATGTGTGTATTTTTTAAGTGTATCATTGTAATTTAGTAAATCTGGTAATACCTCTGTAATATAAAGTAAATAAATATGTGGCATCTTTAATAACAATGACAATTTGATACAAGTTCATGACAAAAAAGTTCATCAAAAATTATTAATGACAATTTGATCTTTCCAAATTTTGCAAAAATTATAAAAATTTTACTAACTATGCCACATGCCAACGCTGAATTTTAAATGCACATCGAGTCATTTAAAAAAAATAAATTATACAGAATTGTTTAAATAACACTATGCGACAAAAAAAAAAAAAATTTAATACACCCGGATAATGACATAGTGTAGGTTGTGAGCTTTGTTGAGTAGATCTCAAAAATATTTTTTTTATATTTCTCGAACCCTCCAATCTTTTTTATTTGACAAAAACTGTTTTTTTTTTACTTTACGCACAAATTTCTGGATTACTCAAACATTTCTCGCCCGATTTCCAAAACATAAATCTTGTTGGAGAGGGGAGAGATGGACCTTTTAAACGGTATAACTATATATATTATTCAACTTAATATGGTGTGCGATTTGATGGGGTAAACTTGGAAAATTCGAATTTTTTTCATAGTTTTTCAAGTTTGTCCATTCATAGTAGCAAACTTTAATATAAAAATATAGGATAAGTGATAATATTCTTAAAGTCTGTTCTCTTGTGAAGAGATTGAGTCATAATTTGATCAAATCGGACAAAAATTACCGAATTTATTATTTAAATAGTATAACAGTCGTGCTATATTTTTTATATATGTCATCTTATCAAATGAACTTTCAGGTCAAAAATTTTCAGAATTTTTGATGGATCTTGATTGTTTATCACAAAATGTGTCAATTTCACGCTTGCGCGACTTTCAGAAGTCGGCTAATATTTGTGTTTTTTGCAAATATTATTATTTCTCTTTGCGCAAACATTGGCCAACTTCTGGTGGTCTCTCAAACGTGAAATTGACACATTTTCCGATAAACAACCATCCATCCATCCATCCATCAAACATTCTAAAAATTTCTGAACTAAAAGTTCATTTGAAAAAATATATACATATATGAAAAATATAACTCGACTGTTAGACTCTTTAAATAATAACTACGGTAATTTTTGTCCGATTTAATCAAACGAAGTGCCAATCTCTTCACAAGATAATGTACTTTCAGAATGTTATCACTTATTTCATATTTTTTAAGTAAGGTTTGCTACTATGAATGGACAAACTTGAAAAAATATGAAAAAAATTCGAATTTTCCAAATTTACCTCATCAAATCTCATAGCATATGAAGTCGGATAATATATATATGTCTACAACTTTAAAGGTCCATCTCTCAACTTTAAAGGTCCATCTCTCCATCTCTCCGATTTTGGAAATCGGGTCAGAAATGTTTGAGTAATCCAGAAATTTGTGCGTAAAGTAAAAAAAAACCGTTTTTGTCAAATAAAACAAGTTTGGAGAGTTCGAGAAATATAAAAAAGGTATTTTTGAGTCTACTCAACTAACTGAATAACGTGGACTATGTAGTTACTCGGGTGTATTTTCACTGTCGCACCGTGTAATTTTTTTTTTCATTAATTTATAATATTTGTTATTTTTATGTTATTTTTGTATAATAAATGTGTGTACCTGAATTGAAAATGTACAAATTTAAAATAAACATTTATTTTTTGAAAAAAAAAAAAAAAAAACGGAAAAAGTGGCGTAGGGAATTTTGTAGGGAAAATTAAAAGTGGGTGTAGGGAAAAAAGGGATTTTTTTTCATTGACGTAGGAATTTTTGGAAAAAATCTCCTGGCATCACTGCATGCATGTGTGTTGTAAGTGTAATGTATGAAGAAGAAATGCATTCATGTTAAGCAACAAGAAACAAAAGGTTAACGTGGTAATTTTCTTTTTTTTTTTTGTTTACATGGACTTATGTAAACCCACTTGATAAAATTGGTAATGGATTAACATAGGAGCAGTGAGTGAAATAATACTTTAAGTTTGTTTATCAGAGGTGTAGCATATGTAAACACTTTACATATATGTACATATACATATATTCTCTATTTTCTTTATGTATTCTCTTAATGTAAGAGAGATATGGAAATGAAATTTACTGCTATCAAGTACATAGTAGTGGGAGCTGAAAGTCTACACTTCTATTTGTTTAATACAGTTTATGTAAACATTTTACAGTAACCTAAGAACTGTGTGAGAGTGCGACTGTTTGTTTACCCCGAAATAGAGCATATGTTATTTAATATAGTAATCACGAAACGACGTAAATCGAATTTCATATTGCTCATACTACAAAGTAGTATGTTTTTAACAAGGAACTTAAAAAAGTTACAGTAATCCCTCGATTTACGTCGCAGTTGGTTCCAAAAAAAGACGACGTAAATCGAATGACGACGCAAATTGAAGTTAGAGGGAACAAAAAAAATTTGACGACGTAAATCGAAACAACGTTAATCGAGACGACGTAAATCGAAGGATTATTGTACCTTATTATTATCCGATCAGGTCTTCGGAAATTTAGAAAATTTCTTCGTTAAGCTCTGTGATATTTCGATTTTTTTAATCTCGTTCTCTGTATGCATGTGAGTTTTATCACTACATGTATACAATGTATAAAATTAACACACACAACATAAGTGGTGTGAGAAACTGCGGGCTTCTTGGGGACGATTGCCTGTAGACTGTCTAATGGTGAAGGTATAGCACTGGCCATTTTATAGTCACCTAGCAGCAACTCGTTTCCTTGCCGTTCGCATCTTCCCCCTTTCCACCTTTCCTAAAAAACCTGCACAATGCACTGCATGAGTAGGGGCCATCCCCTGAGTGCTGGTTTCATAAAAAAAAAAAAAAAATTTGTCGATGTATTTTTTTTTTCAAGTGGCGGAATCCTAAGGCAAAAGAAATGCATTTGCAGGGAGTGGAAGACAGTATAATATAGTTTAACGAACGACATCATAGATTTATGCGATTTTTATTTAACTTTGCTTTTGAAACCCGAAAAATTGGCACCAATGTCCCTCAGGAGAAGAACATCTTCGGCTTTTTACACACATAGGACACGAACATCAACAATGTTCGTTAAAAAGAGCGTAAAAGTGCATTCAGTTGCTTGTCAGCTTCTAAAGAAGAAGGTTAATGTCGCTTGTTTTCAGACTTCAATTATACACCCAAAGAAATATTACAGTAGGATTCACTAATATCAATGAGAAATGATTTCGACTTTTGGAATAATATTTGCCGGTGTCTTTAGGTATTTAGCGCAGTACAACTTTTCTATATTTTCCGCTCACATATATGTACATATTATTGGGTTAATAAGTAGACTTGAAAATATTACTAACAATTTTCCTCTGGGTGAACACATGCCACTCACAAATACACTCACATTTTTATCATGTTCTCTTTGTGCCGACGTCTGTTGATAACCCTTTATAAACATTACAAATACTGTCTATTTATTTATTAACATTAGAGGAATATGAGAGGAAACATTACTCCTTCATAGAGTAACAGGATAACTCTCTGTTATGTGGTACAGGAGATAAACGAACCTTTTAAATTAACATGCAATCAGCGTGAGAAGAAGTGAACTTCCATTATGCAGACGCGAGAGTGTTTACAAGCCCTAGTGAACTCTCTTTTATAGGGTATGTTTGTGCATACAAAAGAGCTGTCTTGTAAAGTGGAGTATGGATGAGAAATTAATTTCTGTTTGTTTACTAAGGCTTTTTGAGAAATGTAAGAAAAAATTTACTCATACTAGATAACAGGAGTGACGAGAGTATTGTGAGAAAAACTGCACACCTACATACATACATGTACTCATAAGGCAAAATGTGGATGATAGTAGTGTAATTGGATTAATGTTTGCTATTGCAGATGGGGGGATGGATTACAGTACGAGAATTATTTTATGTTTGCTTACAGAGGCCTTACGTAAATAAATTATAACATTATCTATGCTCTAACATAACGGTAAAATGATCAAAATATTGCTGACATGTTACACAGAGTTTGTATGTTAATTAGAGTAAAATAAAGTTTATCTGCTCTTTATGTATTCAAGTGCATAAAAAAACACTTTACAACACTCTTTGTTTATTAACATAAATAGTAACAGAACATAATGTGCACTCATATTCAAAAGAGTTTGAATGACAACAGACAGTATCATCGTTGTACTGTAAACAAATAAATTCTTTTAAACATGAAATAATAAAAGACACCTTTTTTTTCTAATAAATTCTTAAACAAACAAAAATATATTTTTTAAACTGAAAAAGTACCAGTAATATAAAACTCTGAGAAATTGTTTGTTTATTTATTTATTATTTTTTTTCTTAAAGAAAACGTTGTAAAAGGAAAAAATAAAATAGGGAAAACTTGTTTTTATTTTTTTTCTACACTTTAATTTAATCTTTGAAAAAATCTAAACAACAAAAAAAAAACTTTATTATAATACGCATAAAACTTAAACAATGCAATAAAAAATAATGGAAAAAAATAAGAAAAAAAATTATTTCTAATGGTACCATAAAGATGAAAGAAAGAAAAAAAAAAAACACATTTTTTTTACTGTCTGTCTATGAATGAATACAATTTTTTTTTTATTCATTTGGGTACATCAGATGGTTTAGTTTTTGGTTCACCTCTATTCTATTGCTGCCAGCCACCTTTAAACATAAGCTGATGAAGAAGTTATTTTTTATTGTATTTGTTTGGTTGAATGGATGGCTGGATGGATGGATTCACAAGCGCACACTCATATTTGTTATGATTTGTTTTGGTTTACATTCTAAACAATAAGCTCCTCTATTCATGATTATATTGTAGTTGTTTTTTTATTTTGTTAATTTACTTTCTTTCTTTATTTACTTTTATGATCAGATTACATTCTTTTCTTTTTTTCAATTACTTTTTGGGTTAGGGAAATAGATCAAGACGCTTTACAATGTTTACAGAAAGAGAAGTTAGAAATTGTACTCAAGCATTTAAAAAGTTATTTTAAGGGTCATATACAACAAAAAATATCGTATTTATTTTAATTATTCAAGTTTAAATCTTTTAGTTCTATAAAAAAGCTTAAAATATTTAAGTTAGATACTCTTTTAAAAAAGTATTAAATATACTACTTTTTTTCAAAATTATAAATCCATAAAATCTATCTAAATAATCAGTTACTAAAATAAATACACTAAATATTCGTTTTTTTTTTGTTTTAAAAATAGTACTAAATCTACTACTTTTTTAAAAAAACTGCTATAATTTTAGAAATACTTGTTAAATTATTAAAGGATAACGTAAATAAACCAAATCGATAGTTTTTCAGTTTAAAAAAAAAGTATATAATCCACTACTTTTTATTTTTTTTTTTTTTTTTTTTTGAATTTAGGCATCATAACAGTTCCCTGTTTTTTATGCATTAATAAATCTTCTTTTTGGGAAAAATTACTGTTAAAAAACTGTCATTTTAAAATAGTACCAAACTACTACCTTTTTAAAAATACTATTTAGTCTACTACTTTTTTAAAATTTTTCATTATTTTTATGAAATTGGTAAATTGTTTGTAAAATTGTACTATTGTAGATAAAAAAAATCTTAATTGCCTGCAAGGTGCATTCCCATAGGCAAAATAAATAAAAAAAAAAAAAAAATTATGACCTAACTATTTGTTACTAACTGTTTTAAAAAAAGTACTAAATTTATTAGGTTTTTTAAAGCAAGTAAATTCAAAGAATTTTACGAAAATGCTATTATTTCAACACAAAATATGGTCTATATCAGGGGTTACCAAAAATTTTTTGGTTGTGTATTAGTGAGTAAGAGAGAGAAAATAAGTTGAAAGTTTACAGTCATAGAAAAATGTTAGTAATATACCCTATTTTGATTTTCATTTCATCAACATACATAAAGTTATACATCTTTGATTTAATAATTAGGTTATCTTTTTTAGATATTTGCTGAGTACTAATTTTGGTTCATAAATTTCCTCTCCTTCTAATAACCAACCTTTTAATTTTTCTAAAATATTGCTTTATGTCTATAAAAAAGTTGTTCTCTTTCTACATCATCTAAATTATTCACTTGACAATTAAAACAATCAAGATGTTTTTTAAGAACATATAAGACTTTGAATTAAAGAAAAAAGAATTTTTTAACATAAAATATTTTTTGAGTGTAAACTTAAAAAATAATAATATAGCATCCGCTGACATGTGTGCTTGTCGCAGTCTGATCGACAACTAAATAAAAGAGCATAAGCAATGTGTGTGAATTCTCTCTGCACAATTGTGCTATGAAATGGTAATCATACATAATTGGTCATTACAACCCTTCAGTCAGGATTACGACCTAGCTTCTCACACCACTTATGTTGTGTGCGTTAATTTTATACATAAGTGGCGGGACCTACAGTTTAAAGTCGACTCCGAACGACAGATTTTTTGAGAAACTTTTCATGGCAATTTTATTTACTCTCAGAGTTTTTGCCAGAAATCTGCTGAAAGGAAATCGCCGAAGAAATACTTTTTGTATTTTGTTTTGATGTCTGGCCTGGGGCTAGAACCCTGGCTTTACGTCTAATAAGCCAACACACTACCTACTAGACTACGGCGACTTCAATGGTAATCACTGGTCTATATATACATTACATGTTAGTTTCTAAAACGTACTAAATCTACTACTTTTTTAAACGACTTTCAAATTAGTCTGTTTTTTTCTATTACTTTTTAGTAAAGCTGCTATATTTCCAACTGTTTTTAAAGTTTCTCTTTTATATATTTATTGCTAATTAAAAAAAAGTACTAAATCTACTAATTTTTTTAAAAATTTAAATTTTTAAGAATAATTTGCTTGTTTAAACATTTATTACGTTTTAATTTGTTATTATTCATTAATTTATTATTTAATTAATGTAAAATTAATCGCAAAACTTTTAATCATTAATAATATTATGAAGTCATGATGACACTTTAATTCTGCTTTTTTTTCAATTTCAATTAATAATGACATCATTTCAATGCACTTAAAAAATTAAATAAATTAAATATATATGTACTATGCATACATATGTATACTATATGTGTAGTTAAATAAACATAAAAAATTGAATTATTTTTCAGTGGAAATATTTTTTTTTGAGGAATATTTTGTGTATAATTAATGAATTTTTAATATTCTTTTGCAAATTACGTTTGTTGTGTAAATAAATGATCATATTTTTTTTAAGAATTTCTTTTGATTGTTTTTTTTTTTTTAATTAATTATAGATTTAAAAGAATGAAAATATTTAAATATTTATTGAATATTGCCCTACGCCACTTTTTCCGTTTTTTTTTTTCAAAAAATAAATGTTTATTTTAAATTTGTACATTTTCAATTCAGGTACACATGTATGTACCTGAAAAAATAACATAAAAACAAATAAAAAAATAACATAAAAATAACAAATATTATAAATTAATGAAAAAAATACACGGTGCGACAGTGAAAATACACCCGAGTAACTACATAGTCCACGTTATTCAGTTAGTTGAGTAGAATTCAAAAATACCTTTTTTATATTTCTCGAACTCTCCAAACTTGTTTTATTTGACAAAAACGGTTTTTTTGGACTTTACGCACAAATTTCTGGATTACTCAAACATTTCTGACCCGATTTCCAAAATTTAAATCTTGTCGGAAAGGGGAGAGATGGACCTTTAAAGTTGTAGACATATATATATTATCCGACTTCATATGCTATGAGATTTGATGAGGTAAATTTGGAAAATTCTAATTTTTTTCATATTTTTTCAAGTTTGTCCATTCATAGTAGCAAACCTTACTTAAAAAATATGAAATAAGTGATAACATTCTGAAAGTACATTATCTTGCGAAGAGATTGGCACTTCGTTTGATTAAATCGGACAAAAATTACCGTAGTTATTATTTAAAGAGTCTAACAGTCGAGTTATATTTTTCATATATGTATATATTTTTTCAAATGAACTTTTAGTTCAGAAATTTTTAGAATGTTTGATGGATGGATGGATGGATGGTTGTTTATCGGAAAATGTGTCAATTTCACGTTTGAGAGACTACCAGAAGTTGGCCAATGTTTGCTCAAAGAGAAATAATAATATTTGCAAAAAACACAAATATTAGCCGACTTCTGAAAGTCGCGCAAGCGTTAAATTGACACATTTTGTGATAAACAATCAAGATCCATCAAAAATTCTGAAAATTTTTGACCTGAAAGTTCATTTGATAAGATGACATATATAAAAAATATCACTCGACTGTTAGACTCTTTAAATAATAACTACGGTAATTTTTGTCCGATTTGATCAAATTATGACTCAATCTCTTCACAAGAGAACAGACTTTAAGAATATTATCACTTATCCTATATTTTTATATTAAAGTTTGCTACTATGAATGGGCAAACTTGAAAAACTATGAAAAAAATTCAAATTTTCCAAGTTTACCCCATCAAATCGCACACCATATTAAGTTGAATAATATATGTAGTTATACCGTTTAAAAGGTCCATCTCTCCCCTCTCCAACAAGATTTATGTTTTGGAAATCGGGCGAGAAATGTTTGAGTAATCCAGAAATTTGTGCGTAAAGTAAAAAAAAAACAGTTTTTGTCAAATAAAAAAAGATTGGAGGGTTCGAGAAATACATATAAAAAAAATATTTTTGAGATCTACTCAACAAAGCTCACAACCTACACTATGTCATTATCCGGGTGTATTAAATTTTTTTTATTTTGTCGCATAGTGTTATTTAAACAATTCTGTATAATTTATTTTTTTTAAATGACTCGATGTGCATTTAAAATTCAGCGTTGGCATGTGGCATAGTTAGTAAAATGTTTATAATTTTTGCAAAAATTTGGAAAGATCAAATTCTCATTAAAAATTTTTGATGAACTTTTTTGTCATGAACTTGTATCATTGTTATTAAAGATGCCACATATTTATTTACTTTATATTACAGAGGTATTACCAGATTTACAAAATTACAATGATACACTTAAAAAAAAACACACTTTTTTAATTTATATTGGAAGAAAATTAGTTTTTAGATGCTAAAAATTTGAAATTGAAAAAATTCCCTACAATTCGAAAAAACTAAGAAATCTCTCCCTTTTTCCCTACATGTGAAATTTTTGAAAAAAATCTTTACAAAATGGGAAAAATCCCTACACTTGGCATCACTGGTTACAACCTAGCTTCTCAAGATTTTTATTGTTTCTCTTGGTAATACCGGATAATCGATTTTCCCGGTTAATTGAGTACCAATTTTGGCTAGTTTTTTAATAGATAATTTTTATTAGTTAATAAATGAATATGTACATATTTATATAAAAACTAAATAATTCAAGGATTTTATATACATACATACATGTTTCAAAAATATAAAAAAAAAAAAAATAATAGAGAGAATTCCCCTTTTTCGCTTGTTTGTCCAAAATAATAGAAAAAATTTTTTGCTTATAATCACAGATAATAGAGGTAATCACGGTTAAACGGTGCAGAAAAATTTAAGTCGATGCAAAAAAAATTTTTTTTCCATCCCGGATAATCGAATCACGGTCCTACTGTATAGGGTTTCAATAAAGCTTTTCCACTGAACTTTATTCAAAGCTAATATTTTAATTCCGGGCAACGTACTAGTTGGCCACGCCATGTAATTCAAAATAGATTCCTCTTTCAAATAGTACGTGTTCAGCTTGGACGAGGGATGCCTTGGGAGTTCTTTACAAAAACTTGAATGGTGTGTGCGATAGCATATAACCAATCCAACTTCATTTCCTTCTGCGAATTTGCATATGTATGGGCACCTGGTTAGATATACCTCCAAAGGCCTAGAATTCGAATGATGTCTGGCCAGTAGATGCTGCGATAGATAGCCTCGAATACACTTATTTTGTGTTATTAAAGCAGGGTTTACCAAAAATTTTTTGGTTATGTATTAGTGAGTACGAGAGAGAAAATAAATTGAGAGAATTGATTTATTTACAGCCATAGAAAAGTGTTTGTATTTATGTATTACGTTATTTTGATTTTCATTTTATCAACTTACATATGTAAAGCTATCTATCTTTGGCTTAATAATTTTAATAAATAAAAATAAAATAAAAAAATCCATTTTTTATTAAAAGATCGTAAAGGTATCCAACTTTGGCTTAAAAATTAGACCATGTTATTAGATAAATAAAAATAAAAAAATAATAAACCATTTTTTATTAATAGAGAAAAAGCAAGCATTCCGAAGCATTTAAAAAAAATTATACTATGCGACAAAATATATAAGGCATTGAATATTATCAAAAGCATCTTTTAACATACAATATTTTTTGAGTGTCATTCTGAAAAAAATTGGTAAAACATCCGCCGCACATGTGTTCTTGTCGCAGTCTGATCCACAGGTATACAGATACGTCACGGTTTTGACGTTTAACCCTCACTTAGAAAGGGACAGCAAATATTACCAAAAAAGTATTTCTGTCCCTCTCTGACTGCCTGTCTGTTTTGTTTATGTTTTTTTTTAGATTTCGGGGTGGATTTTTATTATTCTATTTTGGTAGAAATTTATGATATTTTTGTAGAATATTAGAATAATTTTGAAAGGAGATGAACCGTTTTATTAGGGAAACGTAATTCGAAATTAATGTATTTTTTATGACAGCTTTCATCGGACGTCACTGACTTAGTATTTAACCAATTTAAAGGTATGTATATTCACAAATTCCTGAAACAAAAAGTTATGAGTATATATTTTGTTATATTTTTATTTTCACTTACCTTTTGCACACGGAACTTTTTCAGTGTGAAGGGAAATTGCTAAGAATTCGATTAATAATGAAAAAATTACCGAATTTTAACTTTTTCATTCAAGAAATTAATAAATACTAGTAATATACACAAAGTTCTACAAGAAAAAATTTTTATAAGCAATATGTGTTATTTGATCTTGATATATTTAGCTTCTTACTTATCTTTTGCACAAGAAACTATATTCGTTGTGACCAAAAACCACACAAATTTCTAAATTTTCCCTTTTTTAACACAAAATAAATGTTTGTTTACATTTAATATTTCCACTTTATCAGCCAGTTTTCACTCTGTATATCTGTTGCTTCTAACACATTAGCTTTGCAAAAACTTTTAACATTTTTTTTCTCCCTCTACAAGGAGGGTTAAAACTGCTGATTTAAGCGTTTTTCAAACGTCATAATTGTCGCCACTGGTTACACTTTGGTCTGATCGACAACTAAATCAAAAAACACAAGAATGCGTGTGAGTTCTCTCTGCACAATTGTGCAATGAAATTGTAATCGTTGTATTAAAGCCAAACCGCTGATTGTAATTAGAAATAAAAAAAATTATAAAATTTTTAATTTTTTCTTTAATTGATCTAAAATTTTCTAAAATACACATACACACACATTTCTATGCATGTACACACATACACACAATGCAGCATATATGTATGTATGTATTTCTTATTGGTTTTGAAAACTCTCACTCTGTCTGTCTCTAGCAGGGCAGAAATATTTTCTAAAATTTTTAATTTTTTTTTCTTTTGTTTTCTCGATTTGTATTTGTTGTTAAAAGTGATATTAAATGTATAATAACAGAATAATAATAAAAATAAAAAAATTAAAAAAAAAAATGGTAAAACTATAGCAGCAGAAGACAAGGAAAAAATCATAAAAAAAAAATTAAACGTGCCAAGTGAAATTCAATGAATTTTTATTAAAAAAAAAAAAAATTTTTTTTTTGTTTATGAATATACAAAATCCGTTTATTGTCATAAACAATAACAGCGACAGCAACAACAACAACAACATTGTTTAGAAAAACCATGGTAAATGACAACAACAACAAAAGAAGAAAAAAATGGTAAAATTTTATGTCATGGTTACAATTAAAACTTATTTTTCAAAAAAAAACCAACAAAAACAAAAAGAAATAAAAAAATATTAAAAATAAAATAATTGAATTAAAAAAGTTGATGACATGCATGCACAATTATTTCTTTTTTTTTTCAAAATAAATGAAAAACAAAATAAATAAAAACTAATGGTTAAAAAAACCTAATTGTTGCTTTAATTAACGTGCCTTAAATATTAAAAATATTTCTATTATTTACTCATCCTCTCTCTTCATTAAAAAATATTTTTTTTTATTATTATTTTTTATTTTATTCTACATTTTAAAGTATTTTTTTTTTATTTAATTTAGTTTTGTTTATTTTATTTATTTTTTTTTTATAATTGTATTATCAAACTTTTTTGTTTCACTATTTTTTTTTTTTTTTAATAAAAATTGTTTCGTTTTTTTTTATATTTAATTATTATTGTGTTAAGACGCTAAAAGTAATTCCCCTAAAATGTTTTAATTTCAAAGTTCCTCTCAAAATTTTAACGATTTTACATTTAATTAAAAAAGAATTTAAAAACTCCGACAATTTAATCGCCTTTAAACTGCTTTAATTTAATTGTAGGAGTTATATAGTAGTTATTGAGTATAGAACTTAAAATCAGGGGATTTTTTCACAAATTTTGTTTAATTATTGTAAAACATTGATTCAGTCATAAAATAAAAAAAAAAGACTTTAATAACTTTATTTTCTTAAAAAAATTATCATTTAAAAAAAATGTACTGAGGGGGTGCTGAGGTTTTGGCCGATACTGTATACGGTAAATGTATTCAAGTTATTGGCCATTGTTAACCGTCACAAAGAACCGTTTCTTTTTTGAGGTTAAAAACGAATTTCAGATACTTACGTATTTAATCGAATACTACAATCCTGTAGTCAGGATTGCAAACTAACTTCTCACACCGATCTTGCTGTGTGAACGACAGTATTTTGAGAAACTTTTCATGTTAATTTTATTTACTCTCGGATTTTTTACCAGAAGACAGACCGCTGAGAGGTAGTCGCCGAAAGAAATAATTTTTTCATATTCCATTTTGATCGAGATACATATGCTGAAGTTTGAACCACGGCCTCTCATCTAATAAGCCAATACACTATCTACAATACCTACCAGAGATCAGCAATGAGCATTCAAAACGATGAATAGATTCGAGTCATACTCACAATTTCTGATACTTATACGCATTCATACTTATTAAAATAATAATACTCATACTACATACATACATAATTGGTCATTACAACCCTTCAGTCAGAATTATTGACCTAGTTTCTCACACCACTTATGTTGTGTGTGTTAATTTTATACATAAGTGGCGGGACCTACAGTTTAAAGTCGACTCCGAACGACAGATTTTTTGAGAAACTTTTTCATGGCAAGTTTATTTACTCTCAGAGTTTTTACCAGAAATCTGCTGAGAGGAAATCGCCGCAGAAATGCTTTTTGTATTTTGTATTTTGTTTTGATGTCTGGCCTGGGGCTCGAACCCTGGCTTTACGTCTAATAAGCCAACACACTACCTACTAGACTACGACGACTTACAACTCATACCATACTACTCATATTTAAAGTTTAAAGTATTCATCGTACTCATACTTAACAATACGCATGATGCTGTTGATTTAGAATCTAAATTTTAGACTCTCCTTTACTCAGCATTTACAAGAATCACAAAATAAGTATGTTTCGCGTACGAACACTAAAATACTCACTAGAATGTTGTGTGTTTGCTTCGCTTGCTGTCTTTGTCTTTTCTTTCCTCTTTTTTTTGTAAATGCAACAACAATTAAGACTGAAAATTTTGAGGAATGATTCGAATCACTCGAATCATTCATAAGTATTATAAGTATTTTTTTAAATTTATAAATCTGAATGAGTATGGGTATGAATCAAACATATTTCGAATGTTATGAGTTTGATGTCAACGTTGTACTCATACTCATTGCAACATGTACTTATAAATCAATGTTGTAGCGAGTACGAATGAATCAGAGTAGTTGAATTTCAATACTATTGACTCGCTCATACTCAAAATTTCATGAGTGCTTATGAGTAGCGAAAAAACGATTCATTGCTGGTCTCTGATACCTACTATGCGGTAGACTGTGACGACTTCATGAATTTTAGATACACTGTTCTAAACTGAAGACCTTTTTCTGACGCACAGTCATAAACTATTTTCTTTCTTTTAAAGTAATTCACAGCATGAGTAGATGGACCTCAGGTCAGGAGCACTTTATTTTGGTCATTTGAGGAAACCGATTAGATACGTCGGTTAAATCTCCGGTCCCAAAAACCTGTTTTGGAATCCTAGATATCGTGGCTATGCAGCCCACAGCACCTTTTTAGGTTTTATCGGATTTTACCCGATTTATGGAGTGCATATGTATTTGGCCGTGGTCTAGTAGGTAGTGTGTTGGCTTATTAGACGTGAGGCCTCGGTTCAAACTCCAGGTCAGACATCACCAACTAAACGGAATACGAACAAATATTTCATCGGCTAGTTTCTCTCAGTAGGTTTCTGACAAAAGCTCTGAGAGCAAATAAAATTGCCATGAAAAGTTTCTTAAAAATCTATCGTTCGGAGTCGACTTTAAACTGTAGGTCCCGCCACTCATGTATAAAAATTAACGCACACAACATAAGTGGTGTGAGAAACTAGGTCGTAGTCCTGACTAAAGGGTTGTAATGACCAATTATATATTTATATGTTATGTATATTTGGTTCAATCGCTTTGTTGGCTAAACACGTCCTTTATTTTCAACCACCAAAGTCTGCATGTCCAGGATCTTAGCTCTGAAGTCTGCTGAGATCTCAAGTGTGCTGAGATCTTCAATATTATTTAAATCTGATCCCTTTCGCGGCTTTATCTCGTTTGGTTCTTAATTTCGGTGCCGTTGAAGCAACAGTGCAGGTGGATAACATTATGAATTGCTGTGTGGGTAAATCGATTTTCCTCAAAATCGATAAAAAAAATATTGTAATAGATCTGCTGTACCCGGAAGTATTCCCTGTTGAGAAAAAATTGGAATGAAAGACAATGGTATGCCTATGAATGATATTGTTTAATGGAATGATGAAATAGGATAAATAAGATGATGATGGTAATAGAAAATCACTATTATCTGCTGGTTTAGTCAGCTATTCTGGCACCTGGCAGGACAATTGGACAGTTGAGCCGGCCAATTCATGTGTGCTTTGATGGCATGCCGGACAATGGTTCAAAGCTTGAAAATTCTGCAAATTTTGACAGTGAGAGGCACCTGAAAAAAAAACTGTGTTGTTGTTATTGTTGACATGTGTACAGTGTAAACTTCGCTTAGCAATTGATGGTGCTTTAAATTGATAAAGTAACGTAAAATTGTCAGCGAATGATGGTTTGGTGCTGGAAAAAAAAAAACGTATAAAAATTTATTGTTGTTGTTGACATTATACGTTCATTGACGAAGTCATACAAGTTATTAGAGACACGGGCGCCATCTATTGATAAATACAACATTTTGAATTTATACAGTAAGACACCGCTTAACGCGGGGGATACATTCCACTAAGTTCTAGTGCTAAACGAAACAGCGTTAAACGAGGCAACTTAACACGTACATGCATATGTTAAATACATTGCGACTTTGAAAAATACAGTTGGAATCTGGACAGACTAACTAAAGAGCGTCGAAAAAGATACATGGTATACACTGTCGCTATATGGTGCAACGCTTTTGGTTGGTGCATGGCCCGTTTCATTTGCACACATATACAACAAGTATCAATACAGTATGCGATTTAGGGGAATCCCAATACTACCGCGTAATACTGAAACAGCGTTAAGCGGGGTCTTACTGTACACCCAATATTGTTTTTCACTTAAATTCTAACAATTTAAGGTAAAAATTAAACAAACAAAAAATATTTGTTGTTGAATTAATTTTAAGCGCACTCGTTGGCGTTGTTTACTGGAACATCAATATGACGATACCTACGAATATACTATGTACGTTTTTGAATTTTTTTGTTTTAAAAAAATGTTTTAAATTCCTTGATATCAAGGGTAAATGTACCAGTAGTCGGCAGTTTTATTTTTTTCTCTTTTTCAAACTGGTCTGATTAGAAGTGGGAAAGTATTGTTGAGATGATGTTTAGTTATTACAATTCTGTGATTAGTTTAGTTTTAGATCCATTTACCAACTTTGAACATTAAAATAGTAAATTATAAGTAATTTAAATATTTTGTTTAAATCATCGATTTTTCCAGTGCTCGGCACATGTGTTCCTAAGTTCGGCAAAAAATGATCCTATTGTCGGCATTAAAATTTTTGTTAAAAAAAAAGAAGTTTTAGAGCTATTCTTGGCCTTTGCACATGAAATTAATACAGAAATAAAGGCAGCAGAATTCGACATAGCTATCGATATTATCAACAAAATAGCTCCAAAACTTCTTTTCTTCCGGCAAACTATTTACTACATCTTTAGGTGGTCGCACATATGTAAAGACAATCATTTGGGCCACTATCTGACCATTTGTTGAGAAAACCAGCAGCACTGTTAATATTACCTTATCAATTCCCTTTTGGATACTGTACAGATTTCTCAAGACATTCCTATTCTGATTCAGTCAAGACTGTTTGTGGACCCATTTTTCTGGCATCATCCGATGGATGGATTCTGTCCTGTATGGTGGAAAGCGGGACGCCATATTTTTTGATTGCACCCAATATTGTAGATGTGCCATTTCTTACTTCCATTAAAGCACATTTTAGGGAATCTTGGGAGTATTGGTGTATGAGCATTTTCCCGTTGGTGGACATATTAATGAATTTATATCGCCTGACATTAAAAGAACAGCCTAATATGCCTACTGAATCACGAATTTTCGTCCTGTTATAGGACTTCTAGTTATATAAATGTAAGAATGCCGACTTTAAATTCTCGGCAGGTCTCAGTGTATTCATTATAAACTATGCCGACTATTGGGTAAATCAAGTTTTTACTCAATTTCCAGTAGTCGGCACCTCCCTGCCGACAATTGGAAATCATATAATTTTTTGTTCCTAATGCCGGCAGCAATATAAATTATAAAAAAAATATTAATTTCCTTAATTTTTCTTTCATTATAATCACTTACTTTCTTCAAAAACATTTAATTTAATATAAATACTTACTTGTTTAAGGAGGCACCTAAACTAAAATTTTTTTTAAAAAACTGGCCCTACTCCACTTTTTGAAAAACCTTCACTGAATGAGAACAAAAATTGGCAAAATTATTCATCCCACTCAAATTTACTCATTTCATAAGAAAAGAAAACTATTTTTTCTACCAAAATCAGTTTTAACTTTAATAAATAAAGGTCGTTTTTCTTATTTATTTGCATTTTTTTACAAAAACTGCCGACTACTGGTACATGCCGACATTAGGTACATTTACCCAATTTCTTTTCAAAAGACTAGATTTCTGTAGCGATTTAACAAATTTTATTTTTATTTTTGATTTCTTTCTCCTTTTTTTTATCGCGTCTACACAATTAACCTGATACGCTTGAGTTACGGTCAGTTTTAGATTGTCACAGCTTGATTGCAAATTACGTTTGAAAATTTTTTTTTTTGTTTTTATTAGTATTATTTAACAAAAATAAAACAAAAAAAAAAGTACTTTTATTTTATTTTGTTTTATTTTATTTTCAATTTTCATTTATATTGTCGCAGTATTAAATGGATTTGTTTTTAATAGGAAAATTGCAATGAAACCGAAACGAAATAAAGCGAAATTATGCCATCATTAGATAAAAATACACGAAAAAAAAAAAAGAAACAGGAAAAGTTTATTGCACAATCGAAATAACCAGACACCAAAATGAAAGTACAAATTTTGAAAGTCCATTTATTTCCAATAAAATTGTATGAAAAAAAAAAATAAAATTAAAAAACCACACACAAGATAACGCCAAATGTATCGCATAAAAATGAGGGATTCACAACACAACAGCATATCGTTTGCATAAATGGTTTAACACACAACTAAGGGCCGTTATTACAACTTGCCGTTAACTAAAGGGAGGATTTTAACGGGCAGATAAATTGTTTTTCATTATTATAAGTACACGATATGGTAGAAGTGAACGTTAAGCTAAAGGGGGGATCATCCTATCGGTAACTTTTAAAGTTAAGTTTATGTTTAAACTTGCCATATTATAGAGGGTCCACCAAATAACTTTTTTTTTTTTTGAAAATGCTTTAAAAAAAACTACTGAATATTTTCTAAAATTTCTTTTTTTATTTGAAAGTACAATCCTTCCGGTTAATAATGGAAAATAATTTCATTCAAATGGCTGCCTCGGCTGGCCATGCAGTAGCCTACGCGGTCGGGTCAATTTTTAAGCACATTATCGATTGTGTGCAGCTGTATTTCACCAATGGCTTCACGAATATTGTCCTTTAAAGCGTCAATTGTCTCTGGCTTGTCGGCGTAACACTTATCTTTGACGGCACCCCACAAATAATAGTCCAACGGTGTCAAATAGCAGCTCCGAGGTGGCCAAACGACATCAGCTCTGCGGCTGATAATGCGATCTTCAAAAACAGGGCGCAAAACATCGAGTATAGCTTCGGCTGTGTGGCACGTAGCGCCGTCCTGTTGAAACCAAATGTTGCCAATATCCTTCTCTTTAATTTTTGTGAACAAAAATTCGTTCAACATGGCCCGATAACGATCGCCATTGACTGTAACGGCCACTCCTTGCTCATTTTCGAAGAAAAATGGCCCAATTATGCCTCTGGATCAAAATCCGCACCAAACAGTGACTCGTTTTGGGTGCGTCGGCTTTTCAATGTATGCGTGCGGGTTTTCTGTGACCCAAATGCGACAATTTTGCTTGTTTACATACCCGCCAAGATCAAAATGAGCTTCATCTGAAAAGATGATTTTTTTTTTTTGCCAAAATCGGCATCTTCTGTAAGTCGATCGCAGGCCCACTTAGCGAAGCGAAAACGCATTGGATGAACCATATTCGTTCAGCGGAAGGATAAAACTAATTATCTGTCAAATCAGACATGAGCTAAGTGTTACCATTCACGGAATAAGCACTAGTTGAAAAAAAAAAAAAAACGTTAGATGGCGGACGCGATATATTATTTTCAATATGGCAACTTCAAATATAAACAAAATGAGCATATACAACAAAAAAACGAAGCCCGTCGTTGCCACTGCGTTTAAGAAAAACTCGTTTAATTGAGCAGTGTTATCGACATTGCTCCGGCACTGCCATATTTTTTAAGAAGTTAATTTTATTTTATCTGTAAGTTGTAATAACGAAATTAAGTTAAAGGTAACTTTACGGTTCCCTTCAGCTAAAGGTACCTTTAACTAAATCTAAGTTTAACGGCAAGTTTTAATAATGGTCCTAAGTCTTAAATAATTATCGGTTTTCACGTAGAGCCGTATTGTATAAAAATAGTAGGTCATTGGAGTACCACAGATTTCCGTTATCCACTACTGCCTTAGTCGCTTCATACTGTCAATGTCAATGCGTGACATTTCCTCCAGATCATCTATATATGTAGTAGGCACTAAGGTGTTTATTTTCTTCCGACACAGAGAAGGGTTTGGTACCCGCTAGGTGAAGAACAGTCTCATCCTCTTCCTGATCTATGTAGCTTCGGCAGGAATCATTTGTGCAAACTGTTCAAGACCAATGCGCTTCCATATTGCAATGCCCCAGAATGAGCCCAACAACAATTCGAAGCGCACTTCGTTGGAGTTTAAGCTGAATTCTTATGCGTCCTTCATTTAGTTTCGTTCAGATTTTCTGCGCCCATCTGATGGAATCGATGATTGTATTTTCAATTGTATGTTCGCTGTTCCTTAGATGCATGGAAATTCGATAATTCATTGGAGAGTACGATTGTTGTGCCATGTCTGTCCAGTTTATCTGCTCTACAGTTGCCTGTGGTCTGTGTTCACTGCGTTCTGGTACCCACATGATATGGACAACATATCGTTCTGCTACCTTATCGAGATATCTGCAAAACGTTTACACCTTTTTGGAGTTCATCATGTTGGAATTCAATTCTTTAATAGCCAGTGTTGCCTGGCTATCGAAAACTGTAGCTGCACTGTATGGTGGAAGACTTTAGAGACGACAAGCTGACAGAAGTTGGTATAGAAGATGTAAAGATGGTCTTCAGGCTTCGTTGGAGATGATTGTGGATCTACTTCCGGTGGAGGTGATGGTGAAAAGACTGGCAGCAAGAAAGGTTACCTAACGGTTGTTGGCATATGAAATTCAAGTCGGGTATATGGTCAGGGAATGGTACTTTGACAAGCTATACTCGTTATTTTTTATTTAGACACAGAACAGTGGCGTGGTTTAGGTATTCGCTTGGAGTTATCTTTAGGAATGGCTTAAAGATCTGAAGCGGCATAAAGCTATCCTATAGGTTTCTTGATGGTGCAGTGTATTCCAGGCTGACTGTTTTGCGATGATGCAAGGTTTGGGTCAGTTATAAATACAGGTAGTCAGCTACGTAGATAGTAAAGCTGCCTTGAAGGCACTGACTGGACATATGGTAGTTCGAAGTTGTTGTCGATCTGTAGAAAGTTTCTCATGAGCCTATATGTTCCGGTACAGGGAGCTACTAAGCATTGTATGATGCAGATGTCAGAAATCGGCCAAGTGAGCTGAAACAGAAAGTTGAATTTTTATAGCGGAATAGGGGACAATTTACAGGCTTCTATGGCCTAGGTGTAACCTTAAACTGGGGAGGAGTTTTTTTTAGGTTGTTGATAGCTTTTTTGGCGGGGCATTGCATTTTTGTAAGCAATGACTAGTGCGGGAAACAGAGGTACCCTCTTCTTTCTGTAGAGTTTGTGTGGGAGATAATTGTTGACCACATTCTGTGCCTCTGCGTTGTCATGCTGAGGACAAAGTCCAGATTCTAGATTCTCGGCCAGGATTTCTTCAATGGCTCTAAAGAGTTAGCCTATGCTAGAACTTCTGACATTAAGAGTTTTATATCTGGCATTACCTTGATTGTGAAATAACTTAGCATCTAAACCATTGCTTCTTTATTTTCTAAAACGTGTTCTCATTTCATATTAGTTTCCTGTTCAAAGAGATATCAAGGTACCTAGCTCTTCTAGAGATCCACAGCTCATTCTTCAATCGTGTTCAATCGATGTTGTATACAATTCTTCACATTATACAATTTCATGGAAAAGGATGATGCCCACTAAAAAAAAGTCCCCTAAAGCTGTCTGCATAACCTAGGAATTACTTGTATAAAACACAATTGTGCATTACTTTTGTTCTTCACTGTATTTTAGTTGAACATTTTTGCACATGTTGAAAAATAATTAAAATAAAAAGCACGTGTTTCATTTCAATCATTTCCATAGCCCCATATACAAACTTATTTAATACATTCTACAACTCTCCACACCATTTGTTTTGTTTTTATTATAAATAATAATTTATTTTTATTATTTTTTTTTTTTTTTTGTACTTTTAAAATTAAATTTAAATTATTTTTATTGAATTGAATTGAATTGATTTTTAATTAAAAATTCTGTTTGAGAATTTCTTGCATAAAATTTATAACTTTTAAAGTCGTTTACTTTAGAACCAGTTTCTGAAATTTCATTTCCAAAGAAATAAAAAAAAAATACAAATAAAATGGAAATAAAAAATTAATTCTATTACTCTCTGACAAAATGATTTGTTGGTTTAGCATGAATAGTTTGAATATCATTTTTCTTTCACTTTTTCTTCATACAACCCTTCAGTCAGAATTATTGACCTAGTTTCTCACACCAATTGTGTGTGTTAATTTTATACATAAGTGGCGTGACCTACCGTTTAAAGTCGACTCCGAACGACAGATTTTTTGAGAAACTTTTCATGGCAATTTTTATTTGCTCTCAGAGTTTTTGCCAGAAATCTGCTGAGAGGAAATCGCCGAAGAAATATTTTTTCATATTTCGTTTTGATGTCTGACCTGGGGTTTGAACCGTGGCCTTACGTCTAATAAGCCAACACACTACCTACTAGACTACGGCGACTTTCCTTCATATTCAATTAAAATAAAAACTATGCAAACATTCTTAGTTGGCATATCTACGAGGGCGGTAACAAAATTTACAAATTTTACAAAGAAAAACACAACAGATTTCATTCTAAATTTTCATTATCTAAAGGAATCTTAGCGTTCTCGCGGGCAATCAGAACCTGTCCTGCAGCGGTGCTGGAGATTCTGTTGGATTTTAGTCCGGCGTAAGTTGTCGTGATAGGGCTTTGGCTAGGTTGATGACAGACAAGTCTAACATGGAATTCGTTAGAGGATTATATACATACATCTATGTATATACATATACAGACATCAAAACAAAATACAAAAAATATTTCTTCGGCGATTTCCTCTCAGCAGATTTCTGGCAAAAACTGAGAGTAAAATAAAATTGCCATGAAAAGTTTCTCAAAAAATCTGTCGTTCGGAGTCGATTTTAAACTGTAGGTCCCGCCACTCTTGTATAAAATTAACACACACAACATAAGTGGTGTGAGAAACTGGGTCAATATTCCTGACTGAAGGGTTGTAATGACCAATTATGTATGTATGTATGTATTATATATCACTTGTCTCCTGAACACAACGCGTAAACTCTATAAATTTTGGAAAATTCCTTGCAATGAGATTTAGCAACAAAATGAATGGAGTATTCTGGAAGTTGCCTACTCCCGTTAAAGAGACACTAGCTTTTAGTATAAAGATGGATCAAGAATAGACTTTGGAACAGAAGTAGAAGTAGTACTAGTCTAATATGTAGTGTGTTGGCTTATTAGTCATGAGGCCTCAGTTCAAATTCCAGGTCAGACATCTCCAACAAAACGAAATACGAAAAAATATTTCATCGGCGACTTTCTCTCAGTAGGTTTCTGACAAAAACTCTGGGAATAAATAAAATTGCCATGAAAAGTTTCTTAAAAATCTATTGTTCAGAGTCGACTTTAAACTGTAGGTTCCGGCACTCTTGTATAAAATTAACATAATCAGCTGTGAGTGGTATGAGAAGCTAGGTTGTAATCCTAACTGAAGGGTTGTAATGACCAATTATGCATGTAGTAGGAGTTTTTCGTTTCCAGATAGGAAGTAAAAAAGATAAGACATAGCAATACTTCTGACAATTAGGCCACCAATCAAGCAATCGACTCTTATGAGGTTAAGGGCCGTTATTACAACTTGCCGTTAACTAAAGGTAGGATTTTAACGGGCAGATAAATTGTTTTCCATTATTATGAGTACCCAATAAGATAGAAGTGATCGTTAAGCTAAAGGGAAGATCATCCTACCTTTAACATTTAAAGGTCACTTTATGTTTGAACTTGCCATATCATATACTATTTTCGATATGGCAACTTCAAATTTAAACAAAATGAGCATATACAACAAAAAAACGAAGTCCGTTGTTGCCACTGCGTTAAAAAAAAAACTTGTTTAATTGAGCAGTTCTATCGACTTTGCTCCGGCACTGCCATATTTTAATTTTATTTTATCTGTAAGTTGTAATAACGAAAATCAGTTAAAGGTAACTTTACAGTTCCCTTTAGCTAAAGGTACCTTTAACTAAACCCAAGTTTAACGGCAAGTTATAATAATGGCCCTAAACCAAAGATAATATGAGACAGTGCCTGAAGAATCTCAAACAGCTAAGTAGAAGGAATAAGGTTATCCTCTGCTGGATACCAGGTCATGTGGGAATTCTCGGAAGACGAGCTTGCCAGGAGGGGATCTTCCGCGTAGCTGATGGAACTACAACCCTTTTGTGAAGTGGAAGCGGATGTTTTGAAAGGAATGCTCAACGAAAGGGAAGATAAAAAGTGGCATAGACTCTTTTAAAACCAAGTGGGTTTGAGGTTTAAAACGAAACTTTTGGTTGGAAACTAAATACTATCCAACAATAACCTGAGGTTGCTAACCGTTCCTTTGACCGGGCACTAAAGACTCGGAGTACACTTATTCAAAATGGGGATTGCATAGTCTGTGACTATGAGAATGAATCATCGGAACACATTCTTGGAACCTGTCAGACATTAATGCATCGCGAGAAAAAACTCCACGCCGTAGTCTAGTAGGTAGTGTGTTGGCTTATTATACGTAAGGCCCGAGTTCAAACCCCAGGTCAGACATCAGAACGAAATATGAAAAAATATTTCTTCGGCGACTTCCTCTCAGCAGATTTCTGGCAAAAACTCTAAGACTAAATAAAATTTGCCATGAAAAAGTTTCTCAAAAATCTGTCGTTCGGACTCGACTTTAAACTGTAGATCCCGCTAGTCATGTACAAAAAAAGAATTAACACACACAACCTAAGTAGCGTGAGAAGGTGAAGGATTGTAATGACCAATTACATACATAGTGCTAGGCAGGGACTTGTCATTGTTGACATCAGCATCCTTCCGTTTGTCGGGGCAATACGCTACTAGGAGACATTATAGGGAAGCTCTATAAAGTTTGAGGGGGGGGGGGAGTACAATAGATCGTATAATCGCAGTACTAATGCTTCTCTTCGCAGAGATAATATTAATAATAATCCTAACAAAGCAAAT
Source organism: Sarcophaga caerulescens (assembly GCA_927399465.1). NCBI lineage: Eukaryota > Metazoa > Arthropoda > Insecta > Diptera > Sarcophagidae > Sarcophaga > Sarcophaga caerulescens. The sequence goes on along the minus strand of OV656872.1, from coordinate 100,127,893 downwards.
ATATTTTTTTATATTCTATAAAGCATTTAAAAGAATAATAAATTAATAAATAAATAGAAAATGTTCTTTTTATTAAATTATTTGTTTTGGTTTTTTGTATTCAATATTGCCTGCAAATAATTTTCCATTTTATAAATAATTAATTTGAAATTAAATAATAATTATTGTAGAATATTTTGAAATTCAATTTCCCAGCGTATAATTTATTATTCATGTTTTTCGAATAATGAAATGAAATAATAAGTACTCGTACTATTATTTAATCTATTCTTTTATCTTTATTTAATATCTCTTTTTTATTATTATTTTTTTTTTTTTTTTTTATTTATAAACAATAAATGTTCGTGACAATCTACGATATTTTTAAAACAAATTACGTAGTTTTTCTTTCTTTTTTTGAAAAGCTTTTTTTTTTTTAGCTAATTAGAGGCCTCTAAGGGAAATTTAAATTTCATTACTTTTCTTTGTGCCAATCTAGGCTTTGTCAACGTCTTTGAAGCTCTTCTGCTTGATTCTTCCGTAATCTTTTTCTCATATTATTCTAGTAAGCGGTATCCATTTTTCAACGCCTCTATTCGTTTTAGATACGCAATGATAACGTTCCATTGTAGCAGTGAATCGCAAATGGATATTCGGTCGGTGTGTCAAGCAACCTGTCCAACAATAGCGGAAGCGTTTCTATTGAATTTCAGTTTATTGCAAGCGGTAGTGAAGATTATGATTAGAACAATGGGAGACAAATCTTATACGAGATTCTGTAATACTATGTTCAGACATGCACTTTTATTAAATCAATATTCGGTTTATTGAGAACAATATTTTTAGCGTTCAGACATATAATATACGAAAATTTATTTGACAGCTGGTAAACAAAACAGCTGATTGCTTCAACAACATTGCTTTTAATTTAATCGCGAAAATTAGTGCCAAAAATTTTTTTAGAAAAAATGGAAAACAATTTAACATTTAAAAAGGTATTGCTAATGATTAACCGAAACGCCGAGCTGTTGCGGTTAATAGGGACTACTTTTGACTTCAAAGTGGCTTTTCTCAGAAGGATGAGAAAGAAAAATTTGATATGAAACTCAAAATAAAATACAAACCTTTCTGCTGACCTTCCATTTTTTGTTTGTCGTTGTTTACATTTGAGTTGTCAAATATTAATAGAAAGCGTTCGGAAAAATGTAATCTACTCACTGAACGTACTTATGACAGTGTTGTATTTAAAGTTTTTATCAATATTATAACAATTTATGAATTTATTGAGCAATAATTAATTGAAATTTTATATGAAATATTGAGTTCAATAATGCCGTTTATTGCGATTTATGCAATAAAGGTGCATGTCTGAACCCAGTATAAGGAGCACTATCACCTGCTCAACCGATTGGCTGACAACTTTCTCTTTACCCTTGTACAGAACCAAATGCTTCGCAACTGTGATATAAGGGTGGGTAGAAAGCAGATAGTATGACGGGAGCAATTGTATTCGATCCCAGAGTGAGGTATTTGAAATTTATGGAGAAAATATCCTGTATCTTTCAAACGGAAGCCTACGTTACCGCAAATCGAGTCAACTTGGTACAAAGAAGATACAAAGAATGGGACATACGTAGAAGTTGGTTGATATGAAGTTGACTAAAGAACAGTAGTGTACTGACGGGATAAACTGAATCAGCTGGGCTGGAGAAATAAGGTCACTCTCTGCTGGATTCCTAGTCATGAATTTTCGCAATGAGCAGGCAGAATAACTTTCGAAGTGGAGGGTAGTTTCTACGCAGCTGGTAAAGTCAGTACCAGAGATCAGCAATGAATCGTATTTTCGCTACTCATAAGTACTCATGAAATTTTGAGTATGAGTGAGTCAAGAGTATTGAAATTCATCTACTCTGATTCATTCGTACTCGCTACAACATTGCTTTATAAGTATAGGTTGCAATGAGTATGAGTACAACGTTGACATCAAACTCACAACATTCGATTCATTGTTTGATTCATACGCCTACTCATTCAGATTCATAAATTTAGAAAAATACTTATAATACTTACGAATGATTCGAGTCACTCGAATCATTCATCAAAATTTTCAGTCTTAATTATTGTTGCATTTACAAAAGAAGAAAAAAGAAAAGACAAAGACAACAAGCAAAGCACACACACAATCTTCTAGCGAGTATTGTGGTGTTCGTACTCGAATCATACTTATTTGTGCTTCGTATATAATTTGAGTCATGGAGAGTCGAAATCAAAAACATCATGCGTATTGTTAAGTATGAGTACGATGAGTATTTCTAACTTTGAATTGAGTAGTATGAGTATGATATTAAAATAAGTATGTATGCGTATAAGTATCTGAAATTATTTTGAATACTCGTTGCTGATCTCTGGTCAGTACCATTCGGTGTAAGTAAGCAGTGATATTTGGAAGGGTATATTAGGCGGAAAGGAAGATGGAGAAATTCCGATGAACTTTTCAAACCAAATAGGTTTGAAGTCATCTAAACTTTTGTTTGGACCTATTGAAACTGAACAATATCCTACAGTTTCTCAGGTCAATAAAATTGCAAGAGACGTTGCGAGAGACATTGTGTGAATACCCCATATACATACATATGTAGATCATGCTAAAAAAGTAAGATAATAATAATAGACATTCCCAGCAATAGTTGAAGTTGTTGCAGTCCCAGTAGATAGTGTATTGGACTACTAAACGAAAGGCCATGGTTCAAATCACAGGACAGACATCTCGAACAAACGAAATCTGATTTCTGCAAAAAAAAAAAAAAAAAAAAAAAAAAAAAAAAAAAAAAAAAAACTCTTTGAGTTATTAAAATTCCCTGAGAGGTTTCTCAAGTCAGTCATCCGGGATCGACGTAAATACATAATTGGTCATTACAACCCTTCACTCAGGATTACGACCTAGCTTCTCACACCACTTATGCTGTGTGTGTTAATTTTATATTTTTTTTTATAATTTCTTATATTTTTGAGAAACTTTTAATGACAATTTTATTTCACTCTCAGAAATCTTTGCAAATTACTTTGCCAGAAATCTGCTGAGAGGAAGTCGCTGACGAAATTTTTATTTTCATATTTTCGTTTTGCTGGAGATGTTTGACCTGAGGTCAGACTCATGAGTAAAATTATCACACACAACGTGGGTGATGTGGGAAGCTAGATTGTAATCATTGACTAAAGAGTTGTATTGATGAAATAATTATGGTTTGATATTATTATGTGGGCGTTCTAATAAGAAAGTATTTTGTTTTTAAAAAATTTAACCTCCAAAAGAAAAGTGAGAGTGAGAGTTGATATTCCTTTGTTTACATTTTAACCTATGTAAACCAATATTGCCAATGCATTTAATTTGAGTAAAGAAATTTGCGTTTATTTCTTGGGTATTTTTATAAATCCAATAAAACAATAAAAATTAAGCAATAATTAAAATTAATTTATGTAAATATTGTTGTTATTGCGTAAAATATTCAAGAATTAACTTCACTTTATATTATTATATTAATTAAATCAACAACTTTGGGAATGTGTTTAAAAAAAATTAAATATTCTTTTGTTATCGTTTTAATTAATAGCCCCAACTATCTATCTATGCTAATAACCGTATTAAGTACTATTATCTATTGTTTATTTCTTTTTTGTTATTTATTTAATTGCATTAATTTGTATTAACTTAACTTAACTATTAAATGGTGTAAATATACTCGAAATGTTTTTATTTTAACGGTTAGGCAAAAAAAATTAATTTTTATATCGAGTTGAAACACACCTTAAAAAACGTTTGGTTGTGTTAAAATGTTGCAACACTTTTTTATTTTTTTTTTTTTTTTGTATTTTTTAAGCAGCAACTTAAAGTAAAATAGTCAACCTAAAAAAACCACTTGTTGCGTCGTTGCATGTACTTATAGACAGACGCCACAAATTGTGGTGACATATGTACATACGTACTAGTATAGGAGTATATGAGCACTGTTTGAAATTTTTTTCTTTTTTGGAATGTGGTTTTAACTGATTTGTTTTTGTTTATTGTAAACAAGAAAAGAAATAAAAAATAAAATGAGAACAACAACAACTAGTTGTAGAGGAAATCCATAGTTCAAAGTTAAATTCCCATAATGTTGTGTTGTGGTGTTGTGTTGGCTCTGGTGATTGTTGTCTTACACAAAAAAAAAAAAAAAAAAAAAAAAAAAACTTGGTCAGACATTAAAGTAAATGACCAAAATATTTAACTTTGCTAACAGACAACAACAAAAACGAAAAAAAAAATAAAAAGCAGCAAAAAATTTAACCAACACTCAAACCAATTTGTGTTAAAATTTACTTGAGCAACATTTAAAAGACTGGCCAATAAAATTTAAGCGTTTTTTTTTTTTCGTTTCTTCATTCAATTGCAGATTTTTTGTTTAATGATTTCATTTTTCGATAAACTAAATAATTTATTTTTAAGTTTTAAAAGTAAATAACAAAACTGACTTAAATTATTATTTAAAATTTAAGCGTTTTTTTTTTCTCTTGCATTTGCTTGAAAAGATTTCACTTCATGATAAAATTTCATGCGTTAAACATTGTTGTGGCCATTAGCTCCGCTGCTGTCAAGAGTTTCTGCCTGGTGTCATGAAATACAAGAGTAAGATATACAAATTATTTGATCAAGTATTAAATTCCAGTATCTGTAGAAATAGAACACGTGCAATTTCAAACAGTTTTACTCATAGATCCACTAGTCCGTAGTTCTATTAGGATAACCAAAAAGCTCTATCGGAATTTGTTGGCAGCTGAGGCAATAATACTGAGTTCCAGGTATTATTCTCTCACATGAGGTAGGAGAACTGCACACATGGGGAGCGTCCCTCCACGACTCTAGTATAAACATATGTACATCGCAATTGTAAGTAGTTATCTGAGAAGTTGCCGCAGTCTTATAAGTAGTGTATTGGCTAATTGGACGCAAGACCCTCGTTCAAACCCCAGCTCAGATGTCTCAAACAAAATGAAAACAAAAAAATATTTCTTTTGGCAATCTTTTAAGAAAAACTCAAAGAGTAAAATAAAATTGTTATGAAAAGTTTGTCGTTCGAGGTCAACTCTAAACTGTAGGTACCACCACTCATGGATGAAAAGTTACTTATGTACTTAATTGGTCACTACAACCCTTTAGTCAGGATTACGACCTATCTTCTCACACCACTGATGTTGTGTGCGTTAATTTTATAGATGAGTTGCGCGACCTACAGTTTAAAGTCGATTCCGAACGATAGAATTTTTTGAGAAACTTTTTCATGGCAATTTTATTTACTCTCAGAGTTTTTGCCAGAAATCTGCTAAGAGGAAGTCGCCGAAGAAATATATTTTCATATTTTCGTTTTGATATCTGGAGGCCTCACGTCTGATAAGCCAACACACTACCTACTAGACCACGGTGGATGATAAGTTAACGCACACAACATGGGTGATGTGAAAAGCTAGGTTGCAATCCTGACTAAAGGAAGGTAATGACTAATTAAGTAAATAAGTCTTTGAAGAAAAGAAGACGATTGAACACTTACTCTTGTATTGTTCCGAAGGTCAAATATCTTTATCTAGGGACATACCTGAAAAATGTGTTGCAAACAAGATTGGTCAGAACGGTTACTGAACAATCCCCAATGCGATCGGACCTTAGCAAGGACAGTAGGTAGTAGGAAGGCATGCCCGTCAAATCGAGGCATCCTCATACGATTTCTGCTGAAGTTGTAAGTCGGGGAAGAGACGATTTTTCGCTAAATGATCTATTTGTCAGAAGAAGTCGCCGTAGTCTAGTAGGTAGTGTGTTGGCTTATTAGACGTAAAGCCAGGGTTCGAGCCCCAGGCCAGACATCAAAGCAAAATACAAAAAGTATTTCTTCAGCGATTTCCTCTCAGCAGATTTCTGGCAAAAACTCTGAGAGAGTAAATAAAATTGCCATGAAAAGTTTCTCAAAAAATCTGTCGTTCGGAGTCGACTTTTAAACTGTAGGTCCCGCCACTTATGTATAAAATTAACACACACAATTGGTGTGAGAAACTAGGTCAATAATCCTGACTGAAGGGTTGTAATGACCAATTATGTATGTATGTATCTATTTGTCAGCACTCGCGCAAGCATTTAGGAATACTAGGAAATCCATTCTTTACATCCCCAATAGCAGTGTTAACAATGAAGATACAAATTATTGTCTTGTATATAAAAGCCAGGACGTTTCTTCATCGCGTACATAAGGAACTACCCCCGAAAAATATGGTAGAACAGTGCGCCTACTGAACCAGTCGGAAATTTACGTGAATATGTGTAGTGAAGCCATCTAATATAAGGAAAGTTTCTTCTCAGAAATCTACTTGATACCTAAATGGGTTGGTTCTTGAGAGCTAAACAAGCTAGTTTCATACCTTTTTTTATCGACTGTAAGTTAGTCCTCTAAAGTAAAATCTTAATTTGTCTACAATTGCATTGACCATCAGCGCTCAGTTTTGATTTAGAGGAAGCGCAACACAACTCCACCTACATCGCTAGTGACTCAATATTATGGACCTTCTCTAAGTTGTTCTTTTGCGTTAACCTTCTGATACAGTTCTGATATCAAGTGATTACCATCTGGCTCCATGTTTTTGGCCAACAAAGGGTCAGAACTTTAAATTGAGACAAAGCAATGTATAACCTTGAATGGAACATTTCTAACTATGCTAAGTAGAAAGCTTAATTTAAGGCAAAACATCCGCGTAATAAGGAGTGCGCACAAAAAAAATGGGCCTACTTTTAAGCTTATAACTTTTATCATAATTGAAAAAATGAATACCGTTACATTGTTTTTGTTAGTCATCTGTTTCAAAATCCACGTGCTAAATCTCATTGCAATAGCAAAATTAGTTTTTTGAAAATGGGCACCCAACAAGAAAGTCGTAAAAAAATAATTGAAATTTACAAAAAACGATTGCTAGGCTCGCAGGTGTTAACCAAAAAACAGTTTCTAAGGTAAGAATAAAACAATATAAGGAGTCTTTAAGTATTGAGAGAAAACGTGGAAGTGGAAAAAAAGGATTTGCCGACCAAAACAAAGCAAGTAAAATAATACGTATTTTTCAAAAAACACCCTAACATGTCTGGAAGAAAAGTGGCTCAAAAAGTTGGATGCTCTGAGACCTTTGTCAGAAAAAAATTTTATACACAAAAGAATTCAAATATTATTTACTTTAATTGAAATATAAAACGAAAAAAATCCGCCACTTAATTTTATTTCTATAACGAAAAGTGTAAATCCAGTTTTTTTCGTGCGCACTCCTTCGCATTAGTTTTTGCGAAAATTACTTAAGTTTTTGGGGTACTAAACTTGCCCTGGCACAACTCTTACATGACATGACGCACAAGCTGTACAACTTAAATGCTTGGAAATTTTTCGTTTAATGCCTTCTATCGTTAAACAATACGCGTTTTCATGCATACAACCAATATGGTGTACGTATGAAAATATGCGATAAATTATTAAAAATTTATTTTAAGGCCGCCAAAATACCACAAATATTTATTAATTCAACTGAAAATAAAAATCCAGTCGTTTTATTTATAACGCATTTAACAGTAAATTCCCCTTAGTAATGTTACGAATGCGGGCTTTTTTTTTACCGTTTTGTTTGCATTTTACTTCACCGTTAAACATTACATTTAAAATATTTATTTTTAAATTTAATTTCACAAAAAAAAGCAAATAAATAAAAAAATTGCTTAAATTATCTCTCGTATGGCATAATTTTAAATTTGTCTTGTCATTTTCTTAAAAAAAAAAAAAATACAAAAAAACTTGTTTACACCAAAAATTTAATGCAATTAAGTGGTAACAATAACAACAGCAACAACCAAACAAACGAAAAAAAAAATGTGTAACAATGTTGCAAAACATTTTATTGGCAACACTGCTGTTAAAAGCTCATTGATTCGCTCGTTCGTTATTTTTTTTTTTTTTGTTCAGTGTTGTTATTTTGCCAAGAGAGAAACAAAATGAGAGAGTGATACTGGTAGTGGTGAATAAAGTTTTCTTATGACAGTGCTGTGGTATTTAAATGTTTATGCTAAAATCAAAGGATAAGGATTAAGTGTTGCCATATTAAGATTAATCAATTATCCAGAGCAGATGCGGGACAGGATGGGCTGTGGTATATTTATTAAGGATTCTAATGATAAACTCTCGTATATTCTGACTGACTACTGCAGTCTTTGTTGGGCGGTTTACTCGGACAGCTAGACTGCCATTAAGTCCTTAACGAAAATAGTTTCAATGTAAGTCCATGAATCCCCAGGTTTTCTCAGGGAAATTAGGCATTATTCAACGATAAATCTTATATGGATTCCGGTACAGAGGGGATTATCGTCTTTGAAAATTCCATGGCTAAGAAGCTACCCTGGACCTGTAGGGAGCGACATGTTGCAGCGGATAGGTATTTCGATAGCCTCAGGGATAGTAGGTACTAGTTTTACAGGGAACTCAATCTTGTTGGCAGAAAGAGATTGAAACTCAACAGGACATGTATGGATAAGAAGATGATGGGCATACCTTTATCCTTCGCATTGCACTGTCCTTTTGGTAGGCATGCTGAAAGACTCGACATTCCGACAAATGGCTTTTGCAGGAGTTGAGGGTCTGAGGAGAAAATTGTTTTTCACCTAATGTGCCAGTGTCCTGCCTTATCACAAAATCATAGAGCTTTCTGATTTCCCACTTTCTGATATCATTGACTGAGCTGTCAAATATAAAGATTGCAGTAATCGTAAGATTTATTGTGGACCTAACCTACACTTATGGTGGTTTCTTTTCTACAAAGAAAATGTCACCCTCTTACGACGTGCATTAAAAAATTTTTGACCCACCCTGTTGTAATGTCATTTTTTATTTGAGAAGAACATAAGACATACATAATTGGTCATTACAACCCTTCAGTCAGGATTATTGACCTAGTTTCTCACACCACTTATGTTGTGTGTGTTAATTTTATACATAAGTGGCGGGACCTACAGTTTAAAGTCGACTCCGAACGACAGATTATTTGAGAAACTTTTCATGGCAATTTTATTTACTCTCAGAGTTTTTGCCAGAAATCTGCTGAAAGGAAATCGCCGAAGAAATACTTTTTGTATTTTGTTTTGATGTCTGGCCTGGGGCTCGAACCCTGGCTTTACGTCTAATAAGCCAACACACTACCTACTAGACTACGGCGACTTCAAGAAAAACAAAACACAAATATTAAAAAAGGGTATGCCCTGTGTTTACCACTTATTAAGAAAATTAATGAGGAAATGCCAATTTGTTCAAAGGTGTTGCCAGATCGCTAATTTTTCGACTTAATTTTTTGCACGCTTTTTTTATTACACAAAAATAAAAATATTTTAACACTGTTCTAACATTGAATGCAATTTTTTATACTGCTGACCATGTAGCTTTAATAATGTAATATTTCCTTAAGAAACACTTAGACCATCAAAGAGGTATACAATACGTCAATTCTAACTTAAACATAAATACGATATCCTGGATTTTTAAAGCGCGCTGTGGACTAATTGAATTAAACGGCAACAAATTTGGTGATGCCAATTCTCATGTTAACTGCACGTTATGTAATATGAATGAATGCGAAACGTTAAATCATTTCATCGGTATATGTCCAGCACTAAAGGAGTTTAGAATGGCGAATTTCGGAAAGTTAAGGCTCAGGGAGGAGGAAATTATTGACATTCTGAATGGGAAAGAAAATGAGGACTGGTCAAACTTAGCCAATTATATTAAAAATGCATTGAATTATAGAAAGTTTTTAATTAATGAATTCAATTAAAGTTTTTAAAATTAAAATTGTATAAGAAAATCAAAAAAAAAAAAATTGGTAGTTTTAAGATTTAGATTAGTATTAGTTATGTAATTATTAATATAAATATGTACATATATATACTCGACAGACGTTTAAATATAAACATGTCGATAGTTTTATTTTTTAATTCCTTTTTTCTTTATTTAAACCTATAAACCTGAATTATAAAAACATGTATACAAGATTTATAATAAAGGAAATTTCTAATAATAAATTTCCTTAAGATTACTCCACAAAACAATGAAAAAATTAACTTCAAATTGGATAGCAATACCAGGCGACTTTTTTTAAATTTCATCTGGTAGCCCTATAAATAAACAAAAGTCATCTGCTTTACAGGGCATTATCAGCACTCTCGATTTATACAGGGCATTGGCAAGTGCAAATTATTTAGAATAAAACATACCACTCTTTTAGAGGGCGAAACATTTTTAAGAAACAAACACAAAATTGCATTTTTTTTTAAATAAAATGCACATTTTTTGGTAGAAAAGAAAACACCGTTAGAGTAAGAAGTGTATTAAGACAACGAAAACGAACAAGAAAACATGTTATTAAAAAATTTGCTTTTAAAATCTCAATCACAATTAATTGTTTTAGTTTTTTTATTGCCAATTTTTATTGCAAAATTTAATTTATTTTTATTAAATTTGTTATAAAAGTTTTATTCTCTGCTATCAATAAAGCCATAAAAGTTTTATGGCCTCTAATAGAGAAAAAAAAACATTAATGTTTTGTCATAAAAATTCTAATCATATTAACAATTGCAAAAATTTATTGAACAAATGATATTTGTTTAAAACATTGTCGAGATACTGCAAAATATAATTGATACGAGTAAATTATACTTTTTAAATTGTGAGGAGTGTGTAAATAAAGTCACACTTTTTTAAAAAAAAATTTTGTTTTATTTTTATAATTACACATAAACGTTAGGAACGAATTTTTAGAAATGTTAGGCAAAGTGTTGGAAAAAAATAATAGGAACGAAAAAGAATTTCAATATTAAAGTTTTATTCTCAATTATATTAATAGTATTATATGTGTAAATAGCATAACATAAATTAAAACAAAGTTCAAATAAAGTCTTGTTAGTTCAAACTGCCTGCAAAAAAATTCGTCATATATTGTACTTTGAGTTTTCAACCAATAATGATTTTGACAAATGATGAACCATATGATCACCGCTACACAATTTCCTCTGTGACCCCAATAGAATATGATATACAATTAGGCGTTTGTGTCTCACTGGTACCATCTCACTCCATTGTTCTCCAAATAGAAAGGGACAGGTCGAATGTCTTATTCAAATTTTGGTAGGAATAAATCTAGTTTCCCTGAAACCATTTGAAAGTATATACAGCAATATACAGCGTAACATACATACATAATTGGTCATTACAACCCTTCAGTCAAGATTTCGACCTAGTTTCTCACACCACTTATGTTGTGTGCGTTACTTTTATACACGAGTGGCGGGACCTACAGTTTAAAGTCGACTCCGAACGACAGATTTTTGAGAAGCTCTTCATGGCAATTTTATTTACTCTCAGAGTTTTTGCCAGAAATCTGCTGAGAGGCAGTCGCCGAAGAAATATTTTTTCATATTTCGTTTTGATGCCTGACCTGGGATACGAACCCGGGCTTTACATCTAATAAGCCAACACACTACCTACTAGACTACGGCGACTACATTGTAACACCATTGAACAAAATGTTATCTATGGTTTCATCCTCCTCCAGACAGAGCCAGCACTCGATCTTCTTTGGCTTTCGTTATTTAAAGAACTGTCGTCCATATGATTGCCGTAGTCTGGTAAGCAGTGTGTTAGTTTACAACCTGTCGATGAGGGCTCAAGAGTTCAAACCTTTGAAATAATGACTTGAGAAAGAAATATTTCTTACTTCCGCAGTCATATGGCACAAGCTCTGAGAGTTACTAAGCTTCTCAAATCTGTCGTCAGATTCGACGTTAGATTAGAGATCCCGCCTCTCTTGGATAAAATTAACGTATACAACATGGATGGTATGTTCTGAAGCCATTCTGAAATTCTAACTAAAGAGTTTTAATGGCCAATTATGTACATATATTTTTATGTGGTATTAGGTGTGACGCAATCGTCGGATGCCCTGCTAAAGCGTGGTCCTCATAGAGCGTTCCATCATTCTGAATTCTATCCAGTTAATACCACGAAAAAAATCTGGGCCAATAAAATCCATTGCGGATCCTCGCCTGTCTCTCAGTAATTTAATAGTTTATCGCACAGAGTTGTTGGGAAAATTTTGGACTACCATTTATTAGAATGCCAAAGAGTTAAAGAATCCAATGAAAGTGTTATCGAAATAAAGATTTAATAAACCAAAAGGCCCGATTCTTGTAATATTTGGAGGTTATTTAACGAGTTGCAAGCTATTGTTGCAAATAATTGAATGAATTAAGCGTTGAATGAAGTCGCCGTAATCTAGTAGTCTAGTAGACCGGGTTCGTATCATAGGTCAGGCATTAAAACGAAATATGTATAAAAAAAAAAATATTTCTTTGGCGATTTTCTCTCAGCAGATTTCTGGCAAAAACTCTAAGAGTAAATAAAATTTGCCATGAAAAAGTTTCTCAAAAATCTGTCGTTCGGAGTCGACTTTTAAACTGTAGGTCCCGCCACTCACGTATAAAATTAACGCACACAACATGAGCGGTGTAAGAAGCTAGGACGTTGTATACAATGGGTCAATTCAAGACAAGTACACGTCCTCTAACCTAAGGAGTGCGCACAAAAAAATCTGGACTTACACTTTTCGTTATAGAAATAAAACCAAGTGGCGGATTTTTTTCGTTTTATATTTCAATTAAAGTAAATAATATTTGAATTCTTTTGTGTATAAAATTTTTTTCTGACAAAGATCTCAGAGCATCCAACTTTTTGAGCCACTTTTCTTCCAGACATGTTAGGGTGTTTTAGAAAAATACGTATTATTTTACTTGCTTTGTTTTGGTCGGCAAATCCTTTTTTCTTCCACTTCCACGCTTTCTCTCAATACTCAAAGATTCCTTATATTGTTTTAAGTATTACCTTAGAAACTGTTTTTTGGTTAATACCTGCGAGCCTAGCAATCGTTTTTTGTAAGCGGGGCGGTTTTTCGTTGAAAATTTCAATTATTTTTTTACGACATTCTTGTTGGGTGCCCATTTTCAAAAAACTAATTTTGCTATTGCAATGACATTTAGCACGTGGATTTTGAAACAGATGACTAACAAAAACAATGTAACGGTATTCATTTTTTTCAATTATGATAAAAGTTATAAGCTTAAAAGTAGGCCCATTTTTTTGTGCGCACCCCTTAATCTAACCTAAGCGTCATGCAATAAAATTTTGCTTAGACAGACGGCGATGAGTTGTAAATAAAGATTGCGTGAGAAATTAATTTGTTTTTAGAAAATTTCAAGGGGCTGGACCTATCAAGCCCTAGCTAGCTAAGTAGCAGAATCGCTAAAAATGTATGTATACCAATTTATTTTCAAAAATAATTTTTTTTTATATTTTCAGATTTTCTTTTTTTGTGGACTGCTTTCCTGTAGTTAATTTCGATCCAGCGTAAGCCACAAAAAGGTATGTTTTTGTGTTTTTTTTTTATATTTTCTTATTATAAAATGAAGATTTTTGTATATTTTTTATTCGATTTTTCGCAATTTAATGATTTTATCTCGTACGATTATCTCATTTGGTTTACAAAAAATTATACTGAGTATCTCATATTGCCCCATACATTTTTCCAATTACTTTATTTCGTAAATATTATCCACAAATACTAAGGAATTTTCCATAATTTCACTTCCAATGTTTTTTTCATTTCTATTGAGAAAATTCATTTTATTACAGGCCATAAAATATGGAAACACCCCCATAAGATTAAATTGATTGAGTTTTTATTTTATTTCGACTTGGTGTACTTAAGTCTACCAAATTCAATTTCTATTAATAATTTATTTATATTGTTAATAAAAAACAAAAAAAAAAAAAAAAAATATTCTAAAATTATTTCAAATGTATACCAAATAGGCATACAAAATGTGCAATTCGTTTTCCATTTCACTGCTTTAAATGGTGTTTGACAAGGTGAAATTTTTTGCATTTGGTTTCCATCATCAAATTCATGAAATATTTATGAAAACAAAAAAAAAAGAAATATTTTAATTTTACTTTTTGCATTTGTTGTAATACAAATATGGCTTTGGAGGTATTAAATTATTAATATATACACTCTTTATTTATTTTTTTGTATACCCTACAGCATTGTATAGATAGTAAGGGAGGCAGCATATGTTTGAGTTGATGTTTGTAACACTGTGAAAGAAATATCAATTCTTTAATCATTCCAAACGATATGCTATTAACATTCTCTCTAAGTCCATCGAAATAAGATTTTCCAATCTGCAACTATAAAAAGTCGCCATAGTCTAGTAGGTAGTGTGTTGGCTTATTAGACTGAAGGCCCGAGTTCGAATCCCAGGTCAGACATCAAAACGAAAATATGAAAATATTTCTTCGGCGACTTCCTCTCAGCAGATTTCTGGCAAAAACTCTGAGAGTAAATACAATTGCCATGAAAAGTTTCTCAAAATACTGTCGTTCGGAGTTGACTTTAAACTGTAGGTCCCGCCACTTATGTATAAAATTAACGCACACAACATAAGTGGTGTGAGAAGCTAGGTCGTAATCCTGACTGAAGGGTTGTAATGACCAATTATGTATGTGTAATCTGCAACTATAAATGCCTTTATAAATACTCCTCATTTATCTCAAGTTGTGGCAATTAGCTTTATTAAGCCCCATAGACTTCAAGTAGATTAACCTTTAATCTGGATTTCAAGCTAGCTTCTAACTTTCTTTAAAGGCCACTTTGCGCGATAAGAGTTTACTTACGTACAATCATAGAGAAAATATTACAGAATTCCATTCGAATTTTTGAAAAATGAGAGAAAAAATCTTTACACGATTAATAAAATACCGAAAACAAAGCAAAATGAATGCCAGGGATACGTCTAATGAATTGTGATGGTTTCTGAAAAGTATCAAAATAAGTAGAGAGACGTGTGTTGGAAAAAATCGGCCATCGATTAGTCGATGATAGAACTTTCGCCCTCTTGTGGAACTCAATAAGTCCCACATTAAACTCTCACCTGCTTTTCTTATGAGAATTTGTGGTGCCAAGTTGATAACAGAGATATATCTCATTCGGACTTCTGCAGAATATGTGCAGATGTATAGGAGTTGGCTTTTGGCAAAAGAAGTTTAAATACCCTTGGGAGGGGCATTCTTTAAAGTTCTAAACTCTCTGTTGGGGTTTGTGTGATTCCGTACCCGTACAAACTGTCTGTTCTTCTGTTTATGTACACTATATTCCCCTCACTTTTACTTTCGCTGGTAATCAAGCGGTCTGGTATCGCGTAGTAGAAACTCGATATTAATTATTCGATGAAGGTTCCGCAATAATGTACCAATTCTTTAAACTGCATTACGTGATGCAACGACATCGTTGACGATGAAACTGCTAGGTGGGCCTAGATGGATGAAGCATTTGTTACCTTCTGCTCGATTACCTGCGGACATATGGTTGTTGTCAAGAGAAATATATTCAGACTTTTTCATGGGAGGGTATAGGACAGATGGAGTTTTGCCCCCTTTTTATTATTTCAAAAGCCTTTTGGACCTTTTAAGACAGAGGCAGGAGCACAATACTCCTAAAAATCTCCCACTAATCTATTTCCGCACTCATAGCGGTATACGCGGGCCGTTTAAACAATCATAACATAACATAATTGGTCATTACAACCCTTCAGTCAGGATTACAACCGAGCTTCTCACACCACTTATGTTGTGTGCGTTAATTTTATACATGAGTGGCGGGGACCTACAGTTTAAAGTCGCCTCCGAACGATAGATTTTTTGAGAAACTTTTCATGGCAATTTTATTTACTCTCAGAGTTTTTGCCAGTAATCTGCTGAGAGGAAGTCGCCGAAGGAATATTTTCATATTTTCGTTTTGTCTGATTTGGGGTTTGAACTCGAGCCTTACGTCTAATAAGCCAACACACTACCTACTAGACTACGGCGACTTTAAACAATCGGTGGATATAATTTTTAACCTTCATTGCGGAATGAATGTACACTACTAAGGCAATAATTTTTTTCTGTGAATGTCTAAAACTAGGCAGATAATTAAGGTTCTTGGAAATATCTTTTCCAAAGGCTTCGAAATGGAATTTGTTTCTGCCTTTTTGCGGTGGCCTTAAGTCTGATTTCAAAAGGATATTCCGGTGGCAACTGTAGTTAATTCTACTTTAAATAAAATTAAAACTCTCCAGTTGTTTTAGAGGTGACTTGCAGTCGTTCTTTACCATCTACTAGCATACTCACCCGATTACACGTCAATTTTGTTCACCATTTTTAATGGAGAATTGTGAGGTTGGTGGTGTTCAGAATATTAATTTGAAGGAGAAAATGAAAAGCGTCACGGAATTAAAAGCAACAAAACAAAGAGTTGACACATTTCAAATTGATGACAACAACAATGCAACTTTTTATACAAAGCGAAACAACAACAATAACAATAACAAATTCCTTAACTTTATATGTCATTAAACTTTGAAACGTAAATTAAAGAAGACGGAGAGAAAGAGACCGGCAAACAGGAGAAATAATATATGCATGCATGCTGCCAACAACAATTAAACAAAACAAACAATACTTAGCATAAAGGCTAAACAAGGGTTGCCATAATTTTGAAAAACAATTTTTATTTTTTTTTTTTTTTTCATTTTTATGAAATGAAACGAAACGTTCAGTCACTTAAAGTTTTAATTTCTTTACGATCGTGTTAGAGATTTTCTTGAATTACATGGAAAATTTTAAAACAAATGCACACACATTTTTTGTTTGTAATTTTTCTTTATGTCTGCCATAGTTTGGTAGCATTGAAGGCACGTTTTTGTTTTTTTTTTTTTATTTGTACATAAAAATCGTTAGAAATTAATATTCCAGTTTAAAATTAATTGTGATTGAAAAGAATGTTTAAAAACATTTTGTAGGCTTAAATACACATAATTTAAGTGGTTTAAACAACAACAACAAAAAATAAATAAAACGTGATTGTCTGCCAATAAAAATGTACAAAAAACAAAAACAAAACAAATAATACAATAAATTACATTAAAACATAAATATTTATGTGCATACCATACCATACCATACCATGTTAGAACGTTTTGGCCTTTTACAATATTTAAAAAAAAAAATTCTGTCAGTTGATTCGATTTTTTTTACCACGATCAATTGTGTCAATAGTGCATTAGGCAACTGCAACTGGCCAGTATATAACGCTCAGAAACCATAAGTAATTTTAAATCGAAATTAAATATTCAAATCAAATCAAATAAATGTCAATAAACTATGAGAATAAAATTTGAACAATATTTCAGACACATTTGGGTTAAACGTTTATTGTGATAATATTTGATAACATATTTTGAAGGGTTTGATTGAAACCTTGTTGCCAGTATGCAATTATTATTGAGAAAGTTTAGGGCCATTATTACAACTTGCCGTTAACTAAAGCGTTAACTTTTAAAGTTAAGTTTATGCCATATTATAACGGGTTATCCATTTCGTGTTTTCAAAAGTAAACATAAATAAAACACATATAAAATATTTTTTTCATGATATTTCTTTTTTATTGTAAAGTTTGAACGTTGACATTATGTGTAAAACACTACATCATTTAAATGACCTCCACGCGAAGTGTTGCAAGCATTGATTCTTTTGAGGTAATTTTCGACCACTTTTTAACACATATTGGGCGGTATCTCAGCCACAACTTGACGAATGTCGGTTTTTAAGTGCTCAACAGTTGAAGGTTTATCTGCATAAACACCGTCTTTCGCGTAGCCCCACAAAAAAAGTCAAATGGTGTCAAATCGCATGATCTTGGTGGCCAGTTGATATCGCCACGACGAGAAATTACGCGGCCAGGAAATGTCTCTTGCAATAAAGCCATATTCGCTCGAGTTGTGTGGCACCGTCTTGTTGAAACCACATATTCTCCAAGTAGTATTCTTCAATAGCAGGCAAAAAAAAGTCGGTTATCATATGACCATAACGCTCCGAATTGACGGTGACAGTCGTTCCATCGTCGTTTTCGAATAAGTAAGGTCCAATCACACCTTCGGACCAAAGAGCTCACCAAACAGTGACTTTTTCTGGATGTAATGGCCTCTCTTCAATTACTTGAGGATTCTCAGAACCCCAAATACGACAATTTTGTTTATTAACATACCCACCGAGTGTGAAATGTGCTTCATCGCTGAAGAAAATTTTGTTCGAAAAAGCACGATACGTGGCTGTTGCAGAATCACCATTTTTGTAGTTGGTTTTGATAATTTTTTCGTCAATGTCAGACTTTCAACTGAAAAGAAAAAAATTGGTTTCACAACTTAGTTTGACAGATGTCGAATTCCAGTCCCATACTTTTGAAACCACGAAATGGATAGCCCTTTATATTATTTTCAATATGGCAACTTCAAATATAAACAAAATGAACATATACAACAAATAAAACGAAGCCCATCGTTGCCACTGCGTTTAAAAATAACTTTTTTTAATTGAGCAGTGTTATCGACATTGCTCCGTCACTGCCATACTTTTGGAAAGAGTTAATTTTATTTTATCTGTAAGTTGTAATAACGTTCCCATTAGCTAAAGGTACCTTTAACTAAATCCAAGTTTAACGACAAGTTGTAATATTGGCTTTTAGATAGTTTAATTTTCCTTTAAGAAATCTTATTTAGCGTGTTTTTTATCGGTTTATCCGTTTTGAAGGGTTCAAAACTATCGATCTGGCAATCTATCAACTGTAAAAAATTTTTTATGTGAAGTGTAAGGTTAGTCACTAAACAATTGCGGATCGTTTAGCAATTGGAAAACCGGTTAAAATAGATAAGATTGATGACATTACAGCATTTTGGGGTGATTGTGGACGTTATAATCCATTTACTAGTTATGGTAATTTTTTCTTTACCTAAAATAGTCTGCCAATAAGTCTCTAACAAACGTTCAGGAATACCGAAAATTTCTCAGATTGATTTCGATGCATTCAAAGTTAACTCTTGTATGGATTTCAGGATACAGGATTACGGATACATGGCCCACAATCTCCGATGTGTTACAGAGCATAACGAATTATCCATTATCGTTTTCTAAGGGAGACTTTCTCCCCTTGGAAGCAGGACGAGTACGTGCAATGTCAAACTACACTCTGCTAGACTCATATTGATAAGAATATGAGGAATTCACTCTATTCTTAAATAGCCTAGCCATTCTCTATTGCACTACAGCAAATCTCTCAGACCACAATTCTTTTGGAAGACATCACAAGACCTGGCATTCCATCGTATGACTTCTGCAGCAGGAATAAGAAATTATGTTTTACTTCACGTGTCCGTGTCCTACTCTTGCCATTGAGACGGAGATTCTTGACCTCTTATATACTGATATCCTTGAGACGGCTGCAATAACCAGATTATGGCAGTAGCACTGGTCCTAAATGTCCTTCAAAGAAGGTTCAGCCACCTAACCTGACCTTCCTCCAAGTCATAATTTTATACGTGTTTTATTTTATTTTACTTTTTATGCTCCCACTCAATCTTTCACATTTTTATCTCTCATAATTGATCATTACAACCCTTCAGTCAGGATTACGGCCTAGCTTCTCATACCACTCATGTTGTGTGCGTTAATTTTATACGTGAGTGGCGGAGACCTACAGTCGACACCGAGCAACAGATTTTTGAGAAACTTTTTCATGGCAGGTTTATTTACTCTCTAAGAGTTTTTGCCAGAAATCTGCTGAGAGGAAATCGCTGAAGAAATATTTTTTTTCATATGTCTTTTTGATGCCTGACCTGGGATTACGAACCCGGGCTTTACGTCTAACAAGTCAACACACTACTGGTAGGCGACTTCTATCTCTCAATCGTTTATGTTTAAATGTGATGAATTAAAGACTACAACATGATCTTGATTTCCCGTTAGAGAAAGTAGTATCTCCTCCAGCTTGTAATGCTGGAATTTATTAAACAATAGAAACATGCAGTTTTGTACAATGGGTCAATTTCGACCTCCGGGTATTGTACTTGTCTTAACGGACAAGTACACGTCCTCTAACCTAACATGCAGTTTATGACGTCATTTGTCATATAATTATACAGTGGAACTTCGACAATCCGGACACATATAGTTTTAGGCACGTTCGGATTATCGAGTTGTCCGGACTCTAGTAGTGAAAATTATTAAAATAATCTAAGTGAATTAAATATGAATGTATATACTTACTATGATTTATTAAAAAAACATTAAATTATTACATTAAATTATTATATTAAATTATTGAAATAATCTAAGTGAATTACTATGATTTATTAAAAAATGAAGTTATTTTGTGCTGACTAACTTTGTTAATGTGATTGATTTGTGCTTTTTGCTCAAACTGAAAATTATTTCTTTGCATCTGCATTAGATATCTTTGTTTTTGCATCCATTTCTACAAAGTCGTCTTCAGAGTCTGTGAGCAGCACTGGCGATTCTTTTCGTTTAGCGTGTTGTATTATTTCTTCATTGGAAAAATACAATGAAAATTCATTTGCACTAGTTGCCCAATCATTGATATCTTCTTAAGTTATGTCATTACAATTAGACAAACACGCTTGCTAAAGAATGTACCAAAACTGAAGTACATGATAGTGCAAAATGTAAATAAAAGTATGAATAACAAAACATGCGAGTTAAAAACGGGAAACCCCAGGAATTTAATTTTTTTTCTTGCATAAAAAATTTTGTCCGGATTGTAGAGGCAAAAATTTTAAGCGTCCGAATTATTGGAGTATCCGGACTGGCGCATGTCCGGACTGTCGAAGTTGTACTGTACATGGAATACTTAAATATTTGGTTTACAATAATTGTGGGTCTTTTTTTATGGGGGAAAATAAAAACAATCATTAGAGTAGAGGTCGCTGTTATCTAGTAGGTAGTTGCACGTTAAGGAATACACTTTGGCCATTTTTCTGGATATTGAGGGTGCATTTAATAACGTCGACCCGGACGCCATTCTTAGGGCTCTTGGTTCTCTGAACTTGGGACAGAATCTGGTCAGGTTCATCGAGCTTCTCCTCAAGTCGAGGATAGTAACCTCCACAGTGGGGGCCACTAATTGTCAGAGAATGGTTCGTAGGGGCACACCGCAAGGCGGTGTTCTATCACCACTTCTCTGGAACCTTGCAGTCAACTCTCTCTTGAGAGAGCTGGAACACTCTGGCAACGAAGTCATAGCTTACGCTGACGACATTGCCATTGCTGCGTCGGGAATTTGTCCGCAGTCACTGTCGGATAAGTTGAACTTGGCGCTGTCAATCGTACTGGACTGGTGTAGGGATTTTGGACTGTCTATCAACCCCTCTAAGACCGATACGATCCTTTTTATGAGGAAATATAAAGTTCCGACCTTCTCTCTTCCCATGATACGTGGGACCAGACTTACGTTGAGTCCCGAGGTTAAATGTCTGGGCCTGATCCTCGATCCCAAACTCAACTGGAGGGCGAATCTGGCTGCTAGGGCACGCAAGACGGCGTGTGCTGCTTACTCCTGCAGTAGAGCGGTCGGAACCAGATGGGGTCTTCACCCAAGGATCATGCGTTGGATATATTCTACGGTCATCGAACCCAACCTCTTATACGGCGTTGCTTTCTGGTGGACTGCTCTGGACAGACAACACAACGTCAGACTCCTTGACAAGGTCAGAAGGTCTGCCGCCATTTACATAACTGGTGCTCTACGCACCACCCCCACGAAAGCCTTGTTCGCAATGCTCAACTGGCTTCCTGCTGTGCTTCTCGCTAAGCAGGCGGCCAAGTTTACTGCGACTAGACTTAATGCTTTGTCTCGCTGGCACATTATACCTTCTGGTCACTCCACTATTCTGGAGGTTGATCCGGTGGCCCCTGTGAACATGGACTATATCACTGCTGAATATTGTCTTGACAGATGTTTCCACTCTCTGATTCCGAATAGGGATGACTGGAATCCTAATACGGTCTTCCCCCCGGAAGTCCTGGATATATATACCGACGGCTCTAAAATCGACAATGGTGTTGGAAGCGGTATCTACTCTGGGAAACTGAACCTGAACATTTCTCTCCGTCTGCCGGACTACTGCAGCGTGTTTCAGGCGGAGGTGATGGCGATCTACCGGGCCGCTCAATGGATCCTCGTCAACGATGCTCCTTTCACTCGCGTCTCGGTCTTCTCTGACAGTCAGGCCGCGATAAAGTCTATATCGGGTTTCGTGATTAACTCTAGGATCGTTAGGGAATGTCGTCGCTGTCTCGACCTTCTTTCGGGGCGCTTCACCAGTGTCTCTTTGGTGTGGGTCCCCGGGCACAGTGAAATTCCGGGTAACTGTAGAGCCGACGAGCTCGCCAGAGCTGGTGCGCTCCTTCCGGAATCCTCTTCTGTTGAATTGGGTATACCACTTGCCTCGGTCAAATTGACCATTGCGCGGAAATTCTTTCGAGACGCCAACCTATCCTGGGTCAACGAGGAGTCCTGCTCCACCGCTAGGCTCACCTGGCCCTTGATGGATAAAAGGCGTACCAACCAATTACTTGGTCTTGGTCGTGACGTCATCTCGACTACGGTGGCCGTGCTTACGGGTCATTGTGTCATGGGCAGACACGCGGAAAGAATGAGGCTCCCTTTTAACGATTTCTGTCGTGGATGCAGGTCCTCTGAGGAGGAGGAGACTGTTATTCACTTTCTTTGTCAGTGCCCATCTCTTGCTAGGTGTAGATATAGGTTATTTGGCTCCCCATTCCTTGTTAGCTTAACGGAGCTATCATCCATTGATATCAAGGATATAGCTTCGTTCATCAAACTTTCTGGCTGGTTTTCCAGTGCGGGGTAGTCGTGCTTCCGTTGTGCAGCCCTTGCGCTGACCAACTTCTTCCTTTTCCCTGATTGTGGTGGAACTTGGTCAGTACAGGGACTGCGTTCACCCGTGGCATCACAACGGGCCGCTATGCGTGCTCAAGTGAGCTTTGTGACATCAGAGCTACCACTCCGACCTAACCTAACCTAGTAGGTAGTGTTTGGGATTATTAGACGAGAGCCCGTGGTTCAAACCTCAGTTCAAATATCTCTAACAAAACGAAATATGAAATCTTCTAACAAAAACTCTGAGGGTAAATAAAATTACCATGAAAAGTTTCTCAAAAATCTGTCGTTTGAGGTCGACGTTAAACTGTAAGGCCTAACACTCATGGATTTAAAATTAGAGCACACATAACTTGGGTAGTGTGAGAAGCTAGGTTGCAACCTTGACTAAAGGAATGCAATGACCAATTGAGCAAATAAGTAGGTGTAGGGTAGGGTTAAAGCCATTTGACGGGCTGTAGAGTATGTGCAAAAAAAAGTAAAAAATATTTAATGTTGCTGGTGCAATAACCTGCCTTTAAACAAAGTTACCAATATTCTAACTAAAATAACAACAACTTTAAACAAAACTAGAACACAACACCATAATAAAAAAAACCAAAACTAAACAACAAAAAAATAAACTTTAATTCATTATTATAGATTTTTCTTTAATGATTACAAAAAATAAAAATAAAATACAACAAAACAAAACAAACATAGAAAATGAGAAAACCAGCGGGTTTTGTATTGAGTTTTGCTTTGAAAACAAAAAAAATTAATTTTTTTTTTATTGTTTTTCGTTTAAAAACAATATTGACTGGCCACCAACCAACCAACCAACACTAAATCAAGGTTTACTTAAAATTTTTTTCTAGGTATTTTTGTTGTTGTTGTTGCTGTTTTTGTTCTCGTTATAATGCTTAGATTTAAAGTTTTCAGTTTGAAATTTTCTTTAAGTTTTTTTTTCTGTTTTTTTTTTCTTTTGTTTATTAGAAATAGAAAATCTACGATTAGTTTTTCCAAGGTATTTGAAAATGTTTTGTTTTTTTGCTTTTGAATTGAATTGCATTGAATTGAAATCAATTGAAAGGTGTTTTTTTTTCGATTTTAAACGCTTAAATTTTTCGTTGCTGTTTTTGTTAATTTTAGAAGGGGCTACATGTAATGGTGAGTACAAGTGCTGGCAGTGCTTTAAAAGTTTAGAAGTCAATTTCCAATACTCGCTAGCTACCTACCATTACGTGAGAAAATGTTTGCTGTTCTAAATATTTTCGATATTTTAATTGTGTGAACTCTCCCCAGCCCCCCTTTAATAAACAATAAAAATTAAAAAAAAACAAAAAATCACAATAAAATCGCAGCTAAAATCGATTTTAAAAATGGAAAATTTCGTAGTCAAAGTGAATGTGTTTAATGGCCGTTTCGTAGTTAATTTCTTAATCGAGGTGTTAATGAAATTAATAATAAATTTGTTTAATTTATTGAAAATTATTGAAAAAAAAAAAAAAATAAAATATGAAACTAAAAAATCTCTGTTAATTACGAATGCAATTTAAGGAAACCCCCCCCCAAACACAATTAAAATTTCATTTTCAAAATTTGTTTGCAACGTAAATCCATATTTTTTTTTGTTTGGTTTTGTCCAAAATATGTATTGTAATTAATAAAATTGTAAATAATAAACGAATTAACAAATAATTTAAAAAAAAAATTTTATTGTAAAATTAATAAAAAAAAAAAAAAAAAATTTACAACAACGTTATCGTAAAATAATTTAATTTATCTGTTTTGTTATTACATTATAACCACTTAAGTATGAGCTGAAGATTGCATTTTATATAATTAAAGTATGATCCACTTAAACACTGGACGTGCTATGTAAACATTGTGACACTGTATAACCTTGTAATTGTTTTACAAAATCTTTAAATGATTGCACTGTGGGGGTATGATAATACAACGGCAACGAAATTATTTGTTTTTTTTTTTCTTTCATTATTTTTCTCCCAAAGAAAGGATATAATGCAGGGGATAATAATAACTATCAGGGCGCTTTCCACGTCTAAAAGGACCGTGTGCAAGAATTTGATCTGTCAACCTTTCATTATGGTGCCTAAATTTGGTAAATATTGTGCAAATATCAGTGCCTCTGTAGTCTGATAGACACGCTGTATAGGCAGTCAATAACTCTGGTCAGTAGTGCTCTACACTGTGCTCCACCTAAGGAATTATTTGCTTTACTCAATTGGCTCCACACTGATCTTCTATTAAAGCAGTTAAATTGGTGTTGGCTTAACCCATTTCGCTCCGAGATTAAATGTTATTTTTTGTTTAAGAAGAAAAATACTTTTTTAGGGTAATTAGGACCTACTGATGTCAAAACTCAGCTCAAAAAATTTTTTCCGACTTTTCGTTTTTCCAGAAAACAGTGTTCGAAATTTCGAAGACTGGCGTTTATCCTATATGTCTGCTTTATATGCAAGTAAAACATTTGAATTCATTTGCTGTGTTTTATTGATTTATTTTATTATTTTTTAATCAAAAGGCACAAAAGTTATTAAATTTAGAGAAAAATTATACTTAGCTAAATTTATACGAAATAGCCGAAATAGAAGCTATGAAAAAAATGCTTTTATTAATGTTTTAGTTCGAAACATTTTGTATGCAGATGAATATTACATTTCTCACACATATACATATATTGTGGGCCTACCGCAATCCTTCAATTGACAACGACGATGTTTTCCCTCGGGATTTCTGATTACAACGTATTTTCCCTGCATTTTTGGAAGATTTGGAGGTCGAAATCCTTATCGTCGACATCATCATCGGTAGTTTCTTTCCTTTCAGTCAAAAGAAGAGCTTCTGTCACCGAGATTTTGAATTCTTTTTGACTCAAAGGCTTCTCAACTTTGTGTTTTGCAATCAAGCAATGCAATTTCCAAGCATTCACAACTGCCGAATTCAAAGTACATAGTACACCACAAAGGCCAATACCAGTTTTTTCCACGAATATTAATTCGGTAGTTCTGGATTGCATTGTCGTGTAAATCCACTCCCCCCATGCCCTTGTTATAATTGTGTAACATGGCTGGCTGACCATAAGTGACGTATTTACCAGCTTCCGGGTTCTTTTTGGATGTCGATGCTTTTTTCCAACGTTGTACTTTGTGCAAAGGCAAGACTTGATCAAAATTTGTTGCCATAGTGACCTCTTTGTTGTCCTGCCATCTACATAGCAATATTATATACATATAGGATAAGCGCCAGTGTTCGAAATTTCGAACAGAACAAGTTTACACATATGTCAAGGCACGCATGTGCATGCAAATCATATTTTTTATATTTTATAAAACGGTTACATATATTGGCAGTAAATCCTCATAATTATTTATTTAATTTTATTTTTTTTTATTATTTTTAAAAATTAATTTAAAAAGTATCCAAAAATATGGTTTGAAGAAATTTACCTCTAGTATCGGGAAGGAGGGGGATAAATTACGGGCGGATTTTTTTTTTATTTTCCTAAAGTTGAGACTTAATACTAAAACCCAAATTTTTTTGAAATTTTACCTTTTTCATACATAAATATTTTTTTGAAAAAAGAAGATTTTTACTGTTCGAAAAATCGAACAGCGGAGCGAAATGGTTAATAGGACTTCGAGTACAAATCTTGAAAAATAAATAGTCCCGTAACATGTCGCGAATGAGCCCTGGCCTCTACAATTTCTGACGATAGCTTTATGAAATTCTTATAAAATCAACCTTTGAATGATCTGCAAACAACTGAAGACAATTAAAGTAAATTAGAAAATTTTCAAGCAAAATTCCAGCATTATCCTTCGTCTGAGGTTTCCAAGTGACGGACAATGACAGAGAAGATGTTCTATAGCCTCCCCTTTTTCCTTGTCGTTACATCTTCTGCATAGTTTTAGGTGACCTCCACACAGCAGTCTTTTGGCAAAAGTTGTGTGAGAAAACTGAAAGCTTTTCAAACCTTTCATTCGGATTCAACGTTAAACTGTAATTTCCGCCAATCATGGATAAAATTAACGCAGATAACATGGGTATTGTTAAAGACAAGGTCGTAGTCCAGACTATGGGGTTGTAATGGCCAATAATGTATGCCAATAGGTTACTATCCGTGTCGCTGGACCGCAAATGCTAACCCGTATTAGTTGCTGAGCTTCAACACCTAAAAACCGGAACAACGAATTGCGGGTGTAGTACATATTGCACTGGTAATAATATTGCAGTCGCCGTGGTCTAGTAGGTAGTGTGTTGGCTTATTAGACGTGAGGCCTCGGTTCAAACCCCAGGTCAGACAACTCTAACTGAAGGAAATATGAAAGAATATTTCTCCGGCGACTTCCTCTCAGCAGATTTCTGGCTAAAACTCGTGAGAGTGAAATAAAATTGCCATGAAAAGTTTCTCAAAAATCTGTCGTTCGGAGTCGATTTTAAACTGTAGGTCCCGCCACTCATGCATAAAAATTAATGCACACATCATAAGTGGTGTGAGAAGCTAGGTCGTAATCCTGACTAAAGGGTTGTAATGACCAATTAGGTGTCTATGTTATGTAATAATATTGCAGGCGGATCTTTTTCTTCGTCGAATTAAGTTGAGATTAGTTGTCTGGCCGAGGCATTCATAAGGAGTGCGCACAAAAAAATCTGGACTTACACTTTTCGTTATAGAAATAAAACCAAGTGGCGGATTTTTTTCGTTTTATATTTCAATTAAAGTAAATAATATTTGAATTCTTTTGTGTATAAAATTTTTTTCTGACAAAGATCTCAGAGCATCCAACTTTTTGAGCCACTTTTCTTCCAGACATGTTAGGTTGTTTTAGAAAAATAGGTATTATTTTACTTGCCTTGTTTTGGTCGGCAAATCCTTTTTTCCTTCCACTTCCACGCTTTCTCTCAATACTCAAAGACTCCTTATATTGTTTTAAGTATTACCTTAGAAACTGTTTTTTGGTTAACACCTGCGAGCCTAGCAATCGTTTTTTGTAAGCGGCGCGGTTTTTCGTTGAAAATTTCAATAATTTTTTTACGACATTCTTGTTGGGTGCCCATTTTCAAAAAACTAATTTTGCTATTGCAATGACATTTAGCACTTGGATTTTGAAACAGATGACTAACAAAAACAATGTAACGGTATTCATTTTTTTCAATTATGATAAAAGTTATAAGCTTAAAAGTAGGCCCATTTTTTTTTTGTGCGCACTCCGTACATACGTCCGTCCATATTTGTAGGGGTTATGCACTAAATTGCACAACTGTTAAAAGAGCATACAGTCAAACAAAAAATCTACATACATCGGTGATTTTTATCAAATTTTTTAAAGCATTTACAATCAAGAATGTTTGAAGAACAAGACGAATATGAAAAATATATAACATGGAAGGCAAATAAAATATGTACATACATACATCGTTGTATGTAGACTTTTTTCTTTGACTGTACATTATGATTTTTTTCTCTTACAAATGAAAGAGTAGCTTAAAGTGCAGATTTTTGTGCATTTTTACAAGCGTCCATATTTTGAGCGGTCTACACTGTACTGAATAGTGTGTTTCATTTGAACTCTGATTAATTGATTAACGATATCGATTATTAATGATGCTTTCACTGCCATTTAATAAACAATAACAATTAATGTTTTCTTGTTTTTTTTTTTAATTAATTTATTTATTTTGTAATATATTCCTCAATATTACTTTCATATGAATTAAGTGTGTGAGTCAATAATAAAAAAATTTGAAAGAAAATAAATTTTAGTGGCCATATTTCATACTGTCCATAATAGAAAACAATTTAAAAGGGTGTACGTGAGGGAAGTTTCAGTTGATAGACAATAGTCAAGTCTTGAATTTCTTAAATTTCTATAGTTTTCTTGAAATTCTAAAAATAAAATTAAAAATAATCAGAACAACAACAATTTGTATCACGAAAATTTTTTAATTTAAAAAAAAAAAACAAAAAAAAAACTTTTTTTTCCCAATTTATTATTTGAAGTTTTAGGTCAGGAAGTCAAACCCCCACTTAAAAGATCACGCGTTTATTGAGTGCATATTGAGTTTATAGAGAAAGAAAAAGGGGGTATGTCATGGTAATTATTTCCATTTCATTGAAATTTTCATCATCACTTTAATGTCAGTCATCAGTTGTTGTAAGTGGTGGTGGCGGCATTTGTCGCATTATACATATTTATACAATAACAACAACAACAACAACAACAAATGTCACATTCGTTCTCATATCGTATTATTAAATGAATGAATGACCGAATGAATGAATGCATATGATTAGAAATGGGTGTCATTCGTGTCATCATCAATCAAAAACTTGTTAAAATGCACGAAATTTATTGAAAAAAAAATTTTTTTTTTAGAAAAATTTTACATGCAAAACTACATTTGAATCCGTTTTAAATCAATACAAAATGTAAACGTGGAATAAAATAAAACAGAATCGAATGGAAATGAAATAGAAATTTGAAAATAATGCAAGACATGGCAACGTCAATAAACTAATGGTGTTTTCTTTTCTACAAAGAAAATGTTACCCTCTTACAAGGTACATTTAAAAAATTGCTGACCAACCCTGTTGTAATGTAATTTTTTATTTGAGAAGAACAAAACACAAATTTTAAAAAAGGGTATGCTCTGTGTTTACCACTTATTAAGAAAATGAATGAGGAAATGCCAATTTGTTCAAAAGATGACGAAGATAAATCTAATAACTGATTTATTTCAATTTTCGCAAATAAAATAGATGCAGCAATATCCATATTTAAAAATTTTATTTAAAAATATGTTGTATTTTTTGATTTGTTATATGAAAAAGGTGTTGCCAGATCGCTAATTTTTCGACTTAATTTTCTGAGCACTTTTTTATAACAAAAAAAAAAAAAAAAATGTTTTAACACTGTTCTAACACTGAATACAATTTTTTTTTTTATATTACTGACCATGTAGTTTTAATAATGTAATGTTTCCTTCATGTTACTCCACAAAACAATGAAAAAATTAACTTCAAAATTGGATAACGATACCAGGCGACTTTTTTTAAATTTCATCTGGTAGTCCTATAAATAAACAAAAGTCATCTGCTTTACAAGGCATTATCAGCACTCTCGATTTATACAGGGCATTCCACCATTGGCAAGTGCAAATTATTTAGAATAAAACATGCCACCCTTTTAGAGGGCGAAACATTTTTAAGAAACAAGCACAAAATTGCATTTTTTTTTTCAAATAAAATGCACATTTTTTGTTAGAAAAGAAAACACCATAATTCTCTATATGGAGATCTCGAACGCTGATCGGATTACAATCTCGATTACAATCCATGTAGTGTGTATTAATTTTAACCATGAGTGGCAGGACTTTAATATCGCCTCCGAACGACAGATTGTTTGTGAAACTTTTCATGGCAGTTTTATTTCACTCTCACGAGTTTTTTGCCAGAAGATTGCTGAGAGAAAGTTGCCGAAGAAATATTGTTTCAAATTTCGTTTTGTTCGAGATGTATGGGCTAGGGTTTGAACCACGGCCTCACGTGTAATATGCCAACACAACACATTATAAGTACAGTGGACGTTCGCTAGTACGAATTATATATTGTCAGGCCCTTTCGTATTACCGAAAAATTCGTATTATTGAACAACGCATTTTTGTGTTCCAATTCAAATAATTAACATAAAATATTTAGAATTTATTAATATATGTATATATATATTTTTTTATAAAAAAATACATAACGAAACAAGATATACATATGTTGCAAATTAGCATAAGATCGGTACATCCATCGATTTAAACAATTACAGATTCCAAATAGGCATTTGCATTTTTTCATGACGACTTCACTGAGGAGGTATCTAAAGAAAAGCTATTGAATTCGTTTTTTGCGAAATGGCAACAAAACTTTAAAACTGGGGGGTATTCTCTATTATACCTTGAAGGTTTACTGAGGAGAATACCGGATTTAGTCAATAATAATCTTTTGACCAACAACGAAATATAACGGGTTACACATTTTTGGATTCTAAGATAAAATTTAATAAAACACGCATAAAGCTACGATCTCGATCAAACTTTGCCATTATGTACGAAATATAATTTCATTTAAGTGATCATCTCTATATTAGTTCTAGCGGCCAATCATGTTAATATAGTTTTCGAGATATCGGGCCGTATTTCGTGAAATTTTACGAATGTGTGTTTTTATTTGTTTCAACAGAGTTTTCTGAGTAGACATAGTCTTTGAAACAGGCCCACAAAAAAGTCCAACAGAGACAAATATCATGAAGTCAAAACGTGAGTTTACTCTTACTGGAAACTTCTTATGTAACAAAGCCCAAATAGGTTGCTTGGAGTGGCTTGTGGCACCGTCCTGTTGAAACCACATACCATTCAGTTCATTATCTTTAATTGCAGGTCAAAAAAGTAAGTTATTACACGACTATAGTGTGGACGATTAATACATTCAGTCTCTGTGGAGAATTGATATACATAAAAACATAATAAAAACTTCATTCATACGTAAATAAAACAAAAATTCTTATAACAAACCACCATTCGTACTATCGAATAGAAAAAATGTCTATCTATTCGTACTATAGAGTAGTTAATGCAAAAATTTTCATTTCATTCGTATTATTGGAAATTCGTAATAAAGAGCGTTCGTACTACTGGACGTCCACTGTAGTATTACAAGTATGGAATGCTGCCACAAGATAGCCAGAAGTTGCAGGTCTGTGCACTGGTGACTCCATAGGATAATCCGTATCTAAATCTTAAGTTTAATTATGAATGGAATCTCTTGACATCTAGCTGACATCAAGCGATGTAAGTGGAACTGGATCGGCTACATTTAGCGGGTACATTGTTATGGTGACCACATCTGTTATGTTTCCAATTTTTTGTTTTAATTTTTAAATTCCTTGTATTGTAGATCGATTATAATAACCATTGTGCAACAGTAAGTGGAGGTATATTAGCGAGACAACAGCTATTTTCCAACTTCCGGCGTTTGTTTTTTGTTGCTCCTTTTAAAATGGCTTTTAACTTCAATGTCATATCGTAAATTAGGCGTAAAGACCTTCTGGCAGAAACTACTGATCTACCATGGCTCAATTATCAAAGAAAACTGTTTAAACGATATTGTTGTGCACTTTATAGCCTCGGGTCATTTAGATTATTTCATTGGGAGTATAGGATTTTTATCCATAGGTATTTAAGACCCTTTATAAGAATTTCCATTAATTTTTTACATGGTTGGTACATTGATGGCTTAAGTTTATGCCGATAATGTTTAGGGTAACCCCTTATCATTTTAATTAGTGTTAAAAAACGGAGTTTAAAAAAAATGTTAATAGGTACATCATTTTTTTGCCATCTGACCACCCTAATCTGTTTTAATCATTAGTTTTCGTACCTTTTAAGTTTTTTTCTGTTTTTTTTTAATCTTTTGTGATTCATTAAAATATTAAATAATCATTAACGAATGCATTTTAGCAATTTTTTCCTTTTTTTTTTTGGAGTGTGTATTTAATTTATTATTACATTAGTTTGTTGTTGTTGTTGCTTATTTATTAAAAAAAAATTTTTGGGTACTTAATCAAAAATTACGTGTTATTAAATGCCTATGAGTGTGTATGTGGCAACAATCATTGTCTGAATGAATGCCTGCCTGCCCTTAAGTACTTTGCGTGATGTCTGTAAACGAATTGCAATTTTTAAAAAAATTTTTTCTGTTTTTTTATCAAAGTAAATAAAAAAAAACTTTAAAATTTTAAATAAAAGAAAAAAACTAAAATACCTGTTGCTTTTACAGCTCAGGCCACTTCACTTTGAAGTAGAAATAATGAAAGTGAGTCAGATATTTCGTCTTATTCTGGTCCTGATTAAATAGGCAATATTAAGTACGTGGGAATTTCATTCCTGCTGGCATGATCTCCAAAGACATTGTCACAAAATATCTCCCCTCATTGTCTTATTATTTATAGTGCTTAGATTTTGGTTTTATTAATCATGTTGCCCATGGCTTTTTCTACAGTATTGGCCAAAACTAAAGCACCCCCTCAGTACCTTTTTTTTTAATGATAATTTTTTTAAGAAAACAAAGCTATTAAAATTTTATTTATATTTTTTTTTATTTATTTATATCCTTATTATTGAAAAACACAAACTTAAGGAATTTAGAACTTAAAAAAAAAAAAGTTCAAAAAAAAGTTTTTACAGACTGGTCGCGCATCTCCTACTCATTCTGGAGGAATGTCACGTGAAACCTTAAGACATGAAGACTCCTTAATTAAAAGGACAATCCAAAATGATCCTACAGCATCTTCTAGTCACGTACGAAACCGCTTAGATTTAAAAATAACCGAAAGAACGATTCCCAGAAGGGCGGTAGAGGCTGGATTATTCAGTCGACGACCAGCAAAAAACCTTTGATATCGCCAAACTTGAATTCGCCAAGACCCATCTCAACTGGAGTGTCCAAAAATGGATGAATGTGCTGTTTTCTGACGAATCTAAGTTTAAATTAAAGGATTCAGATGGCATAAGGCATCCAGAGGCAAGCCAAACGGACAACGGTTCAATCCTAAATGTACTGAGGGGGTGCTTTAGTTTTGGCCAATACGTATGTGCTGTTTAGTGACATCACTTCGTACTCTACTCTATGCCTGGACAGTTATACTCCAAAGCCATTCATTGAATGTATAATCTATGGTCACTATATTCTTAGAACGCTACAAAGGCAAGGCATCTGTTTACAAATTATTGCAATTTGTTATTTACTTACTTAATTGGCCATTACAACCCTTTATTCAGGATTACAACTTAGCTTTTCACACCACCCATGTTGTGTGTGCTAATTTTAGCCATGAGTGGCGATGCTTACATCATTATTCCTGATGATTTTTGCTTTGCCGCTGTTAATCTTTTAATCAATTTTGTGGACTCTTCTGATGATTTAATTAACTTGGGACCTGCATATCAGAATGGTTGGTTATCAACAGAAATGCTTCACTGATTTGTAATCACTTACTTAATTATTAAGAAGACTCTGGAACATTTTCGTCCATGTTTTAGTGAAGCCACAATTGTGGTGTATTTTACTTTCGATTGTGATTGAACAGTTTACTTTACAAAAATAATTAAATTCAATTAAAATTCCCCCTGTTAAGATTAATTATAAAAAATTTATTCTTCTGTTTTAGAATCTTAATACAATTCTTTTTAATTAATTTAAATTCCTCTAAAGGTACTCGCAAAATAAATAAAAATCCCAAACGAATTATGTTTTTAAGCAATAAAATAATAAAAAAAAAAAATTATTAAAAACTTTAATTGTAATTCGTGTTTTTTTCATCTTCTTTTGTTGTTGTTGTTATTTGTTCAACAACTATTTGTTTAAGAAAATAAAAAAAAAGTAACAAGAAAAAGGCTTTAAAGATCATCACATCACCTGGCTCTGGTTGGTTGGTTGGTTGGTTGGTTTATTGTTTATACTCAGTGACCTTAAACGACTTTAAAATTAAAAAGTAAAATTAATAAAGAAAACATTACATATTAAAGAAAACACAATAACAATAACAACAATAACAGCAATAATAACAAAACAATTGTTAATGCAATTAAAATAAATAATAAAAAAAAAGAAGAAGAAAAACATTTTTCATAAATGTTTTTAAATTTTTTTTCTTTCTTTTGCACATAAAAACCTCATTTAAGTTGGAAGTTTTATTGTCATCGCCAGTTGTTCTTTATAAACACAACAGATCAGAACAGAACAGAAAGTTCACTTAATTGCTTTTCTTTTTGTTGTTTCATTAATTAAATAAACAATTTAGTTTTTAAGCTAAGTTGAGCTCATAAACAAACCTTTTTCCTATGTCCAGGGTCCAAAGCAGTACTTTTGAGAAATCCAGTGCGACTATTCAAGTTCACACACATACATACATACATGCTATAATCAAGATCACATGAAGATCTTCGATGTAATACAGGCAATTAACGGCTTAAAGGAATTTTTTTTTTCCAGATGCTGTACTACCCTTCTCCATTAGTAGAGGTAGAGCATGTATTCAGAAATACAGTATTGCCCAAAACTAAAGCACCCCCTCAGTACATTTTTTTTAAATGATAATTTTTTTTAAGAAAACAAAGCTATTAAAATTTTATTTCTATTTTTTTTATTTATTTATATCCTTATTATTGAAAAACACAAACTTAAGGAATTTAGAATTTAAAAAAAAAAAGTTAGAATTCAAAAAACATTTTAAGTCGCAAATATAAGCGAACAAAACTAAAGCACCCCCCAATTAAGGTGCACAAAAAACTATTGAAATCAATCACTCTTATTCTGGTTGTCGTCGTCGACGACGTCTTGCGTCGACAGTTTAAAATTGGTATTCTGTTTGTCGTTATTGACAGTAATAGATGACTGTCGACACACATTTGGTATTCTGTGAGTCAATACGCCGTCGATATTGTGTTGTGTCGACTCGGATTTTATCGACATCATTTATGGTAACGACGACGACGGCGACGACGACAACCAGAATAAGGGTGAATATTTCGTTGCGAATCCTTTATTCTGAATGACACACGCACATCTTTTAGGCATAGGGGAAATTAAATTACACGGTGCGACAGCGAAAATACACCCGGCTAATAACATAGTCTATGTTGTTCAGTTAGTTGAGTAGAACTCAAAAATGCCTTTTTTTTATAGTTCTCGAACCCTCCAAACTTTTTTTATTTGACAAAAACGTAATTTTTTGACTTTTCGCACAAATTTATGGATTGCTCAAACATTTCTGGCCCGATTTCCATAATTTAAATCTTGTTGGAAAGGGGAGAGATGGACCTTTAAAACGGTATACATATATCTGTTATTCGACTAAATGTGCTATGAGATTTGATGAGGTAAACTTGGAAAATGCGAATTTTTTTCACATTTTTCCAAGTTTGTCCATTCATAGTAGCGAACTTTAGTAAAAAAAATATAAGATAAGTGATAATATTCTTAAAGTCTGTTCTCTTGTGAAGAGACTGAGTCATCATTTGATCAAATTGGACAAAAATTACCGTAGTTATTATTTAAAGAGTCTAACAGCCGAGTGATATTTTTTATATATGTCATCTCATCAAATGAACTTTTAGTTCAAAAATTTGCAGAATTTTTGATGGATCTTGATTGTTTATCACAAAATGTGTCAATTTCATAGCACATTTAGTCGCATAATAGATATATGTATACCGTTTTAAAGGTCCATCTCTCCCCTTTCCAACAAGATTTAAATTATGGAAATCGGGCCAGAAATGTTTGAGCAATCCATAAATTTGTGCGAAAAGTCAAAAAATTACGTTTTTGTCAAATAAAAAAAGTTTGGAGGGTTCGAGAACTATAAAAAAAGGCATTTTTGAGTTCTACTCAACTAACTGAACAACATAGACTATGTTATTAGCCGGGTGTATAAAATTTTTTCTATTTTGTCGCATAGTGTTATTAATTATTTCAGGAGATATTGTTTCCCAGGCTATTTTTGCGGCTTCAAATAAATCTTCTTTCGTTTTGCAATTTTGTTGGTTGATTTTTAAGTTAATGATTGGATTGGAGAGCTGGCTTATCAAGGCATCAATTGAGTGCAAAATATTCAATCAACAGATCAATTATTTCTAGGCTAATTTAAAAGTTTTTACAGACTGGTCGCACATCTCCTACTCGTTCTGGAGGAAGGTCACGTGAAACCTTGCGACATGAAGACTCCTTAATTAAAAGGATAATCCAAAATGATCCTACAGCATCTTCTAGTCACGTACGAAACTGCTTAGATTTAAAAATAACCGAAAGAACTATTCCCAGAAGGGCGGTAGAGGCCGGATTATTTAGTCGACGACCAGCATATCGCCAAACTTGAATTCGCCAAGACCCATCTCAACTGGAGTGTCCAAAAATGGATGAATGTGCTGTTTTCTGACGAATCTAAGTTTAAATTAAAGGATTCAGATGGCATAAGGCATCCAGAGGCAGGCTAAACGGACAACGGTTCAATCCTATATGTACTGAGGGGGTGATTTAGTTTTGGCCAATACTGTATATTAACCTTCAGCGAATTACTTATTGCTTTTTTTTTTTTTTTGATGAAACTGAAGGCTTTATATAGTAAGGTTAGGTGAGGGAGGGAAGGGATTACCCTGAACATTATCGTCATAAACTTAACCCATCAAGTTGGTCTGGTGTACGCTCAGTATACTTGAGAAATACTTGAAGAACAAGGCTCCCACTTAGGCCCATTGTAATATGAGAAATCTATATCTATAGGAAGCCATCCCAACTTCAAATTAAATCTCGCTATTGCAGTAATCTTTATATTGCAGAGTTCAAGTCAAATATTTCAGAAAATGAGAGGCCCTTCACACAATCCACAATTCATAAGAAGAGCCAGCCTCAGATCCACAATACCGTTATAAATCTTGCGAGTAAAAGCCAAGTCTTTCAACATGCTTTCCAAAAGAGCAATAGATGGCCATTCCATTTAAAGAAAGAAGACAAACAGTCTTCTTCTTTTCCATATCAGTCCAGCAGAGCCTAGTAATATTACTGGTACCCGCAATGCTGTCAACGAAGTAAAAGGACTGGAAAAAATACTAAGTTTAACTAAGGTAATCGCAACAACTATGTATGTCCCGTAACATGTGGGAGATTGTAAGTCTTGTATGAGTCCTGGCGAGTTCAATTTCCGACGATATCCTTATGATAGCGCCGTAGTCTAGTAGGTAGTATGTTGGCTTATTAGACGTAAGGTCACGGTTCAAACTCCAGGTCAGACATCAAAACGAAATTTGAAAAAATATTTCTTCGGTGACTTCCTCTCAGCAGATTTCTGGTAAAAACTCAACTCTGAGAGAGTAAATAAAATTGCCATGAAAAGTTTCTCGTCGACTTGAAACTGTAGGTCGCGCCACTCATGTACAAAAAATTATGGCACACAACATAAGTGGTGTGAGAAGCTAGGTCGTAATCCTGACTGAAGAGTTGTAATGACCAATTATGTATGTATTATGTACGTATATCGGAACAACTATGTCCCATAACGTGGGGGAGATTGTAAGTCATGTATGGGTCCTGGCCAGTTCAATACCCTTAAGTCCTGAAACCCATATAAGAGCTACCTTTAAATGAACGAGACAATCCCAGTAAATTAGAAGATTTTCAGGAAAAAATCCGTCGTCATCCTTTATCACAGGTTTCCAAGTGCCGGACAATGACAGAGCAGATGTTCTATGGCCTCCTCTTCTTGCTCGTCGTTTACATATATTCATAGTGGGGAATCTTTAAATATGTGGGTGGTATATGATCTCATATTTCAATTGCAAATGAGTAAAGGTTGTGTCAGATCATTTGTTTTTGCCCCCTTAGCAAAGTAATGCATACACTTTGCAAGTGTGTTAACCTTTTTGATATCTCCACCGTGCCCTTGTTCATATGAAGGCAACCGCCAAGTGTTTTCCTAACTCCTTCAGACACAGACAGGGATATTATTGAAAAATCTTAGATGTGGTGTACACATCCTTTAGGAATCTAAAGGTCGCTTTGAAGTCAATAAATATGAGAACCATGAGAACCTACTCTTATATTAGATTCGATTCAGATACAAGAAAAGCCTTTGTAGCCTTTATTTCAGTCTGAATAGAGCTACAATAATCATGTACTGCATGGGGATAATCTAAGTTTCAACTGATTCAAACGAAAAGATGTTGGGAAAATAATGAAAACTGTTGGGTTGTTCGGAAAGTAATTTCGTTTATTACCGACAGAGGATTTAATTGTATTTTTTTGCACCCAACTTCACACTTAAGCCGTATAATTTTTATATGCTTTGAGAGTTCATATAGTAAGGCTTGTGTGTGAAGAATTCCAATTAATTCTACGCAGTAGTTTTTGGTTGGTGCCCTTTTATATATGGACAGAGATAAGTAGAATTTTCGACATATCTTACTGTTTTACTACAGAAAGGGTAAAAATGCTGTTCAAGCCAGAATCAAATTGACCAATGTGTATGGAGAAGGTGTGTTGACAGTAAGCCAGTGCCAGAACTAGTTCGCTAAATTTCCAACCGGCAATTTTAATGTCGAAGATGCACCACGTTCGGGAAAGTCGGTTGAAATTGATAAAGACGCGATAAAGGCATTAGTTGATGCGAACCGACGATTAACAACACGTGAGATCGGTTAGGTTAGGTTAGTGTGGTAGCCTTGCTATCAGAAGCTCACTTGAGAACGCATAGCGGACCGTTGTGATGCCACAGGTGAACGCAGTCCCTGTACTAACCAAGTTCCTCCGAACCAATGGCTGCACATCCAAAGCACGACAACCCCACGCTTGAAAACCAACCCGAAAGCTTGATGAACGAGGCTATGTCCTTGACATCAATGGACGATAGCTCCGTCAAGCTGACAAGGGTCGGAGAGCCAAAAAACCTATATCTGCACCTCCAAGAGATGGGCATTGACAAAAAAGTGGATAACAGTCTCCTCTTCTTCAGCGGATCTGCATCCACGACAGAAGTCGTTAAATGGGAAGTCTTTCCGCGTGTCTACCCATAACACAGTGACCTGTAAGCATGGCCACTGTGAATTCTTACGAATGCCGCTTATCTCTTTCAAGCTGGCTATCGCGCGAAAGTTCTTCCAAGACGCCAACCTATCCTGGATCAATGTGGAGTCTTGCTCTACCGCTAGCATCACATGGCCGTCAATGGATAGAAGACGTACCAACCAGCAAACATCATCGAAACATCATCTCGCCCAAGTCCTAGTAGCTGGTTGGTACGCCTTCTATCCATTGACGGCCATGTGAGCCTAGCGGTGGAGCAGGACTCCACATTGATCCAGGATAGGTTGGCGTTTTGGAAGAACTTTCGCGCGATAGCCAGCTTGAAAGAGGTAAGCGGCATTCCTCAGTTGATTGAAGAGGATTTCTGGAGTAGTGCACCAGCTATGGCGAGCTCGTCGGCCCTGCAGTTTCCCGGAATGTCCGGAGACCCAGATAAGTGTGACACTGAAGCGCCCAGAAAGAATTTAATAAAATATTTGTTTTTTCTTATACGAAAACTGTCTTTCATTTTCACAAGAAAAAACGAAATTACTTTCCGAACAACCCAATATTCAATCCCTAACAAGCCACACTTAACTTTGCTCAAATCCTAATATATATTATAAATCTTTCTGTAAGTCTGTTTGTTTGTTGGTTTGTTTGTTAGCCAATCACTTCTGAACGCCTGGACCGATGTTCTTGAAATTTGGGATATAGATCGAGCTTTTGTCGGTGCAGGTTATAGGCTATAAAACTTTTCAAAATTTCAACCAAAAGGGGAGAAAAAATGGGCAAAAACTCGTACTTTTATGCATAAATGCTGTATTTTATCTGTTTTAAAGGTAATTTTTTACGATTTAGCTTGGTTAAGTTTCCCAAATAGTTATTGGAGATGTTCCGTTTATAAAGTTGGACCAAAAGGCGTCCAAAAAGTGGGAAAGGGGCGAAAAATGGGCAAATTGAGTGCATTTATAGTTACGACTTAGAGTATTCAAAAAACTGGGTTGTTTGTTAAACCGGTTTCCGAATAATTTGAAAAATTGCATTTTTTAAGAAACCGGTTTCAAAACCGGTTTCGAAACCGATAAACCGGTTTTTTATTTATTGTTATTTTTAATGCAAAAATGAAATTTATAGAAAAACTAGCATTTGCTATGACCATTAATAAGTCTCAGGGTCAAACATTGAAGGTGGCTGGTTTAAATTTGGAGACACCATGTTTTTCTCATGGTCAATTGTATGTAGCCTGCTCACGGGTACCAAGTGGGAAAAATTTATATATTTTTACCCCAAATGGTAAAACAGCTAATATTGTGTATAGAAGCGTTTTATCAAAATAATAATACTATTTAATTTAATCCCAATATCCCAATCCTAATAATAATCCTGGACCAATTTTCTTGAAATTTGGGATATAGATCGAGTTTTTGTCGGTGCAGTTTAAGAAAGGGGAGAAAAAATGGGACAAAGAAGAAAAAATGGGCAAAAATTAGTACTTTATGCATAAATTTATTATTTTAAAATTTAGTATTTTATCTGTTTTGAAGGTATAGGGTTAAGTTTCCCAAATAGCTATTGAAGGTGTTTCGTTACCAAAGTTGAACCAAAAGGGCTCCAAAAAGGGGGAAATGGGCGAAAAACGGGCAAATTGAGTGCATTTATATTTAGGAGTATTCAAAAAACTGGGTTTTTATATACTTAAGTTACTCATTTTTGTATTTTTTTAAGTGTTAATAATAGAAATTTTTAAATTTCTTTAACAACAACAAATAATCACTGTTTTTTTTTTTTAATTTAAAAACATTTTTCATTTTTTAAACTAATCCAAACTACATAACCCGCGCAACGCCGGGTACAATCTGCTAGTAAGACTATAAAACTATAAATTGTTGTCTACCATTGCCCAAGTATTGAATTAAAAAAAAAAAAAAAAAAAAATGCTTTGTGTTTCGGAGAAAACGTGGGTGTTAAATACGGCCTTGAATGTCGATCGTTAGTTTTTCGAATAGTTTTTAGAATATATTAATAGTTTTTAAGAAATGTTAAATTAAGCAACTTATAATTTAACTCTTTTAAAAAATTGGGCACTTTGTGAAATGTCACTAATCGCACGAAAAAGACCAGACGTTTCGAATTAAAAGAACCGTGCACGTTGGTTTATGATATTCAACTGATTTTATTATTTCATTTTTACTTAATCCTAATATAATATGTATTTACTTAATCCTAACAGTTTACTCTAATTCAGCAACTCCGTTGCTTATTCCCATCACTTATTACTATATATTCAATGAACTTAAAATTAACTTAATATTAGGGGTATTCATATGTAAAATAATAGAGTAAAATAATAGATATTATAAAATAAATAATGTGAAATAATATATATATACATATATATCATTATATAAAGTAATAAATTCATTAAGTACAATACGATAAACGATAGATATAACAAACAATAATACATAATGGCCCAACATTCCGGCCCCATTGAAGGACTGGAAGTCTTCAATCGAATGGTATAGGAGCCAGTGTATGTATCGGGCGCTTATGAACACGGTTGCGCGTTGCGACCTCCGCCACTCTGACCTTGCCGTCTTTGGCCTTGGTTACGGCCACGACTCTCCCGGTCAGCCAATGTTGTGGCGGGCAATTGTCCTCGTGGACGATTACCTTGAGACCACAAAGCAGTCGCCAACGATTCCATAACTTCTGCTCTCTGATTGTTCCGTCGCCTACGGATTCTGGCGGCAGCGAACGCAGACCCCCTCCTATTAACAGATGCTCTGGGGTTAGCGCTTCTCCGTCGTTAGGGTCTGGAGGCAGCGGTGCGATGGGCTGAGTGTTGAGCACCGCCTCTACTTCTGCGAGCATTGTTGCCATCTCTTCGTGAGTGAGCGCCAAGTTGCCCACGGCTCGCAGAAGTAGGAACTTCGCTTGCTTCACAGCGGCTTTCCGCAGTCCTCCGAAGTGCGGCGCCCGAGGTGGTATGAAGCTGAACCTCACCCCGGACGACGCTGCGTAAGACTCGACGGCCTGTTGAGTTGTCGCGTTGTCGCAATACACCTCTCTGGGAAAACCTCTTCTTGCAGCAAACCTTTTAAACGATAAAAGAAACGAATTAGTAGATAAATTAGATACTAACTCTAAATGCACCGCCTTATATGTGAAACACACGAAGGCATTTTGCTTCGGTAATAAAAGTGGGAGTTTTGCATCGTATGGCAAATTTGCATTAAGCAACCTCCCACCTACCCTTAAAAGTGGAAATGTTCTCTCTCTCATAGTGAATGTAGGAACGAATAGTGCAAGTATGTTCGACGGTAAGATCAGAGATTTCTGTAATTTAGAAATCTCCTCAGAAAAATTAGATTTCCGGATAGCAGTGATTACGTACTCGTGGCATCGAAAACGGATTAATGTAGAATACAATTCTTCTTGAACTGTAGGACCAACTGTTAACAGTTCATTAAGCGAAACATGTGAAGAAGTTCTACATGAAGCATCAAATAGTCTGGTAGTTGAATTATGAGGGCGCAAAACATATTGATGTGGAGTGAAATAGTGTGGAGTATCAGGAATTTTGTCCAAAAGTGACATATGACCCAAATTGAAGTACTCCTTCATGAAATCATGATTCATCTGCCTAACAGTATCATCTTTGGAAAGTTTCCGTTCCAAAGAGAGAAATCGTCGCTTGGCAGTTTCAAACGAAGATCCTAATAATTTAGGATCAGACTTAAAAGGTAAAGAAACCCCAAATCTTCCCGACGCAAGACGTCGTACTGTAGTCTTGAACTCGTTCTCACATTTTTTATGCTCCTCAGAATAAATTTCAGTTGATTCTGTTGGATCGATCGAATCAACATTGCTCTCGTCTTCGATTGAAGTATTTATATGAAATACTTTAGAGTTGATAGAGTCCTTTGACTGATTGTATCTTCCAGTAACAATCCAACCAAGAGAAGTGTTTTGAAGAACTGGAAGACTCCGGCCCAATTTGATTTGGCCAACACACATTAAATCAAAGAAAGGACCTGCGCCAATTAGCAAATCAATTTTCTGTGGCTTATAGAAGCCAGGGTCGGCTAATTCCACGTTTGACGGGATATTCAAATTAGCTATGTTGACCCTACGATCAGGTTGCAAGTTAGTAATTGATTTCAATACCCAAAACTTTGAAGTGAATTGGGTAGAGTTGACACTCGAGGTAACAGTCAAATTGACGCGAGATTTGGATACTGAATTTGTTTCACCAACGCCATTTAAATTCAATCTGCCTCCTTCTTTTTTCAAACGTAGTAGTTGCGCTAGTTCCTCAGTTATCAGGTTAGGTTGAGAACCGGAATCTAAAAGAGCTCTGGCTGGTATCAGTTGGCCAGAACTACTTCTTACTCTTACCACAGCCGTCGCTAGAATTATGCGTTCATCTGACGCCGAATAGTTTACAGAAGCGTGAGAAGTCGAAGGCTGTTCAGAGTAGTTTATCGATGCATCATTAGAACTTGTAGTATATCGGTGAAGTAATGTGTTATGTGCACCATTACATAACCGACACTTAGAAGATAGGCATCTGGCAACTGTATGTCCTTTTCTCAAACAGTTAATACATGCTGGCACAGATTTTATGAAGTCAAACCGTTTGACTATAGGCTCAGCAGTAAAGGAAGGGCAATTGTTGATCATATGCTGCGTCGATTTGCAAAATAGGCAGCTATCAGCAGATTGGTTTGATTTGGTACAATTTAATGATGTTCGAATGGTTCTAAAATTAAAATGTTCATTCTTAGGTTTATTAACCCTCGGCCTTGAACTAGAAGACTCGTCAGCTGAAATATGCTGGTAACGTCTATTCAAGGCGGCTTCACAATCTGACCACAATGGGAGCTTTTCAAAATCAAGCTGTTCTTCCCACTTTGACTTGGTGATTGGATCCACTTTCGACATCACTAAATGTATTAGTATGGCATTTGTTATCTTCTTGTCATCACCAATTGATAACAAGGAATCGTATATGGCAGAAACCGTATCAATCATGCTACGCAAAGCAACAGCTGAAGGCTTGATAATTTCGGGCAAATCAAAAAGTTTTGCAATATTGTCGAAAAATATCAAGCATTCGTTATCATAAACTTTTTTCAAGCTTGCCAATGCTTTGGGGTAATTCTTCTCGGAGATCTGAAAGGCCTTTACTGTACCTAAGGCCGATTCGGACAAGCATGAGATTAAATGGTTGAATTTTTCAATATCCGTTAACGTCGGATCATTGTGGACCAGGTTCTCAAATAAGCTCATGAAATTCTTATAATCAGAATATTTTCCACTAAATTTAGGGAGCTTCATATTTGGGAGTCTTGACTGGTGCGCTTGTACGCTGAATGAAGTTTCAGGCACGTTCGATGGC
Organism: Sarcophaga caerulescens; assembly: GCA_927399465.1. NCBI lineage: Eukaryota > Metazoa > Arthropoda > Insecta > Diptera > Sarcophagidae > Sarcophaga > Sarcophaga caerulescens. The sequence goes on along the minus strand of OV656872.1, from coordinate 100,082,963 downwards.
CTATACTTGGCCAGCAGACTCATAAACAAACTTTTCGTGGTCACACAAAGATCTTCAAGCTCGGCTCTATCGTCATTATCGGGATCCAAATTATCCACTTCTGACTGGAGCTTCATTGATTGGTCAATATATGTTTTCAAAATATCCAATCGACATTCGAGCTCAATTGGATTAAAAGAAATAGTCCTATCCACAATGGACTGTCGAATTCTGTCGATATTCTTAATGACCTTCGCTTTTTTAGCGAGTAATTTCTCCAAGTTTTCCACTCGGGAAGGAGAATCTTGGCGTTTAGAGCCTCTGGTAGTCATTATAATTTTTTATTTATGTAGAGATTCCTCAAAACGAGAATTAAAAAATTGACCAAAGTAAATTATTGGTCGAATAATATTTGAATTAATTAATATTCTCTTGTTTTGGACAATATAATTTAATTAAAGTATCCCAGTACGCAATATTCGAAAGTTCCGATTCCAATTCACAAATGGCGTTAATTGAGTCAAGAATAATTTACTTGATCTCAAAAAGTAGAATAAAAAATCTTTACACACAGCCTTCGGTAAAAAAAACTATTTTAATTTTACCGAGTAAAATCGTTTAATAATCGATTTGTAAACAATAAACAAAAATCAAATTTCAATACACACAGCGTTAGAATTAATAACAATAATGAAAAAATAATTCGATGACTGAAATTTGTGTGAACAATTTTTATTGAAATTATTTGTTTTGATTTTTGTTCTAGTGTGACCACTGTACACAGCTGTAATATGTAACTTATATACAAGCAGTATAGGAACGCGTGAAACGGAACACTGATCGAAACGAAAGTACGAAAAATAAATGAAGAGAAAACAAACAAAAGCAACACAAATGGTATGCTGAATGTTTTCTTACTAACAAAGAGGACAAATTGTTAGTGTAAATACGTATTAAGTTAACGATATTACACTCGCGATTCAATACACTTTTAAGGGTGGTTTTTTTTTATAATTTTATAAAGAAATATATTGATGTGTATATAAAATTGCAGATATATGTATAAGATTATAAATAAATCTATATAAAATTATAAATAAATTAAATGTTTCAATAATTTAAAAATGTGAAATATATTTTTCGTGTTCTGCTCAAGCGATTATGAATTTTTTGATCAAATTACAAAAAATCTCTTAAACTTGATTATTTTACAAGTATAAGGGGAAAAATTTAAACACAATATATTTCACACTTTTTACCTCCTGAGAGTCTGAAGTACTCCCCTTAGTTCTCTCCGATCGGCACTTAACGCAATTACCACGGGGCATCTGGGTCGTTCCTGGAGTCGTCCAACGATGTGATTACTTGTTGTTTGTGTAGTGTATTTTTTAAGTACTGTGTAATTTGTTGAAATTTATGTTGCACTTTTACACTATTGGTACTTCTGTATTTGTAATTTCTTGTTACACTGTAATTTTGTATTTTTACTTTGTATACTGTTTTGTATTATGGATATTTTTGTTCTTATTGTATTGATTATTTTGTATTTTATTTTATATCTCTGTACGTTTATTTGTTAGTAATTTTCTGTTTTATTTATTTCACTACACTGTATTTTAGTATGTTTTGTCTATTTTATTGTTTCTTAGTCTTATTTCTTTTTATTTTTATTTTTTAGGTTTTATATTGTTGTTTTTGTATGTTCTCACAACACTCAGACAATTTGTTTTGTTTTTATGTGGTGTAATTTTGTAAACCTCAATTAACTTAGAAGGTTTATCACCACTGTTGTTATCTAAATTTTAAGTAATTTATAAAATTTAGGACACTTTTCTTTTTTTTAAATTTTAAATAATTTATAAAATTTATAACACTCGCGAATGTAACCTTTTAATTAACTTATAAAAGGTTCTCGCGAATTTGGTCTTTTTTCGATCACGATCACTAATTATCACTTGTCCCTGCTCGGGCGCCAAAATGTTTTTTCTTAATAGTTTTTAAGAAATGTTAAATTAAGCAACTTATAATTTAACTCTTTTAAAAAATTGGGCACTTTGTGAAATGTCACTAATCGCACGAAAAAGACCAGACGTTTCGAATTAAAAGAACCGTGCACGTTGGTTTATGATATTCAACTGATTTTATTATTTCATTTTTACTTAATCCTAATATAATATGTATTTACTTAATCCTAACAGTTTACTCTAATTCAGCAACTCCGTTGCTTATTCCCATCACTTATTACTATATATTCAATGAACTTAAAATTAACTTAATATTAGGGGTATTCATATGTAAAATAATAGAGTAAAATAATAGATATTATAAAATAAATAATGTGAAATAATATATATATACATATATATCATTATATAAAGTAATAAATTCATTAAGTACAATACGATAAACGATAGATATAACAAACAATAATACATAATGGCCCAACATCTAAAAACACTTGTTAAAACAACTTTAAAAGTAAATTTTCTTTTAAATGAAACTCTTAACAACAAATCATTTTAACTTCTATTTTCAATTTCAATTTCAATTTTTTTTTTGTTTTTTTTGGTGAATTTAAATATTTTTTTAGCAAAAATAAATTAATAAAAAAAAAGAATACAAAAAACAGAAAAGGTTTTGCAAATAAAAGTAAAAATAAAAATAAATTTTAAATAGAATAGCGCGCTAGATCGCGACGGCGTCTATTTTTAATATCCAGGTGTTAAAATATTTATTTTCAAAATAAATCAACCGACCAATTTGTTGTTAATTTTTAAATTCAATACCAATTTTAAATAAAGTAGAGATACGTCGTCGTCGAGTACATTTAAGTAGAGTAGAGAGATTCTCATATCTTGCGAAATTTTTTTTTCTTTTTTACTTTTGCAAATGGAAAATCACTAAAAGTAGCACGAGTATGTTTTTTTTATTTTCGCAGTCATTTTCTGGTAATTATTTAATCAAAATTAATTTCGTTTTGATTGATAACAAGTTTGTACAAACAGTAGATGGCATAAGTAGTCTTTAATTCAAATTTGCGTTTTTTTTTCTTTTTAAATGTTTCATTAAAAGTTTTTCATGCAAAATTATGGATTTTAGCCTTGTAGGACTCTCAATCTCATCAGAGGAACCATTCATCTACTGCTTAGGTATTCTGTAGTTACTTCAACTGCCTAACAACTATTTACAATCTGCACAACAGCATTACATTGAAATTTGAGAGCCCAGAGGAGCATAAACAGACCCAAGCATTTTAAATTCGATTCCAATCTCACTTATCCTGCTCCTATGCCTCGGATTAAACTGCTTACTTACATAATTGGGGTCATTAGAACCCTTTAGTCAGGCTTACAATCTAGCTTCTCACACCACCCATGTTTTGTGTGTTAATTTTTTTTATCCGTGAATGACAGGACGGACCCACAGTTTAAACTCAATTCTGAACGACAGATTTTTTTAAGAAACTTTTCATAGAAATTTTATTTCACTCTCCCAGGTTTTTGCCAGAAAACTGTTGAGATCAATATTTTATTTTCTCATTTTTCGTTTAATACGAAATGTCTAAGCTGTGATTTAAACCCGTAGGCGTTTGTCTAGGAAGCCAGCGCACTATCTGCTAGAATACGGTGACTTCTCACAGAGAACGGCGGTTTAATATGTATCTGGAGATAGAACTGTACTGTATACTGATATGGACAACTCATGTAGACAGCATTTCAAGGAAGGCCAATCATACTCTTATGATATATACAAGGCTTGCAGGGAAATTTTACGGTCTTGTTGTGGAGATATTTCAAACCCAAAATACTGCACCACTCGCGGATTTAAAATGAACACAGACACACACACAATATTGGTGATGTAAGAAGCTAGATTGTAATATATTGACTAAAAAGTTACCGTGAGATCACCTTATACACAAATCGAACATTTTTCCACTCATGGAGTTCCACAGTCATTCGTCCAGCAGAAGTCATACGAGGGAAAGCCGAAGATGTCATTGTAGTTTTTTTTTTTTTTTTTTTTTTTTTTTTTTTTTTTTTTTTTTTTTTTAACCAGCACTCAGGGGATGGCCCTTACTCATGCAGTGCATTGTGCAGGTTTTTTAGGAAAGGTGGAAAGGGGGAAGATGCGAACTGCAAGGAAACGAGTTGCTGCTAGGTGACTATAAAATGGCCAGTGCTATACTTTCACCATTAGACAGTCTACAGGCAATCGTCCCCAAGAAGCCCGCAGTTTCTCACACCACTTATGTTCTGTGTGTTAATTTTATACATAAGTGGCGTGACCTACAGTTTAAAGTCGACTCCGAACGACAGTTGTTTCTACGGCTGGCTGGCATGGTTTCTATGATCTCGGCTGCGACACCTTTTAACGACAGAATTAGTGCCAAAACCTTCTCGTCATCGTCCCATCCGTTTCTGCTGGCTACTGTCTCGAATTGGAATTTGAATATGATTTAATGAAAGAAGATACACAGTCCTCCTCATAACCATATCTGAACAAAAGACCCTAACAATATAGCACGAGGCCTGCCTACAGAAGTCATTCGAGGGAAGGCTTAAACTGTATGCATGCCTTCCTAGAGTACAGTGATCTTTACAACCACAATGGTGAGATGGATGGCCATGCGATTCAATGAAAGAAAACACACAGTCCCCGTCTTATCCATATCAGACCAATAGAGCCTAACAATATATGACGAGGCCTGACTAAAGAAGTCATTCGAACGAAAGACGAAACTGGCTGCATATCTTCCTACAGTATAGTGATCTCTTTGAACCACAATAGTGGGATGGATGGCCATGCGATTCAATGAAAGAAAACACTCAGTCCTCCTCTTATACATATCAGACCAGTTAGAGCCTCACAATATTGCTTGAGGCCTTATGCTATTAATAAAATTGAGCCTGCTTGTACAACGACTGGTGGTTGAACTGAGGCAATCGAAACACCTATGTATGTCCAGCAATTAATTATTATGGAGGGCTCAAATGCTTACCAGAGATCAGCAATGAATCGTATTTTCGCTACTCATACGTACTCATGAAATTTTGAGTATGAGTGAGTCAAGAGTATTGAAATTCAACTACTCTGATTCATTCGTACTCGTTACAACATTGATTTATAAGTATAGGTTGCAATGAGTATGAGTACAACGTTGGCATCAAACTCACAACATTCGATTCATTGTTTGATTCATACGCCTACTCATTCAGGTTCATAAATTTAGAAAAATACTTATACTACTCATGAATGATTCGAATCATTCATCAAAATTTTCAGTCCTAGTTGTTGTTGCATTTATAAACAAAGAAGAAAGAAAAGACAAAGACAGCAAGCAAAGCACACACACAACCTTCTAGCGAGTATTGTGGTGTTTGTACTCGAATCATACTTATTTTGTGCTTCGTGTATATGTATGTTGAATCAAGGAAAGTCGAAATCAACAACATCATGCGTATTGTTAAGTATGAGTACGATGAGTATTTCTAACTTTGAATATGAGTAGTATGAGTATGATATTAAAATAAGTATGAATGCGTATAAGTATCAGAAATTATAAGTATGACTCGAATCTACTCATCGTTTTGAATACTCGTTGCTGATCTCTGATGCTTACTTAAAGGGTTTGCTTTGCTATTGGAGTTTTAGAATCCCCTTTTATATAAAAAAAAAAAACACCAAATTCTACAACCGAGATTTTATAATCAATTTTTCGTTTAAAAAATTCTATCGCACGTAATATATTCAGAATGTCTTTGAAGTCAATTCTATTCTATTCTATTATCATTATCATTATTTGTTTTTGTATTTTTTTATAAATAAATTCAATAGTTTTTATTTTAAATTCCATATTAATTATTGGGAATGCATATGTACTTGAGACGGACTTTGTGTACCTCCACACTCATACTCTCGAGTACAATATGGATGAGATAGTCGCCCGCGTATAAACGTTTTTCGTTTTCTGTCATTTCGACTGTGTGTGCCCATAAAATACTAATGAACTAAAGATTCTTCCTTGTTTATTCTAAATAAAGAGAAGAAAAACGATCAAAAGAATGAAAACAAAACAAAACAAAACAACATTTTTATTGGATATTGAAATTAAAAAAAAAAAAAAAAATTATTTGCTTCTGTTGTCAATAACTACTTATGATGGTTGTCCATTCAGTTTGCCTGTAATAATTGGGTAAGATTTTCACGTACTACACGACACGTTACTATAAAATAAAAGCGGGAGGGGGAAAATAAGTACAAAAAAAAAAATTAAAATTTACAAACACACTCGCAATGATACAGTGAGCGTCAAAAGTGAATAAACACCGCTGAAATAATTCATTTTCTTTGGATAGCGAGAAAAGTAAATGAGAATAGTCGAATAAATTTCCTTAAATTAAAATTATTATATTTAAATTATTGTTGTGCTACAAGTATATTTTTATAATAGAAAATTTAAAATTATAGTGGGTGTTGACTCACTTATGGCGCTCTGTGTATGTCAGTTAAGAAAATGTTCATTTAAATTAATTTAATTTTTTTTTTTTAAATCTATATGTTTTCTTGCCATATTATAGCCAAAGAGACAGACAGACATGCGATTAATATCGTGTCATGAATCAAGTCAATGATCTTAGGCAATTTGCAATTAGTGGTGTTAATAATTTATTAAAAAAATTATATTTAAAAAAAAAAAAGTAAAAAAAGCAATAAAAAATATTTTAAATAAATAAAGCCAACAATTGCTAACAAAAATATTAATTTTTTTTTATTTAAAATTTTAATTTAAACAAGGTCGGCCAGCCATAAAACTTTTTGTTCACTCACCACTTGAAAAAAAATGCCAAAAATGAATTGTATTTGCAATTTGAATTTAACCCTTAAACGTCTTCCACATTTTTCTAAAGCAAAGCCAATACAAAAATGACACTTAAAACTTATGCTTAGAAAAGTCGCCGCAGTCTAGTAGGTAGTGTGTTGGCTTATTAGACGTGAGGCCACAGTTCAAACCCTAGGTCCGACATCTTCAACAAAACAAAATTCTAAAAAATATTTCTTCGGCGACTGCCTCTCAGCAGAATTATGGCAAAAACTCTGAGGGTAAATAAAAAATTGCCATGAAAAGTTTCTCAAAAATCTGTTGTTCGGAGTCGACTTTAAACTGTAGGTCCCGCCACTCATGTATAAAATTAACGCACACAACATAAGTGGTGTGAGAAACTAGGTCGTAATCCTGACAAAAGGGTTGTAATGACCAATTATGTATGTTTAGGAAAGGCAGACGACTTTTGTGAAATTATTATTACTTGCTTTTGCTCCTCTATAAGGTGCATAGGGCCTCTACAATTGCGCTTCAGTGTATTCTATCTGCTGCCAGTGATTTTTACTTATTCCACTATTTGTTTCTCTTCTTAATTGGCAACTAAAGTGTGATTTTTTAGCTATTACCTTTTTGGCAACACTGGTTTAAACAGCTCACGCACGTTTCGTGTTTTGTTTCACTATCAAACATCTTCAGTTTGGTCTATAATTTAACCATGAATCGTCTTACAAACGAACAACGCTTGCAAATCATTGAATTTGGCATCATTGGAACGTACTTCTTCAAAGATGCTGCGAATCGTAACGTAACTGTGAATGGTGAGCGCTACCGTGAGATGATATCTATCCAAATTTTTTTTGCCCAAAATGCAAGAGCTTGACTTGCATGACATGTGGTTTCAACGGTTTCGACGGTGCCACATGCCACACAGCACGCGTAACAATGGACTTATTGAGAGGCGAGTTCGGTGAACATTTTATTTCACGTTCAGGACCGGTCAATTGGCCGCCTAGATCTTGCGATTTAACGCCTTTAGACTATTTTTTGTGGGGCTATGTTAAAGCTCATTTCTATACAGACAAGCCCGCTTCAATTGACGCATTGGAAGACAACATTGAAGCTTTTATTCGTGAGATACCGGCCGAAATATTGGAAAGAGTATGCCAAAATTGGACTAAGCGGATGGACCATTTGAGGTGCAGTCGCAGTCAACATTTGCATGAAATAATCTTCAAACATTAAATTATATGGACCGTACTATCGATTCAAATAAAGATTTCGTGCATTTTTCAGAATTTTATGTGTTTTTTTTTTTTGAAAAACTTTCCTATAGCTTTTAAAAAATCACCCCTTACAAACCTTTAGAGGACGTGTACTTGTCCGTTAAGACAAGTACAATACCCGGAGGTCGAAATTGACCCATTGTACTTACAAACCTTTAGTCAGGATTACAACCTAGCTCCTTACACCACCCATGTTGTATACGTGTTAATTTTTTATTCATGACTGGCGTTACCTACAGTATAACATCGACTCTGTACACCTGCCAGATTTGAGGAACGTTTTATGGTAATTTTATTTACTTTGACAGTTTTTTCCTGAAGTCTATTGCGAGGAAATCACCGAATGAAATATTTCTTACAGATTTCATTTTGTTCCTGATGCCAAAGCTGAGGTTTGAACCACGAGCATTCGTCTAATAAGACAATACACTCTCTACTCGACTACGAAGTTAAATTCGCTGCCTCAATTGCCAGTTGTTGGCCCCATAATTGGTATGGATATGCCCTCCTACTTGTCTTGCTTGTTTCGAACAGAAGTCTGTGCAAAACATTTTCGAACCCTAATTTCCATTTCTATCTGCGAATCTCGATATAAATTGGGATCTACCCTTTTAATACCAAGAGTTGACAACTAGTGACAGTATTTGGTTAGAATATCCGCTGAATTTGTCTCAAGCAATTGTTGCCTAGATTGACCTGTGACCCCAAGAGCTGCATTTGCCTCAAGCAATGGTTGAATAGATTGACCTGTGACCCAAAGAGCTGCGTTCAATGATTTGCGCCCGCCCAAGAGAACTAACTTCACAACCATTTGTTAAAAACAAACAGTTTTGTGACCGGCAAAATATGTCAAGAGTTACATAATAGATTAATGGGTCAATTTCGACCTCCGGGTATTGTGCTTGTCTTAACGGACAAGTGCACGTCCTCTAACCTATCCATACTAGATGCAATTGGCCGTAAGCTTTTCTAGTCCTGTTAATGTGGTTCTCAACGTCCTGTCTATGTCACCTTCCTCCTTGTCGCACGCTAGCTTTATCAAAATTCTGATGAAGTATGCAATAATTTCTGTTCCTATATAATCCCTGGATTATCTCCGTTATTATCTTTGGGAGTTCCTTGCAGATAAAACTTGTCAACGGACAGTGGCCTGTTCCTAGAAGCAGTTAAGAGGCGATAAATTAAAGCTAATATCGCCAATTTATTGATTCATCCTCGTAAATACTTGAGTAATATTTATGATTTTTCTTTTTTCAATTGATTAATTGATTAATTTATGGAATCTTAAGAATTTTGTTTATTTATTAACAATTAAAGTGTTTGCAATAAAAACAAAATGAATTTTTTTTTTATGGGTTTTTAAATACTTAACGAGCCGTTTTTTTCATAATCTTTATAGACTCGCATTTATGGTTTTATAATCCCCGATAAATTTCTAAAGATTTGCAAAAAAAAAAAAAAATTATAAAGGGAATCATCAATTCTGATTCTATTTGTTAAATAAAGTCTGTTAATTTTGTTAATAACAATTAATTTTTAATTGATTTTTTTTTTTTTATAAAATTTCTAATAAAGAAAGGCACGGCAAGATTACATTTGTCGTCGTTATCTAAATACGTGGATACGTTTTGTAGACGTAGTAGTACGTGAAGTAGTAATGATTGCGATAATTATTAACTTTGACTAGCTGATTGTCAGGTTCTTAAATATTCTCGAAAATAATTTCGTTTTCTTTTTTTTTGTTCATGTTTTTTTTGAAGTGATTTTCTTGTATTAAAAACAGATTTAATGATAAAAACCATTTCTTTTTATAGTTTTTATTAAAAAAAAAAGAAAACCATTCAAAATCTTATCAAAATTTCTACAACATTTTGGAAAAAATAAAACGAAAATACTCGTAAGCACTTCAAAGGAAATTGCAAATAATTTTACGCTGCAGCAGCAATATACATACATGTAGCTGCCCATATGCGATATGTGACTTGCGAAGATCACAATCCATCATAATTAAAAACGCCACATTGAATGTAATCCTACGTCAAGATAGTCACCGCGTAGGAAGTTCAAGTCAATTGAGCATCGTAATCAAAACTAATTCCATGCTTAGCAATTCAGTACAAAGCTTCAGACTCGATGACTTTCTTGGCAAACCTAAACAACCAGTCTGCGATTCAATGCAAAGCCTCAGACTCGAAGAATTTCTTGGCAAACCTAAACAACCAGTCTGCGATTCAATGCAAAGCCTCAGACGCGAAGAATTTCTTGGCAAACCTAAACAACCAGTCTGCGATTCAATGCAAAGCCTCAGACTCTATGAATTTCTTGGCAAACCTAAACAACCAGTCTGCAATTCAATGCAAAGCCTCAGACTCGAAGAATTTCTTGGCAAACCTAAACCACCAGTCTGCGATTCAATGCAAAGCCTCAGACTCACAAAGTTTGACTGACTGTTATGTTGTCAAATCCAAACAAGTTTGAACCCCACGCTTCGCAATTCTCTTAAGGAGACAGCTAGACAATCTGACATAAGTCCCCGGATATATACACACATATCGCTCGCTGAGAAGCCACAGTGGTTTCTAACAAACTGTTCAATGTATAACTCCCTTACGTACATAAATGTCAACCACATGGAAAATATCCCTGGGAAGCATACATAGCCAGGCGTCTGCCGCCGCAGATCTTTCAATAATACAGCCCAGCAATGTAAAATTCACATTTTAGGCGTTGAGGTCCGCAGTAATGTTCCATACAACTAAAGAGTGTATGAATTGATCAGACGTGGTACAGTCGACGAAACTACAGACGAATTTTCTACATTAGGAATCTCATGCAGAACATGTAAGATAGCACAGCAAATCTGGCCAAAGCTAAATAAAAGGCGCTCAGAAGATATGTTCTAACACCCAATAAACATGCTCACCGTCTTTGTGGGTGTCAGTACTGGACATGGCCTTGACGAGATTGATCATCTGGCCAAACATTTCTGCAGAAATTATAAACACAGGGAAGAGAAGAAAACTATTCATCCTGTTCAATTCCTGTGTTTACTCTCAGGGTAAAATATTCTCGGGTATTTTCCAAGTGAAAGTTTACTCCTTTAAAAAATGTACTCCATTCAACGTGATCAGTAATCTGAATCTGACAAAAAGGCCCTTATACGAGCACTATAGTCGTATGAAGTTAATTCAAAAAATAATACAAAACTTTCTGGGGAAGCTGGATCATCGAGAATTGAATGGGGATTGCAAGGATACCTTATATAAACTAAGCGCAGTAGGTAGGTAGGTAGAGGTGGCTGCCCATCCTAGAAAAGAAATTTTAGACGGACTCACTTAGGCCGCAATGGGCCCATTGTGTTACCACAGTTATTCACTATCCCCTAGTCTCGAAACCACTCGGAGCTCCTGATGAAGCGATTCAGGCTGCCAATGTCAATCCTTGACAGTTCCTCCAGATCATCCATGTAGTAAGTACCCAAGTACTTTCTTCTCCTTTGGCAAAGAGCCGGGCATGTACCCAGCAGCGTACCCTTAATGCAATGGCCCGTAATGACACCGACAACTACACTGAGCGCGCCTCTTTGGAGTTTGAGTAGACTTAATGTGCGCCCATCATCCAGCCTTGGCCAGATTTTACGAGCCGTTCTATCCGTGTCCGAGGCCGCCCACCTCTCGTTGACAGAATCGACGATCGCATTATCAATTATGAGCTTGCAGGTCCTCATAGCGATGCCCAAATTCGAGAACTCATCGGAGAGTTCGATGGTCGTGCCCCGCCTGGCAAGTTCATCAGCTTTGCAGTTACCAGGAATACCACTGTGGCCCGGTACCCATACGATATGGAATACGATATGGAACTAAGGGCAGTACAACACGGGACAACTGCATTTGGTTGGTATGGAAAGTGAAATAGCTAACGAATACGCTTGAGGGAGATAGGGTCTGCAATTTTTTCAAACTACACAGTGATATTTGCGTTCTCTTGGAAGGATTTTTGAATCTAATTGACAAATGGGTTCAAAGAGAGGATATGGAATGGGTTGACATCTACCACTGGCGAAATTTTCGAACACTTATGAGCGCAATAATATTCATAAGCTTAAGCGAACATAGTTTAATACAACTGATTAGAGGGTACTTCAGAATCAGACACACATACATACATAATTGGTCATTACAACCCTTCAGTCAGGATTACGACCTAGCTTCTTACACCACTCGCGTTGTGTGTGTTAATTTTATACATGAGAAGCTTTTCATGGCAATTTTATTTACTCTCAGAGTCTTTGCCAGAAATCTGCTGAGAGGAAGTCGCCGAAGAAATATTTTCGTTTTGATGTCTGACCTGGGATTCGAACTCGGGCCTTCAGTCTAATAAGCCAACACACTACCTACTAGACTACGGCGACTTCCAATCTTTCAATCAGACACAAGAGGGTATTTATTTTACAATGATATTCTATCTATTTCTGAAGACGTCTGCGTCAAATGCGTGGCTCTGTTTATTTTACGCTGCAAGTTTTTTCTAAAGACGTCATTTACCTAAATGTCCCCTCTACTTCACGAAATCCAATGCACTTAAATTTTAATGACGTTTTTCTTCTATAATTCAACTGCCCCCGTCCATATCTTGTCTTGTATAATTTTGATAACTCACTATCTGTCTGTCTGTCTGTCTGTCAATCTATATTAGAATATTTTGGTATTAAAAATAAATCACATTTCACGTTAACAATTCAAAATTATTTTTAAAAATTTAATTTTGTTGACTTTATTAGTTTATTATACACGATATGAGATATTTTTTAAATTAATTTCTTGAAATTTTATTATTACCGTGTGGCACTATAGTATTGTGTAGTGTAGTGCCCAGATTATTATGCTAATTTGGTTTCTAAATAATAAAAAAAAAAATAATAATATGGTGGAGCTCTTAATATACAGGGGGTTTTATGGGAGATTTTTTCCAATGAAAATATGAAATTCCCCTTTAAGACAGTTTTGTTATGCAGAAAAGTTTTGTTGGGAAATGAAAATAAATTAATAAAGATAGTGAGCGGCAGGCAGAGTGGCCAGGGGGCCTACAGAAAACCCCATTAAAAAAGAAATTGTTTCTATAAAAAGAAAAGCACGTGAAATAATGAGACGGACGGACTCCATTATATGTATATGAGGTCAATATAGATTAAAAGTAAGAACATTTCGTAATAAGACTTTATATTTAAATTATTTAATGGCTTTCAGTTTAAAATTTGGTTTTCTAAATAATTAAACGACTTTTATTTTAATACAGGGAATTATTTGTTCGAATGCTCTTTTCATATTATCGCGAAGTACCTCGACTCAGTACTTAGTATCTCTATAACTGAAAATGAACTGTAGGGTATAAATATTTATATCAACCGTGAGACATTATTGTGTGGCGCTTTTATCATCAATCTCAAATAGGATTTCCAATGTAGAAAATTTGCATTAAATTTCGATAATTTTGCCATGTATTCTCTATCCTGCAGCGCTCTGTAATTTCCCTCAGTATCATTGTATCCCCATAAGATGTGAATGCTTTTTCCCGCAGTCATTTCGTTGAAGAGATTTGCGGCAGCCTAAAACCATAACGAGGTCATCATAAAAGAATCTATGAGAGCCGCATGACTATCAGAAAGTATGATAATTACCTCTCCTGGAACATTGTCCGAAAAAGCGTCACAGCATACCCGTATGATCAATTCTAATCCCTGGAACACCCTGTAATAGTCCAATAGTCTTATTGTGGGAGTTGTTCCCGTCAGCTTTAAAAATATGCTTTCACCCTTCACAGCCCAGACATCCGCAACGATCTAGTCGTATCAACGGAGTAGTCGTATCACTTTCCCTTTCTCCCTAAACGGAATGGACATGCTTGAACTGAAAAGTCGTAGTGTGGTTTCATGCAATCAGAGTATTAGCTGCTGTACCCTTCAACGAAAAGAAATGTCTTCAGCGCCGACCGGCAATAGCCGATATATCAAATGTCTGTATGTATAGAGTGATTTTTTTTAGAGCTATAGGAAAATTTTTCAAAAAAAAAAAACACATAAAATTCAAAAAAATGCATGAAATCTTTATTTGAATCGATAGTACGGTCCATATAATTTAATGTTTGAAGATTATTTCATGCAAATGTTGACTGTGACTGCGCCTCAAATGGTCCATCCGCTTAGTCCAATTTTGGCATACTCTTTCCAACATTTCGGCCGATATCTCACGAATAAATGCTTCAATGTTGTCTTCCAATGCGTCAATTGAAGCGGGCTTGTCTGTATAGACATGAGCTTTAACATAGCCCCACAAAAAATAGTCTAAAGGCGTTAAATCGCAAGATCTAGGCGGCCAATTGACCGGTCCCGAACGTGAAATAAAATGTTCACCGAACTCGCCTCTCAATAAGTCCATTGTTACGCGTGCTGTGTGGCATATGGCACCGTCTTGTTGAAACCACATGTCATGCAAGTCAAGCTCTTGCATTTTGGGCAAAAAAAAAGTTGGATATCATTTCACGGTAACGCTCACCATTCACACTTACGTTACGATTCGCAGCATCTTTGAAGAAGTACGGTCCAATGATGCCAAATTCAATGATTTGCAAGCGTTGTTCGTTTGTAAGACGATTCATGGTTAAATTATAGACCAAACTGAAGATGTTTGACAGTGAAACAAAACACGAAACGTGCGTGAGCTGTTTAAACCAGTGTTGCTAAAAAGATAATAGCTAAAAAATCACCCTTTAAATATTCCCTGATACTGGGCATCAGCAGGTGAGAATAAGATAGACCACTATTGTGTATAATGCAGAGAATCCTCTTTCATCCAAGGCCCGATTATATTCCCTTTATTGCATAGAGTACCTATTCATCTAGATTAAAATGTTCAGTCTCTAGGACTGGACCTCATTATTGCAATCCGCATCACAGATCTATAATAAAATTCGTTGTCAGTACACAGAGAAAGGTTTTTGCCCGGGACCACTCTGGATATTTTGACTCTAGAGATTCATTCGAAGCTCAAAATGATTTCAGAGAGATTGAGGCGTTTGAATAGTCAGTTCATCCAATTAATTTTGTAGAAAAATTCGTCATCAGGGATGGCTATGCCCATTTTTCGCTGAGCGGGATTCCCATGCCACTGGCTGATCTGATATCTACTCCGGAGGTCAGTTCTTGACATCTCCAGTGGTTTTAGTATTAATGGAATGTACTAATGAGATGTACTCTCCTATCTGTCTAACCCAAATTTTACCGATCAGATGGTCATAAGCATGATTTACTTGAAGAAAAATAGAAAAAAAATCTTTCGATGATAAATTTAGAAGTGAAGGATTCGTTCTATAAACTACCATTCAGCCAGTTAGGATAAGAAATTCAGAACATAAGTTAACAACTGAATACAGTTGGCCATGCATTCATAATTAAATTTTAACAGCCGATTTTCTTTGGAGCGCATCTTTTTTTTTTTATTACTATTATTTTTTTATTTATTAGAATTAACATAACACAACAAGATTTTAATCTTATGAATTATAGTGCTATGCTTAGGATCAATAAGATATAAAACATAAAAAAAAATAAAAATAATTGTAAAATATAAGAAATTAAGCAAAAAAAAAAAAAAAATACCAAATTAATATAAGAAACATATTAATAAAAATATTAAATTTAAGTAGAAATATAATTTCAAGCAATTTAGAAAACAAACAGAAATAACTAAAAAAGTTAAAAGAAAGAAAAAATAAAGAATTATAAAAATATAAAAAAGAAATATTTACAAAAATCAGAGTAAGAAAGTAAGGATAAATATTTAACCGATATAGTAAACCATACTAAGGAAGTAACATACTTTTCATTAAGAGAACAATTTAAATAACTCCTTTTTGAACGCATTTGCATTGCCTAACTTTTGTATGTAATTCGGTAGGGAATTCCAGAGACTTGTGGTGTGTATAAAAAACTGACGCTGTGACAGAAGAGTCCTGTACCGTTGTTGAATAATCTTCATGCCCCGGAATGACCTAGCAAACTTGACTCGGCCCAATAAATATTCCGGCTGTCCTGTATTAATAATCTTATGGAATAGAATGAGGCATTTAATTTTCAGAAGATTATCAAATTTCACACCAAATATCTGGTATGCTAAATGAGAAATATGATCACGGCGACCTTTAAGAAACACGTATCTTGTTATATTGTTGTATGCCAAGTTTAGTTTGCGGTTGTCATTACTATCGCAATTTGCGAAGATTTCGCACCCATACAATAGCACAGGAATTAAATAAGTTTTAGCAAGTTGCATACGAATTGCAAAAGGAGTTGAATCAATGACCGCCCATAAGTTCCGAAGCATGCTGTATATTCTGCCAACAACAACGCTTATATGGCCAGACCACGATAATCTGTCATTAAAAACAATACCCAGATTGGTAGCAGACTTGACATAGTCAATTTTATTTCCCCTGATACTCAATCCCGGTATGGCAACCGAAATGTTGGCTTTCGAAAGCACTATACATTTGGACTTTGAGGGATTAATGCATAGTCCATTTGCCGAAGCCCAACTGTCAATCCTATCCAAATCACAGTTAACAGAGTGTAAACAAGAAACAATATTCTCCCTACGAGTACTGGTATAAATCTGCACATCATCAGCATACATATGAACACGGCAGTCAACCAAAACATCCGGCAGATCATTAATATACATACAGAACAACAGAGGCCCCAGAATTGATCCCTGGGGAACACCTCTACTAATATTATGCAAATCTGAAATATTACCATTCAGATGAACCTTCTGACATCTGTCCAACAAGTAAGAAAAAATTAGACTAGCGGCAGAATTAGAAAAATTAAACAGTTTCCGGAGCTTATTCAGTAATATTTTATGATTGACTGTATCGAAAGCCTTGTGGTGATCGAGAAGAACTAAGTTTCTCTTGCTCTGTAGGAATTTCTCCCTTATTAATGTCATTAATAAAATTAAAATACTCTCTTTCATTTGTTCATTCATGCTGCAATTTAATCTACAATTGAATCTTTATTGGGGGATTGAAAATTTCATTTCGTTTTATTGGACTCAATGAACGTTCGTTCGCCGTCATTTATAGTTCAACGATTAGATATTAATTATTTACGATGGAGTTCCGTAAATCAATGCTCTAAAGAAACGAAAGGTAAACAAAGTCATAAAGTCCAGATAAAACGAATACCCATTGAAATAAAACGGTAATGGAAAAACCACAAATTTAATGAATTACATATCGTCACCTGAACACTGAAGGGACGTAATGAGTTATAGATTTTCTTTTTTTTTATTGATTTCCATTAAAAAAAAAAACTTACAATGCAACGCAGTGAACATTCAATCGATTTATTAATAATCACTATGGAGAATGAAAACTGTCCATAATTTTTTCGAATATTTCATTTGCAAAATATGTCTAGAGGTTAGTGTCATTAATTTGGATCAAAGGGATCGATAGGTGATGGTAATTCATTTTATAGTTTTCCATTAAGGGTCTGTTAAATGCAAATTACAGTTTGAGGGTTAAAATTGTTATTAAAACCGTTATATTCTATAATTACAAGACAGAGCTTTATATAGGTAGGTATTGCTAATTTAGCGTTTTTTCATGCCTTAGCTTCGTTTATTAGCTTAACTCATGTTATGTCACCTTTCCAAAAAAAAAAAAAAGAGAAGAAAAATTATAGCCCTCGCTCCGTGTTTAATTATTTTTATTTATTATACACCAATATTGTTAATTTTATCTCAAGTGGTTGAAGTATAATTTTTTAACTGATTTAGTTTGGTCGGTCGATTGAAAAAAACCAGACCCGTTTCCATAATAATAAATCACAACATATGATTACGATTACGATTCCGATTTATTTTCTATTTTACGATTCAGCACAAGACGTTTAATCTTATCGCTGTGTGATATAGGTAGATTTTGTTTTTATTTTCATTTTCTTTTTATTTGCTTTTGAGGTATTATAGAGTGCTTATGACTTAATTTAATGGCTTTAATAAGTTTAAACAATTCTTGTGATTTAAAACGATTACGATTACGTTGGGCATTTATTTTTAAACACTTTTTTTTTTTTTTTTGTAGAAAAGCAAAAAAAAATCGGAGTTAAACAATTTTGTGGCTAGGAAAATACAAAAAACAATTCAAATTCACCTTTTCATTGCGCTAGGAAATCATAAATTAAATCTCAAGCAAAGGGTGGCCCACATGAAATCGGGACACTTCATACTGACAAAACAAATTTCCAAAAAATATTGCTCATAACCTCATGCTGTCAATAAACTTGAGACTCATTGTGAAACAATCGGCGAATATCCAGTTTTACTGAACTAATCCAATTTACGATGCTAAGAAATTGTACAACGAATGAGGACTGGTATTTAACTCACGAAATCCGATAACAGAATATATCTTACGGTGATATACGCAGGCAGTAAAGCCAACGTCTAGTAGGTAGTGTGTTGGCTTATTAGAGTTTGTCAATCAAGCACCAGCTCAGACATGTCGATCTAAGTGAAGTATGGAATAAAAAATTTCTTTCGACAACTTTCTATCAGCAGCCTTCTGTCAGGAACTCTGAGAGTAAAATTAAATTGGCAAACTCGCCGTTCGAAGTAGACTGTAGATCCCACCACTCATGGATAAAATTAAGACCCACAGCACGGGTGGCGTGACAGGCTAGGTTGGAATCCTAACTAATGGCCTGTAATGCTGGGGTGTCACAGTAGGAAGTCGTAAAGCGTTCGACGGTTACCCTCACATGGGTTTCTAGTCACGGGAACATTGAAAGTGTCAACTAACCCGATGCATATGCAAAGGTTGGAAAGATTCAAATGTATTCTAGACCAGATCTGGCTTGATATGGTACTTTAAACATAAATGAAGTCTATCTCAGAAACCTTATAGCAATTATAATAGGACACCGATATGCAGGAACTGTAATGATGAGGGAGAAGAGGAGGTCACAAAACATTTTCTCTGTTATTATACGGCATTGTCCGAAGAATTCTTGCACACCCAGAATTTATTGACAGAACGTATCTGCCTTCATAAAATTATTGAGCGGGCTGAGAGCTCCCAGCCAGGGGTTATAAATTTCTCTTTCTTATCACAGTCTGATCAATCCGTCGTGGACCTTTTTTCGCGAAATTGGTTCTGACATGATTGATTAGAAGGTAAAAGGCTTATGAATGCTAAATAAAGTACTATTTATCATTTAGGATTTAAGGTCTATTTTATAAGAAATAAATTTAAAATAAACAAATTTAAAATTTGTTTTTATAGCCGTAAGAATATTAATAACAATGGAAAACTTAAAACCTTTATTTTTTTAATCAAAAGCATGATTCACGTGATTCCAAATTTGTAAAAATATTTATTTTTGTTAACAAAATATGAAAGTTGTATCAAGAAATTTAATAAACAAAAATTTCTACAAATTTAATTAAATATTCATGATGTGTCCAGATTTCTGATGGTCTACACTATATAACTATTTAAGAAAAAAAAAAAAACACACAAAAAAGAAGGAACACACACTGCCTACATGTGCCGGTAAGTGCCTAAATAAATAACTTTATTAGTGTAGAGTAGTGTGTGTGTGTGTGTGTGTGTGTGAGCAAGCAATTGTGAGACTATTTCTATGTGTGTTAACATGTTAAATAATTTTAAAGTTTTCTCACTCTCACATAACAACACATACACGCACATACTTATACACATGCACACAAGAACAAATGTAAGTAAGGGAGAAAAAAATAGTTAATGATAATACGGAGTATTAAGAGTACTAATACTACTATTATAATAATAGCAACAACAACAACAATAAAAGCAACAACTGCTTTTATGAAAAACAAACAACAATTCATTTTGAATAATGGCTTGTGAATATTTATTTGGAGAAATGAAAACAACACAGACAGTTTAACAAACGTCGTCCGTCAGTCTTGTCTCTGTCTCATCAACAACAAAACAACACAGAATATTTTTACGGACATTTTTTAATGCGAGAATAGAAATATTCTTGAGATTTTTAATTTTAACGCGTGAACTTGTGGGAATTTTTTTTAAAAGAAATTTATTTTTAATTTAAAAAAAAAAATATTTAAAAAGAAACAGAAATTGTTTAAAAATATTTTACAAAATGTTCATATGTTTGTTTATTTTTTCGAAAGTAAAGTGTTA
The DNA here is from genome assembly GCA_927399465.1 of Sarcophaga caerulescens. Taxonomy (NCBI): domain Eukaryota; kingdom Metazoa; phylum Arthropoda; class Insecta; order Diptera; family Sarcophagidae; genus Sarcophaga; species Sarcophaga caerulescens. The sequence goes on along the minus strand of OV656872.1, from coordinate 100,062,629 downwards.
ATTGTTGTCAATTAGTAACGATATTTAATCAACAGAAAAATTATTGTTGATTTTATTTACAAACAAATGCAAACAAAAGCTACAAAAAAAAGGTATTAAAACCATAAAAATATTACAACAACAAAATAATAATAATAAATAAAGCGGTAAAACAAAATATTCCATAGAAAATTACAAAAAAAAAAAAAAAATAAAGAAAATATTTTGAAAAAAATTTATGAATGAATTGAAAGGAAAGCAAAACAAAATCGAGATTAAACTGGAATGTAAAAAATAAAAAAAATTTACAAAGAAGCGTTTAAACAAAAATTAAAGGAAAATATTATTTTGAAAAAAAAAATAAAAAATAAATCATCAATAAATAAAACAATATTTGCTTAAAAGTACAAAAAATTATTTTTTTATGGCCAGTATGATCTACACTGTTCAAGCAAAAACAAATATTGAGAAACAAATCGAATAAAAAATATTTTTTTAAGAAATAAAAAAAAAAATAAATTAAAATTAATTAATATAAAACAATAAAATAAAAAATAAGCAAATAAAAAAAAAATAAAGAAAAAACTAAGAAAATTGTTATTGAAAGAAAATTCGTGAATGAAATCTATGAAATATAATTTTTAAATAAATCAAATAAAATAAAAAAATTAAGAAAATTTAAAAAAAAGTAATTAAAAAATTTAATTTAAATTACTGTCTACACTGTTATTAAAGTTTATAAAAATAAATATAATAAAAAAATTAAAAAGAATACATAAAAGTATTAAAGAATTTTAAAAAATTAATTAAAATAAAATTAATAAATGAAATTGAAAAAAAAACAGAATAAATAAAAATTAAAAAAAGTGGATAAAAAATTAAAGAATTACAAAAATAATTAAAATAAAATTAAAAAATTAAAATAAAATTAAGAAATGGAAAAAATAGAACAAATAAAAATTAAATTAAAAAACAATAAAATAAATAAAATAAAAAACAAATAAAATAAGTAAACAAATGATTGGAAAAATAAATTTGAAAAAATGAAATAATAATATATCGGGTCCGCCATCTAACGTTTTTTTTCAACTAGTGCTAATTTTGTGAATGGTAACACTTAGCTCATGTCTGATTTGACAGATAATTAGTTTTATCCTTCCGCTGAACGAATATGGTTGTGTATACGCGATCGACTTACAGAAGATGCCGATTTTGGCAAAAAAAAAAATCATCTTTTCAGATGAAGCTCATTTTGATCTTGGCGGGTATGTAAACAAGCAAAATTGTCGCATTTGGGGCACAGAAAACCCGCACGCATACATTGAAAAGCCGACGCACCCAAAACGAGTCACTGTTTGGTGTGGATTTTGGTCCAGAGGCATAATTGGGCCATTTTTCTTAGAAAATGAACAAGGAGTGGCCGTTACAGTCAATGGCGATCGTTATCGGGCCATGTTGAACGAATTTTTGTTCACAAAAATTGAAGAGGAGGAAATTGGCAAAATTTGGTTTCAACAGGACGGTGCTACGTGCCACACAGCCGAAGCTACACTCGATGTTTTGCGCCCTGTTTTTAAAGATCGCATTATCAGCCGCACAGCTGATGTCCTTTGGCCACCTCGGAGCTGCGATTTGACACCGTTGGACTATTATTTGTGGGGTGCCGTCAAAGATAAGTGTTACGTCGACAAGCCAGAGACAATTGACGCTTTAAAGAACAATATTCGTGAAGCCATTGGTGAAATACAGCTGCACACAATCGATAATGTGCTTAAAAATTGTACCGATCGTGTAGGCTACTGCATGGCCAGCCGAGGCAGCCATTTGAATGAAATTATTTTCCATTATTAACCGGAAGGATTGTACTTTCAAATAAAAAAAGAAATTTAAGAAAATATTCAGTAGTTTTTTTTTAAGCATTTTCAAAAAAAAAAGTTATTTGGCGGACCCTTTAATATAGTATTAAAAAAAATAATTCATTTACTAATAATTACATGTTTCAGTAAACAAAATGCATAAAAAAAATTATAAAAAATAAAATTTTTTAATTAAATAAAATAAATTTAAAAAATATTGCCGCGAAATTCTAATTTAAAAAGTGGAAACTATAATTTAAAAAAGCATATAAAATAGGAAAATAAAAATAACGAAAGAAAAGAAGAAATTTTTATTTAAAAAAAAATTTTAAAAGAATGAAAATAATTGAAATAAAGCAGAAAATTAAGCAAACCAATTTTAATTTAATTTATTGCTTTGTATGATAAATTATAAAATTATAATTTATTTACTATGGACATTATTAAAAAAATACAGAAAAAATATTAAACAAAACTGTTTTTAAACTAAAAAAAAAAAAAATAAATTAAAAAAAAACTGTTAAAGAAATAAAGGAAATTATAATAGAAAATAAAAGAAAAATAATTTAAAAAAAAAAAACTATTTTAATTAAAACAAAATAAAATCTTGCTGCCATTAAAGGATTATCCATTTTTTTGGTTTCAAAAGCAAAATCTGATAAATCAAACATAAAGGAATGATTTCGATGAAACTTTTATTTCATTTCAATGTATGAAATGTGGAGCCATTTAAATGTCTATCTTTCGACCATTTTTCTTTTCTTACATTTCGCAAGGCATTTCGGTTATGATAAGGCGAAATTTGGTTTTCATATATTTTGACATAATCACTGAAAACAAGATCTAACGACGATAAATCTCTTGATTTTGATGACTCAATCAGGTTGCCAAAAATATAAAATTATTTTCTCTGGCAAGATCTCACAAAATAAAACCAAAATCGATCGTTTTAAGTCTTGTTAAAGCCACGCACCGTTCTATAAATTGCCTTCAAAAAAAACAATCAAAAAAAAATTCGGTTATTATAGGACTGAATTGAGACGGTTACGGTTCTTTCCATGGTATTTTTCAAAAGAAAAAAATGGTCCAGTGTTACCACCAGGCCATAATGTGCATCAATAAGTCACAAGTCATAAGATCACATCCATAACTCTTTCAGTCTCTTCAAACCCTTGACAATTCCTTGCACAGTCGATCGATTATAACGATAATCACCCCGTAATGCTTGAAAAGTGGTCATGTTTGAATCACCAATTTTTGTAATCAGTTTTAACTATTTTTACGAGTCCTTCGGCTGTTAATTTGAAACCATTAATGGATAACCCCTTAAAATGAAGCAAATTGCAAAATTTTATGGAATATTTTTACATTTTTTTTTCTCTGATAAAATGTGATAAAAAAAATAATTAAAAAAAATGTTGGAATTGTGCAAAAATATAACGATTTATGTATTAAATAATAATAATAATAGAATTTAAATTAATAATTAAATAATAATAATAAAAATAATTGAATTATTTTTACCTTTTTGTAAGGCGGCAGAGTATATTTTGACCATTTATGATCTTCACTGTAAAAAAAAAAAGTAAATAATAAAAAATTTCATAATAATTTTCAATAAAATAAAATAATAAAATAAATAAAAATTTTCTTATTCTCCCTCCACAGAGCAAATGAATAAAAAAAAAAACAACTCTTTAATAATGAAAAAATTTTCCTTAAACGCTTGAAAAATTATTTTGCGATAATGATTGCCAATCAACAATGCCTTATAAAATAAACACACAACGCATACAATTTTAAATGAAAAAAGAAATTTAAGGAAAAACAAAAATTAAAAAAAAAAATTATTTAAATAAAATCTTGGAACTTGAATAAATAAACAGAAAAAAAACGGAAAAGAAATTAAAAGTAAAAATATTTTTTGTAAAAATTATTAAAATATGGTCTTGAAAAGAAATTGAAATTCAAAATCAAAATTAAATGACACTGCAGTAGTCATACTGTACAAAAAAATTTAAAATAAAAAAGTGAGTGCACAATTATTATAATTTTGTTCGATTTATTTAAAAGCACAATAATAATACCTCGTTTATAAATTCGGAAAAAACAAAATTTAATTCAAAACCACGGCTTTGCTGTCCTTTGCTTGCCCTTTCCATTCATTCATGTGTATGCATTTCATTAAAGAACAACTGGAAACTCTTATTTTCCTTCCAAATGCTTGTAATTCGGTTTATGAGTCGTACGAAAACAAATAAATAAAAAAAAAATTAAAAGAAATCATTGGTAAAACAGTGTGAACCACCTATAAACGGGACACTTAAAAACTGAATATTTAAAAAAAAAAACTAGACAGCTCTACCTATCAGTGCAAGTGTAATAAGATTCTAAAAGTTCTGAATAAAGGTGCTAAACTTAATTTTAATTTCGAAGCCTAAAAAGAGACAATCATTTGAAATCTGGACGGGTATTCCAACACAAAAATTTTAAATAATTTTGTATACATTTTTGTATTAATTAAAGGGTATTCTTTCTTTTAAGTGCAAGCCTAATAAGAGCAAATTGTTTTCAAACTAAAAGAGTTTGAGATCATTTAGTACGGATAAGATGTGGTAATCTATTCATTCATTACATTTGCTTTGATACAATATTCGTGAGAAAGTTGAGTATGTTCGATAGAGGTAGAAAGATTCACCTCTTTAGAACCTTGTATTGAAATTACTTCGCCTTCAGCTTCAGTTCTCATAATCGTTTTCAAAATCACTATTACGGCATAGTCAATGATCCTTAGACGCTATCGAACAAACTCAACTTTCTCACAAATATTGTATCAAAGCAAAAGCAATGAATGAATGGATTAACTATCAATCCTTGCAAAACTCATATAATGCTTTCTAAGAGGAGGTACTTACATAACATATATACATAATGGATCATTACAACCCTTCAGTCGGGATTACAACCTAACTTCTCACACCACTTATGTTGTGTGTGTTAATTTTATACATCAGAGGCGGGACTACAATTTAAAGTCGGCTCCGAACGACAGATTTTTGAGGAACTTTTCATAACAGTTTTATTTACTCTCAGAGTTTTTGCCAGAAATCTGCTGAGACCCAGCCGCTGAAGAAATATTTTTTAATATTTCGTTTTGTTGGAGATGTCTGATCTAGATTTTGAATCGTGTCCTTAAGTCTAATAAGCCAACACATTACCTACTAGACTACGGCAACTACTATGGATGCACTTATTTGGAGATAATTCCATAACCTAATTTGTATTCAGGTTTAGAACCGAACTTATGGATTTGCACAGAATTAACAGAGCAGACTATGCCAAAAGTGTGATTTACTGCTTGGAATTCTACTGTCCAACCTCCTATCTGGAGATCCTCAGACATGATAGTGGAGTGACCAAGGGGAATAACATGCCAGTGTGAAAAAGCAGTAGTCTAGTAGATAGTGTATTGGCTTATTAGACGAAAGCTCGTGAACTCCAGCTCAGACATCTCTAAAGAAAACGACTTTCTTTCAACAACGTTCTAGTAAAAACTCTAAAAGTAAATGAAACTGACATGAAAAGCCCCTCGAATCAGCCGTTCATGGACGATTTTAAACTGTAAGTCCCGTCAATCATGGCTAAAATTAACACATACACACAACATGGGTGGTGTGAGAAGTTAAGTAAGAATTCTGACTAAATGGGTATAATGAAGATGGCTGCGACTTCTGCAATGACCAAGAACAGAACTCAAAAGTGATATCCGAGCACTGTTGCCCTTTTAGTTAAGAGGCGTGGTCTCGATGAAGAGTATGCCACGATTAACTGAATAACCTTAATTCGGTGACTTTAACCCTTTCATGGAACTACATATGCTGCCTCGTTTTGCAATGCTTGTAATAAGAGATGCTGGGTAATTGAATAGTTTTTGACTGTATTAAGAACCTTGGAATAGTTCTAATACCATAGTTAATGGCATTTAATTTCGTCAGAAAATGTCAAAACATTCCCCATTTACCTTTATTCATCTAGGAAATTTAGGCTCCCATATAGTGAGATAAACCATCTCGCAAGAGTTCCATTAGACTTTTAAGACAATGACTTCCGCGACAGTGTTGAGAAGGACAGGGAACAGTTAGTTAGGCCTGGTATTCATATAGATACGGTCAGGTTCAGTTAGTTTGCTTGGAAAACATATCTGATATTAAGACAATTTGGTAGTTCACACTCTCACTGCCATGTTTCAAGACCCCTGATAGAGTGGTTGTCTGATCTGTCTTTTTTTTGTTTAACTTTTTCCAAAATTATAAAATTAAATTCATACTGAGATTAATTAACATTTTAATAAAATTTTTCACTTTTTCTTGTGTTTCTTTTTGCAGTTTTCTATCTGAACGTCAATTGCAGCTTGAATATCCTTTCCCCCCAACTTTATTTTGGTTGAAAATCATACAAAAAAAAAAATTATGAGTTTAACAGTGTTTTAACTCAATACCAACAGCAATTAAAATTTTAATTGAAAACAGTACAAATAAAAACAAGAAAACAATCACAACATCCCGACTAACATAACCCAGCAAACATTTCAAACACAACAAAAAAAATGGATTCAAGATCGGTAAATACATTACAGGAAAACGATTCCAAAGATGAAACAGATTTTGTTAAAACTACAAACAACAATAACAATAATAACAACAACAACAACGTTAACAATAACATTAACAAACACAATCACAATCATAGCAACATCGATGGGAATGTAAACGTTAACGTAGCGACAGTAAATAAAGTGCCAAAAATCTTAAATGCCCAACAAAATGCACAACAACAGCAACAACAACAAAACAACAACAGTAACAGTAGCAATAACAATAACCATAAAACGCCAAAGGAACGTTTAACCATATTTGGTTTTGCCAAAAAGTCATCCAAATCATCATCATCATCACCCAGCGTGGAAAAATCCAAAAAAGATGCCACAACAAAAGACAAAGAAATGATGACAACAAATTCAGGATGTCCCTGTACATCACCCACACCGCCGGTGCCAATAGGTACACCACCGCCACGACATCATAAGTTCGTTAAGAGCTCTTCCATATCCCGTCTACTGGGCAATACCTACAATGCCAAGAAATACGAAAAGGAAGAGAAGAAATTGAATGCCGGTAAATTCAATACATACGGTGGACGACGCCGTCCAAGTGGTCCGTATTTGGAGCGCTTCAAACGTTATGCCAAAGACGATGCTGATGTAGGAACACCTGCGGTGGTGTTAATCGAAAAGACTACCGCCACTAATAACGATACTTTGGATAGGGAAATGTTGGCTCTGGAACAATTTCAGGAGCCGCACAGTGATGATTTGGGTTCAAAAGCCATACGCACCATTACCCGTGGCCTGGGCAAATTATGGTGGCGACGTACTCACAGCGTGGACATAAGTTCACCGGATCCCGAATTCAAAGTGTCATACTTAGGCAATGTTTTAACGGGCTGGGCCAAGGGTAAGTGTATTGCAAAAAGTTTTAAAATACATAGTTTCCCTAGTTTTTATGTTTCCTTTCCGTTTCCCATTTCCCATTTCCAGGTGAAGGCTGTGTGGAGAAGCAATTGAACACATTGTGGCGTAATTATACGCAAAACAATAAACCGGATGTGATAATGCGCCTTAAAGTTTGTGCCTCTGGTTTGAAGGCAACAACCAGACAACACGGACTAACGGAATATTGGGCCAATCGTATCACACATTGTTGTGCACCAAAGAACTATCCGCGTGTCTTCTGTTGGATCTATCGTCACGAGGGGCGAAAGTTAAAACACGAACTGCGCTGTCATGCAGTACTGTGTAGTAAAGAGAAGCAAGTACAAGAAATCTGTGATACTTTAAAGGTAAGCTTTGGAAAAGGGTTTTCCTTCCTTACTTTCTTCTTTTTGTTCAAAAAAAAAACAATGTCTCTCACACCCGTTCTTCAAATGTATGCTCATGTTTCCATCATGTTTTCTTTTTTCTTTATCTCTCCACAGGCCAATCTTGAGTGTGCTCTGCGTGAATTTAAACGTGAGAAAATTCTCAAACAGAATGCTCGCTTAAGTCTTGCAAATGCCGTCTATGATAATCCCAGTTTACCGCGTCGAAAGATTTTATTGAGTGTGGGCAGTAACAATTATCGTCCACCATTAGAACGATCAAAGTCCGCTCCAAAACTAATGGCCATTGAAGAGGCCATAGGCGAAGAAGGCGAGGAAGCGGAAGAAACCAATGAACCTGAAATGAAACCTTGCTGTCAGAAAGACTCTCTATATCCAGCCATGACTTTAGGCAGACGCCGTTGTCGTCGTGGCCATTCGATACGTCGTACGGGTAAACTAAGACCCATAAGTTGTATGGCCAGTGACAGCGGTAGTCATTGTTGCAATAAATCTTATGCGGCGGCAACTGAAACCAAAGAAAACAACAAATTCAAGGCCAACGAACAATTGCAAAAACAAAACGAAGATGAAAATCATCGCATACATTATGGCTCGGATGATTCGGATGATTTTGAAAAGATTTTAAAACACAATGATTACGATACCAATGCCTCATTAACGAATGAGTTGTTGCCCTATTTCGAAAGGCAATTGAATAAGAATATCAGCAACAGCTGTGGTAGTCTATCAGATCTGAAGGATGCTGAACAAGAGGAACATGAAACCGAGGAACCCTTAAGTTTAATGGTGTGCATAAATAATGATCCCAATGCACATCCACTTAATGATTTTAATCCAGAGCATGAGAACGTTAGTAGAAGTAAGGCGGAAATGGAAGAACCTGTGGTAACTATGAGAAGAGCTGGCGTGTGCAGTGATGGTGAAGATGATTTCTTGGGTGAAGAAGAGGATGATATGTACTTCCGCCAGGCGGCCATAATAAATATGTTGCATCGCCATTCTATGCGTAAAATGGCCAATTTGTCCCTAAGCAGTGATGAGGGCAGCAGTAGTTTAGAAATGGAAAGACGCTATAAACATCAACATCAGACCTCAATATCATCGGAAACCTCTTCGGCCTCATCTACACCACAGCAGAGTGCAAATAAACGCATAAGCAATGATAGTGCCGATGAAGGCTCTATATCCAGTGGCTGTGAAACGGCTAGCACGGTTACCAATAATCAAGATGACTTGTCATTAAAATATCGTTCGGCCTTAAAACAATACCACAATGGTGGTGGTGGTGGTGGTGGTGGTGGTGGTGTTGGCCATGATCAGGAAGAACAACTTTCCTCATTGGAATCTTCTTCGGCAGCTTTAATAACAAATGAAGAAATCTTTGAACGTTTGCATAAAAGACAGAACAGTGATGCTGCTACCACTTTCAGTAGTTCCAGTTCAATAACTTTAAAAATGGGCTCATCACCCTCTAACTCCATAAGCGGTCTTAATAATTGCGATGAACAGCACAGTTTATCGCCTTCGAATAGCATACAATCGACGGCTAGTTGTAATCAACGTCCCCGACGCATACGGCGTCAACGTGATCTTAAGGCTGATTCGGATTCCGAATGCAGTGATGAATCCGGTTATGTGGAATACCAAGAGAGAGACAGCAAGATGATGTGCAGCAAGAGTAATAAGTTAGAACAACCAAAGCCTCAATTACCTGCTAAGCCTCAAATACCACCAAAACCAATGCCACGAAGATTTATTAACATACACAATATTAATAGCAATAATAACAGTAACTCTACAATAATTAATCAATCAATTATACCTACAACAACAACGGTTTAGGGAAAAGTTTGTTGACTTAAATGGGAAAACGTTTTCAAATTGCTTTCCGTGTGCTTTAATTTTTAATTTCAAAAATAGTGCCTCAAAATTATTTTCTTTTAATGAACAAATTGTTTGAAAATAAATTGTAATTTATTTTTTTTTCTTTAATCCTTAAAGTTTTAATTAGTTTTTATTAGTTTTTATTATTATTAGCCGCTTGCTTTTAAGATAAAGTGTATTTTTATCCTCTGTATGTACAATATTTTGTTGGTTTTTGTTTGTTTTATTTTTATTATTATATTATGTATTAAAGATTAATGATTTAAAGGAAATAATTTTAAAGAAATTTAAACAAATTTTTTTATTAGTCACTTAAGTTTAGTTACTAAATATTGTTTAAAATTTTGATTTTATTTTATAATTGCAATTGCAATTTAATTTTCTACACAAACAATCCTAACATCCATTCATCCCCTCATTATTGTCTTTCTTTATAACATCACCTTAACAATTGTGTCTTATTATTTTAAATTATTTAAACGTTTAATACTATGGTTAATCATCGCAAAGAAAAATTGAATTTATTCTATTACTACGAGTATATTTGCCTTAAATGAATTAATATTTTATTGTAAATGAATTTATTACTAATTTTTATTATATTGTGTTGTAACTCTCACTCTATTTTATTATTATTATTTTTATTTTTTAAATATCTTTTACAAAACTTAGAATTGTAAACAAAACAAAATGCAAAACGCATATAAATTGATAATAATTTTACAAAACCAACCAATGATTGAATGAATAAATAAATAATGAAAGAAAAACTATTGCTTGTAGCTTTTTTATTCCAAAACAAAAAAAAAAATGCCAAAAGTGCTCAATAACCCTCTTCATTATGTAGAGTAGACTGTAGACAACATAAATGGCTTCAAATTAATAGAAAAAACCTATCAGATCCACTCTCTCGGTTCGATGGATGGGCTGGTTGGCAACTGAATCGAATTTTCATCGAAAAATCGTCCTTAGCGATGATTGCTTACTTTTGAGATGCGATACCAATCTACATGAGAACCAAGAGCCTCGAATGTATCCCGAGAAAATTACTATTTGGTTTGGATTTTAATTCACCCGCGTGTTGGCCAGGCTATCGTAGTCAACAGCCAACACTATGGGTCAAAGATTATCCAATTTTTTTGGCCTGAATTGCATGATTTGGATCAGAGATCAGCAACGAGTATTCAAAACGATGAGTAGATTCGAGTCATACTTATAATTTCAGCTACTTATACGCATTCATACTTATTTTAATATCATACTCATACTACTCATATTCAAAGTTAGAAATACTCATCGTACTCATACTTAACAATACATACAACCATGATTCAACATATACACGAATCACAAAATAAGTATGATTCGAGTACGAACACCACAATACTCGCTAGAAGGTTGTGTGTGTACTTTGCTTGCTGTCTTTGTCTTTTCTTTTTTCTTCTTTTGTAAATGCAACAACAATTAAGACTGAAAATTTTGATGAATGATTCGAGTGACTCGAATCATTCGTAAGTATTATAAGTATTTTTCTAAATTTATGAATCTGAATGAGTAGGCGTATGAATCAAACAATGAATCGAATGTTGTGAGTTTGATGTCAACGTTGTACTCATACTCATTGCAACCTATACTTATAAATCAATGTTGTAGCGAGTACGAATGAATCAGAGTAGTTGAATTTTAATACTCTTAACTCACTCATACTAAAAATTTCATAAGTACCTATGAGTAGCGAAAATACGATTCATTGCTGATCTCTGATCTGGATACTAACGACATGTGCTTTCAACAGCATGGCATTAAGTGCCACACTGCTCTTGCTATATTGGATATTCTGCACGAGCGATTTGAGAGTATTTCCACCTCATGTAGAGGTGAAGAGAACTGGTCAGTGAGATCGTGAGTTTTGACCCCATCAGAATTTTCCTTGATAGGTTTTCTTAACCCATTTCGCTCCGAGATTAAATTTTATTTTTTGTTTAAGAAGAAAAATACTTTTTTAGGGTAATTAAGACCTACTGATGTCAAAAATCAACTCAAAAAATTTTTCCGACTTTTCGTTATCCCAGAAAACAGTGTTCGAAATTTCGAACACTGGCATTTATCCTATATGTCTGCTTTATATGCAAGTAAAACATTTGAATTTATTTGCTGTGTTTTATTGATTTATTTTATTATTTTTGAATCAAAAGACACAAAAGTTATTAAATTTAGAGAAAAATTATACTTAGCTAAATTTGTGTTGTAATAATTTGATATAAAAATTTGAAAAAACTACGAAATAGCCGAAATAGAAGCTATGAAAAAATGCTTTTATTAATGTTTTAGTTTGAAACATTTTGTATGCAGATGAATATTACATTTCTCACCACATATATTGTGGGCTTACCGGAACCCTTCAATTGACAACGACGATGTTTTCCCTCGGGATTTTTGATTACAATGTGTTTTCCCTGCATTTTTGGAAGATTTGGAGGTCGATATTCCTTATCGTCGATATCATCATTGGTAGTTTCTTTCCTTTCAGTCAAAAGAAGAGCTTCTGTCACCGAGATTTTAAATTCTTTTTGACTCAAAGGCTTCTCAACTTTGTGTTCTGCAATTAAGCAATGCAATTTCCAAGCATTCACAACTGCCGAATTCAAAGTAGTACACCACAAAGGCCAATACTATTTTTTTCCGCGAATATTAATTCGTAAAATTAAAATTTATTATTAAATGTTTAACCACACGATGAAAGAAAAATATAATAACTAACGGTATTTCCACAAATAATGCGTGTTACATTTAATACAAAGAATTTTGATCGTCAGTCAGTAACTATAGGATAAGCGCCAGCGTTCGAAATTTCGAACAGACAAGTTTACACAAATGAAGACACGCATGTGCATGCAAATCATATTTTTTATATTTTATAAAACGGTTACATATATTGGCAGTAATTCCTCATAATTATTTTTTTAATTTTATTTTTTTTATTATTTTTAAAAATTAATTTAAAAAGTATCCAAAAATATGGTTTGAAGAAATTTACCCCTAGCATCGGGGCCGAGGGGGATATTTTACGGCCGGATTTTTTTTTTTTATTTTCCTAAAGTTCAGACGTAGTACCGAAACCCAATTTTTTTGACATTTTACCTTTTTCATACATAAATATTTTTTTGAAAAAGGAAGATGTTTACTGTTCGAAAATCGAACAGCGGAGCGAAATGGGTTAAGTCGTATATGTTGCAAATAAGCCACAAATCATAGCCAACATAACCCATGATGGCATGGATTATAAGTCATGGAGAATTAAACATTTCAATTAAGCTCTATCCAGTGAAGCCGTGATGGAGATTTGACCGATATTATATTCCACACACGATAGCATCAATAGGTCTTTCATACTAATAAAAAATATCGAAGATATCTCATCATTTTTTTTTTTAAATTTCAAGATAGAGAGCTTTAAAAAAGAAACCAGATGAAGAAAAAACAGAAACCGGAGTGTGGCTCTAGCTATCGGACCAAGTGGAAGTACAAGTAATTAAGGAATGTGTATGATCATCTTTGCCAGTGATAATTTGATAAACTTAAGAAAATTGTAAAAATTTAAAAATCAACGATTAACAATTAATCCAGGCTTGGAGCGTTATGCATTATCTGGGTACCTAATCATCAAGGAGTTATCGGTTATTGAATATTCTGGTTGACAACCAAGACTAACCCAATACCTTTCAGTGCATTGAACACAAAGCTGAGAAAACAGGCGGAGACGTCGTCGTATTGACGTTTTTTTTTTTTTTTTTTTTTTTGGTGAAACCAGCACTCAGGGGATGGCCCCTACTCATGCAGTGCATTGTGCAGGTTTTTATGAAAATGGGTTATAGGAAGGTGGAAGAGAGGGAGTAGTGTTTGTGGACATCTCAAGATGCGAACGGCAAGGAAACGAGTTGCTGCTAGGTGACTATAAAATGGCCAGTGCTATACCTTCACCATTAGACAGTCTACAGGAATCGTCCCCAAGAAGCCCGCACCCTTCAGTCCTAGCTTCTCACACCACTCATGTTGTGTGTGTTAATTTTATACAGGAGTGGCGGGACCTACAGTTTAAATTCGACTCCGAACGACAAATTTTATTGAGAAGCTTTTCATGGCAATTTTTACTCTCAGAGTTTTTGCCAGAAATCTGCTGAGAGGAAGTCGCCGAAGAAATATTTTCGTTTTGATGTCTGACCTGGGATTCGAACTCGGACTTTTAGTCAAATAAGCCAACACACTACCTACTAGACCACGGCGACTTCAATTGTTGAACAATGAAACAATAGGAGGGTTTACAAAGTTTGAATAAGGGTGACTTGGGTACACTAATGCGAATAATGACGCAGAACTGCATTTGATAAGAATACCTGCACCGTATTGGCGTAGTGGCATATGATGAATGCAAGCTATGTGTGATATGAACATTGCAACAATGGAACAATGGAACACTTTTTATATAATTGCTTAGCATTTGTGATCTCGAGATTCTAATATTTTAGGGATAACCAGACATAACACGTTTCAGAGGAGTGGATTGGGAAAAATTTAGGAAAGTTTATACAACATACAGACTTCCCACAAACAGTAACGTTGGTATATCTTAACGGCTATTGCACAATAAGCCTACTGATAGCTTACGTTGATTGGTCTCGTCTCCTTCAATAACTGACATTTCAAATAGTGAAGATGGCTTAGAAATGATGGTCACTGAAAAGTGTCTCAGATTTTTTAACTTAATTCGGTAAAAACAATCGATATCAAGCGAGTAAAGACCATATCAGAAAACGATTGGTATTATGTCTACCAACTATGTGGACAATCACTAGTCGAAATTTGGGTATATAACCATCTGCCAGACGTAGTTCAAGAACTGCCAATACAATACAAAGAAGCTTTATGGAGTAATTTAAATCCTATAGTCGGAGTATTGTAAACCTTAAGCTAGTCCTGGATAGTCGAATGCATAACTCAAATCCTTTACTATTGTAATTACCAATTAAAAATTTAGATTGTTTCAAATCAATTTGATTTAAGAACTGTTTTCGACTCTTTTCTTTCGTCGAATTTACTCTTTCAAACTTCTCTTACCACTTCACATTCATTTGTATTACTCTAGTCTCGTTGTAAAGCATTTTTCAAAATGATTAAGAGGGGAGCTGTCAGCCAATTGATTTGTCGATTCATGATGCTTTCGATAGAGTGGTGTGTAATACTTGGCTTCTATTATTCTAACTATCATCTCTACAGATCTAATGCTCTCCACCATATCCAAAAAGAGTCTTCAGCGCCGCTATATGACAGGTTCCTATGGCCACGGTTATAGCAATGCATGCCAGTCTCTGTATTTTATCCAACTCCATTTCAGCTCTTTTCAATTTTATTCGGCCTATCCAAACAATGGCGTCCACAGATTAAAATTAATTATGAAAGAGACCGTTTTTTTTTTTTTTGGGTGGTCTGAGAATGCTATTCTTTACGCACTGACCCTGGGGCTCCGTCCGGCCTGTGGGACCCATCACCAAGTAGGTCCCTCCGCCCTGGAGTGTCGGGCTCACCTTACGGCACTACCGACTAAACTCATATCCATCCTTAGTGGCGTGGTGAACCATCCCGGCACCGCCTTGAGAAGCATTACTTCGGGATGGCGCCACTACATCAGGTCCCTTGGAGGGACTCTTCTTTTGGCTCTACGGAGCAGGAGCCTGGAGCAGTATGAGGGACGCGCCTATGGTCCGTCCATCTCTACTTTCTTCTTCCGCAAGATGGCCCTGGCGTACGAGGCCACCTTGTTCCACTCCTTCTGACCTCGGAGCATTTTCTCGACAATATTGTCTGGCGAGATGTCTCCGAGGTCCTGCTCCAAGGCGAGTCGTTCGACGCTCCACCGTGTGCATTCGAAGAATGTGTGGTGTCTATCCGGTCATTTGGGGTCAGATATACGCTGACGTAAGTCACTGTGTTGTGTCTTATCCAAACGTAACCGCGTCCGTAACCCTGATCCGACACGTGTATCTGTCGGGGGTCCGGGATCCAGATGGCCGCGGTGCCCAGTTCGTCGGCATACCATCCAGCTCCTGCTCTTTCCTGGTACTGCTCGCTGATAAGAACAATATCAGCTTTTTTCTCAGAGCAGAGCTGGGTTAGGAGATGGTGAGCCGTCCTGCTCCTATTGAGGTTACCCTGCAGTACTCTCATGTTCTTTTGTTGGCTCGTGCAAGGTCCTCCCGGAAGGATGTACACGCCCTTGACCCGGTCAAGTGCTTCCTGGGCTCCCCATCGCTCTTGGAGCATAGGAAGCAAGTTGGCTCGCTGACCTTGCAGTCTTTAAGCTTATGCTCCATGCTGCCGCAAGAGTAGCAGAGCTTACTGCGGTCAGGGCCCTTGCAAGTGGAGCTATGATGGCCATAGTCGAGGCAGCGATAGCATCGCTTTATCTCTGCTCCTCGCCTAACTTTGCAGCTGACGAAGCCGACCAGCAATCGACCGGCCTTCAAGAGCTTCGCAGCTGCACCCTCCTCGATTTTAACGATGGCCAGGCGTTGCTGCCTAATGTTGGGGATGAAAGAGACCGTACTCGTACCTTGGGTAAAAGTAATGTTTTAATAGTCATTGTAAAACGCCCTCTGGCTGAAGGCAGCTAAAGGTTTCGCACAAACCAACTTGGAAATGAACAGACAGACAAATATTCGCAATTCTAAATTATAAACATACAAATATCTACATACATATGTATGTATGTACATGCATACATACATTAAAACCTATATTGTTGAAGAATTTAAAAAATCTCACTTCTTCAAGACAAGTTTCTGTTTTCAAAAATTAAAAAAAAAAATCAAAATCGCCATAAAAGTTGCTAAACAGGGGTTAAAATCAATGACGTTAAAAAAAAAAAAATTAATATAAAAAAAAACACTATTAAGAGTAGCTATGTAATCCAATGAGCCTGAAAAAAACTCCATTAAAATAAAAAAAATTTACGATTTAATATCGAAATGCGAAGTTGCACCTGCCAAACCACAAGTCCATTATGCCAGAAATACCAACCAGTCCGTATTATTTTTTTTAATATTTTTTTTTTTGTTTTTTTTTTTCAAGTGACCCACTTTTAAGTTAAAATAATCCAAAGCAAATAATTATAATAAAAAAAAAAAAAACAAGCCACAAATAAAAATCAAAATACTACATGAAATTTAAAAATAAATTCGATTAAAAACAAGAATTTTTGTTGTTGTTTTCATATGGTGAATTTATTTTTTCGCATAACAATTGCAAGGAAACATAAACAAGCCGCTCAGACATGCTACCATGCTAAGCTACGACTGCTAGTGGCGATCGCTAGTGGTACTGTTGCTATTGACATACCTCGTTATGAAATGATATGGCGCCTCTTTTTTGCAAAAGACCACAAACTGTACCACGGAAATCACGTAATGAACTGTCCTGTAATTGTTGATTGAAAACCTGTATACGAGGAGTAGGAAGTTAAATTAATTTTTAATCACAGAAAGGAGTCATACATACCCCATCATAGATTATCGATGGAACAAATTTAATTCCATACGAATGTGTTATACGTTCGGCTTCCAATTGTAAAAGTGTACCCAGTTCGGTGTTTAGGCACGTGTCAATGTCACTAGAGAGACCAGCTCTTTCGGCGCACTGTTCAAAGAGACAAAAATTAATAAATGATAAGCGGATTAATATTACAGTCATATGCAGGAAATTCTGGGCCCAGATTATCAATAACAAGGATCACTGGTGCTTAACTAACCAGAAAAAAAAGCGTGATAGTATTCAAAGGAGGAGACTAGAGTAGAATTGAAACTTAACCTGAATCCATAGGGAAAAGTCGCGGGTATCTTTCACGCAGAAATTTTACGTCAACGAAAGTTATTCTCGATTTAACTTCGATTGGAAGTACAATGGACAGAACAGAGCAATAGTATCTCAAAGACAGATCACCATTCAAATACTCGTAAGAAATTAACTCGAAAATTCTAAATCAGCTGGTTAGAGTAAAAAAGGTTTTGTGGAAATTCACGGCAGTTAACAGGGAGATGAGCTTAGGAGGGGCAGAGCCTGTTTGCCTAGACGCGAAAGGTAAGATGGAGAGAGGAAGAGACGCTTCTCCAAACAAATCGGATTCGATATTCAAAACTTATGCTGGGCAATTACAATAGAAAGAAACGTAAGTTATGCATCAGACTATTCAGAAGTAACTTGACGACGGTCTTCAAGAACGACACTGCAGACTCAAAGAATAACTTGTTCTGGATAGGGAGTTCCCAATATGTAGATTCTCTGATAAGGGACACAAACTGCCAGAACACATACTTAGAAACACCTGACATATTTACAGCGTACTGGGCCTTACTATAACCGAAAAACAACGTAACTTGTCAGCGCAATTGTATTGGGAGAGACATTTTAGTGATACCCTATTTAGATTGAGGGCTGTACTATAATCGCTGTATTCTAGCTCTCCTACACGACAATAAAAAAGATAAAGTGGAATTCCTTAAGGCATTGCGGAGCCGGTACATTGCCAAGAGGAGGAATGTAAGGAAACATGCATTAATTCTTAGCCTTTCTTATTACATCTGGGCGTCCCCAGACTCAGAATAAAATTGGCAATACCACCTGATCTGTACCTCATAAGAGATTTTCTAATAAAATTTCAATCAGTAGATTGATCTTCTGATGTAATCAACTCTTAAAATTCTGTAAAAGTCTACATGGACTGTTCTAGTCTTAGGAATGAGGCAGGGCGTGGAATTTCCTCCAAAGAACTCAATTCATCCGTCTCCCTCGCTACTATAGAGTGTTTCAGGCCAGATAAAGGCCATAAATCATGTTACAGAATTGACTCTGAGTGAGGGATCTGCAACTTTTCTCATATCTATCGTCTGTGATGGTTAAATGGCAATCAAAACTCTTTCGGGTGGTAACTAGAAAAGTTCATAGATGTAGAATTGTGACTTCATCTATGCTGGTTCTCAGGACGAAGGGGAATTCACAGCAATTAGGAGGCAAATGAGCCAATGGCGAAGGAAGCTTTCATGTAGTGAAACATTCCTGTGGCGTTTCCAGACGTGTTTGGAAGGTTGAAATGGATGGTAAGATGGAAAGCAGCGGAGACTCTTCGCAAGCCAAAAGGGTTTGCGGTAATCTAAACCTACATATGTTGTGTAATTACAATAAGAAGATATTTGAGTCATGTAACAGACTGTCTTCTATAAGCTGCATGAGGATAGTAATCGGCTTCTAAAACAAGTGCTATAAACTTAAAAAAGGTTGTTCAGAATGGGTATTGCTTCGGCCCAATATATAGATTCTGTAGTTAAGAGAATGAATCATTAAACCACATACTAGGTGAGTTATCCTTATTACCATCAAAGGGTTAAAGAGACAGTAAATCTAGAAAAACTTATTCATGAATCAAAGGAGAGTATAAGCACAGAAATCTTATAAACTCTATGCACCTAAAGACTGGAGAATTATTTTAAACTTATGAATATTCCAAAAAGATACTCACATATTCAATACTGGAACTATCCGGTTTGGTCATTTGACACACAACAAAATTGACTTGAGCCGCTTGATCTTTGGTCTGCTGTAAAACACAAGACTGCTGGCGGTTGCCATAACACTCCCGTGGGCCATGTTGACAAAAGAATTGGCCGCCATTATTTTTTGACTGAAAGCAACAATAGAAATGGAATAAAAAGTGTGTGATTTTCAAAGTATTATAAGTCACTGCAACTTACATAAGATTTACCAAATGGTACCAGCGATATGTCGATGTAATCTTTTAAGGCATCATAACTGGGACCCAACTGTTGGCCCATAAAACGTACACTATCCGGACACAGAGACTCATATAAAACCAAGACTTTAAGCTTTAAATTAAAAACACAAATAAACAAAGACAAAGAAAATGAAAAAAAAGAGAAATTCAGTTTAAAGATTAATAAGCGTAAACGGTTTATTTCTTACCTTTTCATCGGCTTGGGTATTAACTGGTGCAGCCAATACAATAATGAACGCGATTAATAGAGGCAAGAAAGCTTTTAATTGTTGAAACATTTTTCTTTTTTTCTTTATTTATTTTGTTTACTGAACTTAATTTTTTTTTTTTTTGAACCCAGTAATGTTGTATGCAGAATAAATTTTAATTTTAAAACTGAAAATTAATCAAAGCCGCGATTTAAATTCGATTGTATTTTACTTCTTATTTATTTTTAACTCACTTCCTTATGTTTTCCGCTTTTAATTTAAAATTTAATTTTTTTTTCCGTACTGATTCCCACTATTAACAACACTGATTCCAATCGTATTGAATTGATTTCCTAAATTCACTTCTATTTTGTATTTTAAAATCGAAATATTTTTATTTTTTTATTTTTTTTTTGTAACCGCTGACTGTCGTGTTGCTCTTTTAACGTTTGAGTGCTTAACAGGTACTATTCGAACCGACACGACTTAGTGCTTCTCACCTTCAGCCAATTCACTGAAAACGTTACGCCAGAATATGGTCAATAACATGTTAACACAACGCCATACCGTGTAGTTGCTTAAACTAAAACAGGGTTATTCGATAGCAGGTGTAACTCAAAATTTCTTGGTCAAATATTGAATTGTCGTGTGTCATTGGTTGGCAGCTGGCGTCTGTGCAGGGTGCAAGCGTGTTGATCTATTACATCGTTTACCATTTCATAGCACAATTGTGCGGAGAGAACTCACACGCATTCTTGTGCTTTATGATTTAGTTGTCGATCAGACTGCGACAAGAACACATGTGCGGCGGATGCTTTACCATTTTTGTCAGAATGACACTCAAAAAATATTGTATGTTAAAAGGTGCTTTTGGGCGTATGGGCGTATTTCAAATTTTATTTTGTCGCATAGTATAATTTTTTTTTAAATGCTTTGGAATGCTTGCTTGTTCTCTATTAATAAAAAATGTTTTTTTTTTTTGTTTTTATTTATCTAACAATATGGTCTAATTTTTAAGCCAAAGATGGATACCTTTACGATCTTTTAATAAAAAGTGGATTTTTTTATTTTATTTTTATTTATCTAAAATTATTAAGCCAAAGATAGATAGCTTTACATATGTAAGTTGATAAAATGAAAATCAAAATAACGTATATTACAAACACTTTTCTATGGCTGTAAATAAATCAATTCTCTCAATTTATTTTCTCTCTCTTACTCACTAATACATAACCAAAAAATTTTTGGTAAACCCTGATCTATTATGACAACGGAAAAGATGTTTTGTATCGTAAGGTATTATTCTCTCATGAAAGGAACGGATCTCAGCTCAAGCACGGTAGATCCCGCCTTCCTGGACGAGGCCTCTCACTTCCTGCAATGTCAGTTGGGGAACCACCCAGCACCCTATTATACTCGTACCCGTTCAACGAATGTAATCTTAGGTAAGAAGGATTAATATGTACATCAAAGAAGTATGGCCGATCAGTAATGGACGCTCATGTCAGATGCCGTCCAATAGCATGCCTGATCAACTCCTGATTGGGATATGTTGTGTTATCTTGCCGGAAGCATTTTCATGGGCTCGTGTAGATGATCTATGCTGGTTATCTTGATCATCTAGTCAATGACTTTTGCATAAGTTGTTGGATCAAAGATCGGGTGTCGATCCTTAACCTATTGGATACATGTTTAGCATTATCTTGCAAAAGAAAGGTGCTCCTGGGCTTATAACACGCACATAAAGTTACTAAGCCGTTGAAAACAGATGTTAGGAAACTCACCAGCTTTATCATGAGCTCCGGATGCTTACTGGATTAGGTGAGAAAATTCATTGTGGTATCACAAAGAACCGCGCTGGCCTAAATGACGAACAAAGATATGAGAAAACTCTTCGTTCTTATCATGAGTCCCAAATTGTTTCTAAATTAAGGGGATCTACCGACCTAACTCTCAGCTTATATTATGAAAGTTTTCTTCCAAAAAGCTTGAATTTAATGGTGAGAGGTTAGTGAGGTACGGTATACACCTTATACTCTGACTTTTTATTTTCTTTTTTAAAAATTCTTAAATTTCATAAAAAACTAAAAAAAAGCTGTCAAAAATTTATGAAAATTTCATAAAGAAATGTTTCATAATGTGAGCAGGCAGTTTAGGTTTAGGTTAGAGGACGTGTACTTGCCAATTGAGACAAATACAGTACCCGGAGGTCTAGTTGATCCATTGTACAACGTCCTAAAGGGGAGAGGATAATAGTGGAGATTGAGTTCGCATTTAATTTAACACCCCATTTTAGCACACACTCTATTGAGTTTGTTTACGTTTTCTTTTGGCATATTAACAAGTCACACACACACACACAGCAACAATATCGTTTGTTACCAATCAACTTAATCCATGAAATATATACCAGTGTTGAAAAATTCAGTACTTTTGTACTTTTTTCAGTACTTTTTTAATTTCAAAAATACCGCAGTACCCCCGCGACGCTTTCAGTACTTTTTTATTATTACATATTTTATGTCTTGCGCTTTTCAGCTATTAATGCATTAGCAACATGTTCAACGGAATGCTAAAGGTAGATTTAGGCTTAGCCCCGGTTAGCCAAACGTCCACGGTATGTACATTCGTTTTTAGAACACGTAAAGAAATGAAAACATTTATCTAACCGTAATCTAATTTCGGTAAGCATATGCATTGCCCTTCATATGCTAGTGGCATAAACTAAAGCAACTAACTTAATATTTTGACATTTCCATATGAATCGTGTAAAAAAACAATCCTGAGAATTTTTAAAGATAGATTTTTCAAGTCTTTGAAGGTTTATTAATTTACTAAAAAAAGAATTATTGAAATAAATTTTTTTAGTTCGAAGAAAATAAAATGATGTCTTAAATTTAGGTGGCAAAAACTAAAGCAACTCCTTTCACATTTTTTTTTTTTTATTTTTTTACATAATTTAACAATTAATAAAATATTCGATATTTTGTAAATTAACAACTCATCTACGACGCATTAGACCTATTATTTAATCAATTTTGCTTTCTGAAATGTTTTCCAATGCTTCTTTTTGAGCTAACGCCTTCACTTCTCCTCAACTCTTATTTCAGTCGCTAGGATTTGATGCCCTCTTCTATATCACAATACGTTCCATCGACGTTTTACTAAACGAGGCTTTTACGTTTTGTTGCGTTCCAAATCAGCTGTTTTTGTTTTATATGTAGGGAACACGTTAGTTTTTCTGTTCAGTGCCGTATGTGTATTAAATAAGTAAATAGTCTAGTAGGTAGTGTGCAGGCTTTCTAGACGTAAGACCACGGTTCAAATCATATGTCAGACATCTCCATAAAAAATTTGAAAAATATTTCTCCGGCGACTTTCTTCTGGCAAAAAATCTGGGAGTAAATAAAATTGTCATGAAAAGTTTTTCAAAAATCTCTCGTTCGGAGTCAGAAAAAGTGGACCAAGTGGGGCAATGGACCTAGTCGAATGCATAACCATGACCTCAAGAATTTCAAAACAGGTTTCCTTACTATCGGACGTTACTTGGGACCGCAGATATAGGCGATAAAGCAAAAATAAGTAATATTCTCTATTTTAATCGCGCAAAATCGGAAAAAAATGGACCTAATGGGGCAATGGACCTAGTCGACTGCATAGCTATGACCTCAAGGATTCCAAAACAGGGTTTCTTACTGGTCAGACGTTACTTGGGACCGGAGATGTAGGCGGAGAAGCTAATTTTAGAAAATGGAATTGTGGGTTTTTAAGTTCAGAAGTAAAAATTTTAATAATTCTCATTTAGTTCATGTGGATTTATACAATATATATCCAACATAATGTCGTATTTTTCGCAAGTTGCATTTCTTTGGTAGATGACTTGGATTACCTTGGTTGATGACTTGAATTATTCTGGTTGATGACTTGGATTATTCTGGTAGATGACTTGCATTTTTTTGTTTAGATGACTTGCATTTTTTGTAGATGACTTGCATTTTTTGGGTAGATGACTTGCATTTTTTTAGGTAGATGACTTGCATTTTTGGGTCGATGACTTGCATTTTTTTTTTTTGGTAGATGACTTGCATTTTTTTGGGTGGATGACTTGCATTTTTCTTGGTCGATGACTTGCATCTTTTGGATGATGACTTGCATTTTTTGGATGATGACTTGCATTTTTTGGGTAGATGACTTGCATTTTTTTGGTAGATGACTTTCATTTTTCTTGGTCGATGACTTGCATTTTCTTGGTCGATGACTTGCATCTTTTGGATGATTACTTTCATTTTTTTGGGAATATGACTTGCATTTTTTTGGATAGATGACTTGCATTTTTTGTGTAGATGACTTGCATTTTTTTTGTTTAGATGACTTGCATTTTTTTTGGGTAGATGACTTGCATTTTTTGGGTAGATGACTTGCATTTTTTTGTTGATGACTTGCATTTTCTCGGTCGATGACTTGCATCTTTTGGATGATGACTTGCATTTTTTTGAACGATGACTTGCATTTTTTTGGTAGATGGCTTGCATTTTTTGGACTATGACTTCCATTTTTTGGAATATGACTTGCATTTTTTGGAATATGACTTGCATTTTTTGATCGATGACTGGCATTTTTTTGGACTATGACTTGCATTTTTTGGTCGATGACTTGCATTTTTTGGTCGATGACTTGCATTTGTTTGGTCGATGACTTGCATTTTATGAAATATGACTTGCATTTTTTTGGACGAAATTTGTAAATGAATTTTTGAATGATTTCTTTCTTTTATGTTTTATCCCCAAAATGCTTGCAAATTGGAAATTCTTTCTTGAAATATCTATTTATAATTTTTTGTGCTTTGTTCGAATCGGATCTAAATTATTAAGGAATTCATTCATTTTCCGTCTTTTTCAGAAGTTGGTCACAGATTTTTAGTTTCCTGGCAACATTATAGTTTCGAAACCTTTCCAAATTTTTTTATTATTACAATTTTATGGTTTGCGCTTTTCAACTATAAATAGGCTTAGGCAGGCTATAATGACTATAATGCTAAAGGCCTTTAGCCCCGGTTAGCCAAGGGCTAACTAACGTATTTATGTTCGCTTTTAGATTACGAAAGGTTGCCGAATGCTAAATGAATGAAAAAGTAAGTTAGTTTTTCTATTCCATTCCGTACAGTATTAAGTATAAATAAATATATTTTTATAAAAGTACCATTTGATACAAAAAGGTACTCTTTTAATTATAGTTCAGTACTATTTCAAAATTTCAATTTTGCAACACTGATATATACTCATATGAGGGAGAGAATGAAATTGAGAGATGAAATGAATAAGAGATTGAATTTTTATGTGAGTTTGTTGTTATTTATGTTATCGAATGACAATATCAATATGATTATTAACAATAAATTGTAGTTGTTGTTACGTGTTGTGAGCTATTTAAGCCGGTTTATAAGTTTGTTGTACATAGTTGTCTTAAGTCATATTTAAAATATGGTTTGTATCTTTTAGCTCATTTGTTTCCATTTCATTTTGTAATCGCTTTGTACTTTATGTTATCGGCTTAAATAATTTCGATTTAAAGTTTAAGTTGTTTACAAAATGAACCATTGACAAGTGAAGGCAAGAACAAATAAAATATAAAAACAAGAAAAGAATAAGAGAATAAGAGAATTAAAAGTACTTTGAACCTTTATGCAGCAAATGGCCTACAGTGGGGGATTTGGTTAAACGAAATGGAAATTAAAAAGACGAACTTTTCATGGCTAAATTAGAAGTGCAGTTTTGTTTATTTAAAACAAATTTATTTTAAAACGATAATTTCAAATATAAAGATTATCAGCAAGTTTGTCACGCCAACATTTATGGAAGCGAAAAATTTTTTAATGTCGTTTAAAATAGCTTCTCTCTCGAGAAATTATTTCATTTATTTTATTATTTCCATTTTTAAAAATATTATTTTGTTAACCTTTCGTTTCAATTTTATTTTATTATTTTCATTTTTAGAAATATTATTTCGTTAACCTTTCGTAATAATAATTATTTTCAAATGCAACTGTTTCCATGTTATTAAACTATTGTGAATTATTAACATCCGCTTGCAAAAAAAAAATACAACCCTGTTAAACCAGCAGACAACTGCTGACAGGCGAATGTCTGCAAGAGAACAATAAAAAAAGGTCTGAGACAGCTGATCAAATAAAAATATTATTGTTATCATCAGAAGAAAGAAAAAGGGCGTCGGAATAACAAGAAACAAAAATAATTTCAAAATTCATAGAAAATTGGCTTTAAATTTATAAATTCTCATAAGAAAATACTGAAAGCAAAATGAAGAAGAAGGTAAATATATAAAAACCAATATGTAACAGATGAAAAGAGTAATAAAAATGATTTAAATTTCTCTCAAAGGTCTTACTTATGGGCAAAAGTGGTTCTGGCAAGACCAGTATGCGTTCCATTATATTTGCCAATTATATAGCAAGGGATACCACACGTTTAGGTGCCACAAGTAAGTTTAAATCGAAATTATTTCAATAACAAAGTAAGGAAAAATTAAAATTATTTTGCTTACCTTTTATAAATAGTCGATGTGGAACACTCTCACGTTAGATTCCTGGGTAATCTGGTATTGAATCTCTGGGATTGTGGTGGTCAAGAAGGTTTCATGCAGCAATATTTTGCTTCTCAACGTGACAATATCTTTCGTAATGTTGAGGTGTTAATCTATGTGTTCGATGTTGAAAGTCGTGAACTGGAAAGGGATGTACATTATTATCAATCATGTCTGGAAGCTTTATTGCAGGTAATTATTTATTTTACAATTATTCTACTTTTTTAATTTTAGTAATTTTTTTTTCCAAATGTTTTTCATCTTTTAGAACTCTCCAGATGCCAAAATCTTTTGTTTGATACATAAAATGGATTTGGTGGCCGAGGAGCAAAGAGAGACACTTTTTAAAGATCGCGAAGACGATTTGATACGTTTAAGTAGACCAGGCAATGTTACTTGTTTTAGAACCAGTATATGGGATGAAACTTTGTACAGGTTAGTAAAATTTATTAAAGGACATACCCGAAGAAAAGGACGATACGTCCTTGAAGTCTTGGCAGGTATATCAATCGAGCTCCTTAAGAACCCCGCATATAATATTTATTGGAGCCGTTTTGTTAGATGAAAAATAGCACATCTCAGTGCAGATAGTTATTATGAACGGTTCTACAAATGTGTTGCTGTCGTATCTAATAGAATTTTTTAGGGCGTACTGGGTGTTTCAAGGAAATAGAGAGAAGTTTTCAACGTATAAGAATAGCCCTGATAGCATAATTTGCGTGTCTTACAACCTAAACCAATTTAAACATTTGATTTAAATCCGAAATAATCCATGCATTGCCCGGTATTGTTAGCTTGTTTGAAACAAATTACTCATAATTCCTGCATATAAAATCCCCCGGCTTCCTTTGTCGCTCTGGTGCAATAATCCAAAAACTGGTTTTTATTAATTACGCAAAAAAAAATTAAGAAGGCCTAGGATTTCCATGGGTTCTGATACTGCCGTCTACCCAGATGGATCCGAGATAATATTCGGTGTAGGGACTGGTTTTTCCCCAAATCCGTTAACTTTGTAGCATCCTTTAGGTGTAGGCGTGTAAAATATTAAAGAAATGAGACATCTACTGGTAGAATTCCAGTTTTTCTCTGATAGTCAAGCTCATGTAAAAAAAAACTTGTATCGAGCAAATTTGCCTTAAGCGATGAAAAGTCTCCTAAAAATTATTAAAATTTTATTTTTTTTGAAAATAATTAAAAAAAAATAGTTCCTACCACAGTTTTCAATTAATTTTCTTCTTTTCAGAGCCTGGTCAAGCATTGTTACAATGCTCATACCGAATGTAGCTGCATTAGAAAACTCCCTAACCCATTTTGCCAATGTTATTGAAGCCGACGAGGTGTTACTATTCGAAAAGGCCACCTTTCTGGTGATTTCCCATTGTCAGAGTAAAAAGAATCGCGACTCACATCGTTTTGAGAAAGTCTCCAATATTATAAAACAATTCAAATTGAGCTGCTCGAAATTGGGTGGAAAATTTTTGTCAATCGAAGTACGAAATAGTGCCTTTGCCGCCTTCATAGATACCTTTACTAGTAACACTTATGTTATGGTCGTTATGTCGGATCCTACCATACCCTCGGAGGCCACTTTGGTAAACATACGTAATGCTAGAAAATATTTCGAAGAATTGGAGAATCCCAACAGTAATGCCGTCAGTCATCATCAATACCATTAGATATGGTAGTGCTACGTAGCGAATGGGTTTTGAATGGTATTCCTCCCTTTTTTACTTGACTTTACAATACGTACATAAGAATATGCATCTAAAAAAACTTTGTAAATTTTTGTTTTTTTTTGTTAAACTTATTATATTAGGCCTAAGGTTCTCTTTTTTTTTTTTCCACAATAATTAATCACTATTAAACTATGAAATTAACAATGAAATAATAAAACTTTTCTATTCAAATTTATTGTTAAAATTGTTTTCTGCTTTAGCAATCAAATGCAAATGACTTTTATTTTATTTTTTTTTATATGAATTATAGGATCTTAATGTAGAAAATCTAATAAAATGGTGTAGTCCAAAATAATTGAAGGAAACTGAACGGATTAACAGCGTGACAAATAGAAAAATGCAATGAAAAGATTGTAAGCACCCCACGTAAAAAACCTATGAACATCTATATATACATTATTTGCCATTACTACCCTTTAGTCAGGAGTACGACCTGTTTTCTTACACCATTGATGTTGTAAGCATTAAATTTATCCATGACGGCAGATCAAAAAGTAGTTCAAAACTTTGTCCTGACGTGGTTCACTGCGTTTATTCGATATCCTTTATGGATTTAATTTCTGTTAGACTTCTGCTAATTAAAATTGCTCCTTGATAAAGTAAGATGATCTGTTGCAGTACAGATTACGGGAGCTTTCCGATCTGCCTCTACGGAGGCCCTTTTTATGTGCGAAATTTTCATCTAGTCATGATGCGACCGCCACGTTGCCAAGTAATTCTCTCTACCCACTCCTCCATCCTATCCGAGGCTCTCCAGACCCTTCGTGAGAGATATCTTTACTGGTTAATATTGGTTATTTTATATTTCCAAAAAAAAATGACTGCCCTCTGGTGTGGTTTCTCTGCACATTCTTTGGACGGTCCTAAGCTCGAGTACACGGTAGGTCATACAATTTTACCCTAATAGTTCCATCTTAGGATGGTTCTTCGCCACCCTGACTGATTCAGGTCGAAGGAATAATAAAATAAATAACGCCGCGGTACTGATACTCAGGGATCTCCAACCGATAGCGTTTCTATCCTCTTTGACAGCCAGGTAGCAATCAAATCTCTTTCGGATTTCAGGCTTAAATTGCTTGACATTGCCCTCGCGGCAGCCTAATATAGTTTCCCGGGTATTTGTGATGATAAACTTGTTGAACAGACACTCTCCAAAATGAAACTGGTTATATGTAGTATAAAACCCACGGAAAACGCGAAGAATCAGAAGACGAGCAATTATTTAGAGATGACAATTGAAGCAGAAAGCTGTTTACCACAGACTGGATTTTAAAGAATTTGGTCAGGTTCTGATGAAAAATAAAAATATGTGTTCGAAGATCGCAACGATTTATTAAAATGCAATAAAGATAAAGAGGCTTCAGCACCCAGAGATTATGTTTCTTTTTTTTTATTAAAATTTTTATTTCTTTAAATACAACATTTATTAGCAAAAACATCTTATAATTTATTAATATTATTAAAGTACAATACATACATACATAGAGACAACAGTAAATTCCCTAAAAAGTGAATAGTTTTGGTGGGTCTTTATTAAATAATAGTTTTTTTTTTCTTTTTTGTTGTTATCACAGTTGCTATAAAATGTTAATGGATAACAAAGAAAGTTGTAAAAAGGATCAATGGGAAAATGCAGCTCGTTATGGGACAATCATACCAACACTGAGAAGGTTAATAAGTTAGCGAATGTATAGAATAGAGGGCCAATATAATAAAAATATCAGTCTGAGGAAACAAAAAGCCAACTTTCTACTTAAAATAGTAAATGGTAGGCACTATTCCATTCCAATTCGCAACCCTTTAACTTAGTATTGGAAAATCATTAGCCCTGGTGTCCATAATTTCTTTAAGCCTTGTCTTTGTCTTAAGTCTTTGAAGGCTTACAAAGAAGACTTAAATAAAGTGAAATCATGCTTAAATAAGTTCTCAATTGATTAGTTTTCACGAATAGAAGCGTCTTACTTCGTCAGTTAGTTTCTCAACGCTGCGTTCATCCACGGGTATAAAACGTTTGGCTCCACGACTAAAGAAATAAATATCCCCTGTGTAGATATCAAACCACAAAGCATGTATATGCAAATCGTGAGACTCTAAACGTGTTTTTAGGAAACCATAGGAGGCAATATTGGACATCTGTTCCAAAGTATTTATCTGCGAGAGTTTATCTTCAGCAGCAAATTTATTTTCCGGATCAATGTAGGCCACAAAACGTCTTAAGGGGGTCTCAGAGGAAAACAATAAAGGATCAACCATGCCGTTCTTTTTCCATTCCTCAAACTTTTCCAAACTAGTAGAGGCATGAGTACACATCCAAGCTCTTAAGGGCGATAAACGGCGGTTGCGCTATACAGAAAGTGAACAGAGTTAATTGCTAGACCAACAGACAAACAAACAAATGGTTGGTTGCCCCTTCCATACGACAACAACAAACATACACACCTTGGAAGCAAATTCAGGATCTCTTAGTTGGTATAATAAATTCATGGCTTTACAATCGCTATGGCCACACACAATTATATGGCGTATATCGTTGATGACACAGCCCAATTCTAAGGCTGCCGGTTCACAGCTATAATGTTCATCTTGAAAATGTTGGGCGTGTGGTATTAAATTGCCAGCATTACGTACTACAATCAAGAAAGAAAAAGGGAGAACGAAAAGCAACGCATATTAATGCAAATATTTACAATATTAACGATAAAGTCAAGTTATCTTTAGTTTAGTCTGCTCACCCACAAACATATCGCCGACATGAGTATCAGTGTATCTGGTGGGTATCATACGACTGTCCATGCATGTGAAAAATACGGCCTTGGGCTGTAAAAAAGAAAAACCAACAAACAAACAGACAAACAAACATATCAACAACAAATTATAATTTAGAAATTATTATCGAAATAATACAATAGTTATGCGGCTTCTAAGCCATAGGCAGTCGTCAATTTTATGATTAGAATAGATAAGGATTCTGGCAAGTCATTTTAATGAAATCATAAATTATTGTACAGTATGAAGAGCGCGGATGGAAAAACACCAAATAGGATGATGAATGGATGTTAGTTAATGAAATGAAATTATGAACAGGGTTTCTTAAGTTTAAGTTTATTTTTTATGCAGTGCAATATGTACAGTACATAGTTTTGTTCAACATAGAAAATGGAGCTGCATGAAGGAGTTATGCTATCAAGAAGCGTAATGGAAAAAATACTCAATCTTGCGGTTAGCTCCTCCTAATATCAGCTTTTCATAATCTAGCGGACTAGCACTAAGATATCATTATTCCTATATGAAAATAATAATCCGAATTGGGACGTCAACCATAAAATGGGATACTTGCTACACGACTTTGTAATCAAACCAACTCTATTCTATAAGCAACAGAAAAGTCGAATACATTCATTCCTATGATGAGAAACAAACAATTTTCTGTTTCTGCACAAATTTTATTTATTCCCAAAGGAAGAGTGGGATAATGAATACACTTATATAGACGCTAGAAAGATCTGGCCTGCTATGGACATATGCAGAACAAAATTTGCGTTAAACTTAGCCAGAGTTCATCTCAAAAACTTAATAGGAGCCATAACGAGACACTCAACTGTGAGTACACACGCTTTGAGTACAAGGCCTACTGCAGAACCTGTAACAACGACGAAGAAGAGGTAATAACGAGAGAATTTCACTGTCATTTTCCGGTACTTGAGGACCTGTGACGAAGGATTCTATTCCTGACAGAACATTCTAACCTAAGTGATTTGCACACTTTCATAAAATTATCGAAGTGGGTGGAAATTGCCAATTAAGAGTTGATGTTGTAGCACCCAAGTAAGTACTTAATACTGCTTCGGTCAATCCCATTTTGATAATCTTGATTACATTGAACCATCTGAATGACACAATCAGCCACAAGCGGCCAGTTTGATTAAAAGGACTTAAACTGTGCTGAAACAGGAAAACGCCAAGTTGGGAATTTTCATGTGTTGACCACGCCAATCGAACACCTTGTTCATGGGATTTGATCAAAGGCCGTGTCTATGCGGATATTGGGGTATTTACGTAAATACCAACAAACCCGAAACCCCGAAATATTCGAAAGTGGACGAAAACTATCATAAAAGTATCCTGTAACCCATTCAGTGACAGTCATTTATATGACATTGCTTTTCATATAAAAAGGGCAAGGTCCAAATTTTATAAAGAAGTAAAGAATCACATTTTTTATGTGCGTTATTTAACCTACTTTTGTGAGCCGGAAAATGGATCACCGTTTAAAACATAACATAGCATAATAAAAAAAATTTCCCAAATGGCAACCAGATATGTATTATAGAATGTTGCCTATTTGCTCTGAATTAAATCATTCCAACTACGCTAAATAAAACTTTAAATTACATGCAAGAATATTGAATAAATTTTTACCTTACAAGTTCTAATAATATTTATTTAACACTTTATTTAATTTTAATTGCATTTCCACTTTCCATCCTTGACATAAACAAATTTCAAATCAAACCTTCTCATACATAAAATGTTGAAAGTCTTGCATTTTTTTTTTTTCTTAATCAGTTTAATGAACTGTCTGTTGTCTGTTTTCAATTTAATTAAAAGCATTTTATAACCATAATTTAATTTTATTTATAAGGTTTTAAAAGAACTTTGAACGTCAGTTGCGGCAAGTGAAACAAGAAATAAAAATTCAATTTCGTTTACAAGGAGAAACGCACACAATAAATGTAAACAAAAGTGATGAGAGTGTATGCAGCCGGGTGATAGCAACACGTGTATGAGATGAGGAAGGAATGTGCGGTAATGAAAACAAATGCATAAATAACAACAATCATATTATTAGCTCATCATAAAAACAACAAATATATACAGAGAAATGATAAAGAAAATAATGAAAAGAAAGATGAAAATAAAAACAATAACAAATGAAATAAATAAAATGATGCATAAGGAAACAATAAAATATAGAGAGAGAAACACACAAAGAGAAATAATGATCACAAAACTTGTTTTGTTGTTCGTTTTTTTATAAGATAACGGCTGTGATGTAAACAAACCAATAAGATGAATGAGACAATATAAAACATGTTGCATTCTGTCCAATTACTAATCAATTGTTTTTGTATTGAAATGCAAACCATTATGGAGCCGCCATTTATTTATTTATTTACTCACCTCTGGGTTATCGCGAACTTTTTGAAATTCTCGTACCATTTGCTCACGTGTTGTATTACGATAACGCATGATACCACGCAAAATACGTTCCATTTTAATTTGTTTGTTTGCCTTTTAGTTAAACAAATAACAATTTTTTTTATTAAAATATTTCACTCTAATATGTATACTTAAATACACTTTAAAGGTAGGTGAGTTGACTCGTATTCCCACTAAATTATTTAGATTTTTATTATTTACTATTATATTTAAAACACAATTTAATAACCTTGAAAATCTATATGCTGATTTTCACTTTGTTGTTCCTTTTAAAATTTATTAACAAATTTAGTAATTTTCCCTATGATTGAATGAATTCGCTTGCCTATATTATACACAAACAACAACTATTTTAAAGCACACACACCCCTCGCCAAGTTAAAATATTTTTCTTAAATCGTTAAAATTCTTTCTTTTACAATTAGCACTCCATCAACGTGCGATATCTTTGCTTAATAAATGATAACTAAAATATTAAAGCTCCGTTAAGTTTGTTTATAGCGAAAATGAAAAAGGAAAACACCAACAGTTGTTATTAAACAAAAACAACTTTAATAAATAGTTCTCTCGAAAAGAATAACTTGCTCGCTCTCTTTCTCATTTTTAATGTTTCAAAAAATGTTGCCACATTGTTTGATGTTGTAAAGGCGGGAACTTCATATAATTGTATTCTTAACTTTAATGCACAGGAAAAGATTGATTAAACAATTTAAACAATGATTAAAAAATTTATTAACAGGAAAAAATATAAAATCGTTAACGAATTAATAAAAAGATATGTTGCAGTACATCAGTGTGATATTTCCAACCTCCGGGTGTGTGTACGCAGGGAATAATTTCTTGTTATAACTTCTGCTAGGTTTTTAAGATGAATTCTGGTAGGATTTAATAAAAATTTTGTTCCGCATACATCTGTATCAAAAAGGAGAAGTTTGCGCCATAGTGCTTCTGGACTGTATTTTCATATTTCAATTTAATTTGTGCAATTTTTCGTTGCTGTATAAAAAGAAGAAAAAAAAGCTTCTTTAGCCATATTGCACGTTGTTATTTTTGCATTTATTGTGATTTTATTATTGTTTATTTTACTTAATATTATATTTGACATTTACCATGTATTGACGATTACATTTGTTTTCCTTTTTTCTTATCATTCACAACAAGCCTTCATTAAATGCCACTTTTCTAGTACACCACTCTAAACAAATGTGAGAGAAATTGAAAAACATTTTACAGTTATTTTCATAACAGAGAGTAAAAATAAATTGACATTACAAACAATTAGAGGTATGTAAATATGAGTGAGAAAGAGCGAGAGAGTGAGACTGGCAGTGAGAGCAGTGTTGAAAAATTCAGTACTTTAGTACTTTTTTCAGTACTTTTTCATTTCAAAAATACCGCCGTACCACCGCGCCGCTTTCAGTACTTTTTTATTGTTATTTTTATTTCATTTACTCTCAGAGCTTTTGTCAGAAATCTGCTGAGGGGCAGTTGCCAATAAAATATTTTTTAGTCTTTCGTTTTGCTGGAGATGTCTGACCTGGAGATTGAACCGTAGCCTCACGTCTAATAAGCCAACACACTACCGACTAAGCTGTGGCGATTTTATAAATAATTTTATTATATTAGCAGAATTTTAAAAGAATGCATATAAAATTCGATATCACAATTTAATTTAACAGAATAAAAAACAAGTCGACGGAATATATATACGGGCACACGTCTAATAAGCCAACCCACTAACTGCTAGACTACATTAATGCAACTATTAATGCATTAGCTATCATGCTAAAGGTAGAATTAAGCTTTAGCCCCGGTTAGCCAAACGTCCACGGAACGTAGGTTCGTTTTTAGAATACGAAGAAGAAAAAGAACGCTTGCCGAAACGTAATGTAATATCGGTAAGCATTTGCATTGCTCTTTATATGCTAAAAACGAACGTATGTCGTATTACGTTCCATCGACGTTTGACTAAACGGGGCTTTTACGTTTTGTTACGTGCCGAATCAGCTGTTTTTGTCCTGTATGTGTATTTAATATAAATAAATAGTCTAGTAGATAGTTTGCTGTCTTACTAGACGTTGCTGTCTTACTAGACGTGAGCCAAAATTGCCACGATAAAGTTTCTCAAAAATCCGTCGTTCGGAATCAACTTTAAACAGTATAAAATGTATAAAATTAACACATACAAAATAAATGGTGTGACTAAAATTAGAATATAATCCTGATTGAAGGGTTATAATGACCAATTATATACGTATATGCGTGCATTTTTTTTTTTTTACAAAAGTACCATTTGATGGAAAAAAGTACTTTTTCAATCATAGTTCAGTACCATTTCAAAATTTCAGTTTTGCAACACTGAGTGAGAGTGTAAAATAAAGAGCATGAGCGCGAAATTGGCAAATTGTAAACAAATAAGAAAACGTTACAAGGACATGCAATTCACAATGGGGAAAAATCAATAGCAAAGCGCATTCTCTTACAACAACAGCATCATCAGTCAAATAAGGATACGATATAGAAGCCAGACAGACAGACACACGCATTAGTAAGAAAGCCATAAAAACAAGGCGTTTTCGCACAAATAAAACATAAAAAATTGATATATAATTTAGTAAAAAGCATAATAAAGTATTTAATTCATGTAAACAAATAAAGAATTACTTAAAATATAAGAGAAAATATTTAATAAAATTAGAATGTAGTGATTAAAAGTCATGTTTTAACTTAAGCCAATTGAAAACAGATGAAAACGTCCTAATTTGAGTTCAAATGCATTTATATGTTATTAAAAAGTGTTGAAATTATTACAAAATCTAATGCCATTTTAAACAAATTAGAAAAAGAAAATAAAACCGAAAATAATTATAATAAAATAGATATTTTAAAAGAGTTTGCACAATGGTTAGTAAAAATGATGAAAATTGTTGTGACATAAATGTGGTCAAGGAACGCCCAGTTTTTATACCGCCACGTAAACGTCAAACAAATAAAAAGCAAAATGGAACACAAAATTATGTCGATCACATTGCCAACGTACAGGTAAGAGCATAATCAATATTTTCTTTATTTATCTATTTACAGAGCATAGGGCCGCTACAAAGTATCTCCCCATCTTATTGTTTTATTGCTTTGGGTTTATTTATTGCTACAGGTTTACTTTAGAAGGTTCTAGGATGATAGGGTTATCATGTGCCGCTGCTTAGGTAAGAACGTTTACTGTGAAAGTGTACTGGATTGTTGTATGGGCTATAGTGGTAAGGTACTTTAGTTCAGAGAACCTTACCATGATATTCGTTAGTAATGTTATCCTCTCTGCCGCCACCGTGATGAAAAATAATCTTCCGTTTGCTGTATTCGAACATGAATTGCTCAAGTTTGTATCAAGCACTTTAACCGCTGAAATATGCCATTTTCACTAAGTTTTCTTACACATGTCAAATTGGACCAAAATTGCTCCTATCGATTATGTCGATGGAAAAACTTCTAGGATTGCCTTGAATTCGAAAATATTTCAAAATTATTAGGAACATTGATTGCATTTTTATACCCTCAAGTGTATTGAAGGCCTATTTAATGTATCTATCTGTGGCCTATTTATTTACCCACATTAGATTAACTTTTTTTTTTAATTACTTCCCTTACAGAATCGCCAAAAACTCTCACCATCCAATAATGTTTTAGAGGAAGATCTCTTGAATACAAAACTATTGCTGAAGAATAAACAACCACTGCCTCAAATACCGCTGAAAAACACCGATGATAAATCGGTTAAATCACCGAAATCGGCCCAATCTGTAGACAATATCTATGTGGACGATAATGAACTCAACAATTTCGAATCTGTTTCCCAGGGCACCAAATCCACTAATCGTCACGAATCATCAACAGTTACACCCTCCAGCTATTCGGAAAGCAGTTTGGATGTGAAACTAAGCAAGTCCCATGATTGCTTAAGTAATCGTTCGGGTTCCAAGAAACGTGTCAATATACGCACCGATCTGGCACAATTGCGCAGTGCACGCAATTCACCGGATCAAACAAATTACGAGGATCTAGAATCGGGCGAAACAAGTGTTTTAAACACTTACGATCAGTCGTTGGAAAGTTATCAAATCAGCAAGAAATCAGCTGAAAATGTCAACTATTTAACCATGACGGGTACTATTAAAAGGGGCAAAAAGAAGGGTCAAAGCTTTGATTTGCAATTAAATATTAGCCGAGATGAATTGGAGAAAATCAATAATGAAGCCATGAAAATTGAGAATAAAAAAAATAAAAAATGTTGCCGCTGCTCGTTCAATGCTGGACTACATGTACTGTTATTGTCCATAATATGTTGGCCGTTTGTTACCCTGATATCCAGTATATATTCGTTTTATATAGGCACCATAACCTGGTATAATGTTTTCAATTATATGCATGAAGAGAAATCCATTATTGTACGGCTCTTGATGTCACCCATATTAGTGGCAGCCTATCCTATCTACATAGTGTTATGTAGTTTGGGTTTGGGCCTATATGCCGGATTTGTACAACTAAGCATACATTTTTCGGCCTGGTTCAATGAAATTGCTGATATTGAGAAGGGTTTTTACGGTTGGCTCTGCTCAGTATTACATCTCTCCGATTGCAGTCCCTACGAAGTTGTTATACTTACCGATATACGACAAGAAAATGTGGTAGCAAAACAACAGCCACGTTTGGAAATCCAAACTTCTAATGAGGAATTAACGCTTTAAGGGGAAAAAGGGGAGAACAACGTCGATAATGGCTTTGGAACCAGAGGTGATAAATGTGATTAAAAGATTTTCAATTTTCTTTTTTAATTTTAATCTTAAACAGGCCTACGGACATATAAAATTAAAATAAGAAATTAAAGGCGGTTTCTTTTAAAATATCAAAAGCAGAAAGTAATTAACTTTTAAAAGTAACAACAGCAAACTAAAAAACAAAAAAATTAATGTGTGATACAAAAAAAAAAGAATCTATAAAGAAATGTTACAAGATTTCCATAATCCTTAAAAAAAAGAAAATTTATTCCCCATAAAGAATGAAACAAATTATGAAAAATAACCTAGAAATTCTCTTACAGACATACATGCATACGAACATATATCATTTGAAAGCTTAGCTAAACAATTTTCAAACTATATTCTATACAGAAAAAAAACAACAACAATTTACAAAATGATACTGTATATACAATATTTAAAATTAAAAAAAAAGAAAGAAAACAAGTATTTATAATTACACTGTGCTACATTGTAACATTCTAAGCCCTAGGTTTTGCTCAATTACTTCATTAGGATTGTATTTCACATTGTATGGAAGTACCCATAATTTATTACGATCACTTAAGAAAATTAAAATAAATTTACAGGCCACAAAGCGATTTTACAAGAGTCCAAGAACAGAGAGGGGTATAACAAATTGGCTTGTTAGGTTTGCAAACCGTATTAAAGAAGCAACACCTTTCGTAGAAAAATTCTTCTTCAATTTTTCAGGAATCCAGAAATGGCAACCCTATTGTCCTATTACATGCTGCAGTAATCCAATCACCTAAATAAAAAAAGGTAAACAACAAAAATATAGGGGAAAAGCTTTACGGCAAGCCTAGTTCCTTTAACAAACGAAAATTGAGAAAAAAAAAACAATATGCTCGGGTAGCTACTGTTAAAAACTTGCTTGATTCTATCATCTCCATGATGTTTTCTGGTGTTAGAGGTGCAATTCTTGAACAGTGCATCCCTCCAGAGATCAAGGATCTAGAGCGAATCTTATTTTGATCAGATAGCTTGATGTGTCGAACTTTTCCTCTAGCCTCCAAAATAAATCTGTGCACCTTTGGCTGTTAAAAGCATTTTTGTGTCGAGTGTGGAGAAGAGAACTGTTATGGTAGTTTTACTCTCGAGTTGTCATGAAGACGTCACAACATGCTCTTGTACTACTAGTGCAGTCTGTATGATCTAAGTCGGTATTGTTTGTCTGAAAGTTCTTCTATTACGTGTATTCTTTCATAATCTTTGCAGCTGTATACAGAAGCAGATGAGTAGATCTACATGCCCTTTGCATATTAGTGTAAACATATTTCTTTTTAGGCTTTCGGGATGACTCCCAGAAAGCAGTCATGTAACATTTTTCACTATAAAATCTCTGACAATGTTATCTTTCGCTTTATTTATATTCGGTATACAAGTTCTAGAATCTTACTGTTGATTTGTTATTGCTACTATTACTCGTTTCTTTTTTATTTTTCTTCGTATGTTGTTTTGTTATAGTAATGTGTGTTTTTTTTTTTTTTTTTTTTTTGTTCATTTATTTAATTTCTTTGTTATAGTAATTTTTGTATTGTTATTGTTTATTTTTCCTCTTATTATTCTTATTCTTTAGGGCGAACTCTCAACTCTTTAGTGATCATTAAGTGATGTAATAAAATTATGGGTATTTGATTGTTACAGCACAGTGTTATTATTATGATAAGTAAATAAATAAATAAATTATTATTTTTAATATTTTGTATTATAATAGTTTATCTTAAAGTTTAAGATTTAGATTACATTTCAAATGTAAAATTGTATCATTTGTATTATAAAAATAAGTTTAACAAAATAAGTTGAAAAAAAAAGAAAATAAATTTAAAATGCGTTAAAATAAAATATTCTTCTTTAAGAATTTTTTCCAGAGTTTAAGGAAAGATTACAAATTATCCTATTAAAGACCAAATTATGTTCCATTAAGAAACTCAGTCAGTAATTATAAATTATACCAAAAATTAAATTAAAAATAAAAATGAAAACAAAGCATTTAATTATTTATATAAATAATATATTAAAAATTCAAATTAAAAAAAAAAAAATAATAAAAATAAGCATTTATTTTATTAAAAACAAAACGAGTATGTGCGTGTATATCATGGTTTTTGTAGCATATTTTTCAAACAAAATTATAAATTTAGCAGAATTTTTTTTAAATTTTTAATTAAAACTTAAAAATTTTATAACTATTTATTATTATTATATTACATTGTATTGTATTATAAGTTATTTGAAAATTAAAAAAGAAAAGTATTTAAAAGAGAATAATGCCTAAATATGTAAATTTCCAAGTACACATACATACATACAAATACTTCAAGAATATCAATGTCGACTAAATGCCAAAACCAAAACGAAGAAAATTTAATTAAAAAAAAACAAACTTTTTTTAATCTAAACGAAACTAAACTGTTTTATCATTTAACTATTGTGCAAAAAAGGTTTCTAAGATAACATTCCCTAGCTACTAATTTTTTTTCTTTGAGTTAAACTGCCACTGACACTATCTAATCTAATCGCTCTGGGCTCGCCTATGTAGTTTACTATTATTATTATTGTCTTGTAGAGGTGCTAGAGCACAGTAACCTATTATATCTATTGACTCCCTATAATGTCAGTTCTAATCCAGTTCGTTGTAAATTAAGATAACTCCCTGCCTAGTACTTAATACGCACCCATGTGTTGCTTTTTGTGAAACAAAACATCGCACAGGTGTCAAGTATGTGTTATGATGATTCATTCTCCCCATTACAGAATCTATACACATAGTTGGGTTGGGTTTGATTACTATTCTGAGCAAATGTTCTTTGGGTTTAGAGTGCTCGATCAAAAAACCGGTTACTACCTCAGGCCACTCCAATAAAATGCATCT
Source organism: Sarcophaga caerulescens (assembly GCA_927399465.1). Classification (NCBI taxonomy): domain Eukaryota; kingdom Metazoa; phylum Arthropoda; class Insecta; order Diptera; family Sarcophagidae; genus Sarcophaga; species Sarcophaga caerulescens. Next base: position 100,021,699 of record OV656872.1, on the reverse strand, counting down.
CTCTCCTCCCGTAGTTACGCAAAAAAAATATGGTGTGATCGTCTCTTTCCATCTTTCCTTTCGCCGAGTACATTCTTTCAAGCATCACTTTACTTTACTCTCACCCTATCATAGACGTAAAAATTCCCTCTCCGCAAACTCATATGTCTGCTCATTGCCGTCAATTACCACATTACCTAGCATAGAGGACCCTACTTCCCCTGCCTAGCTGATTCTACTTGTCCAGACAATCCTCCACTCTATCTCAACCGAGCCAAGTGCTATGTTCCGTCCTTTGACCAAGTCGATCTGAGCACATCCTTCAATAATGTTAACTTCCGTTTCTAAGATACCCTCGAGTTTTACCAAGGATTTCGAAGGCTACACTCTTGGACCGAACACCCCCGTTCTTGTCCCACTATCTGTCCTCATCTCATCCGTATCACACAAAATTGTCCCACTCTTGAACGAATACGTTATCTCCAAATTGCTCCACTCACTATTCACTATTTTGGCATTTGCAAGAACCATAATGATTGCTGAAAGAAACTGTCAACTACTCGATTTGCCAGGTCACGATAGTCCGCACGAAACTCATGTCAGCCTTATCACCCGTTATTCTAACCATAGTATAATAAGCTCTGGTCCAAATTACCATATGAAACGGGCTTAAATTCAACAGAATGTAAAGCGTCGCTGTACTACAGATTCTCATTGTTACATACGTAAGGATTGCAACGTGCCTTTGACCAAAATAGGGCAATGATTCCTTACCTACCTGTGCACCGAGTACACCGATTGAATTCATGTAGTCTAACACTCAATTTGTTGCTATTTTATTTTGCTTATTGCAGTAATTCGTTTTAATTTATGAGCTTGTATATCATCTCTTCTTCTTCTTTAATTTGTGTGTTCAAATTTGTGCGATTGTTTGTTCGTATTCTTAATAACCACTAGTAAACATTGTGTGTGTAAACAGAGAGGAAATGAGAGAAGCTTATTTTGGCGAGAAAACACGGAAGAGACATTTTAATGTCAAGCAAATGCAGAGACCCAATTGGAAATTTAACAACTATGGAAATAATAATTAATATTAACAATTAATATTATTATAAAATTATTTAGTTAATATTAATTTAAATTATTATATGAAAATAAAGAAAATATCAAAATTTATAAATATTAAATTTAAAATGTTTTTTCTGTCCATGTATTGCAGACATTTCCACATGGGATCTTCGAAAATACCGGCAGTCTAATCTCTCTCCAACTTTCTCTCTCTCTTTACGTGTATTTTATAGAAATAGAACAAATTAAATCAGCTGTTTTAATTTAAAAAAAAAAAATTGTTTTTATTTTTGGATTTATATTTAAACAATTCAGTTTAATTAAAACGTTAGAATCGCGAGGAGCTTATTAAAAAGTTTAAATATTTAAAGAAATCAAAGTGAAATGGCGCAACCTAATTTAACTGCTGTTTTAAATGGTATCGAGGATCTAAAGCTGGTAAGTTTTAATTAAAATATTTCTATTTAAGAAAAATTAAATAAAATATTTACAAAAATTATAAATATTCTCCTTATCGTAGTTATTGATTACTGTACGGCTATCATTTCAATTATTTATTGTATAATTAAATATTTTAAAGTCTCAAATTTTTGTTTTGAATTGCTTCATTGGTTTTTGTATGACGTGTGACACACCCCCTATAGTTTCCCGTAAATTGATGTAAATTAATCGCTAAATGTTATCGACTGTAGGTACATACATATGTATGAGTTTGGTGAGACTCGTACGTTCAAGGTTGATTGATAGTGACATTTTGTGATTGAAACGAATTGTGGTGTAAAACGTGTGGTATTATAAAATTCGATTTCAATCAAAGTGAAACAAAGAAATTTAAAGGAAATTCATATGAATACAACATTATTGGGCTAATGACAATGTTAAGTACCTCATATCACATATAACGGGATTGTGTATCCTGTGTAGAGGTTAAGAACACTCAACAACAACTTGTGCAAAAGTTGTAATGTAATGAGGAAAAAATGAAGGCACCCAAAGAATATTTTTCTTTGTTATTGTACGCCGTTTAAGAATATGGGACAAGTGATTCTTGGGCACTCAGAATTATTAACAGAACGTGTTCAACTAATTTGATTTGAATGAAATCCACATCATCACAAAATTATGTATCTGTGTGGTTGAGAAATGTCATCAAGGAGTTATTACAACGAGAGCTTATACGTCCCAAGTAGCTATGCTTTTTGAGGCGACTGCCAATTTATCCCTTTATATGGAGAGACTTTACGTATCTTCATATAAAATAGTCTAGTAGGGTCAAATCGCATGATCTTAGCGGTTAAAACGAATTGTTCCAAAACAGCGTCAACTTGTTGCAGTCATATGTCAACCAAGTCCAATGTACCTGTTTATAAAAGTCAGTAATTATCACACGATAGTTTGTTTTGTGAAAATTTCGTTACCACATCCGTCGAAAAGCAAGCCGGCTTGAAATTTCTTTAAGGTAAACTGATGTTTTACTTTTGCACACGTTTCCCCGTACCACTGCTGCAGTAAAATAGTCCGACTTTTTGGGAATTGAACCGTTCTTTCTAATGAAAAGCTTGTCTATTCTGGACTTACCATTTATAGGAATTTGTTTGGTAGGAATTTCAGCAACGTGTCCGACCCTGTCGCCGTAGTCTAGTAGGTAGTGTGTTGGCTTATTAGACTGAAGGCCCGAGTTCGAATCCCAGGTCAGACATCAAAACGAAAATATGAAAATATTTCTTCGGCGACTTCCTCTCAGCAGATTTCTGGCAAAAACTCTGAGAGTAAATAAAATTGCAATGAAAAGCTTCTCAAAATACTGTCGTTCGGAGTCGACTTTAAACTGTAGGTCCCGCCACTCATGTATAAAATTAACGCACACAACATAAGTGGTGTGAGAAGCTAGGTCGTAATCCTGACTGAAGGTTTGTAATGACCAATTATGTATGTATGTATGTCCGACCCTTTTCTGAAAGTAAATGAACTGAACAATAACTGTGTATGAATTTGGACACCAAATCCCTTTTCTAAAGCTAATATTTAAAGTGTCACAGATTTCATGATTGCTTCAAATAGTCCCCTAATCAATCGGTAGTCCGTGTTGTCTGGCCTTTCACGCCAAATTCGACAATTCTGTTTCGACAAAATTTGCTTCCACACAAATTTTTGTTGAAATATATTTTGGTATTGCCAAAAAATTCACCCGTTAGATGAAATGTGCCCCTTATACTGGAATGAATACGTTTTTAGAATTATTTGTTTGAATATTTGAATAATAAAAAAAAAAAATTCAGTTGTTTTTAAGAACTTTTAACGTTTTTTGCATATTTAAATAGTATGTGTATGTATGTATGAACATACATATATTTTCTATTTTATTTTTTATTTATTTTCTAAATTTATTTCTAAGTTTTTCCCATTGAAAAAAAAAATTGCATAATTTCTAAACAAATAAATTTATTTAAAAGCCAATACATATGTACATATGTATGTACGTACACAAGCGTGTATATAAATCTCTTTCTAATAAATTTCAATGTCAAATAAAACACACCCTAGTAAACATCATTAATTACAAAAGAAAGGGGAAAAATATGTAGTACTTCTGATCCAGAACGAGTTGAATCAAATTTAATCTATCATTGCTGTTACAATAGGAAAATTTTTAATTTTCCAAATTATTATATTATTCTGTAATAATTTTATTAATCGCACTACACTGATAAGAATTGTTTATTAAAGCAATTGTAATCCTTGAATAAATAATATTACAAAAAATGGAATTAAAAATAACAAATAAATACCATAATGGACAGCAGCTTTAGCAGAGCAGAACGTACCTAACAGTTCGGTCGCCATCCCAGCACTGGGCTCGTATGAGTTTTGTAATTAGTGCGGCACTGCCTGGGAAAGCTTAATCAGTCAGACAGGAAAAATAGGTTCACTCGCTACGGCAACTCAGATCCCAGATGAGCTTGTATGTGGAAGCTGTCACGGCGCACAAAGTTTTTATCGACCATTAATCTCAAATCAGTTATTTCCCTGACTGTATACAACTTATTATGGACATGTTAATTTAATATTCTATTGAAATTATTATTAATTATTCAATTAGTGTCTATCAAAATGTAACGCATACAAAAAAAAAAAATTCAATTGAGCAAATAATTTTTAGTTTCAACTAATTATTTGGAAAATCGTCAAGCTTTTAATTGGGATGTATTCCAGAGAGTATTTCCCAAGAAAAGCGCTCTGATGACAGTCGGACTGCCTAATACTTAGTATTTCTATGTAACCGCGTTTGTATTTTCTGACTTGAGCATATCTTTCGATGACTTAGACTTCCTTATATGGTAATCCTTCTTTCTCTTTATAAAAATTATTTCAAAAATAATAATCTAATCCCTCTTTCTCTTTCTTTCTGTTTCAGGAAGTACGTCCGATTCCCGAGATTGCTGACCATGGTAGGTTACACCTTGTTAATGTTAAAATATAGAAATGAATTCATGATCAATTCTTCTCCCCTTAGAGGTCCTCTTGGCTATGGATTGTGTTGGCATTTGTGGTTCGGATGTCCATTATCTCGTGCATGGACGCATAGGTGACTTTGTCTTAACCAAACCCATGGTTATTGGTCATGAGGCTGCCGGTGTAGTAGCTAAAGTGGGTGCCAAAGTCAAACACCTTAAGGTAGGTGACCGTTGTGCCATTGAACCCGGTGTACCCTGTTACAAATGCGAATTTTGTAAAACCGGCAAATATAATTTGTGCCCTGACATGGTATTCTGTGCCACACCACCTTATGATGGTAACCTGTGCCGTTATTACAAACATGCTGCTGATTTTTGCTTCAAACTACCCGATCATGTAACCATGGAAGAGGGTGCTCTTCTAGAACCTTTGTCGGTGGGTGTACATGCCTGTCGCCGTGCTGGAGTTGGTTTAGGTTCAAATGTATTGATTTTGGGCGCGGGACCTATAGGTCTAGTTACTTTGTTGGTGGCCAAGTCTATGGGCGCCTCCGAGGTTATTATAACAGATTTGGTGCAACAACGCTTAGACGTGGCCAAGGAATTGGGGGCCACACATACATTGTTAATGACTAAAGATGATAGTGCTTTAGACTCGGCCAAAAAGGTAGAGCAGCTTCTGGGCGTCCAACCTGATAAGTCAATAGACTGTTGCGGTGCCGAATCTACCATAAGTTTGGGCATTTATGTAAGTTTTATGCCGACAGGTTCAACGAAATTAAAACTAATTATTTCATTGTTGTTGTTTTTTGTAGGCCACAAAACCTGGTGGCGTTTGTGTTATTGTAGGCATGGCTGCTTCTGAAACAAAAGTTCCTTTAATACATGCCTTAGCACGTGAGGTAGATATACGCGGCGTGTTCCGCTATTGTAATGAGTAAGTTTGCATATTTCATTTTGTTTAAATGTTGATTTATTATTAATGTTTCTCTCATTTGCCTCTAGTTATGCCGCCGCTTTGGCTTTAGTAGCTTCCGGCAAAGTGAATGCTAAACGTTTGGTTACCCATCATTTTGATATCACCGAAACCGCTCAGGCCTTTGAGACAGCCCGTAAGGGTTTAGGTGGTGCCATCAAAGTCATGATACATGTACAGCCCAGGGATACAAACAATAAGAAATAATTTCTTTTTGTATTTGTTTTTAAAAGTCAAGAATCTAGTGATTATAATAAAGTTTTGTAAACTTTTATGGTTGACTTATAATTTATTAAGGATGACAAATGTATGATTACATTCATTGTGATTTAGTCTACATATTTCAGAGCTTTCATCTTATTATTTACATCTATTGCTTATGTTGCCGATAGAATCATTTAAAGGAGATTAATCAGTATATCGCTACAGTTGACAAATCTCCTTTCAAAAATATTTTTTCACAGTATTTTTCTAATCTAATCAAAACCTGTGCGATTACGTTTAGAAAGAGGAATATTTTTAATTGTAAATTAATTATAAACTTATTGTCGTAATACATCAAATACATGCACTAATACAACAAATAAGTTTGTTATCACTCCATGTATTTACACAAGTTCATTAGCAAAATAAAATTGTTCAGATAATGTCTTCTCTAATCTGTGTTGGCACTTAAATATTACGGAAAATGATTAATTTGTTTATTTAACTTGTGTTTATTGAAGCAATTCATTGCATTGTTTATTTATTAATTAGAAAACACAATTGTTGTAACGAATTTAAAGGGAGGAATACTGACAACATAGGCCATCGTTTACGAAAAAAAACCAAAATTATATTTACAAATAAGGTCCTATACACTATTTTCTAAAATGAATTAAATTTATATTGTCATCACAAGTAGAAGAAGTTAATAAGCTTAAAGGTAGTTTAAAACCAAAGATATTGATTATAGAGGAGTTCAACGCTGGACACTTGTCAAATGCGTGTGTTACAGTAAATGGAAGCAATTAATTACACTATGCGACAAAATAAAAAAAATTAAATACACCCAGCTAATGACATAGTGTAGGTTGTGAGTTTTGTTGAGTAGATCTCAAAAATATATTTTTTATATTTCTCGAACCCTCCAAACTTTTATTATTGGACAAAAACTGTTTTTTTAGACTTTAGGCACAAATTTCTGGATTACTCAAACATTTCTGACCCGATTTCCAAAATTTAAATCTTGTTGGAAAGGAGAGAGATGGACCTTTAAAGCGGTATACAAGCATCTATCATTTAACTTAATTTGCTATGAATATTGCTGAGGTAGACTTTGGAAAATTCGTATTTTCATATTTTTTTAAGTTTGTCCGTTCATAGTAGCAAACTTTACTTAAAAAATATGAAATAAGTGATGACATTCTGAAAGTGCATTATCTTGTGAAGAGATTGGCATTTCGTTTGGTCAAATCGGACAAAAATTACCGTAGTTATAAGTTAAATAGTATAACAGTCGTGTTATATTTTTTATATATGTCATCTGATCAAATGAACTTTTAGTTCAAAAATTTTCAGAATTTTTGATGGATCTTGATTGTTTATCACAAAATGTGTCAATTTCATGCTTGAGCGATTTAAAGGTCCATCTCTCCCCTTTCCAACAAGATTTAAATTTTGGAAATCGGGTCAGAAATGTTTGAGTAATCCAGAAATTTGTGCGTAAAGTCTAAAAAAACAGTTTTTGTCAAATAAAACAAGTTTGGAGGGTTCTAGAATAATAAATAACGTATTTTTGAATTCTACTCAACTAACTAAACAACATGGACTATGTAGTTACTCGGGTGTATTTTCACTGTCGCACCGTGTTATTGATTATTTAGTTTTTGTTGGAGTATTAAAAAATTTGCCGGTTTTTATTGTATTCATAAACTGTATTCACAGTTTCACGCCTTCACCCTGAGAGCCATTGGGCCATTCTGACCCTTCTTTTAAGGAAAAGGAATGAGGTAAGGCGCATTTAATTTACACTATGTACTTATGTCCATCGGAAAGTGGAATAAAATTTTCATGTGTTTTTTCTGTCACTTATAAACAGAATCAAATTCAGTGTACATAATACATGGTCAGTTACAGACAATGGTTCGCCGTCATAGGGAAGTACATACTGATAAAAAAATTTTAATTATAGACGTATTACAAATTTTGATTTCCTTGTTTTATACAGTGCTTACTTGAACAGTCCTAATCTTTGACAATCAAGTCTACTCACAAAATTTCACAAAGCGAAGTTTTTGACATCCGTTAAAATTTGGCAAGATATAAAAGACGAATATAATTTCTATCCTCCTAGTAGGGACGGCTGTGACCGATTACCTATACTTAGATTAAATGTGTAGATTCAGCAGCCAGTCGGATGGCTTAGACGGCAATACATACAATTTGATTAATTAAACCTTGAGACGCTGTGTTCTTTATATGTATGATCGATTCGATTTCCATATACATAACAAATTGTCCTTATTTTTGATGTTTATTTTCATTGACTTGGTTTTTAAGTCTACCTTACCTAGTGCCTAGTTACTCATCTTTGCTTGCACCTCGGAATGCTTTACTGATGAGAAACAGCCACACAAGTGCGATCTTTGGGATGCGAGGTTAAGCTTAAATAGATGCCTCTTCGCTTACCTTCTATTGATTTATAATTATGCGCTTACGATTAGATGATATTCAGAGTTTTTTTTTAAGTTTATAAAAAAAATTATACAATTTCTATTTATTTTGAATTTTGTTTGTTTTAAAACAGAGAAAGAAAGAAAGAAAAATATAAAACAAGAATACATACAGAGTAATAATATAATATAGTTTTTTTTTTTTTTGTTATAATTTAATGCACATTTAAAATTGTTTTAATTTTAGTTTCGATTTAATTTTTTATTTAATTTTTTTTTAAATGGAAGCGTTTGAAATACTTATTTTTTTGTATACAAAAAATATTTTTGTTTTTATTTATTTTTCGTTACTTTTTAAATTTATTTTAATAGTAGAGTTTGACAAATTTAAAATTGGAAACTAATTTAAGATTTAAAAAACTTTATAAGCTTTTCTTAGGCACTCTCATTGATGTCGGTTTTGACAAACTTAAGGAAAATTCATGAATAGAAAATAGAAAATATATAAAATAAAATAAAAAAAAAACGGACGGTGTTAAATGCCTTTTTAAAACGAAAACAAATCAAAAATTACTTCGAAAATATTTTGTTTAATTTTATAATAAAGGAAAAACGTTTTAAATACAAAAATAATATCATTTATAATGAGATTTTCAATAACTTTTCCGAGACATTTAAATTCTAAAATCTAATTCTGTTAAAAAAAAACGGCAGAGAAATTTGTGCGTCTTATGTTTTCAATATAAATTCCTTTTGAAGCTTTTTAAAGTCACAATAAAATCCCTTTTTGTAGAATTTTAAAAACAAAACAGGCCTTTTCATTTACATGGTGGGGGCGGTGGGATTAAATTGAAAAGTAGGATAACGTGGAGCAAATTCGGCTTCGCCTATCACTTTTGTATGTTCGGAATCATCACGGCCAGTTATTTTGGGAGCCCTGAATTGTGTCTCCACAAATTGGGGAGGAGCTAAAAAACAACAAAAAAAAATTGTTTATTTTTTAAAATTTTAAATTTTTCCTTTTTTTAGCTAATAAAACTTACGTATATTCGGATACATTTGACCGCCAGCACTGTCGGCTACATTCCAGCCCATGGCGCCTCCTTGGCCTTCTGGAGGACTGGCAGGGCTTACAGGTTGTGTGGGCGCCATTGAGGGATCATCCGATAACTGTTGGGGTACTACTTGAGCCGGTACATCCGTATAAGGTGCAGGTGGTTTAAATGAAGCCAACGGTATAGTACCCAAAGTAATGGGTATATTACCCGTTAGATTACGATGAGGTCCGCTAACATCGCATTCTATATGCAAATCATAATCCAAACTAATAATGCCACAATTGACCAGATTAGTGGGCGGTAGTGCTGGTATTTCCAATTGCTGTGAAAATGTTCTCGATTCACCAGCCGATACCGGACCAATACTTAGTTCAGCAATAGTAACTTTAGTGTCTTTTTTCTCTGCCCTTGGCTGGGTAGTTTGGAACGTTACACGTTTGCGTAGAACAAACTTAACCTTATTAATGCCCACATTACTGACATTATCACATTCACATGTTATGGGTATTATTTGACCCGAAACATAACCGGTAACTGGTATACTGGTAATAACCGATAAAGGACCCGATTTACAACAGAAACAACAGAATGTTTTCTCCAATTCCAATTTGAATGGTTCTTTAACACGTGGATTTAAATTCAAATCCACAGGGGATATAACTGTAAAAGCCATTTTCATATCCTGATCAAATTTCCAGGGTCTATCCAGTGTAACCTTAATGGTATAGCGTACATGACCAAATTCACCCTCAAACGAAGAAGGTAAAGTAGGTGGCAAAGCACAGGTAAAGGGATAAGTATGAGTACCTGCAGGCAACTCTATTTCAGCACCTATAATTTTAAATTAAAAAAAAAAAAAAAAATTTATTTAAAAAAGAAACAAAGTACATACATTAGTGTACATAAAAAAGCATTGTCTTACTATTTTTGCCACCCAATAAATAATACTGTATTTGAAAGTATTCCTCATGGCCTTTAAAAGTGGTGGTCTCATCTTCTTCTCGTCCTTCGCTATTCGTTACTTTACGTATCTCCGACCATTCTGTATTGGCTTCACCCAAAAAACGTATGATTATACCTTAAAAAAAGAAAGTAAAAAGAAAATCATTTTTTGGTCAATTAATAAAAGTTTAACCTGCAGTATGTGTAATAATGCAGCGGGGCTTTGAATTTGTGTTCATTGCTTAATTTGTTTATTGTGTGTGAGTGAATTTGTTTTTGTTGTTGATTCGTTTTATTAAATAATTGTTTAATGTGTTGTTAAAAAATAAAATGACCTCATCGTTTAGCATGAGTATGGATTAGACTGTAGTCTATAAGTGTGTAATACTCAACTTGAATTATGGACTATTGATTTACAAATGAAAATGCTGGTGTACGGATTACAGAAAACCCTTTAAAAAAACAACAACAACAACAGCAAAATAAAATAAGTCCTTAAGAAATTTCAAAGATTTTATAATTTGATCAAAAGCAAGAGATTATAAAAAGAAAATAAAAAAAAAAAAAGATATGTCACGAAAGGAATAGAAGTCTTAATTCAATCAAAATTAAATGTAGGGGTACTAGAAAAAAGGAGTCTTAATATGAACCAATTTTTATCACATACATACCTACAAAGTATTGATTTGTTTAACACATTTATAATTATATCATCAAGGTCAGATCGTCTGAATTGTTTTATTTTTAACAAATAAAAACTACAGGCAATTTAGGCCAACGAAGAAGAATGAACAAGGACACAAGCTTCTGTTCTGTCCCATACTATATATCGGTTCCGCCATCTAACGTTTTTTTTTTTCAACTAGTGCTTATTTCGTGAATGGTAACACTTAGCTCATGTCTGATTTGACAGATAATTAGTTTTATCCTTCCGCTGAACGAATATGGTTGTGTATTCGCGTTTTCGCTTCGATAAGTGGGCCTGCGATCGACTTAAAGAAGATGCCGATTTTGGCAAAATAATCATTTTTTCAGATGAAGCTCATTTTGATCTTGGCGGGTATGTAAACAAGCAAAATTGTCGCACGCATACATTGAAAAGCCGACGCACCCAAAACGAGTCACTGTTTGGTGCGGATTTTGGTCCAGAGGCATAATTGGTCAATGGCGATCGTTATCGGGCCATGTTGAACGAATTTTTGTTCACAAAAATTGAAGAGGAGGATATTGGCAACATTTGGTTTCAACAGGACGGCGCTACGTGCCACACAGCCGAAGCTACACTCGATGTTTTGCGCCCTGTTTTTGAAGATCGCATTATCAGCCGCAGAGCTGATGTCGTTTGGCCACCTCGGAGCTGGGATTTGACACCGTTGGACTATTATTTGTGGGGTGCCGTCAAAGATAAGTGTTACGCCGACAAGCCACAGACAATTGACGCTTTAAAGGACAATATTCGTGAAGCCATTAGTGAAATACAGCTGCACAGAATCGATAATGTGCTTAAAAATTGGACCGATCGTGTAGGCTACTGCATGGCCAGCCGAGGCAGCCATTTGAATGAAATTATTTTCCATTATTAACCGGAAGGATTGTACTTTCAAATAAAAAAAAGAAATTTGAGAAAATATTCAGTAGTTTTTTTTAAAGCATTTTCAAAAAAAAAGTTATTTGGCGGACCCTTTAGAAGAGAAAAACCTTTAAAATAAGCTTTCGTAACTTCAAACAATTAATATTTAATCCGTGTGGCTTGAAATTGTGTTCATGAAACTCAATTTGTCTCCTCTTTGACATACCAGGACATTTGTGGAAGATTACTGGCCTCAGACGGTGGACTTGTTAATAGAATAGGTCGGAATTAAGAGGTTGGATATATAGAAGCAACTTATAATCGCTGGTTGCTTGACAATCCTACAATCAATCATGTCTGTCCAGTATTGAACACAATATGCACTAGTTCACCACTCATCGACTACGTCCAATGTCCCTTGATTTTATCATAACTTCAAAACTAATTTCTCTAGCCTTCTTTTAAGTTCCCAGGCTATAGCCCTTAACAAGGATAATGCCAGCTGAAACACTAAGCGAAACAGCTTATCATCCTAGCAAGATTCCTAGAAAAAGACTATACTGTGAGGACTAGCCGAGATACAAAATGAAACGGGCGAAATTCGGTTCTATTGGTAATGTTCCCATGAAATTCAGTTAATGAAGCGCTCTTCCCTTACCATATAATGTTGTTTCTCCATTGCTTCCACCAACCACTGTTTATAGGCCATACTAGAGCTGCATACCAAAGTGTGTTGTTATTTGTTAAATACATAGCAAGAATAATCAAATTTATAATGGCCCATTCTTATATCGATAAATATATTGAAGAACTTTAAACTTTTTAGTGCAAACGAATAAAGAAAAAGTTCAACAACCCTGGCAAACATTTATGTACTGTGAACTAAAAAACAATGAGAAACATTCCTTGCAGTTAAAATGCGTTCAAAGCAAAAACAAGCAGACAAACAGCCACCCACTCGACACAACGCAGTCATTTAACACATGAAAATTGAAGAAAAACTGCACTGACAACCAACAACAATCAACAGCAAGATGATACAAAACAAAATAAAAAAGCAACAGCAAAGAGAACAAACGAAACGACAACAACAAAAGTCATTCATAGTTTACAAGAAAAATCGGTACGAACTAAAAATATCAAAAAGAACCGGCTTTTTGCAAAAACAAAATAAGAAATAAACGAAAAAAATAAAAACAAAACCAAAAAAAATACAAGAATGAGATCTGTTTTCGAAGCACAAAAATTCCTCTACAGTTTATTTAAAACAAACAATAACAACAATGCAACAAGGCAAGACTAAATAAACAAGTGTGTCCGTGTGTATGCATGTATTTTTAAGCAGGTTTTGAATTTTTGTAAAAAAACACAGAGATAGCAGCTGAGAGTGCGAAAAAGAGAGTTTGAAAGAGAGGGTGAGGGTGGTAGTTGGTGTTAATACTATACCCCGAAAAAGAAAACAATGTAGCAAAGCAACCGAAAAACAAAAGAAAATATGTGTGTAGCTGTAAATAGAAAAGAGAAAAAAAACACTAACAACAAAAACTATCTAAAGTAACAACTACACCAACAAACAAACAAAAATTAGTGAAATCTATGACAAAATAAAAATAAACATTTAATATACCATGACAAAGAGGTAGGTAGTCTCATGGAGAGGGGATTTAAAGGGTATTTTAAAGAAATAGGTATATGTTTATTTTTTTTAATACAACAACAATAACAGCAACGAAATAAACTACATGACGTATAGTTGACATGTATTAGCTTATAGAATATTTTGTTCACTGTGTTGTTATTGCTTTTACTTTGTGTTTATTTTTTGATTTGATTTTTCTATGGCAAACCATGATGATGATGATGTGATACACACCACTACCATTACCCAAAAAAATATAAGTATGGAAAAAAGTGACTAATAAATGTATTTGATTTTATATCAGTATATGTACGTACTACGTACATATGTATGTATTATGGGTAAGAATAAATGTTTTTTAAAATTCTTAAGAAAATTCTATGATTGTTTATCTCATCTCGTTAATAAAAATAATCACAATTTTAATCCCTTTACTGTACTCACCTCTAACTTTTTTGGCCGAATCAAATGTTAATTTAACTTGACCATTAATGGTTTGTCCTGCATAATAAGTATTCCAAGGATTATCCAATTGCACTTCACAACCTTTAAGACCCATTTTTCACAATCAATTGTTTTTGTTACTCTTTTAAGTAGTAAACTATTTAACACTAATATTTTTAATGACAAGTCTAAAATATTTATTTCGTTTAAATATTTTCTGGCGATTTTATTTCTGCTTTTTTTTCACACACAGTACACGGAATAACACACGCCCAGTTGATTAAAGTGTCGATGCTTTAATGCAAATCAAGTTAAAATAGTTGGAACACAACACACTGTGCGAAATATTTTCACTTTCAGTCAATTATGTAAGCCGTTTGTTATCTAGTGAGACGGCTTACATACGGCGTTGAGTTTTAGTTCTTTGCTAGACGCTGTGGTAAGTGCTTGTGACTCCGCTAATTGGCCTATCACACACGAGAACAATTATGCTGGCACAAAATGGCAGCTTGTTGGCAAGAGAGATGAGGAGAGAGGTTTTTTGCTGGCATAATTTTTCAATCAGCCTCTACCCCGCACAAACCAATACATAAACAACACAAAACCAATACATTTATAAAACATCAGGTTCAGAAAAATTTTTTATATAGAGCATATTTAGTCTATCGTTGTGCGTTGAGTAGTGAAGAAAAACTAATACACACAAAGCAGAGTACATGTATACAATTTTATGCCAGATGAAATAGTCTCGTGTGTGACTGAAAGAACAAAAATTGTGCGGCTTAAAAAATAGTCTCGTGTGTGATAGCACATTGAGATTAATTATTACATATCTAGATACAAACAGTAATGCAGTTAAAAATGATAATACAGACATGTATTTTTGCATAACGGTATTGTGGTGAATTTCATATTCATTCACCACAACGGGGAAACTCACCACAACAAAACATTTCTTATAACCTAGTTAGATGGAGACAAAGACGACTGTCGTCCTCAGGACTGCACTAATCCACACAACTCGCATAGACAAACACATTCAGAAAGAAACCCCACCACACCTCCATCAACAAAAACGCGCACGCCGACAAGGGGGCTTAATTTTTATTTATAGAAATCGGGCATGGAACAAGAATGTGCAAATTAATCCGAACGTGTCGCCACGAAGGAAAAAATTTTATAACAAACTTCTGACAACAAAAATCACCAAAAATAGAAAAATATAAACAAAGTTAAATTGTTGCTAAGAGTAATAATGTGTCTTTTGGTTCTTATAAAAAATAAGAAAACCTTTAGTCCGTATGTTGTGTGGCCATATAAGTTTAATATTTTCTTTTATTTCTTTAACTCTTGGCATCTCTGTTGGAGCTCTCAATCACCATTGCGTGACTTCAAAAAAGAAGAAGAAGAATAATTTTTATAGACAAGAGAAGAAAAAACAGATATTTTTACAAAACACACAGAAATACCGGAATATTTCGGTATAATTTTGTAGTTTTTATTTCAATTTAATTAATTTATTACCCTAGTAAATAATAAATATAGTGAATAAAGTAACGAAAGCTTAAAAAGAAAAAAACATGTCACTTTTTCGCAAACCGAAAAAAATCCAACGCCGTGTCTTTTCAAGCACGTTGGATGAGGAGGAAGATGCCAGCAGTGGCGTTAGTGGTGGTGGCGCATCAACAAAAGATGCCCGAAAACCCAATGATTGCGAAATGGATGTTGATGATAATGACGATATGGTTGCACCACCGCCGCCACAAATATCACCGAAAGTGGAAAAAAAGAAGTCTAAAGAGAGTAATAAATTGAAATCATCGTCAGCGGGCAACAAAAAGGATGGTGGCGGAGGAGACTTGGGCAAATCAAAAGCTCTATTGAGTTTTGCTGATGAAGGTAAGTTTCTGTATGAGAAATAAATTTTTTGTGTGGCCTAAGTTTAGTGGTAATAACTGCATTCAAGATGCATTAATGACATTAGCATGTGAGTTTAAAAGTAGGCCGGGGTGGCGATTTTATGTGGGTCATAAGTTTTAGAAGCCTCGTTTAGGAAGAGAATCGTCAATATACAACCTTTTGTAGACCTTTTAACTTAGCTAAATATACTATTGTTTTCTCCATTAGCATGTTATTAACAATTTCTGAGCATTGAAAATCTTTTTATTTTTGATTGGAAATCGGTTTTTTGCTTTGGAAATAGCCTCCGTTTTTAATATACATATAATTGCTCCATGTTAAGTATTTAATGGGTAATCAATAAAAAGCTTATGAATGAAATAAAGCATTTAATAATGCAATAAAACACAGCTTATAAACAATTTAGGCCCACTTGAAAATGGTTAAGATAGTACTCCCGTTTCCAATTTTTAGCTTATTTGCAGAAATGTAAACAACATATTTTTTTTATATTTGCTCGATTAGGAATGCTAATGTAGATTAATAAAGGTTTTAGAAATTTAACTTGATTTTGTTAAAATGTTATAAAGAATAAATTTCCTAAAGGATTCTGTAGTAAACAGTCCCAACCAGCATTAATGGCCGTTCTTTATGAAAGAAAAACGAGCTTCTTTTAAAGAAAAACGAGTTTCTCGTAAACAATATTGCTAATTTCGTCAGATAAGCCTTGTAAAAAAATACAAACGTTAAAGCAGTGAAATACAAGCCAATTGAGTACCTTTTCTCTCTTCTTACCTTGGTTGGTCTCAAGCAGAGATTCATTCGATGTGGGACTAAGGGGGTAACGCAATAGCTGCACTGCTTCATGATGGCTTTAAAAACAGGCAGTGCAGGCAAAGACTGCTAGTGGAACGCATGGAACAATACTCTCAGCTTAGCTGGCATGTTTGATTAAAAGGGTGGTAAATGCCAATAAAATAAAAGGCAAGTCGCAGGATTAAAAGAGGGCCCAGAATGTCGAATGATTGGTCAGAAACATGTTAGGAAATGACTTAGATTCAAACCCAAAAATTTATCCGAAGTAATGAACCTCCGACGTCTTACGTGAAGGTAGGAAAATTAAGTAAAACGTGCTGGTGTGGGTAAGGCTGAGGCAAAATGTGTGTGTTGACACAAGACAGAAGTATATTGAAGTAAGTTATTGGACTCAGGAGGAGATAGGTGTCATTTGTCAATTAACATCGATGTCTTCATATTGTTTAATACAGAAGGTTGTCTTTTTGCTTTCATTATTAATATTTCTTTTTGTCTTTGCAGAGGAAGATGCTGAAGTGTTTCAAGTTCGCAAGTCATCACATAGTAAAAAAGTAATGCGTATGCTGGATAAGGAACGTAGGCGTAAAAAGAAGGAAGAACGTCATTTTGATAATAACTTTGGGAACAGCAGCAGCCATACGACAACAACTCATACTACAGTCATCACTAGCAATGCGGGTGGCAGTAGTAGTAGTAATAGTTCGAATGATAACACCTACAATAATAGTCACCCAAATAGGGAACGTGGTGCTGGGGAAAACGGTTCACGTTTTAATTCTAATTCTCATAATTTAGGTTCATCAACAACGTCCGCAACACATACAACTTGTTCTACGGAACATAGTAAAAGTAATAAAAGTGATAAAATCCAAACTGAAATACGCACAGACGACTTTGTGGTAAGGTTATTATTATCATTTTTTAACTACAATACAATAATTGAAACTCTCTAAAATACAATATACAAAAAAACAAAAACCAAAACAGAAAATCAAAACGAAACGAAAAACCTCACCATTTAAAAGAAAAAAAAAAAAAAAAACAAAAATTCAAATGTTGTTACAAGTGTGTTTGGTTTTTAAAAGAAAAAATAATGAATTTTAAATGCAGGTTAAAATTTCAAGAATTATTTTTTCTTTTTTCCATGTATTATTTTAAAACTGCATACAACTGTGGTTTTGAAAAGTTTTTCAAAATTTCATTTCAAATGAAAACAGAATTTATTAATATTTATTTGTACTGCTGTTACGCTTAGTATATAAGCTTTTATTTTTATTTATATCCGTATGTCTATAATTTTTAATGTTTAATTATGTATGCACTATAATTGTAAGCTTTGAATTAAGTAAACCAAAACAAAGGGCCAAGAATTTGGAAATTGATTTTGGAATAAGAATTATTAGTCGTGTTTAACACGTTGACTGCGAACTACGAGATAACTCGTAGATTGCGTTCCCTCCTAGGGTGCCAACCAAGAGTTATCTCGTACTCACTAAACCTAAACTAAATCAAATGGTCATTTTTGGCCAGTTTTCTGAAAATTGCCGCGGCAGTTAAGAAAGGGAGGGAGATGATTTGGATTAATTCTTTATATTCTTTTTGTAAATATAATAATATTTGATTGCATAAACAGATCGCTTCAAAATTTATACCCTGTGCCCTACAACCACATCTATTTTTTTGGGGCCAAATTAGAACAACAAATGACTTTTAACTAGACATGTTCAGGTTCCCAAGAACCGGTCAACGACAGAGGTGATCTGTAGTCACTTTGTCTTCCTTGTCATTACAGTATCTGATATTGTGAGGTATTTCAGTATATGCACCTATAGACTAGCGCTCCGCTATAACTGCTATGATGTTTCTAAGATGGACTCTGATTAGGTTTATTCTGAATATATCCATAGTGCGTCAGATTTATCTTATCTACGTACAAGTATACTCATTATCTCATTATTCTTTTGCAAATGAGTAAACGTTGTGTTGGATTAGTTGTTTGTCTCGTTGCAGAGGAATGCCAATCTCACGTATAAATTCATTAGAAATTTCTATTGTACCCGCCTTCGAAATGGAACAAGGGAACCACATGCGGCAATGAAACAGGCATTTTTTAATATTGTTAGATGTGATTTACAAACTCTCTAGGGATCTTTTTCGTAATGAGGTGTAAAACAGTTCAAAGCCCCAGTTGTTGGACGTCAGGATGCGTCCAGTAAATACTTATACTGTACAATAATCGGATAGTTTAAGGGTTTAAGTTTAATGTTCTAATTTGTTTGGAGCTGTCACTTAATACTTCGATGCCGTCCGAGGTGTAAGAAATTGTCGTAATAGTATCTATTCGGTATTTTTTTCATATAACGAGATCTAAATCATCCGCACCGAAGACTTTGGCAGAGCTATAGCTTATCTGCTTCTATTTTCTTGTGATGTTTAGCCTTTGCTGTGTTTTTTCAATAGGTCCGGTGTTAGCCTCTACATCGAGAAAACTAGACAGAGTGATTCAAGCGTCTTAGGCTGATGAGCTTAAAATATTTAGCATTGGTATGAGATGCTTCACTTCCTTTGGGAATAAAGGTAATCTTGTAAGATTTCCAGTTCAAAGACGCTTGAGACACTCTGACTAGTTTTCTCGATGTAGAGGCGAACACCGGAACTATTGAAAAAACACAGCAAAGGCTAAACATCACAAGAAAATAGAAGCAGATAAGCTATAGATCTGCCAAAGTCTTCGGTGCGGATGATTTAGAATATAAGAATATGCTGCGGTTTTTGATAATATTCAAAGCTTGCCAGCAGGTATCTCATGGTGGGATGATTTCATCAGATCCCAGAGATTTGAATTAATGGAAGCGTTTATGTGATGTTTGTTAGGAGTTGCATTTTCTAGATTCTTTCATCAGACATTCAAGTGTTTTTATTTGCAATATTCAAAGGAATATATTCGAATTTGTTAGCAAAAGCTTGGGTTATAATTAAGGCCACCAAAGATTTATTTTTAAATATTTTTGTATTATTTTGCTGTCTTTTCAAACATTATTATTATTATTATTAAAAAATATCTTAATTTCCTATTGAAATACAATTTTTACTTGCCTTACTAATCTATTGCCTTTAAAATTTTGTCCACAGCTGGTGGTGAAAAAATCGGAACCGGATATAATTTTAAATGGACGAGCAGCACTGTGTGCTGGACGTAATGACATGTCCGATGAGGATGCTGAAGAAAGCGACAGCGAACGTAATGGTAGTAAACATAGATTTACAAAACCTGATCATCTTAAGCAAATGTTGGAAAGTGGTTCAATACCAGATGCTGCCATGATACATGCGGCCCGTAAACGCAGACAAAAGGCCAGGGAACAGGGTATGAAAAATTTTTTTTGGTAGCGAAATTTTTTCAAGATTTTGAATTAATTTTAATTGTAGGTGATTTCATAGCCATAGAAGAACCCAAAGTGGAGCCGAAAAAGGGCAGCCGCTTGGCCAGAGAAGATATAGAGGGTGATAATTCCGATGATGAGGAACGTGTGGATATGAACGCCATAACAGGCATTAAAGAACGCGAAGAAAGACGCGAAAAATTCTATGCTGTGGAAAAAGATTGTATGTAATTAAAATTAAATTAACGGTTTGTTAAACAGTGACAAAGACTTTATATTTGAAACCTTAAATTGAAACGAATTCTAAATGTTTAAAACTTTCACTTTAAAACCATAACAAACAAACTTATATTCCTACATGTAGATTCTGAAGAAGATTCGGATTGTGAGACCCACGAATGGGAAAATCAACAGATACGTAAAGGCGTAACGGGTGCTCAATTGGTTAATGCTCAACATGAATCGGTTTTATCGCGTTTCATGATTAAATCTAATATGGAAAATGCTTTAGAAGCTCCACCACAACCTGAGTCTACTTCATCGTTGCTGGAACAGGCTTATGCCAAGTGTACCATGGAAAAACCACAACAGCTCCTAAATGCCAGCAAACCCAAGAAAGATAAGACTAAGCCAACTGCTTTAAGATCGCCGCAAGAGATACGTAATGCTATAGAGGAACGTTTGAATAAATTGAAAGAATTGAATAGCAATCACTTGGAAGATATCGAAAGGATAAATAGACAAATGGAAGCCATGAAATTGGAAGAATTGGATTGCAAACAAAAGGCTCCAACAGCCGCAGCTAAATACAGATTTTATCAGGAAATCAAATGTTATGTTACGGACCTAATTGATTGCCTTAATGAAAAGGTAATAAATCTCTATCATATTAGAACAGAAACAATGATACTTAATTTAAAATGATTTTAATTGCAGACGCCATTAATCACAGATTTGGAAAAACGTTGCCTACAGTTCTTTGGCAAACATCAACACTTTTTAATAGATCGTCGTAGGCAAGATGTAAGAGATCAAGCCAAAGAAATGGCCGAGGCGGCAAGTATGTTAATCTTTGAAAATTTTCTTAAAATATGTTTAAAAATTGTGAATTTTTTTTCGTACAGAACCTTCTTCTATACGCCGTGGTGCTGAGTACGATGAACAGGTACGTCGTGCTGCTGAACGCGAAGGACGCCGTACAAGACGTCGCTGTGAGCGTGAAAGGCAAGACATGTTAAGTTCTCATTTGGATGGCATGTCTTCGGACGAAGAGACTTCTGATCGTTATCAAGAGCTATTTCAAAATGAATTGGGTTGGTTTGAATTTGATTTTCTGTTTGTTTCTTTATCTAAAATTTTTCGTTTTTCTTCTTCGCCTCTTTAGAACAACTTATTAAGGAGGGCGCAGAGATCATGGATGATGTTACAGATGAATTTAGTAAAATTGAAATAATTTTAACGAAATTCTATGCATGGCGCAAAACGGATATGGCTTCTTATAAAGATGCATTTGTTAACTTATGTTTGCCTAAGGTAAAGTATATACTAATTCTGGTTGGTTATACTGCCACCATACTATCGAGGATTATTTAAAGAGTTTTGTCGAGATTGACTTACTAGTTGATATCTCTTTAGTTCAAACCTCATCTCTAACGTCTCAATAGATAGGAATATGATAAAAAATATTTCTTGCGGCGATTGAATTAAATTGCAATTAAAGAGCTTCTGAAATTTGTTGTTCGGAGTCGACGTTAAACTGTAGGTTCCACCAATCTTGGATACAATTATAGCACATACAACTTATTTGGTGTGAGAAGCTAGTCCACAATTCTGACCTTTCGAAGAAATAATTACAAATAATTTCTTACGTTTGCTTATAAAAGCAACGTTTAAAAATCTGCTTCTCTCTGAGAAAAAACCTGGCTTTATAAACTATTGCGTTTGAAGTTAGTTCTTGTATCGATGACTTTTTAAGAAGTTTCTATAGGTCGGTTTGATATTCGCAATATCGTATTGAATTAAACGACATTTTTTTTTGCTAAAGCATTGGCCAAGAACCAGATCTTGTAAACGGACACAAATCAGGAATTGTGTTTCCATACCATTACCGGTTAAGGAGTAGGATGTAAATAGCTTTTGTTTGAAGTGCAGTAATCTCAAGATCTTTAGAAAAAATTATTGTACAATTAAATCTCAATAACTTATTATAATTTTAGATTCTTGGACCGCTTATACGCTTGGAAATGCTGACATGGTCTCCCTTATTGGGCGACTATAAAGATATTGAAAAATTAAATTGGTATTCAGCGGTTATGCTATATGCTTGGAGTGAAGAAGAAACAGAGGAAACATTAAAACAAGATCCCGATGTTAATCTAGTGCCCACATTGTTAGAAAAAATCATTTTACCCAAAATCATAGGTAAAAATATTAAGTGGAATACACTTCACTAGGAAATATTTCTTAAATTTATCGTAAAAACTAATTTCAGATATTGTAACACATTGCTGGGATCCATTATCGACCACACAATCTTTGCGGCTGATTGGTTTTATTAATCGTTTGGGTCGCGACTATCCCCTGAAAGAAGATGGCAAAACCTTACAGCAGTTGTTTAATGCCATTTTGGATAAAATGAAACTGGCTCTAGAAAATGATGTCTTCATACCCATATTTCCCAAGCAGTAAGTGTTGTTAAAAGCGATTTGAATTAGAAAAAAAAACCTTTTTTAATACCAACAATGACGTTTTGTTTTTTGTAGAGTACAAGAGAACAAAACCTCCTTCTTTCAACGCCAATTTTGCAGCGGTCTGAAACTGTTTCGCAATTTTTTATCGTGGCAAGGCATTATTGCGGATACACCTCTGAGAGAAATGGCTATAGGATCTTTATTAAATCGTTATTTACTTTTGGCTATGAGGGTAGGTTTTCATTTCAAGTTTTTAAAATGTTTGATTCGTTTTATTAATTATTTTTATTATTCTTTAAAGGTTTGTACACCCAACGATGCTATAAGCAAAGCTTATATTATTGTTAATACACTACCAACAGCCTGGCTGCAGCCCGAATCAGAGTGCTTAAAAAATTTACAATTATTTATAGCGTATATAAAACAAACTTTAGAATCATGTGATGCTAATAATCCTTTATTTATGTGAGTATTACTTCAACTTCGCCCCATTTCCCTTAAAGGTTTAAAATTTAATTTTTGTTTCTTTCTTTCTGTTTCTTTTAGGCAAACTAGTGATAAGGCCAAACAAATCTTGCAAAGACTTCATAGTAATTAATTAAAAAAAGCAAATGGTTTTTGAAAATATTTCGCATTTTCCCCTTACACTACAAAAATTAATTTTAGGCGGTATACCCCGATTAATAGTTGTTTTCATTAATTATTCCTGTAAATAGATTTAAAGATAACGATTTTCTAAATAAAAATATACTGAAGAAAAGTGCAAAGGACGTGGATTACTTACTATCCATTATGTTTTATTTTATCTTAAGTTTTTATTTTTTTTTTGATAACAAAAATAATTCTATATTTTTTTCTTACAAAGATTTGCACAAAAGAAATAAAAAAACAAAAAGAAAATGTCATAACAATTAAATTGAATGAGCAAAATATGGAATACAATATTTACATACTATAAAAATGGTAAAAATTTTGTCAACATCTATAAAAAAAAAGTAAATAAATGCTCGCTATATTACTCTGCTTTGGAGAGACCAGGCTTCTCAAAAGAAGCAGCCATTTGTTTAATTTTAGGCTCTAGTTCTTGTAGTTCAGAACTGGCCTGTGAGTATTCATCAGAATCGGCCGCTAAACGTAAGACACTGATAACCAAATCTGAAAATGAGCACAGTTCATGAATATTGAATTCTTAATTTGCCGACTAATACGAAATTCAACTCACCATGATATCGGGTTAAAAGTTTATTCTGTTCATCACTCATCGAACTGTTAATGAAGGCTAGGATTTGTGAGACAAATTTACCACTGGCATGTAAAATGCAACCCGAAATGGTGGTAAACAAAATCAAAGCGGTCAAATGCAATATTAAAGCAGGCTCTGAACATTGTTGTAATTGTTCTAAAAGTTTTTCACGATGTTGTACAATCAATTGACGATCCTTTTTCTTGTCCACTTTCTTAACAATCATACTGCAAACCTTTAATACAGCTTCAGTGGCTAAAACAAACTCATCAATGGTTTTGTTAATCGCCTTATTCAAATCCAATAAGGCAGGTTTATAATCGCCACCTTTAAAATAATAATTTTTTTTATTAAAAACTAATTGAAAAATTTTGAATCAGATGACTTACCACACTCCTGGGCCAATTTATTACGTTGATCCACATTCAAGTTGGTATTCTTCAATTCAATCTGGCACTCATTAGCTATGTAAACAATCAATTCGTTGCATATGTCATTACCCAATGACTTGAGTAAATATTTTATTAAATCGCTTTGAACATTCACTGGGAAAAGCTATCGAATTTGGACAGAGTATTAACTATATAGTGCTATGGTTGAATTTATTGTTGCTTATTAGCACTTACCTTGAGACCCTTTTCATAGAGACGCAAGTCTACCAACAAGGTATTGATTTTTTCTTGTACTCCTGCATGA
The DNA here is from genome assembly GCA_927399465.1 of Sarcophaga caerulescens. Lineage (NCBI taxonomy): Eukaryota > Metazoa > Arthropoda > Insecta > Diptera > Sarcophagidae > Sarcophaga > Sarcophaga caerulescens. Next base: position 99,997,187 of record OV656872.1, on the reverse strand, counting down.
GTTTGACCACTACCAACAGCACTCTTTTGCAAAGTAATTTCATATAATTCTTGGGCTTTGGCTAAAGCCAATTGATTTAATTGTCTAAACAGAAAGTAGGTTACTTAATAAAGTTAACATAACATGGAAATCTATCGATTATAGTTTAAAAGCAAAAATATTAAATATTATCGATAACACACATTTTCTGTAGAAAGTATCTACGAAAAACTTATCGATAATATAAATTTTCTAACATAAAATTTCTATGAAAAACGTATCGACAACATCAAGCTTGTCGATAACATCAAGTTTTTACATAAAATTTATCGATAACACCAAAGTTATCTTTGCAAATATATCGATAACATAAAATTGATATTTTAAAATTATCGATAACCCAAAGTAATCAAATTTTTTAATAAATGATGTTTAAGAAAAAACTACAAATACTCACTCATGATACATGCCAGCAATATCTTCATTCAATTCTTCAATGCCCATGGCAGAGGTTTCCTTATTCAATATTTGAACTATATCCGCAGTCGTTATTAATTCCAATTGTTTCTTATTACCAGCGGCAGCACTACTGCTTTGTTGACCATAGTTGTCGTCATCATCACTATCGAAATCATTTTTACCACCTTTTTTGCCACCACGTGTATGTTTCTTTGTTGATTTCGTTTTAGTCTCACGGCCCTGGGAACCGCCACCAGCTTTGCCGCTGGCAGCCTTTTTACGACGTTCGTCACGCTTATCCACAACTTCATCCTCTTCGATATCTTTGCGTTGACCACCCTTGGCCGATAATTGTTTAATGGCTACATGCTGTTGATAAATGCCACTCTCCACAGCCGCCTTGGCTTTGTTACAGGCCAGTTCGCGGCAAGGTTGTGTAAGTTCTTCGAGATATTGTTGGGTAAACACAACAGAGGATCCCAGAGAACCTAGAAGCACAAAATTGCTGAAAGAGGCTTGATTTTTGCTTACTATAGCCGCAAATAATTCTTCGCGATCACTAGACGACATGTTAGACGGCAAGAGAGAGGATAAATCAATAAATTGCTTGGCTGCTGTTAGTGCAGGCATTACAGTCAGTTCCACTAGCTTGGAGCTAACAGCACAGCGTTTCAAGAACAGAAGATCCTCATCGGGGAATTGTTTATTAATAAATTGCTTGGCATTGCTAATGCCCAACTTATTGATGGCATCATATTCCAGAAAACCATTTTGGCGATAGAAATTATTTACCCAATCCGATTGCATTTTCGCATAAATATTAGGCACATATTGGGCATTGGCTTGTTTAGAGGTAACATGACCAGCAGGACTTATTTCATCTACTAGAGTATGGAAGATTTTCTGTTGTATATTGGTCTGCTGCAAAATGACGGAAACATTTGTGGGCCTTGTTAAGGCTGCCAAAGCACCGCGTATCTTGGCTTTACATCTCTGTAAATAGGCCTGAGTAAAGAACACTTTGGGATTTGAGGGATCCTGACGACCCTTAATGATTTTACCCAAATGTTTTTCCAAAACGTCTGTCTGCAGAAAGTCAGAAGGTAAATCGAATTGCTCGGTTAAATCATTAACAGAAATTTCGCCTTTTTGAGACAATTTCTCATTGATTTCCTGGGCGATGTAAGTGATGTATTCCTCATCGATTAGTTGACCCAATATGAAATGAATACTGGGATTTTCCAAAGCAATTTTATGGGCAATTTCTTCAATCTAGAAAGTTCAAAAAAGAAACAAAAATATCAACTGCCTACCACGGATCTTTACTTTTGCTTTACTAACCCGGGTTAAATCTACGTTTAATGTTTTGCTGACTTCAACCAGGTTAACTCTGCCACCATTAACGTACAATTCATCTTGGACTTCGCGTTCCAAATGTTCGGGTGTAATGTACTCTTTGCCATCATTGGTGAATACAACTTCTAAGAGTTGCTTCTCCAATAGAAGAGTAACAATTTCTATGCAATTACGTTCCGAAAGTCTGAAATTATTGGAAACAAAAGAAGCTAGTCATTGAACTTCTTAAGAGGTTGCTTGCCTTATTGTTTAACTAACTTTTGCAAAGTCGATGTTAATTGGGCCTTTTGGAAATCAGCTGCCAGACGTTTCACTTCATCCCAATCTGTAGACATTATTCAATTGTATTGCTTTTTGACCAAAAATTTAAATTAAATATTGAATTGTATTGTACAATTAAAATAAATCCAACTGCACAAATATTTTAATATAAAAAACTGGAAACAACAACAAAATTGTAACGTCAACAATGAAATCAAGATGTGCTTGCGACAATGAAAGTGGATGTGCTAACAGCTGGTTTGTAAACAATTCACAATAGTTACATACTGTAAAAATTGTTATTTTAATTTTGAATTTCCTTGTACAGAAATAATTGTGTGATATTTTATTATAAAATTCTATTATATGATGAGATTAAACGTCTATTTTAATTTATATTAAAATTTTGGCTTTAAATAATAATTTTATTTAATTTCACATGATTTACCGTTATTTTCTTAACATATTATATAATACGTTTGCCCACTGTTTCACCCCCTATAGTTATTGTGAATGATAGTTTTGTTGTTTGGATTGTCAAAATTGAGCACAAGAAAAACTTTAAAAGGCAACAACAGAAGGATTGGGAGAGAAATATTTCCAATTTTTTTCAAAACTTAAAATTTTTGGTTAAACAAATTCGTAAAATATTTAATAAAAATCATAAGTTTGTGTAAATTAAACCAAAAAAGAATTAAACAAATAAAAATTGTTAAATTGTTGTTTATTACGCGAATGAATAAATAAAACCGGCATAAAAAATCAATTAAAGTTTGTCTCCATAAAAATTTAAAGTTTTTTTTTCTTGGATTTACAATTGCAATAACACCAACTATAACAGCAACAACAACATCAATAACAACGGCGGCACACCAACAAAATACTTGAGAATAATGTCTATAGCGAAATTATTTGTTAAAGTATTTAATGAGGATATTTTTGAAAAGCTTGTTGACTCCCAGAACCAACCCACAACAGAGGAGCAAAAGCAACCAGAAATACAAGATGGAGATAATGAACTTAAGAAACATCATGTTGTTGTTGGGGAGTCGGAGATAGCCACCACAAGTTCAGCGGACTTACAGCCGCACCGTCAATCCGTGCCAAAAGTGGAGGATATGTGTTTGCCGGAGTGAGTATGAGTGGAACTTGAAGAACGTGTATTCGCAAGTCAATAATTGACTTAAGTCATCCCTTATCCTTCTGCAGGCAAATGGTTATGGTTAAATCCTGGTTAAATGATAAACTCACATCCATTGAGGACAACTATAAGGAGGCATTGTTAAAGCAACAATTGGAAATGCGGTCAAGGCTGGGGCCAGAAATGGTCATATTCGATATTGATTTTTCATCAACGGTGCGCATAGCGAATGATAGATTATCGGTCAGGTCGCAGGGTAGTTTCAATACTATTAAAGCCAACGTTTGCGTCTATGGTGGCAAATGGATGTATGAGGTAATATTTCTGTTTATAAAAATGTGCTCTCCAGCCTTTCTGCTTGCCACGAGCCAAATATTTAGACAGACAGTCACACACTCTCTAAACAAAACCAAAAATATCAATGACCTTTTCAATACGTACCAATACAACTAAAGAAACAAATATTAAAGGGTTTTACAATAAGAGCAGTTTCTTTGTAATTTTTATATATTTTTCTATGGCTATAACATGACTTAAACTAAAGGCAACAGAAGTAGTTTCTATTCCTATACAGATTATACCCGATTTGAGCCAATTGTGGACCACATTTTCGTTTAGAACATCTCTTGTAGCTTTAGAATCGTTCAGAATAGGTACAAAGTTTGGTTAGGACAAACCCAAAACCGAAGAGTTTACAGAAGACAAACAAATCATTCATATTGATTTAAGGTTAACATATTAGGGACTGTATTTAAGGGTTTAACGTTTTATGTTACATGTGGAACTTGAATCGTTTTAATTTTTCTAAATAAACGTTCAAGTTCCTTACCATGACTTTATTTAGCTCTTAGCGCTAAACCCTTTAATTAAATAGAAATGTGCTAAGGCACGTTATTCATTAATTTTAGTGTGTATTTGTGTCTGCTGGTATGGGATGTAAACAACGAAATACTTTCACTTTTTTTAGTTCGAAAGAATTTTTAGTTTTTTTCTCCTTTCTCCCCTTTTGATTTTGTTGGCGCTTTATATCGTCTGTCGTCCCTACATATTTTCATTTGATTTGTTTTCCTTTTCTTTCTTTCTATTCAATCGTTTTTCTAGTTACAATTACACACCAAAGGGGTGATGCAAGTGGGTTGGTGTTCCAGCAAATGTGTTTTCAATGAGAACAGTGGTGTGGGCGATTCAAAATTAAGTTACGGTTATGATGGCAGTAAACAACAAAGCTGGCATATAGCAACAAAAAAGTAAGTATTGACACGTTTTTCATGCTTCTTCTTTCTATCCTTTTCAAGGACATACAGTGGATAACACATGCCTCAGAGAAAGTGAAGGTTAAAGACCTTTTAGTTTTGTGTGAAATGAAATATAAATAGGGTGGCAAAAGCGGTTTTTTAAAAGGAAGGGATTTTGTGTTAGGGCCTGTCTTTATACATATACTTTTTGGAATGTAAATAGTTTTCCCTGAGTGTTTCTGTTTTAATGAATAAAGGATAATTATCGCAAACTTATAATAAATAGAATACCAATGGTTTTGTGTACTAGTTTTTAAAGTATTGGAACGCATTGGAATGTATATCATGAACCTGAACTGAGAGACAGCGACTTGTAGAACAGTGTAAGTACTATACTGTGGAGCGTCGAACGTCAGCACATATGGTCATGATAAGATTCTCGGTAAACTTCTGGACGGATTACTCTTACAGTCTATTAGCGCTCATTAGAACCTAACTACGATGATTCGTGAAAACCACTTCAATTTGAAATTTAGGCATTTGACGTTCTTTCAGTTAAGGCCGAACGAAATCATCACTACAGTCTGCCTAATTGTCCCAGAGGCTTTCTCGAATCGGTACATGCTCTGGAATTGAGCAGAATAATACGATCAGACATGAAACGGCAGAATTCGATTACGACAACGTGTTAGGTTGCGTATTGCAAAACCAGTTAAAAATTATTTGGAAAATATTGTTTATGAAGTTTACTTACATCAATGTTAAGAGGTTTCATTCCACAGCAGGACATCTGAAATTGTCTTGTTTCATTATTGGTTTCGTTATTGGTCTTTCCACGTGTTGGAAATTTAAAAATTTCCTTTTTAAACTCCTTGTTTTAATTCTTCTATTTTCTCACAGATACGGTGAAAAATGGCAAATTGGTGATATTATTGGTGTAACCATAGATGTAGACAACGAACGAATTGATTTCTATCGCAATGGCAAGTCCATGGGACCGGCTTTTGAAAAACTTGAAAAGGGTCCCAACATTACTTTCTTTCCGGGTGTATCATTGGGCTACAATCAAAGTGTGCAGGCGAATTTTGGCAATGTGCCCTTCAAATACCCTGTAGAAGGTTATATGCCGCTAATGGCTAAACCGTTGGTGTCTTTAGAAAAAGCTGAATTGCTTTTTAACTATTTACAAAATTTGGCAGGAGTGGTGGCGCGTCATAATTGTGAATTAAGAAAAAGACCCAAAGATGATAAATTATCTACAAAGAAAACCGTTTATGTGGTATTCTGTACACTGCTAATAGAGAAGCTAACGCCAATCTTGTTTAATACGTATGTTATAGAGGACAAGCTCTTGCCCTTAATGGCTCAAATGTGCAATGTCAAGTGAGTTATTTCGTTAGACTTTGAAACTTATTTAAATGATTAAAATATGTTTTTTCTTTCTTTTTTTTTTCTTACCTTAGAAACGAAGCTGAGAACATATTTCCTGGTCATAATGAAAGCATGTTTGGTGCCTTTTTGAATATTTTATGGAATTATTTGGAAATCGATGAAGTAAGATTTGTTTTAAAGAAACTGGCCAATGCTTTGCTTGGCGAGTTTACTCACACCAATAAGGGTCTCGACTATGAACAGCAGCGTCAAGCTCTGCAGATTTTAATTTGTTTATGTAATCATACTAAAACTAGAAAAAATTATTTGGAATTTAAGTTTTTTAAAAAGCATTAGTAAGTGTTTTTGAGTTTAAAACTAAATTTTCAGATTTAAATTGATTTTGAATTTGTTTATTGACTTTGCAGTTTAGCCTTGTTAATGTATATACGACCACCAGAATTTTCTCATATGCAGACCTTAATACCCAATCATACGGCCTGGACGGAGGGTATAGGTGGTCCCAAAACTAAATACATGTCTGTGGTAGACAAGTTGGCCAAGTCAACAGAATTTCTATATGCCTTACAGAAGACTCTTTTACAAAATTTACTCATTAACAATGATGGTGGGGCCTTAACGCCTTCAACACGTAAATTATTTTTGGCTAAACTACGCCGTTATATTATGGATTTATGCATAGAACAAAGGGTATTTTTATTTAATGATTTGTGTTAATGATTTAGTTTTCCTAAATATTCCTTTTTGTTTGTAGCCTTTTCATTCATTTTTCTTTATGCAATCGAGTATTTTATACCCGCTTGAAAACACCGTGGCCTTAGCATTCATTTGCATTTTGATTGATATTACCAAGGCATCATTGGAAAAGGAACTGCCTGGCGTAGAAGCTGAAATTAAACCGAAATATTTTTATGACGGCAGTTTTGAATATCAGCACTATGATCGTGTTGGTGGTGTTCTATCTCACCTGCGTAAAGTGCATCGCAATGAAATCCAGCATCATTTGGGTAGCGAACGGGCTCAGGAACTAATGGAGGATGAGCGTGTAATTGTTAGAGTTGCCGAATTAAGTAAGTTTATGTTTATGCATGTAAGCATGTGATCTTTATAAATATTTATCGTTAAACTTTTTGTCTTTTTGCCTATATCATCAGCGGCTGATACTATAAATAATATCTCTATTATAGGCCGTTCGGCGGGGTATGTTGAATATTATTTAAGATATTTTCTTAATACATTCACCTTATGCCCGTACTTTTTATCTCCTAGCAATACCTCTACCTTTACATCTTTCATAAATCCACGTGCTACTCAAAATTTAGAAGTTACACCGGGTAACATAGACACCGAGTCCTCACTGTTTCAACTATTGGACTTGTGTGTGCTGTGCTATTATTGTGTGGGCCATAAATACATAGTCAAGGTGTGCTAAAAATATAGTTGGTTTTATTCTTCATTCATCTTTTTTTTTTTTTATTAATTTTAATTCATCTTATTTTTTAGATTGCCTCGGTACGCGATGAAATTGCTGCTTTAAATGATGTCCTAGTGGAAACCAAATATTATCGTGAGGATGTTGAAAAAAAGCTTCAAGCTTTGGAGGAGCATGCCAGCGTGTGCATGAATGAACAACATTCTCATGTCATGTCCGAGCTAAGAACCAAGTTTAGCCAAAGAGAGAATGTTTTTGCTGTAAGCAATTGTAGAATTTTTTATTTGAAGTATTTTTCTCTAATAATGACTGATGTTTTATAAAGAAACGTTCCATTGAATTGGCTCGCAAACAGGCATGGTTTCGTGCTGTTGCCCTGGGTCCCAAACGACGTTTATTGTTGATTTGGTTATTGGAAAAAACTTTGAGATCTTTAAATGTAAGTTTTCTTTCCTCTTCAATCGTTGTTAATAATTGTGCTTAATTTTCGTTGTGTTTTAAATTTTCTTAGGCCTCTTCTGCCCAAGGCAGTCTATTTGCCTTTGTACCCGAGGTGTATATCAACATTTTACCCATTTTATTGGATACAGTAATGGATTTTTGCAATCATGATTTGTGTGTACAGTTTGATATGCAAGATTCTGAAAGTGTTATAAATATGGTGGCCGATTTCTTAAGTGTACACTCAGCCGATCCACGCATAATATTGGCCTCCTGTAAAGATTCTTTGCTGCAGGCTTTAGGCACTTTGACTTGCCATAAGTCTGGCATCAAAGCTTTAGAGAATTCGCCAAAGAAAAGGTAAATCAGAGGCGTAGAGATAATATGTTTTGTTAATGATGATTTCCTTTTAGCCAAATTGCTTTAATTAAAGCCTTATTGCGACCCTATGAAAACAGAGCTTGGGGCCAAAGCAACTGGTTACTTTTGCGTTTTTGGCTGGGTGACGGGTTTGCTTATAACGACGCCAGACAGCCTTGTGTATGGCAGGGTGGCAGTACACCCATACAAAGTGGTTTATGCCGTTCACGGGCCAAAAACGAAACTCATACTGGTCTTTTGCATAATATAGCGCCAGCAAATCCCTCACGGCATTTTCAGCAATTAATAGGCTCTAAGCTAACAGAAGATGAGCCCTTTGCTACGGCTTTCCTTAATTCGGTGTTGAGCCAATTGAATTGGGCTTTTTCGGAATTTATTTTACTTTTGCAAGAGGTAAGTGGTCTTAAATAAGAAAAAGATAAAATTAAATAGTAATTCAAAAATTAAACAATTTTAGATACAAAACACTGCCCATCGCCAGGAGAATACGGTATTCGAGCCTAAACAATTGAAAATATGCTCCATGTGCTTTGAGTTGACCGTGTCCCTAATGCGTTGTTTGGAAATGATTATCTCGGTAGCACCCTTGATATTTCATGATCAATGTAGGCCTAATAGCGATTTAGTATTGAATCGTGTTTGCCAGCTTATAAGTCAGGTATTATCGCGTGTTACGGTGCCGCCCGGTTGTTTTCAATTTGTTGTGGATATGTGTTCGGCTGATTTAAATGCTGTTACACATTTTCCTATAATATCAGCCGCTTTGGGCATTTTATTGGCTTTGTTTAAAGAGGATTTGGATAATGATAAGAATCCGACCAAGGTATGATTAAAAAAAAAAATGAAGTGATAGTGAAATTTTTAAATACAAAAATTGCATTCGTTTTAGGTTACACGCATTGCTAGGGCCTTGCTAACCGATCCTAGTTTCCAGTTTGCCAATTTGGAGTTTGCTTTAGGCGAAATAAAAACTCCCATACTACAACAGACCGAAATACCTCGTGGCAATTTTGATCCCTCTACCCGGCCCCATATAGATCCATTGACAAATGATGTAAGAGTTCCTCAACCTACTACCTCGACGAAAAGAATAAGAGCTGATCCTCCCATACTTAAATTTACTTTAAGTGATTGTAAGAAAGATTTTTTTTTTCATTACAAGCAAATATTTTATTTCTGTGATTTTATTTTGTTGTTTTATTTTCGACAGTTCCTACACATGTTTCGACAACTGAAATTGAGAGAGTCAAACGCTTGATTGATATGCTTAAGGCCAAGCAATCTTTACTTTCGGACATAACCTTGCCATCCGAAGACTCTTTGTGCCCGATATGTTGTGCCAAACCCATTGCTGTTATTTTTTGTCCTTGCAAACATCAGTCGTGCTGCAATTGCATATTACAGCACTTGATGAACTCGAAAGTTTGTTTCTATTGCAAGACACCCATCAAAACTATTGAAACACCCGATGGCAGCATTATCTATGAAAATGCCGAATACATACAGACGCCTACATTATTTGAAGTTTAATTTTATTCACAAAAAAAAACACTTTGCTAATGGTAAATAGTTTTCATTCATATTTTTCTTCATTCTTCTATTATTTTATGATATACAAATTAAAAATATAGAAAATTCGAAAATTCGAAATTTCGAAAACTCGCAATTAAACCCACCCCTTTTTTTGTAATAAAAAAAAAACAAAAACAAGAAAGAAAGAAACTGAAACGAAACTGAAACAGTTTGCAAAAGGAAATTCTTTTTTTTTTGTTTTGTAATTTTAATTATATATGCTAGTCAAATATACAATATTAAAGTATATTTTATAGATTTATGTATACATACATATATAGAGTAATAGCAACAAAAATTAAAAAAAAAAAGAAAAATTAAAACACAAAGAAAAAAATTTTAAATATTTTAAGTCAAATTTTTACACTGCCTTTTAGATTTTGTTAATGTTCGAAAAACAAAAGAAAAAAATATAATGAAAAATTCAGAAAACAAAGAAAATAAACAATATAAAGATTACATATTTACTATTATTGGATTATTATTATTATTATTATACAGAAACCATAAAAAAGCAATTCCATATTTATATATATATTTATACAATCCATATGTATATACATATATACATACTATAATTAAATTGTTATTGTATTTATTTTTCCAACCTTTTTATTTTCAATTATAATTTAAATAAGCACCAGCTTTAAATGTTAAAAGAAAAATTTGAATGCCTTTGAAAAAAAAAAAAAAATTAAGAAACAAAAAAGAAATTATTTGCCAAATTGTAACATTATTAAATGCATTTATTTATATTCAATTATTGTAAATATAAAACAAAAAAAAAAAACAATTTTAAAAAACCTACTCTCCAAAGCAAATGATCTCTCCATACACAAGTTATTATTATTTTAAATATTAAAATTAAACAAAAATAAGCAAATATTTACACTCCTCCCTTATAGTATTTATTTTATTTTGTAATTTTTATTTTTGCTTGCCAATCTTTTAGACTTTTTTATTAATATGATGAAATCAATTTGAAATTATTTAGTAGTACTTAAAAAAAAAACAACAACAAAAAATTATAAATAAAACACTGCCGGTTGAAATGATTGGAAAGTTTATTTTCTACAGATGTTTTGTTTCAAATTTTATCTTTGGGGAACACAATGGACAACAGATCCTTTGAATGTGTATTTGCTAATTGTGAACGACCATTGCGATTTAGCCTAATGTAGCAAAATACAGTTATAAGTATGTCCCAACAGAACACTTACTGTAAGCCGGCTGAATTACTTTGGCTTAAACTAGGGTTGCCAGATTCCGATTCGCAAAAAGCTGGATTTTAAAAAGCTGGACAGAACAAAAAAAGCTGGAAATAAAAAAATACTGAGAGAATTTTAATTTTGGTTTTGTGTAAATAATTTTTATTAAAATATCCATTGTTATAAATATATATATATATACAGTGAACCGCAAAACTAAGGACACACCAATAAGTTTTTAAGTTTTTTTTAAAAAAAATTATTTACATTAACAAAAACAAAATAAAACATTCAAGGTAGTAAAAATAAAATATAGTAATTCAATCTAACAAACAAAATAAGGAACTTTGTTTCGGTATTGAGAATATATACATAAAATAATAATGCAACTTCAAATATTTACACCGCAAAAGCAAGGACACAGCTATAAAATTCATAAATATTATTCTAAAAACTGACAAAAATTTCACATTTTAATATTTAGTAGGGTATCCTTTATTTTTTAGTACAGCTTTCAACCGATTATTCATGGAGCTTAATAACGATTTTGTTGTTTCGGCACTTATTTTGTTCCACTCCTCCAAAAGAGCCTGTTTTAGTTGTGCTTTTGTTCTCTCTAAAATTTCCCATAAGTGCTCTATGGGATTGAGGTTTGGACTTTGTGGAGGGGTTTTGAGGGTATGTGGGGTGTTATAAAGAATCCACATTTGCACTTTACGGACTGTGTGCTTCGGGTCGTTATGTTGTTGGAAGTAGTAGTCGTCAGCTAGACCCAATTTTGAAGCACTCTCATTTAGATTATTTTTTAAAATATCTAAATAATCCAACCCCAGACGATGACATACAGCCCCATACCATGACACTTCCTCATTCATGCTTCACAGTCTTCACCGTATTTTTCGGATTTAAAGCTTCCCCTTCTCTGCGCCATACTCTTAGTCGTCCATCGGAACCAAAAATGTTGTATTCGGACTCGTAGAAATTAAGAGCAACATTGAAGCCAGGAATATGCAACAGTATTGTCATAACATCATTGTTAAAACAACAGAAAATTTATAAAATATAATAAAAAATCTAGTGTGTCCTAGTTTTGCGGCTCACTGTATGTATTATTTAAAAATATTACAATTAAATAAATTCATTGCATTCTTTAAAATTTAAGAAATTGACTATCGCTCGCAATAATATTTATTATGACATCAGCTGTTCAAGTGTTGAGGCATGTTGTCAGTGTTGATAGAAGAGAGAAATCATAACTTAGTTGTACAACAAATGTACAATCAGTGTTGGCTAACATGATTTGACTAAGATAACATGAAAATTATTGCCCAAGTTATTGCAGTGTACTAAAAAATTATTATTTAGCTGGACAAATTAAATTTTAGCTTGAAACTGGACAAGCGTCAAAAAAGCTGGACAATCCAGCCAAGTCCAGCCAGGCTGGCAACCCTAGCTTAAACATACCCTCTCAAGGGCGGCTGCAATTATGGTTTAGGGACATTGAATTTATAAACGAGGGAGTTACCACAATTAGAAATGAAACAAACCACGATACTCCAATTAAAATTCCGCCTATCCAGTTTCATATCTACTCTACTCTCTTCACCAGTAGCGATATGAAAATGATGTTGAAGATATTCCACAACTGCGGCAATACACGTAATACTCTGCACATTAGTGCAATGCAGACGCCACTATGACACAATATCCGGTAATCGCAGACACAAGTTAGGCTTTATAGGTCCTGTTAATTTTTATCAAAAAACTCGGGTGTCTCCTGTCAGAATGCAATCATTATTGCTATCCAGCATCGGAATTACGCTCAAATTTGAGTTTACGGAATAGCAAAGCCTTACCCAAACCTTTTAAATCCGATGGGGAACCTTTAAAATAGTATCAGCCTCAATAGTTTTAAAGTCTTGTTTATAATAAGTAGATAGGTAGAGGTGGCTGGCTAGCCAAAGAAATTGGAAATTAGGCCATATAAGGGCCCGTTTCTTCTTTTCCCCTAGTCTTGGAACAATTCACAGTTTCTGATGAAGCCGGCTCATTTAAATCAAGGCACCTTTTTTCTCTACCGTCATAGTGCTGTACACGTGCCCAATGGCTGAACAGCAGTTTCTTCTCCTTCCTCATCTCTACAACTTCTGCGGAAGTCATCTACCATTCTGGTATTGTATTGTGGTACCCATATAATATGAATATCATACCATTCACAATTCTGCAACTGATATACGCCGTCTTGGAGTCCATTTCATTGGAAATCAATGCTTTGACACTCGCCTGGCTATCAGTAAGTATGGAAGTATCCTTTCTGGAGATATTCGTGTTCCTAATAATTATCAAAAGATTCTACCGCCTACAGTTCCATTTAATTTGGAGCCATCAGTACAAATGCAAAGGAATTCGTTAACAAAGTGCTCTGCATCAGTCTTTCGAGTTCCTCTAACTTGAATAAATGCCGTGAGCTTCCCAATAAAGTCATATGGCGGCATCAGAATCCCAATTGTCCCACATTCCTTCAAGAGCTTCGCTTGTCCAATATTTAATCTATTCCACTGTCCAATTGCCCAGAGATGCCTACTAAAGGGTCCGCCAAATAACTTTTTTTTTGAAAATCCTTTAAAAAAAGACTACTGAATATTTTCTCAAATTTATTTTTTTTATTTGAAAGTACAATCCTTCCGGTTAATAATGGAAAATAATTTCATTCAAATGGCTGCCTCGGCTGGCCATGCAGTAGCCTACACGATCGGTCCAATTTTTAAGCACATTATCGATTGTGTGCAGCTGTATTTCACTAATGGCTTCACGAATATTGTGCTTTAAAGCGTCAATTGTCTGTGGCTTGTCGGCGAACACTTATCTTTGACGACATCCCACAAATAATAGTCCAACGGTGTCAAATCGCAGCTCCGAGTTGGCCAAACGACATCAGCTCTGCGGCTGATAATGCGATCTTCAAAAACAGGGCGCAAAACATCGAGTGTAGCTTCGGCTGTGTGGCACGCAGCGCCGTCCTGTTGAAACCAAATGTTGCCAATTTCCTCCTCTTCAATTTTTGTGAACAAAAATTCGTTCAACATGGCCATGACTGTAACGGCCACTCCTTGTTCATTTTCGAAGAAAAATGACCCAATTATGCCTCTGGACCAAAATCCGCACTAAAACAGTGACTCGTTTTGGGTGCGTCGGCTTTTCAATGTATGCGTGCGGGTTTACTGTGCCCCAAATGCGACAATTTTGCTTGTTTACATACCCGCCAAGATCAAAATGAGCTTCATCTGAAAAGATGATTTTTTTTTTTTGCCAAAATCGGCATCTTCTGTAAGTCGATCGCAGGCCCACTTAGCGAAACGAAAAAGCGTATACACAACCATATTCGTTCAGCGGAAGGATAAAACTAATTATCTGTCAAATGAGACATGAGCTAAGTGTTACCATTCACGAAATAAGCACTAGTTGAAATACGAACGTAAGATGGCGGACCCGATAGTTTTAGCCGCTAAGTCCTTATAGTACAGCTCAGCGCCAACGTAGGTATCATATGCAAGGCACTGCTGCTAATAATGCAGGCATATCCGTAATAACAGGTTTAAATTACTTGTTCTGTCGAGAGATTAGCACCAAACTAGTCATTCGTGGGTTAAGATAGATCCGACCATATAAGTGAGATCTATTTTTTTTATCCTTTTAAGGATATTCGTTATAACGATTTGTTAAGTTCATTTGTCGGTAGCTAACGATAACGCTTTCTTAAGCTATTAGGGAATATTCTCTGACATCCAGTAGTTTTCTGTAAAAGAAAAAAAGACTCAAAATTATTACTCCCCTCTTCCACCCCTGAACTAATGCAATACAGGCTGGGAATAGGTGACATAAACTGATTGCCAATTCAAGAAAAAAAAAATTGTTAAAAAACCTTACTTACCATACGTAATATCCCCTATATTATATATATGGTCAATTTCGTGTCAAGTGACCCAATTTTTAAAATCGATGTCTTCCGATTTGGATGATTTTACACCAAGGTTAGTACTATTGGATAGTTGGCCAGACACAAATTTTCAGCTCTATCAGTCCAGAACTGCCGGAGTTAGAGGGGGTCAAAGTTGGACATTTTGGTCATACAGGGTTTTTTTAAAATGTGTGTAACTTTTCACCTATTGGTCCTAGCAAAAATTTTCCAAAGGATATTAGATAGCTATTTCTTCAATATTTCCAAATATAATTTTTTTAATTTTAAAAAAAAATTTTTTTTATTTTTTTTTTACTTAAAAGAAAGCTTATAAAATGTCTTTTAAGGCCTTCATAATTGCTTAATGGGATGCGAAAAAAATTATTTTTTAACTCAAGAATAAGATTTTTCAATATTTGGCACATGTACCATTTTCATTTTCCCCCATTTTTTTTCGAAATGGAGTTTTTTTATTTTTCCTCAAAAGAAAACTTAGACCATTTCCTTTAAGGTCTTTGTGGGCACTTAGTAGCAAGAGGCTTATCTCTAAAAAAAAATATTTTAACTCAAAACCAAAGTTTTTAAATTTTACCATATGCACTATATTTTTTTAATGGATTTTTTTTTTTTGCTCAAAGAAAGCTTAGTTCTTAATGGGATGCGAGTGGAAAAACTCTAGCGTGCGATACTTGTGTCTGGCCAACTATCCAATAGTACTAACCTTGGTGCAAATTTCATCCAAATCGGAAGACATCGATTTTAAAAATTGGGTCACTTGACACGAAATTGCCCATATTTTAAAAAGAATTTTTATTTTATTTTTAATTTAATTTTTATTTTTCAGTTATTTTAAATAATTTATTTAAAATTTATTTCCATTTAACAATTGGCAAGCCACTTTTATTGTTTTACTTCAAAAATTAAAAATTTTTATTTTAAATTTTTTAACATTTTGTTTTTGTTTAAAACATTTACACATTTAAGTAGAATTTAAAATACAATAAATAATAATTATTATTTAACAAAAAAAAAAAAATCAAAAACAATTGTATTTTAAATTTCATTTCATTTAAGTTAATAAATTACATAAAAATTTATTTAAGATTTTCTACTATTTGTTATTAAAAATTATGCCTAAAACAATGACTGACTGACTAGTGATGAGCGAGCGAGCGAGCGGGCGATCGTTTTTTTTTTTTTTAATTTGACTAGAATTAGTTGTGTTTACAATTATGTGACGACAGTATGTATGAATAATTGTGTTTGTTGATTGTATATTCAACTAAAATAGTTACAGAGTTTTTTTTTGTTTAAAGCATTGAATTTTTAATTCTTAAATTTTATATTTATTTTTTAATTTTAAACTTTAAAGCATTATTTGTTCAATACTTTTTTTTTTTAATTATTTAAACGATTTGTTTTTGATTTAATTAAATTATTTTTAAAAAAATTTAAACAATTTTCAATGTGAAACAAAAATTTGCTTTAAAAAATTATAAATAAATATTAAAACTATAAATAAGTATTAAAAATTTTATTCTATATAAAAAAAAAAAATAATTTAAAAACATAAAATTATATGAAAAAATTTAAATAAAATTATTTAATTTATTTTTAATTAACTTTTTTTTAATTAAAATTAAAAAATTTCATTTTTTTATTGTATTTTTTCTTAAAGTAAAACTAAAAAAGAAATAATTTGTATCAAAATTAAATAAAAATTAATCCTTTTTAATTAATTAGAACATTAAGGGCCATTATTACAACTTGCAGTTAAACATGGGTTTAGTTAAAGCTACCTTTAGCTGAAGGGAACTGTAAAGTTACCTTTAACTTGTTTTCGTTATTACAACTTATAGATAGAATAAGGTTAACTTTTTACAAAAATATGGCAGTGCCGGAGCAATGCCGATAACACTGCTCAATTAAAAATTTTTTTTTAAACGCAGTCGCAACGACGGGCTTCGTTTTTTTGTTGTATATGCTCATTTTGTTTATATTTAAAGTTGCCATATTGAAAATAATATATAATACTAGCTAACCCGGCGAACTCCGTCCCGTTCAAAATTGATTTTTTATTGCCCAAAAGAGGTCCCATATATTTATTGTAATACGCTGCATAAAACAGTTATATAAAATAACTAACTCACTATAACTGTGTGGGGATGTAGTTATAATCGAAAGTTATAAACCACCGAATTAGCCGACTTATAGGTATTTCTTAAAGGGGGAGGGTTGCCACGCCCATTTTTGATGAGTTTGTCGATATCGACACTACGAATTTCTACGATCGTCTACGATCACTATGTCCCTAAATATTTAATTTTTAAGGTTTGCCACGCCTACTTTTTGCTATATCGAATTTTTTTTTAAACCATCTAAACCTGATAAGCTTTTGAATAAAAAAGGAATGGTTAAAATCGGTTCAGTAGTTTAAGGGCCATTATTACAACTTCCCGTTAAAGTTGGGGTTAGTTAAAGGTACCTTTAGCTAAAGTGAACGGCAAAGTTACCTTTAACTTATTTTCGTTATTACAACTTACAGATAAAACAAAATTAACTTTTTCAAAAATATGGCAATGCCGGTGGAATATCGATAACTTTTGCCACTTTAAAAAAGTTCTTTAAAAACGCAGTGGCAACGACATGCTTTCTTATTTGTTATGTTTATTATTGTTATTTTGTTTACAAAGTTGTGAAATTGTACAATTGAATTGTGAATTTAGTTTATTTTTGTTATACATTTGCTTTTTGTTAAAAAAAATGAGTACGCAAATACCCTGCCGCTAAATATCGAAAAATTATTCAGCGGAGAAAGAGGTTTTGTTGGTAGACTTGGTGAAGGCATTGTATTATTGAAAATAAAAGATTGGAAGCCGTAGTGTGCCACTTGAACGCGAAATTTTTTTAGGTGCTTACTTTTAGCCTCATGACTTTCTAAAATATCCTCTAGACCAATTACATAAAACAAACGTGATCTGTTTTCCATTTTGATTTGAAAAACTATTAAAATATAAACGTTTATTTTTCATGTTTATTTTTGAAGTTGCCGTATCGAAAATAGTATATGATATGGCAAGTTCAAACATAAAGTGACCTTTAAATGTTAAAGGTAGGATGATCTTCCCTTTAGCTTAACGATCACTTCTATCTTATTGGGTACTCATAATAATGAAAAACAATTTATCTGCCCGTTAAAATCCTCCCTTTAGTTAACGGCAAGTTGTAATAATGGCCCTAAGAGTTATAGGTATCACTTGAAGGGGGAGGGTTGTCACGCCCATTTTTGGTGGGATTGTCGATATCAACTCTACGAACTTACCCACCAAATTTTATTCGTCTACGATAAATATGTACTTAAATATTAAATTTTAACGATTTGCCACGCCCTCTTAACATTTTGGGGATATGAAAAATAGATGTTGTCCGATTCTCAGACCTACCCGATATGCACACAAAATTTCATGAAAATCGGTTGCCCCATTTCGGAGGAGTTTAACCACTAACACCGTGACACGAGAATTTTATATATTAGTATTTATATGTCAAGTTCAAACATAAACTTAACTTTTAAAGTTACCGGTAGGATGATCCTCCCTTTAGCTTAACGTTCACTTCTACCATATTGTCCACTTATAATAATGAAAAACAATTTATCTGCCCGTTAAAATCCTCCCTTTAGTTAACGGCAAGCTGTAATAATGGCCCTAAATATTTAATTACCCTTTTTTTTTATTAAAGTCAAAAAATGTTAATATTTTTTATTGCATTTTTTTTTTAAACAAAAATTAAAAAAATTAAATTATTTTAATTATAATTAAATAAAAAATAAATCTTATTAATCAATTATAACATTAAAATGTTTTAATTTTATTTAAAAAAAAAAAACTAAAACTTCTATAATTTTCTTTAAATATTTTTATTTTTTTTAATTTTCTCATTGAGTTATAATTTGAAAAATTGTATCAAGGCATATCCAATAGGTAGCATCGTCTCAACAGCTGACAGCTGAGTTTTAGAATGTCAAAATTTTGTTGTTTTTTTGTTTGTTTTGTTTCGATAATCATTTTCGCATTTATAAACCCTCATATGTACCGGATGTATCCCTAACGATACGCACTCTAGAAATTCTTCAGGATTACTATTTCAAAGTCAATTTTTGCAAGATGATTAATAATATTTAAGCCTTGAACACTAAATCCATATATCTTTTAAACTACAACCTAGATTTACTATGTTTATATTTATTTAGACGAGGCTGATGAATTACCCAAAAAAAGATTTCGGTCTCTCCAACTAAGTGCCAAAACTATGACCAATAACAAATAACGTTTGCATCTGTCATTTTTATCGATGGCCATATAAAAACATGTTCTTTATAGCATGTTCACACGGCAAAACGAACCACTTGTTTCGCTCTCTGAAACACGATTGCGAACCCTGGTGTTCAGACGGTCATTCTTGTTTCATTTTGACGTTTAGTTTTTTTTGAACAGTTTGCGCTCTTTTTTGTTTGTTTTATGTAAAAAATGGATAAAAAAATGTAATTAAAATTAAAAATATTATTTGAATATATTTTTATACAATTTTTTATATTTGAAGTCAACAGAAAAAGTGCCAACAAATGGGAAGAGAGCGGGGAGAGAGCTCTTATTGAAATATGGGCCGATAGAATGAAGGATTTATGTGGCTGTCGCAAGAATAGCCACATACTTCGTGAAATGGCAGCAGAAATGGAAGCAAATGGCTTCAACTATACTGTCGAGGAAATTAAAACAAAAATGCACAATATGACAAACCGATATAGATAAGTTTAAACATGTAATATGCTGGCTACGATGATAATTTTTCGTTCCGTA
Organism: Sarcophaga caerulescens; assembly: GCA_927399465.1. Taxonomy (NCBI): domain Eukaryota; kingdom Metazoa; phylum Arthropoda; class Insecta; order Diptera; family Sarcophagidae; genus Sarcophaga; species Sarcophaga caerulescens. The sequence goes on along the minus strand of OV656872.1, from coordinate 99,977,513 downwards.
AAGTAACTTTGAATATTGCGGACTTTTTGTCCAACGTGGTCCAAAAGCCTTTTGGTAGACATGGAGATATAATTACACCGGCCTAATGTATACTTTACCAATTTGTCAAACTACCCAAAGTTACTTTACATATCAGACCCAACCCTGCTCGCTAAAAAAATTGTATTAATTAACCCTCTATTTATAGAAAGGAAAAAATGAAAATTGGGATAACAGGTGGCTCACCCTCTGAATGGGTGCTTTATAAAGAAATGGAGAATTTATTGGCTCCATTTAAAAGCTACCCACATTAGATAAAGTGGAAATGTTATCGACTGCATGGAACAATTTTTTTTTTAATTTATAGGTGCCCCACTATTGCATAATTAAGCATGACATAAAAATCAAAACAAATTTCAATATATAAAATTTATTTAGTTTTTTTTAATTGCTTTTATTAATTTCCTATGGAGGTTTGAGGGTTACAAAACAAAAACATAATGCCTGTTGTTTTTGCATTGTTGTATTTGTTGTAGAGACGCTGCTACCTATTGGATATGCTTTGAATTGTATAATTTTCTTTCTATTTCTCTCTCTCTCTCTCTTTCTCTCTTTCTTTATTTCGTTTAAGGATATGCTTTAATATTTTTTAATTATATCTATTCATTCTTAATTTCCTTCTGTTTTGAAGAGTATTTTTTATTTCTTAATTATTAAAGCTTTTGCTAAAAGCCAAGAGTGAAGTATTTTTTTTTTTAATAAATAACACAATAAATAATTAATTAAATTTCTAAATATTTCTTTGGTTTTTATTGTTATTGTTGTTATAATTATTTTCTTTTTTTTGTTTTTGGTTTTCCCAAAAAACATTGTATATGAATATTGTCCTTTTCAGAGGTATGTATACTATATAATCTATTACAATGTAATTTTTTCATTTTTAAAATAATTTTTTTTTTAATTATATTTAAATAGTATTTACTTATTGTTTTCTATTCTTTTTTGTTTAGAGTATATATATTTATCTATGTATATACATATGTAGTATGTATTATTAATTTGACTTAATTTTTTGTGGGTTCAAGGCTGGATATGATATGTGAAAACGAATGGTGCCAATGACAGAGACAAAGTTATATTGTAAGGACATGGCACATGGTTGTTACATACATATAACTTTACAGATTCAGTCCAATAGAATACACCTATTCCCCGTTTTACACGGAAGATAGGTTCCATAAAAAACCGTGTAACTCGAAAAATTCACTCTTATATGGAAAAACCGTGCTAAACGAAAATCACTATAAAAAAGCCCTTTTTGTCAGTTTTTAATATGACGAATAACAAACACATTGAACGAAAACAAATATTAATATATTTAATAACAAACACATTTAAAAAATTATAAGAATATTAATTTATTTCAATAATAAAACAAATATATGTATATTTCCATCATAGACATAGACTACTAAGAATTCGTAACTGTAACATACATTTTGTGGTGTTGTATTTTGACAGTAAAACAATGAAAATGTTATTGAGATATGTATAAGCAAATTATAGTTTTGTATTTATAATTTCGTGTAAATGCAAAATTAATAAATTTCGTTAAAAAAAATTTTATTTGCTAAAACCGTGTAAGATCGAAAACGTGTAAAACGAATACCGTGTAAAACGGGGGATAGGTGTATTAATTGCTCTTTCACTAACACAGTGTTCCTACACATAATTGGTCATTACAACCCTTCAGTCAGGATTACGACCTAGCTTCTCACACCACTTATGTTGTGTGCGTTAATTTTTATACATGAGCGGCGGGACCTACAGTTTAAAGTCGACTCCGAACGACAGTTTTTTGAGAAGCTTTTCATGGCAATTTTAATACTCTCAGAGTTTTTGCCAGAAATCTGCTGAGAGGAAGTCGCCGAAGAAATATTTTCATAATTTCGTTTTGATGTCTGACCTGGGATTCGAACTCGGGCCTTCAGTCCAATAAGCCAACACACTACCTACTAGACTACGGCGACTTCAACACAGAGTTCCTATGTCGGAAAAATCAACATAAATTTTCGATTTCTGCAGAGTAAAGACATTACGTACATATGTACATACACATATGGCCATTAAAATAGGGACGACCTTTTACTGACACGAATTTCATGTCTTTTTTTTTGCCAAACGAAAAATTTCAAAAACTGGCATAATATTTTCTGGAGCAATGAAACCAAGATAAATTTGATCTTCTGACATTACGCCCTGCATTATTTACAAATAAATTTATTTTGGTTTCATTGTTCCAGAAAATATAATGCCAGTTTTTGATACCTTCTGATCCACACCATATCTTGAGATTTTGTGCAAACTGTTGCCTCTTCTGCAAATATTTTTTTCTAAGCAATGGAACTTTGGGAGCTATTCTTCCTAGAAGTTTAATGTTACATATATCTATTATTCGACTTAATATGCTATGAGTTTTGATGAGGTAAACTTGGAAAATTCGAATTTTTTTCATATTTTTTCAAGTTTGTCCATTCCTAGTAGCAAACTTTAATAAAAAAATATAGGATAAGTGATAATATTCTTAAAGTCTGTTCTCTTGTGAAGAGATTGAAATATCATTTGATCAAATCGGACAAAAATTACCGTAGTTATTATTTAAAGAGTCTAACAGTCGAGTGATATTTTTTATATATGTCATCTCATCAAATGAACTTTAGTTCAAAAATTTTCAGAATTTTTAATGGATCTTGATTGTTTATTACAAAATGTGTCAATTTCACGTTTGCACGACTTCCAGAAGTCGGCTAATATTTGTGTTTTTTGCAAATATTATTATTTCTCTTTGCGCAAACATTGGCCAACTTCTGGTGGTCGCTCAAACGTGAAATTGACATATTTTCCGATAAACGATCAAGATCCATCAAAAATTCTGAAAATTTTTGAACTAAAAGTTCATTTGATGAGATGACATATATAAAAAATATCACTCAGCTGTTAGACTCTTTAAATAATAACTACGGTAATTTTTGTCCGATTTGATCAAATGATAACTCAATCTCTTCACAAGGGAACAGACTTTAAGAATATTATCACTTATCCCATATTTTTTTATTAAAGTTTGCTACTATGAAATCTCCTCTCCAGTGTACAATGTTCCGCTCAACCCATCAATTGATAATATTAGTATAAAACGGAAGTCTAATTACCTCCAATATTAAATTTATTTCTGATAACAAACCTTAAAATGTTAATTTTATGACAATTTCCCTATTTCAATGGCCAGAAATTTTTCTTAGTATTTTAAAAAACCTTTCATAAAAAATAGCAAACACATTGAAAGTTAACTGAATTTATTATGTCAAAAGAAAACAGCATTTGAGAATTAAAAAAAACATAACTTTATTACAAAATTTTGCGATTGGCAAAAAAAAAAAAAGACATGAAATTCGCGTCAGTTAAAGGTCGTCCCTATTTTAATGGGCATATGTGTATGTCTTAAAAATGTCACATTCCGTTTGTGTATTAAGTTGAAACAAAACATGTTAATTAGGAGAAGTATATGGAGACTCATTTTAAATTTTCTATTCTATTTTTTTAGTAGCCTTGCTTTTTCATACAAAGCGTATAAATGTAGGGTACGTTCGTAAATGCAGTAGCTGTGCAACCTGCAGCATAATAAAAATCAAATGTTCAAAAATGCAATACTTGGCAGCACTGACTTGCGTCGAACGTTTTTTTGCAGACAAATTGCAATACTGTCGCAAATTTTTGCAAATATAGCAACAGTTAGATTTCAGTTGCAATAGTTTGCGGTAAACCATTTCTTCGACAATATTGTAGTTTCATGATATAAAAGCTATTAAACAAAAGAAAATTTTGCTTTATTTGCAGAAAAATTGAAAACTAATAAAATTTAACCGATATTGTTATAGAAAATTTTAATTATTTATATTTTTAGTTCCGAGGAAGATTTCACATTTAACATACAAAAATTAATAATACGGACTAGACTGGATATGGAGTCGGTCAGTATTGTGGGGAAAAGTTTTATTAAAAATTTAAGAAATCAAATCGGACTTTGAAATGACAAAGGAACAAATAAGCCGGAAATTTTTGAATTTTCACACCACATATATGGTACAAAACACTCTATTAACCCACCGTCTAAATTTTCAATAATATTTGTTATTGTAAATTTTCAATAATATTTGTTATTGTAAATTTTGATAAAATTTTTTTAACTTTTGCAGAACGTTCTAAAAAGCAAATTCTGTTTAGTTTTTGTGCAGTAGCAAAGCATTTGCAACAGCTGATCACGCATTAGCAACAAAACTTGGCATTACTGCCGCAGTCGTGCACAAATTTGCTGAATTTACGAACGCACCCGTACTCTCGTTAGTCGTCGTTTGACATCGAAGATCGTCACAAATTTATGGTTATGACTTTATGAAGAAAATCCTTTTTTTCCAATGGAATTTAAATCTAATAAGAGTCTCCCACCTTAGCAGATATCTAAGCGTAAGAACAGTGTTGAATTCGCCGTACTCTAGCAGGTAATGCGTTGGCTTATTAGACGTTAGGCCTCGGTTCAAATCCCAGGTCGGACATCAAAACGAAAATATGAAAAAATATTTCTTCGACGACTGCCTCTCAGCAGATTTCTGGCAAAAATTCTGAGAGTAAATAAAAAATTGCCATAGAAAGTTTCTCAAAAAATATCTGTCGTTTGGAATCAACTTTAAACTGTAGATCCCACCATTCATGTATAAAATAAACACACAAAACATCAGTGGTGTGAGAAGCTATTTCATAATCCTGACTAAAGGGTTTTAATGGCCAATTATGTATATTACGTTATGTACATATGTATATAGAGACTCATTTTATATTTTCTCTACTTTTTAGTAGCCTTGTTGTCTCATACAAAGGGTAAAAATGTAGACTCGTTAGGCGTAATTTGACATCGAATTTATGGTTATGACTTCATGAAGAAATTCCTTTTTGTCCAATGGAATTTAAATCTAATAAGAGTCTCCCACCTCAGCAGATATCTAAGCATAAGCGCAGTGCTCGGGTAAGGCAAATCTACAAGTTTTGAGCTCTCACTTTCGACCAAAAATAGATTTGAGAGAATAAAAAACACCACATGATTTCTCGTCACACACTCACATTGAGCTTCAAGAGAAATGTTTAAATTTTCATGACAGCTGTAGAGCGTGACTATTCAATCTGTTTATACTAAACTAGGGTGGTTCTTATTGCCTGATAACTCTACAAAAGAGAAAACTGGAGGAAATATAATTTTGAAATTTACTTTTTTATTACGAATTTCTTTGAATGACTGAAACCACCATATCCATCTTTAAAAACCCACACATTTTCATTTTTCTTTTTTCTATTTTGATAAAATAATCATAAAATATAAATTTGTACCCTACAATACTTATTTAAATACATATTCTAAAATGTATGCATTTTGTTTGTTATACTTACTAGGTACACCGATATAAAATATTTAAAGCGTTCATTTTCTTAAACTTGTTCCGTTAATATCCATTAATGGTGCGCAACCGCATCGAAAGCGGGCGGGTTGCAATAAATCTTTCATAAAATAAAGCCACTTTCTTATTATTTTCTATTTTTTTTTGAGAACCATTGCTTGTTGTTATTGTTGTTGTTGTTGCTGCTGCTATGTTGTACAGTCATTTCTGTGAGCCGACCGTCCCTCTAAAGTATACGACAGGCATTCGAATGCATACGATGTGAATGACGACCATTCGATGAGTGTGGTGTATAGCCTGAACAGCAGGGATGTATGGAGGCCGTATGGCGGGCATGACTAAAACTTTGGCTTGTGCTAATTTTAGTTGTTGCCGTGGGTTCGTGTACATGATGGCAGGGTGCATGATGCATGGTGGGCGCATGGCCATGACTGTGGCTGTTTGAAAAGACAGAAAGGAAATAAATGAGGCAAAAAAAAATTTTTAATTTACTATCACGACTTGTATTTACCCATGACTACAAATATTCGAATCTGATATTGAATTTGGCATATGCCGCGTTGGTGGTGGTGGTGGTGGCAAAAACAATGGACAACCGCCACCCATATCCATATCGTCTTCGTTGGTATGGCTTGTCTGTTGACCATAAACGTTGCTTATCCGCATTGAACGTGTGGCTTTGATTTGTTGCTCCTCCGTTACCTCTTCGATCATTTTGTCTAGCTTCTCTATGGCTTTGGTTTGTTTGGCCGCCAGAAAGGCTTTACGCGCAGCCTTTGACATGGGCAATGGCGCCGATAGTGAACGTGTGGCTGGTGGTGAGTTCATTGATATGGAGTCTCTTGATGTTTCACGATTTTCGGCGAATGTTAAACTCTTTTGACTTTGTTGCTGTTGTTGTTGCTGTTGCTGTATTTGATTATGCAATTGCTGTTGATGTAACTGTTGCAAATTCTTTTGTTGCTGCTGCTTACTTTGTTGTTCTTGTAATTGCTTCTGTTGCTGATCCACTTTTAGTTTTTGTTTCGCCACAGTTGTTGTCGTCGTCGTCGCAGGTGTTGACAACACATTGATAAGCTTTTTCTTTTCCGTTTCCTGTGGCGACGTAGCGGTGTCATTCGAAATCCTAGGCGAGAATGTAATTTTTCTGATTAGAAAATATTTGCGGCAAAAAATGAAAAAAGGAAAGTAAAAGAAGCGATATAATGTAAAATCAAAACGAGAATAAGAGTAACAATAAACACAGTATAAGCCAGTATTGGTTGGATATGATAGAAATAAAAAAGAATTGAGAAAAGAGATAAAGAGGGAGAAAGAGAATGAAATATGAATTAAAGAAAAACGAATAATTTTGAAAATATTTTTAAATCGAATGTTTAGTAATTAAACAAATATTTTGCAAATAAAGGATTTTCGTCTAACAGTGGCCTGAAAGAAAAGACTTTAAGAATGTTTTTCTGTTCAAGCTCGAGTTTGTGGTGGACCGGAAGATACCAGTATAACTTGCCAGTGTAACGTGGTACACAACTATAGAAAAAAAAAAATTCCCTCATAACTATCTGCGGAACAAAGGTGAAGAGAACGCAGCCCTGACTAATAGCTCTGAATACTGAAAGCCTATATATAAGCTTTTTGTCAGATAAAGCGAAAATTTTCTTCTTATTTACTTTTCAGGAATCCCTTTACAATTCAGGGCGGTCTATATCACTTCGTGCGAGAGTATGTATATCGAAGGTTTTTTCGGAAGTTCGAATATTAATTGCTTTGTTTTGCTTTGTCATCACCATCAGATTATTTATTTGGTTTGAGCACGATTTCCGTGTTCCAAAAATTGCTTGCTTCGCTTTTAACCCTTGTCTCTGATTATCATGTTAAGATTAGGTGGACGATAGATAACCTTATTAATTGTGCTTAGCAGTATTTCTTCGACAGCGTAACGATGATATCTTTCTTAAGGCCAGCCAGTAAAGTACCATGAATTCATATATTTCTTATAATAGTCGATGTGGTTCTATCACTGAATAGTGTATCAACCTTTAGTAGCTCTTGATGTGCATTCCACATTACTTGTAATGTTAGGCCAATCCGTTGGTATGGCTGATCTGCGAATGTGCGATACAGTGCTAAATACTGCATTTGCTTTGGTTGCATCTACAGAGAGTATTATAGTACAATAGTCAACTCCGAAATCCAGTTGAACTTCTCTAAACGTGACAAACATCAAAACATTTTCGATTATTTTGACTTTCTATTAAAATTGGTGAAAATAAAGTTTTTTTTTTTAATGAAATTTAACAATAAATATAATTTTTTATGATTATTCTTTCCATTACTATAATTTTCTATAAAAAATTGTACGACAACTATAATTTGGAATTAAAATTTTATCGATAACTTCATTTTTCTTTGCAACATTTATCGATAACTCTAAATTAATAAAAAAAAAATTAATCGATTACTATAATTTTCTATAGAAAGTAGTAAGAAAACTATAATTTCCAATTAAAATTTTATCGATAACTACAATTCTCTTTATATCATTATTCTTTATTGAAAATTTATCGGCAAACATAATTTTATGCCAAAATTATAACGATTATTATAACTCTAATTTTTTTAATTACTGGGAATTTATCGATAAATACAATTTTCTTTAAACATTTATCGATAACTGCAATTTTCTACAAAAAATTAATCGATTACAATGTTTTTTTTATAGAAAATTGTAAGATAACTACAGTATTTCATTAGCATTTTATCGATAACTATAATTTTCCTTATAATATTTATCGATAATGATAATTTTTTATAAAAAAATTTATCGATAAATATAATTTTCTACAGGAAATTTAAATCTTAATTACTACTTTCTATACGAAACAAATAGTTTCGGCTCTAAAGAAATCATGCAGAAGGGAATTTTTATTTCATCGAAATAGTTGTGGCAATTACGTCGTAGGGGAAATCCCTTTAAATGCATGTGAGTATGAAAATAGTAAATGCAAATACAAAGGTAATAAATAAAATTACGCTTAGAAAATAAAACAAAGCTTTTGAGTATTATTTAGTTTTTTTTTATCGATTAATATTGATTAACCCTAATCGAACCACGCAGAAAGATATTTTTTTTCATGATCCCTTTTTTGTGATACGTTTAAGGTTAACGGTTAGTAATGAAAGGAAATCTTTTTAGAGATTTTATTGGGTGTTAAAAGAAATTTCTGTCATTGTAGTCATGCTTTAAAAACTTGAATTCGATTCAAAAACTTTTGGACTCACTTTACGGCGAATTAGTTTGGGGACTCTAAACGTTTTTCGTAACTCGTAAACTAAAATGTACAGCGCTCAAGAGAATTGTTTCCACTACTAAATGTCTTACTACTCTGTTAAGTACCTGGTTTTTTGAGACTTTTCCACTGTTAAACTCGTCGTTGACGTTGATGGTTTCATATTATAATGGTCTCGAGCAGGAGCTGTGGCTGGCGGTGTTGTTTGATCCATGGCGGCCAGTTCTTCGGGTGTAAATTGATCGGGATTATTGGGTCTGGGCTTAGGTGGAGCACTGCCAATGCGAAACGGTGGTATAGGACTACACGGACATTGAGAATTATTGGCTAGAGAACTGCGAGAAATTTGTAAGTCTTCAAGGAATTCTTCAGTGTCCAGTATAAGAGAACCGAAAACATCACTCGGTGAACGCATGAATACATGGCCAGTTGAATTTGAACGTGATTCTCGTCCACGTTCCATCAGACTATTGCTTCCGTGTAGGGATCTCACTGGTGAATTGGCTATACTACGGCGGGCCACATCTTTAAACGTCACCGGGGAATAAATGCGACTGCGATCTTCGTTAAGAGCAGACGGATTTGCTGACGGATTTTCGTTTTTAGTTTCTGAAGGATTTTGTACCGATATGGCTGTTAAGGCGGGTTTTTTCTCATTCACTGTGGCTATTTGCGTGGGTGCGGGCATTATGGCTTTCGGTTGAGCTTTGGGAGCACCCAACGTAGTCGATGTGCTGGTGGTGCTGGTTGCAGGAAGTGCCGTCATTGGATGCACTTGAGCCATAGACAATTGCAAAGGTTTACGATGTTCTCGCTCATCCAACCAATAGGTTTTCATGGTGCCTTTACCCTTAACATCGATTTCTCCACGTTCGGTGAGTCTATAATTTGGTCCTAGGAATTCCTTAGTCGATTCGGATACATGAACCTTCATGGCGATACTGGTGGATTCCATGCGTGAAGCGGTATTAACAGAGTCTCCAAATAAACAGTAGCGTGGCATTTTAAGACCCACTATGCCTGCGACCACAGCACCGGAATGTACTCCTACACGTATGCGTAAATGTTGACCTGTAGACGGGTCTTTCAGATCCTTAATGGCATCCACCATATCCAAGGCCATATCACATACCTTTTCCGCATGATTGGCATCCTTTTCGGGTGCTCCCGCCACCACCATATAAGCATCGCCTATGGTCTCCACTTTATATACTGAGTTGCGTTCGGTCAACGTATCGAAAATGGAATACATGGCATTCAACATGGAAACCACTTCCATGGGTGTAATGCGGCTACAGATTTCGGTAAAGGTAACGACATCCGAAAATAATATCGAAACACAGTCGAACATCTGTAAGGAAAAACATTAAAATTATAAGGAACTTTAAGGACAGTAGTCCGCGCACTAGACTCCAGTCTTACCTCACAAGTGTCAATTGGATTTTCACCCCTTCTCAGACGATCCGCCACTTGTTTCGGTATCATCTGATATAACAGCTCATCTGTGCGTCGCATTTCTTCATCTAATTTTCTCATGGATTCCTCCAACTTTTTGGATTTCTGTTGTTCCTGATCCAAAGCCAATTTCAGTTCCACCGATTGTTGGGTACCCGCCAACATCAGATCTCTGTGGGATAAACAACAAAAAACTAAAAACTGTGAATTGATATCGAATATGAGACAAGGCCTGATATTACCTGCTGAAATCGTGCATGGACAAGTCATTGATATACAGGCCAGTTGTAATCAAGGCTGTCAAATCTGGCATAACGGGTGTGCCCAGAAACATAATCATGCGCCAATTGTCCATGTAAACCATTTGACCTTTCAAACGCAATGATTTTTCCGCTTCCGAACCGTCATCGAGCAACATTAAATCGTTGGACTTTTGATCTTCTACTCGATCTGTAACCGGTTCAACCGTTACCAATTCGAATATATTATTTGTACGATTCAAAATCTAAGAAGCCAAATAGAAAACGGAAATCAGTTTAAACACTGCAAAACTTGTTATCGAATCTAGTAAAACAATAACTGTGTTGCACACACATATGTATGTATGCGGCTCTCTCTCTCTCTCTCGCTTTCTGTTTTTAATGCATAATCAGACACACACGTTAATTAGATTTACTGAAGTGTGTGCACCTTGTAATTGTCATTCCAATTGAAGCGACCCCAAGCCATAGGGAGAGAGTGATGGCGAAGTGAAAAAAGAGTGAAACAGAGTGAATTAAAGAATTGTTGTGAAGGCAATACCAAAACAGCATTAAACCAATTAGCAAGCGGAATATGCTGCTGGTTTTCTTCATTAAATTTTCTCATTGAGGTTAATGGCAAAACCGCAAATATTTCTAATATTGTGGCGAAGACTGTTTCACCGTTAACAACTTAAAAATGTGAGTTTAAAAATTTCCCATAAAAAGAAATCAAAAAAAAAAAAACGTAAAATTTTCTATAGAAAATCTAAGTTATCGAAAAATTTTGTATTGAAAGAGATAATTGAGAGGAAATTGAAATAATCGATAAGTTTATTATAAATAATCGATAAGTTTATTATAAATAATCGAATTTATTTTAAAATGTTTTAAAGAACATTAAAGTTATCGATAAATTTGCTATAGAAAATTTAAGAAATCGAATAAGAAGAGATAATTGAGAGGAAATTGAAATAATCGATAAGTTTGTCATAGATGATTGAAGTAATCTTAAAATGTTTTAAAGAACATTAAAGTTATCGATAAATTTGCTATAGAAAATTTAAGAAATTGAATAAGAAGAGATAATTGAGAGGAAATCGAAATAATCGATAAGTTTGTTATAGATAATCGAAGTAATCTTAAAATGTTTTAAAGAAAATTAAAGTTATCGATAAATTTGCTATAGAAAATTTAAGAAATCGAATAAGAAGAGATAATTGAGAGGAAATCGAAATAATCGATAAGTTTATTATAAATAATCGAATTTATTTTAAAATGTTTTAAAGAACATTAAAGTTATCGATAAATTTGCTATAGAAAATAAAAGAAATCGAACAATATTGTATGGGTAATTAAAGCAATCAAAAAGATTTCGAAGGGGAATCAAAATTATAGAAAAAATTTCCATAGAAAATCGAAGCAATCGATAAATTTGCTATATAACATTGAAAAAATTCAAAAATTTTGTATAGAAAATTGATATAATCGAAAAATTTTCGATGAAAAATCGAATTGTCGAAAAATTGATCAATTATTCTAGCATGGAAAATCATTGTTATCGATCGTTTTTTGTTTTTAAGAAAATCCTGTTATCGGTTATTTATTTTATAATTTTCTATAGAATTTAATTGAATTCATAATTTCTTAAGGAAACAGTGTCCATTAAAAGCGAGCTGTCGTCCTGTTAATTATATTGTGTGTGCGAAACAACGAGAAGTACTTAAAATACGAGTATTTGTATGTCTACGCCACATGGATATGGCTAGTGTGTGTGTATATGTAATGAAGAAATGTACATGTATGGCAATGTATGTAGGTATGCGGGTGTATAAGCGTGTGTTAAACTTACCGTTTGAAATTTAAAGGCAATTAAAGGACGCACCAAGTCAAACCATGCTGTGATTTTCTTACCCAACAATTCTGGCAATATGACCATCAAGGAATTTCCAATGCTACGAACAACCATATCAGCACTGCATCGCCAATAAGATGTAAGAAAAATGAGAAAATTCGATTATACAACAACACACACACATAGGAATGCATAGCAAAAGAGAAATCTTGATTATGTAGCCAATGAATAAAAATGAATGAATGCGGGTTGACACTGACAGACTGACTAACAAGTAGGCTAGGCTATAACAGTACTTACCCGAACACAATACAAAATGGAAAAATCTCAAATAACACATGGGCACTAATTGGCAAATGTTTCTCTTCGCGTGTCATGGCCAGCGAAGCCAACGTAAAGGCTCGATTATCGAATGTCAATTGAAATGTTACATGAACGGTATCGAAGAGAATCTCTTCGCGTACCAATTCAATGTGCATTTCCTTGTGATAGAAATAACGCGCCACTTCACGTATCTGACCCATGGTGTAGTAGACGAAACCACGTCGTTTCGAACGATAGTGCAGCGTTAGACCCTGTTTTGTTTCGTTTTCACAGATAAAGGAGGGTGCACGCATTCGGGGGTATGAAAACTTTAAATATTCATGTAAATTGTCGAGGCCATTGAGAAAGTCACGCATATGACGACCAAGTACGGAAAGGACACGATCGTAACCGTATTGACCAACGAAGCCAACGAAATAAACACCCATTTGATCCATGAAATCGCGTTCGGAAACACCAAGAACCTAAAGCAGAGGGAAAAATTAAAAAGTACAGCATTACCATATAAGTGTTATCGAAAACCGAGTAATCGAAATACATATATAATAATTTCGATAAATTTCATTGCACTGACTATTAATTTTGAAATCGTTTGTTTCTTAGTTTTTTTTTTTATTTAATTCAAATTAAATTGTTTCATAGAAAACTCAGTATGCATGTATTTAAGATGTTATCGATAACTTAAAGGTTAGAGGACGTGTACTTGTCGACTGAGACAAGTACAGTATCCGGAGGTCGAATTGACCCATTGTACAAGACTTAAACTTAAAATTATTCCTAGTAATACCATCAATTAAGCACGTTTCATGTTGAACACTTTTAATTAGCTTTCTTGTTGATAACTTTTAATTGCACAATTTATCGATAATTTTTGTAAGCAAATGCTGCTTTCAATTATCTATAAATAGTTTCATTTACCTGTTGAGCCTTTTTTGCCAATTTGTTTAATAAGTTTTCTGGATACACTTGATGGACACTGAATGAAGGTGAATCCACTCCGGCCTGACGTCGTATGTCCTCCCATTTCTCCTCACCATATACGGCTTTTATATATTCCGATAGATTCTCTAGCAAAAGGCCATACATGTTGCCAGATCACTTTGCCTCTTATTCAATTTGTATGCGTAATGCGTAATAATAATAATATTTTATTCCTTTCCTCGATTATGCTGACAGGACAGAACAGGACAGGACAGGGCAATACAATTCCAAGGTATTTAATAATTTTATCGCATAAAAAGGATATTTGCCTTGGGGGGTAAAGTGGGCTATTTGTTGAGATTCTCTTTTTTTCTATCCCCCTTCAGGATTGCTGTGCCAAAAGGCTGATGGGCGTTGCGGAGATGGTTTTTTTTTTGTGTCCGCCTCTAGGAACTTTAATTAATTTCTTTTTAAGTATCCCAGCTTTTCATAGCATTGCTGCTGTCGTGCTTGTTGTTGGTGATGTTGATGTTGATAATGATATTGAGACTCCGATGCTGTTGTTGTTGCTGATGCTGTTCATGCTGACTGTTGCTAATGGTCATCTGAAATGGAGCAAAATAAAAGGAAAAAGAGAAGAGAAGAGGAAAATAAGAAACAGCTTTTTTAGCATGAAAGTATTAAGCAGATACAAAATGATATACAGGGTGATTAAATTGTGTATTATTTACTGTTTATTGGTCAAAAGGACTTAAAGGATGTCATTAAATCATGAATAAAAGTGTGGCTTTTTTTATCTGAGATCGACATTAAGAAGATGGCCCCCTACTAATGCAGTTCATTGTGCTGAAATCCGGAGAGAGGTTGTAGAATCAGATTGGCATTCGATTATTAATTTTTTCTTGCTTTTGCACTATCAAGAACATTAGAAATGTTCAACTGGTTGTTAGATTAGGCGTATCGCAAATGAAAAATATTGTGAATTATGTTTAATTTATAGATATTCACTGTTTCACTGCTTCAGAAAAGATTTTTATCGATAAAATTTCTATAGGAAAGTTTCGTTATCAATAACTTATAGTTATCTTTCGTTATCGTTAGCTTTGCAATAAAAAAATTATGTTATTGTGAACTTTTCTACAGAAAAATTCTGTTATCGATAAATTTTTTATAGAAAAATTCTGTTATTGATAAATTTTCTATAGAAAAATTCTGTTATCGATAAATTTTCTACAGAAAAATTCTGTTATCGATAAGTTTTCTATAGAAAAATTCTGTTATCGATAACTATTCTATAGAAAGATTTTGTAATTGATAACTTTTCCATAGAACGATTCTGCTATCGAGAACTTTTCTGTTATCGATAAATTTTCTATAGAAAAATTCTGTTGTCGATAACTTTTCTATAGAAAGATTCTGTTATTGTAAAGTTTCTATAGAAAAATTCTGTTATTGATAAATTTTCTATAGAAAAATTCTGTTATTGATAAATTTTCTATAGAAAAATTCTGTTATCGATAAATTTTCTACAGAAAAATTCTGTTATCGATAAGTTTTCTATAGAAAAATTCTGTTATCGATAACTATTCTATAGAAAGATTTTGTAATTGATAATTTTTCCATAGAACGATTCTGCTATCGAGAACTTTTCTGTTATCGATAAATTTTCTATAGAAAAATTCTGTTGTCGATAACTTTTCTATAGAAAGATTCTGTTATTGAAAGTTTCTATATTGTTATTGAAAGTTTCTATATAAAAATTCTGTTATTGATAAATTTTCTATAGAAAAACTCTGTTATCGATAACTTTTCTATAGAAAAATTCTGTTATCGACAACTTTTCTATAAAAAAATTCTGTTATCGATAACTTTTCTATAAAAAAATTCTGTTATCGATATTTTTCTTATAGAAAAAATTTGTTACTGAAAATTTTTGTATAGAAATATTTTAAAACTGATAACTTTTCTGTATATATAGAAAACAATTGTAATCGATAAGTTATCTTTGTTATCGATAACTTTTTTATGAAAAAATATTTTTATCGTTTTATATTTTATATAAAAAAGTTGTTCTTATCGATTATCCTTGTACTGAAATAGTTGTCATCGATAACTTTTCTGGAGAAAAGTTTCGTTATTGGTAATTTTCCAATAAAAAAGTTTCGTTGCCGATATATTTTTTTCTAAAAAATCGATAACTTTTATATAGATATTTTTTGTTATGTATGTCTTTTTTTAAAACTTTTTTCCTTTTATTAAAGAAATTATTGTTATCGTTTATTTTTTATAGAGAAAACTTCTATTATTGATATACTACTCTTGTCTTAGAAAATAACTTTTGTTAGGTTTAAGGTGCCTTGATAGTCTGCTTAAGTCTTTTATTCCTCTTCGTTTTCGTCTGCATGCTTTGGAGGAAACATTTTTGCTGTTGATTTTTCGATAAAAACTTGCTGATAAGTAGTGTGGTTGTATTTGCTCTTCTCATTCATAAATCATACAGCTATACTAAGTGTATATGAGTTTACGAGTGTGTGTGTGTCTGTGTATTTGTGAGCAAAGTTTAGATGAATTCTTATTTGATAACTCCTTAATTTGATTATGATTCAGTCGATTTGTTTGTTGGTATCTGTTTTTTTATTTTGTTTTTAGCTTTTGTTAACAGGACTCCTTTTGTAGATGAAAGTGTGAACTGAAGTCATTTAGATAATTGGGGCTAATGGGGGTTGAACATTTTGCAATTCGATGAATATTTCTTGTATCATGAGGTTTTTCTATCATAAAAAAATTTAATTTTTTTATTTATCGAAAAAAAAAGTTTTTCCACTGGTTTTAATAAATAACGATAAAACTATTTGATAGAGAAACAACACATGAAATGGTATTTAAATTTATGGATCATAATTTGAATGGATTTTTATATCTGCTGAAAATATTTTATGACTATCTGGAGTGTAATAAAAGGCCATTAAAAAAATACAATATGAACTTAGAAAGTAGTTATCGAATGATTTGTGATTTGAAAATTTTTTGAATATTCTCTGAACCAAGTTAAGCGGCTTATGGTTTTATTTTTAATCGATAACAGAAATCCTACATATGTATACGATGGCCGTATTATTACAAAATAATTTGTTTCCATTAACTTAGAAAATAAAGCCAAAAGTTATTTAATATTCCATGGCAATAAACATGAAAATTAAATACAAATATATTCTCTACGATAACTGTAGTCAGTCATGCTTAATGCTTAATTTATTACAAGCACATGAGTCATCATTAATTATTACAAAATGGTGGTGGAGTGATAAATTGCAAATTAAAATAAATGATTTATTGAATTAATAAAAGCACATAAATATGCTTTTTGTATGCCTTCATTCGCTCTCCCCTCCGAGTTTTCCTTGTGTCAATGCAACGTTTAGCATATAATTCTCCAAAATAAGGCGAAAACACAATGGAAACTGTAATCGATATATTTTCTATGGAAAATTTAAGTTGTCTATACATTTTCTATGGGAAATTTAGATTTTCGATAAATTTTCCATTGATATATCGATATGTTTTCTACAGAAAATTTAAGTAATCGATATATTTCTATGAAAAATTTAAGTAATCGATATATTTTCTATGGAAAATTTAAGTAATCGACATATTTCTAGAGAAAATTTAAGTGATCGATATATTTTCGATGGAAAATATAAGTAATCGATATATTTTCTATGGGAAATTTAGATTTTCGATAAATTTTCCATTGATATATCGATATGTTTTCTATAGAAAATTTAAGTAATCGATATATTTCTAGATAAAATTTAAGTGATCGATTTATTTTCTATGAAAAATGTAAGTAATCGATACAATTTCTATGGGAAATTTAGATTTTATTTAAGTAATCGATATATTTTCGATGGAAAATTTAAGTAATCGACACGTTTTCTATTGGAAATTTAGATTTTCGATAAATTTTCCATTGATATATCGATATGTTTTCTATAGAAAATTTAAGTAATCGATATATTTCTATGGAAAATTTAAGTAATCGATATATTTTCTATGAAAAATTTAAGTAATCCATACAGTTTCTATTGGAAATTTAGATTTTATATAAGTAATCGATATGTTTTCTATAGAAAATTTAAGTAATCGATACATTTTCTATGGGAAATTTAGATTTTCGATAAATTTTCCATTGATATATCGATATGTTTTCTATAGAAAATTTAAGTAATCGATATATTTCTATGGAAAATTTAAGTTATCGATTATTTTCTATGGAAAATTTAGATTTTCGATAAATTTGCTGGGGAAAATTTAAATCTTCGATAAATTTTCTATAAAAATTTAAATTATCGATAGCCCTTCTATAGAAAATTTAAATGATCGATAACTTTTCTGTTGAAAAGTTAAGTTATCGATAAATTTTCTGTAGAAAATTTAAGTTATCAATAACTTTTCTATAAAAATTAGAGTTCTCGATAAATTATAATAAATAAAAGTGAGAAAAAAATATTTTTTCGATAAATTTTGTAATCAAGAAATCGGAAAAAAATGTTGTGAAATTGAATTAATGCAAAAATATTCTAAAAAAAAACTTTCTAATTCTCTTCATGTCATCGATCACACACAAAAAGCTTCTAAACTTCTTTAAGACGTTTTCATTTTTAATATGTACGTTTGTAAGCGTTAAGGATTTACATAAGTTGAAATGAAGATGTTTGGCAGAAATCCATACAAAACGGAATTATTATTCACGACCATTTCCGTTTAAGAAAAATGCTGAAAAATTATTAAATTCTTACCACATAAATAACCTGAGGTTTTTTCTTGCTGTTGCTTTGTATTTAAAATTAAAGAAAAACATCTTTTGGGGTATTTTTCAAGAAAAAAAACGGGGAAAATTAAAAAAGAAGAGAATAAATCTTAAGTTTACGACATAATTGCCTATAAATTATTGCTTTTCTTTTACTTCTTTTGTTTTTATTCTCTTTGTTTTTTTGTTGGTTTTAATTTCCAAACGCTATATTCATAATCCGTAGATGGTCGAAGGAGGCGAGCGTATTTGTCTTTTATGGTTTGCTTTTTTAAGCATAAAATTTGTAATCCGTGCCTATCGAACATATGTTCGTTGGTTGGTTGAATGATGCACACATGCAGAAAACACAGATAAAAAAATTATTACGACGAGTTACGAACATAAATTTTATATGGGGCTTAACACGAACACGAACACATTCAAATAGATAAGGGTATGGACAAAATATTTTACTACCATCTAAAAACAAAGTCGCATGAATTTGTCCAAATATTTGTAAAAGTAAACTTAAGAGACCTTTTCAATAAATTCCAGTTTTATTGTAGCATTAGTGCCAACTATAAATTCTAATATAAATATTCTATACAAAAGTTATCGATGTCGTAAAATTCCTGAAAGGGATTTATCGATTGTATTAAGGTTCTATAAAACTGATGTCGACATCCTAGGTTATAAATTTTTATACATTCATTAAATCTGTATTTACTGTTGATTCAAGAATTTAATTTACTTTAATTTGTTGATATTTGTTTTGTTTAATAAATTCCTTAATTTATTTAAATTTATTAACATATTTTAATTGTTAACACCATGCAATACTTTTACCACAAAATTCAAATCCATCAATTTTAAAATTTCACAGTGCATAATACCACAGTGTCGCCCAATTTATAGTTATTTTACTTGCGGTCTGGCAACTTCTAGAATCTGACTGTTGATTTGTTATTGTTATTATTTTCTTTTGTAGCTTTCAAAGTTTTTGTTATTTTTATGTTTAAATCGATCTTTATTTATTTCTATTTTTGTAACTTCTGTGTTCTTGTTTGTTTATTTTTTTTCTTTCTGATTCGAGAGTAAACATTTAGCATTCATTTGATCTTCGTATCAAAATTAGAAAATAGCCATGAAAAGCTTCGTAAAAATCTATCGTTTGGAGTCGCCGCTTTTGAATGAAATTAATATATGCATTATGGGTGCTGTGAGAAGCTTGGTTGTAGTCTTGCCTGAAAAGTTGTAATGACCAAAAGTAAAGTAAACTCCCTAATTTTATCGATAAATACAAATTTGGCTAATAACACATTTAACCTCGATTACTGTTCACACTTATAAAATCTAAATCGATAATTTAATATTACTATACAATTTCTATGGAAGATTTATTGTTGTAAACATTTCTATGATTCTTTTATCGATAACTCTAAACGAAGAGAAATCTTAGACTGTTCATCGATAACTTTAATTAGAAAAATAGAAAAGTCAAGGATTACTATCAAACTTATCGATAATTATAAATGTCCATAAGAATTTTTTTGCTAATCAAAAAGTTTTATTTATTACTTTATTGTTTTATCGATAACTATTATTTTTTTTTACAAATTTCAGACTTAATCTCAATTAATATGAATTTGATTTAATTAAAATATTTGTTTATGGAACTCATGTTGCAAATTTTTATAGTCGATAACTTATCGATAACTTTGGTTTATATTGAAAAATTAATGATTATCGTTATTATTATCGATAATTATAAACTTCTATTGTAAATTCTTATTTAATAGTTTATCGATAACGTTAGTCCACTGTTAACGATAACTATAAATTTTCTGTTGAGGAAAAATTTCTCCATAATTTTAAACTTTTACTGGTTAGTTTATCGATAATTTTTATTTATTTACAAAGTTTCGACAACTTATTTTTTGTATAAAATTTATCGATCATTATAATGTGCGAAGAGAATAAAAAAAAATAAATTTCGATAACTGTTGTATCGCAATGCTAAGATCTTACCAATTACATTTTTTTTCACAGAGTAATTAATTTCTTTAATAATTAACAGTTTAAATATGCTTGTAAACGTAAGTTCACTGTAAGACACACAGTATTTGCAGTTCTTCTCACTGAAGGACCTCTAAGAGTCGTCAACGCCTTAAAGTTGTTCTAGTTGGTTGACATATTTTGTGTTTATTTTTCAGTTTTTCCCTCTTTATGTTCATGACAGTTTTTCTTTTTTTTTTTGGTTTTTTTTTAGTTTCTTGTCATTTAATTTGATTTAAGTGTCTTTGTTTTTGTTGTTGCTGTCGCTGTAGTGTTGGTTGTTGTTGCTTAAAATGCTGTCGGTGTCTTCATGTGCGATGATTATTTCACCCAGTTTGTGGAAGAGGAAACCTATTTTTTTCGTTTCGTTTCTGTTTTTTCTTTCAAGGTCACTTGCCGCTTTTGAACAAAATTTTCTTTTTTCTTGTTTTGTTTTCTAATGATGCTGCTGCCTCATTTAAAAAATTTAAGAATTTTAAGAAAAATTATGCAATTTATGTGAGAAGATGCTGATGGTACGGTACAACTGCTTTAAATGATGGTTTTTAAGCGAAGACAATATCAGTGATAAACCTTGACACAGTTTTTGCAAGAAAAAAAAAAAAAGAAATCGATTTTCTTTCCTTATCCCGTTTTAATTATCGACTGACTCTGTTGCAGTTTTTAATTGTTGTCGTTGCAAGAAACTTAAACAGAATCACGTTACCAAAGGGTCTTAAAAACGAAAATTTTTCTCTTTATTTTCCATTTGAATCGTTTATTTTTATTCGCTTATATAACTGCATTTAATTGCATTAGAAATTGATAAATTAATTTCTTTTTTGAACAAAAAATGGAGGAACCGTTACGTTTTAAATAATAATTAAAACTAAATTTCAATATTTCATCCGATTAATTGAATGCCCTCCAAAAATAAATGGAAGAAATGAAAAAAACTAAAACTGTCATGCAATCACATCGATTTCGATTACTTATAAGGGAATTCATTTTAGTTATAAATGACGATATTGAAAGACTGGAAAAGCAAATGTCATAAATCCATCAACATCTTTATCAAAAAAAGATAAACAACTCCAGATGAAAAGACAAGTGCATCCAAAAAACACAAAAAAAAAACAATTATTTTCATCAGCTATATTCAAATGCAAGTGTGCATATCGACGCCTCCATTCTATAACGTTCTAAGTGTACTTAGAATCTAGTTAGAATACACATATAGTTGTACGTCGCGTGAAAACTTTGAGAGCTCATAACTCAAAACACACTTTTTCGACTTAGAATGTTATAGAACGTAGGCGTCGATATATCGAAATAGTATGCAGCATCAATTGATGACGGTATTAAGAAATGTTATTGAAAAAAATTAATTTCTAGTTGACGACAATTAATTTTTTTACAAAACACAGAGTTTTTATGAGTAAAAGATCGATATTCACATCATAATAATAAATTAGTAGCTATCGATAACATTTTCTATGACAGTTTTTAAAAATCGATTTAAAATATTCTATACAAACGGGTTTATATCTCATGCTATCCTATATAAACGGGTTTATATCTCATGCTATTCTACATAAACGGGTTTATATCTCATGCTATTCTACATAAACGGGTTTATATCTCATGCTATTCTACATAAACGGGTTTATATCTCATGCTATTTTATATAAACGGGTTTATATCTCATGCTATTTTATATAAACGGGTTTATATCTCATGCTATTTTATATAAACGGGTTTATATCTCATGCTATTCTATATAAACGGGTTTATATCTCATGCTATTCTATATAAACGGGTTTGTATCTCATGCTATTCTATATAAACGGGTTTGTATCTCATGCTATTCTATATAAACGGGTTTATGTCTCATGCTATTCTATATAAACGGGTTTATGTCTCATGCTATTCTATATAAACGGCTTTATGTCTCATGCTATTCTATATAAACGGCTTTATGTCTCATGCTATTCTATATAAACGGGTTTATGTCTCATGCTATTCTATATAAACGGGTTTATGTCTCATGCTATTCTATATAAACGGGTTTATGTCTCATGCTATTCTATATAAACGGGTTTATGTCTCATGCTATTCTATATAAACGGGTTTATATCTCATGCTATTCTATATAAACGGGTTTATATCTCATGCTATTCTATATAAACGGGTTTATATCTCATGCTATTCTATATAAACGGGTTTATATCTCATGCTATTCTATATAAACGGGTTTATATCTCATGCTATTCTATATAAACGGGTTTATATCTCATGCTATTCTATATAAACGGGTTTATATCTCATGCTATTCTATATAAACGGGTTTATATCTCATGCTATTCTATATAAACGGGTTTATGTCTCATGCTATTTTATAATTCTATTTGCTTTCATTAAAACCACGAAATGGTTGCAGTGTAGAAAGATTTTGTTGCGTAGCTCGTTTAATTACTTTTTCAGTGATACCTCTAATGCGCTATCTTTTCGAAGATGTAATTGTCTAAAGTTTTTATGGAAGTCATGTTCCGAATTATTGGATTGGATAGCGTTGCTACTCAATCATGTTTTTCTAACGTTAAGTTTTCTACAATGGTCCATTGATTACACAGTGAGCTAGGCAATCGTATCTAACCTAATCTAAATGCTCAATGAATATTTTTTAAATAATTTTTTTTTGTTCTTGTTTAACTTTATAAGAATTTTGTGATTTTTATTAAAAAAAGTTTCTTCTTTCATAACTAGAACCACTTGAACCTAAAATTATGCAACAATTTTTTCATTTTGTTTTAAAGAGCCTTTTTGTTTATTATTTTCAATGGCAAATACAATAATTGTGTGTGTAAAGTCACTGAGTAAGTAACTTATTTAATTTAATTTTTTATAAATATTTGATAAATTTGTCAGCCTAAAACATTTTTATGAAGTCTACTTTCAGGTTCACAATATCACTTTCAGAAGAAAGTGAAAGTGGGAGTCTTAACAGCTCAAACCATTAAAACCAAATGAAATAAAAAAACGGAAACCATCAATAAATAACCTTAAAGGCATCATAACAGTAAACAGAAAATGTATAAGAAAATAACAAAAACAATATTTTTATTGTTCAAATAAAATAATTGAAATATTGATAAATGGGCCACTGAATGACAAAATGGTTGTTGCTGTTTGAATACTGCAGGATATGAAATCAACGCAAATAAAAATAGAAAAAAGGAGCAAAAAAAACCTATTATTGGTTACAAAATGTTATGGGTTATAATCTTGATTTGTTAAAGTGGAGAGAGAGAGAAAAAGAAAGAAAATAGAGAGAGAAATTGAGATCTCAGTGGCAGCAGAACAAATGCTATTATCATGACATGTTGTGGCATTCTTTTATGTTAAATTGTTGAGGATGGTTTTTCATTCCGATAACAATTTCATGGTATGCAATAAAATCGGATTAAACGAATATGATTTGGAAAACATATATAAATATTAAAAAATGTATTTCTTTAAAATTCTTTTTTCTATTAAAAGCATATGGCCATATGTATATAATCACCGTATGGGTATAATGCACTACGTTGGTTATATTCGACATTAAAAGAATACAAAAAGAAAAATTATGCAAAACAAATATAAGACTGTGGTCAACGTCATCAGTAAATGATGAGGATTTGCTTTACCAATGGCAACAGTTTAATGAAAAATTCTCTTTTTATTCAACACTATTGCACTCAGTGGCAATTTATCGTAACGTCATATTTTACTTTATTTAAATTTAAGTTTAAAGCCACACAATAAATTTGTTTTCATAAGAATTTTATTTTAAAATTTCAAAATTATGTTTTTAAATATTTTGTGTATATTGCCGACACGTGCGTTTTAATGCAAAGTTAAGAAAATAATCGTTAAAGGTAATATCTTTTAGCTAAAAAAAAAAATTAAATCGTTCTATAAAATAGTTATTTTTACAGAAAACGAATCGACATTATAAATTTGTTAGCGAAAAATTACACTGTGCTAGTTGGAAAAAGTGACAAGCGGGGCACCCGCCTAATTCGGGTACGCTGAATCCAGTGGTGCTAACCGTTTTTTTAGGTTAGCTCTTGTTTTCGAAATATACCGTTATTTCGAAAATGGAGGAGGTTGCACAACATATATTCGCGTAATCTATATCATATATTTTTTATAAAAAATTGGTCGATATCATACATTTTTTGTGGAAAACTGATCGATATCATAAATTTTCGATTGAGAAATTATCGATATTAGAAATTTTTTTCAAGAAAATTTTTCTATATCTCTAAGTTTTTACAGAAAAGTTATCGATATCATTTTTTTATTGAAAACTGATCGATATCATAAATTTCCTATAGAAAAATTATCGATATTATAAATTTTTTAAAGAAAATTTGTCTATATCATAAGTTTTTATAGAAAAGTTATCGATATCATAAATGTTTATTGAAAACAGATCGATATCATGAATTTTTTATACAAAACTTATCATCGAAAATTAGCGGATGTTATAAATTTTTTGTAGAAAATTTCTCGATATCATAAGTATTTCATAGAAAAATTATCGATATGGTACATTTTTTATAAAAAGTAATCGATAACATAAATTTTTCAAATTTGTAGAAAACTTATCGATATCAAACACTTTTCAAAGACAATTCATTAGCATAAAAAATTTTTTCTTATGCTATAGATTATCGATATATTATTGTTAATGGAAATTTTTCGATATACATATGTATATATTTTTATCAAAAATAATCGAAATAAATATTCTGGCAAGTCATTTCCCAATGTCAAACAAATTTTTAAGGAAATATTATCAAAAAGAATTTATCTATATCTTTACATTTCTATAAAAAATTTATCGATATCATATAATTTTTATAGAAAAATTTATCGATATCACAGCTAGATTAGGTTAGGTTCAAAACGTAGTTAAGACACTAATCAGAAAACTTAAATATATAGGAAAATAGGAAATAGACAAAAATAAAGAAAAATAAAGAAAGTTGGAAAGAAACTAATACCAGAGAAGAAATTCTAACTATTAGAAATTCCTGGGGAAGCCAGGCCATTAGAGAAACCCCGGTCCAGAAAAAAAGAACCTAGTGAGACAACAACAGCAATTTTCTACAATATACTGTTACGAAAATGGAAATGGTGTTGTTAAAATAATAAGCAAAAGCTCCAAAAACAACACAATGGACTTGATCACGCATAAACAAAAGCTCCAAAAACAAAACAATGCAGTTGTTCACGTGATCAACGAATTAGTAAACATATAGCAACAAAAACAACAGACCGATGAATAAACAAAAAATATAGCAACAACGTCAGTGTATAAAAAAATATAGCAGAAAGACAAACAAACAAAACAACAACAACTCTGCCTGGACGAAAGTAAACAAGATACACGAACAACAAAAATGGAAACACGTTGTTTACATTTTTGGATTGTTCCCGAAGGTCGTCATCATCCTTCAAGGGCATTCATCACACTGTTGATCGAGTGATATAAAAGGCAAGATAAAGCGAGCAACGATGATTCAGTTAGAATTCAGTCAGCCGTGTATGAAAACACGTTATTCTCGGAGTTCGAGTGAAGTTAGTCGTGTGACGACGTCGCGTTGAATTGAGTGAGAATTCAACCAGTGGTGTGTGAAGATACGAGATCGAGTTATAATCCAGTCAGACTTGTGTGCAGCCAAGTTGCGTGAAGAAAACAGTTGTTAGTGTGGTGCTTACAAAAAAGGTTGTGAGCAAAGAAGAATAACTAACAAGTGTTGTTGTTGCTTATAAAAAAAAAGGTTATAAGCAAAGAAATATCACGAACAAGCACATATTGTGAAAATTATCATTGTATGCGTAGAATAAGTTCGAACAGTGGCACGAAAGTTGTGCAGAAAATAAAGAATTGACTTAAAATTAAACACAGATTTATTTTTATTTTATTTGCAATCTACGAGCTCATATTTATAACAAAATCTATTACAATCATAACAAATTTAAAAAAACTTTTACAAAATTTCCCTCTGTTTTAAATATCCGCCATTCAATGTTTATTTTTTTATTGTTTAAATTTGTTGCTCTTGACCTCTTTTTTTTTGTTTCTCTTTCATCTCATTTGCTTGCATTTAAATTTTCGAATTTTTTAATTAAAATCGAAACGACAAAAAGAGAAAATAATGAAAAAGGACTTCTTTATTGTTTTCATTGCATTCTGCCAATATAATTACAAATGAAATGTTCGTGTGTGTGCTTTAATAGAAATAAAATGTTGTCAGTAGTTGAACACACTGCTTTTGTAAATTTTGCGATTTGAATCCAGTGAGTCTTGCTTTTCCTATTCCAGTTTTTGTTATTAAACAGAGAGAGAGAGAGAGGGAGAATCAAATAGAGCTTCTCATTTTTTCATTCCTCTCTCTCTGAATAGGACATAAATCTCTGTCTTTATTAAGTGTAAAAATTGTCAATTGTTTTTAATTTCATGCCATTTTATGCCAAGTTAAACAGAAAAAAAAAACATCAGCAAGAATAACAACAAAAAGCCATTTAAATGCACAAAAAGAAAATACTTCTATGAACGGCAGCCAAAAGATAAACACAAACACTAATGCACAGAGCAACAGTAGTGGTGTAGAGAACTAGCAAGTGGTGAGTGGTCATAAAAACGGGTTTTTTATATTGCCATGGCACTCAAGTTGACAAATGCGTATATTGTGTGTGTGTGTGTACGGGTGAGAGAGTATTTAAGCCGTTATTAAATGCATTGTGAGTAATAAAATATGCAACATTCTGTTTGAATTGATGGCAGTTGTCTCTCCATCTTTATAAATCAAACTAAGCTGTCATATCATCTGCACTACTTGTGCAAATGAAAATTAATTTTTTTTCTTGTAATGTTTTATGCATCTCAGTGTGTAATAATTGTGAACGTTTAATTTGGTTTAATTTTTTCTATTTCTTATCCTATTTAAATCACTTTTGCTGTGTATACATTATAAAAAGTCATGGCAACTGCATTAACGTTAATCACTGCTGCAGGGGAAAGCTTAATAAATTTGTTCAAGTATGGCCGGCAGTTTATTTTCTAATGCTGTTTAGGCTTTAAAGGCTAATAATAAATTCACTGAGGCAATGGTCGTTAAATGTTAAAAAATTATCGATAACATTAAATAATTTTGGTGGTTCTTAAATAATTTAGAATAAATTGAAATTTAAAGGATTCTTGATACCCAATTAGTGGATTTCAAGAGCTTATCGTATAAAAAAAAAAAAAAAAAAAAAAAAAAAAAAAAAATACTAAACAAAACGATTAATCGATAATAAGAAAAAATCTATTACTAGGCAAACATAAAAAACTTTTAAAAAGAAAATGAATATCAGGTGGATGATGTTTCTATCTGATCTGATTCTTCTTTGTGTGTGTGAGATATCATCGAAATTTTTCATTCGTTTTTGAAGACCTATTGGTGGCATTATGTGTGGAATATAACATCGTTTAAATGGGCGCCCTGGCTTCTCTAGGTGCAGTATAACCAAAATGTCCAATTTTACAATGATATGACACAAAAAGCAGGCTGAAATGAGCCGATAAGGTAAGTGATGTTGGCTTTGAGGATTGTTTTAGTTTGCGGCTTATATAACAATTTTTTTTTTGCACATTCTTCAGTTCACATCATCCCCGCATGAGGTGACCAAGTCGTCAAATCGCTCGTGCAGAACATCCAATGTGAAATGAACTGCATCGCACGTAGCACTGTCCTGTTGAAACCACATATCGTTGGCATCTAGATCATTTAATTTAGGCCAAAAGAAGTTTGAATTCGTTGACAGTTCTTGCCGTTGACAGTGCTGTGGCCGCCAGCCTAAAATCCACATCAGACAGTGACTTTTTCGGGACGCTTTGAATGTGCTTGAATGTCATTAGAGCGGTATCGTTTCAAATTCGACAAAACGGGCTTCTCGCTAAATTAGGGTCACAGACAGAATGCCCATTTTGAAGAAAAAAAATCTATTATTTATCCAAGATGTTGAATACTATAATCGTCTGTGGTGATTTGGCAAAACAGATTGAACGAATGACCACCTAATTTAATTTAGAAATTTCTGTAGATACTGTTTTAAAATTTCGGAAACCTTGATGAACATTTCTTCAAACATGGCTACCATTTTTTATCGATTAATTTTTTTTAAATGTTTCCAATTCCAAAAGTGTTCGTTATTCCATTCATTTTAAGTTTAAGGTTTTCGGAATTTCGAAAAAATTCCAAGAATACTTAATTCAAATTCGTTCTTCTTTTGTTGTTGAATTTTCTTTTCTTTCCAACATCATTAGCTTCCCTGAAGTGCATGAAAGCAGCTCAAAGTAGTGCAAACTATTCATGCTGTTTTATGGCTCTAAACTGGTAATGCATGCACACATTCATTTCAAATGGCAATGGCATTGAGAACAGAACCGAATTTGGTTGCAGAAGATTATAATGAATTGAAAATTATGGGCGATTATTATCAGACTGTGCTAAGAAGCAGAAGAAAATAGAAGCCGAACAAAATGAGTGTGATTATCAGAAAAAAAAAACTGGCAAGAAAAAATTCAAGATTTTAAAAACAACATATTTAAGGCAACTTAATACGATACTTGGAGTAATTAATTGAACAATATTGTAGCATATGTGGCGTATACTTAATATTGCAGCAATGCAATGCAGTTGCTTATTAAGTATACGCCTTGTATGCATTTCCATTGTGTCATTTGTTTTTAATTCCAATCCACACAGTGTCACATTGCTAGTCATGAGGTGTCTTGTTCTATTTATTTAAATTGAAATCTATGGACTGAGTAATTGCATTGGAATTCCATTTCACTCAGTCTCTCTCTTTCTCTTCCTCAATGTCTCATTATTTCCCACTTCACTGGATCACATTTCAATTTTATACACTGCAAATATGATGCATTTTCTATGGCCATTGAAGAGCACAGATGCTTAGCTGCTAAAGCCATTATTTATTACACTTCTCAGTAACCTTAGAACAGGTTCCCTGATGTTCTTTTTATTTTCTTTGAATTAAAAAAAGAGCAAAAAAAAACAACAAAAAGAAAAGTAAATAAAATAGAGCAACGATTGCTGCATGAATTGTAATTTGTAATTGACTTGTTGTGTCCTTTAGAAATGTTTCAACAGGCATACTGTACTCTTACACAGGCTTGCCATCTCACTCTCGCTACTCTATCTGTTCTACGCTGTGTTTATATTCAATCTACATTTTGTTTTTTTACACTCACATACATTTTGTAATGAAATGTGAGAAAATGTAATTTATATTACTTTCCTAACCACTCTCTCTCTCTTTCTGTCTCCCACTCTAGCCATTGTTTGTTCTCTCTTCTCTTTACTTTAATACAAGAACACTTTGTTTACATTTAAACACTTTGTCTGTTTTATGAAATACAGTATCTATCATGTCTATTTCTAGGTAAAATGCGTGTGTAAATGTAAGTGTTTGTGTGCAAGGTATTCAAACAAACATGTGTGTTTGGCATAAGTAATGTTTATTAAAGCAGAGACGTAGAATGTTCAGCTTTCTTATGCACTTTGAGCCACACACACAGTGGGCCACAAAAGCAGCAAGTAGGTAGAATTTTGTAATGCCATATTTTTCAATTTTCCTCTATTTTCGGAACTATTAGAAGCCATGTATTTAAGCCTGAAATTTAGTTCAAATCGTTCATGTGGTAGCCACTAAGATGACTTTCCTTCTTCAGCATAGTGTTGGGCATGTAACCAATAAGTGAAGAACAATCTTCTTGTCTTCCTCGCCTGTACAGCTTCTACACAAATCGTTTGCCAAGTGTCCGTGACCAGGGCGTCTTGCATGAGAGTGCCTCATGACTCTACAATGACCTGTCAGGACTCTAATAACACTCACACCGAGCATGCTTCTTTAGAGTTTAACAAGACTTTTTGTATGACTTCTAACCGGTTTTTGCCAGATTTGCTTGCGTCGTTCTGTCCTGGTGTTGGGAAGCTCACAGGTCCTCAAAGGAATTCCTAAAGCAGAGGATTCATTGGAGAGTACGATGGGTTGTGCCGCACCCAGCTCTACAGTTATCTGGAATATCGTTGTGTCCTGGTAACCATATGGTGTGGATATTGTATCGTTTTGCTACCTCAATGATATATCGGCAACAGCTATACAGCAGTTCATCCCGCTAATGCTTAGTTATCTGAAAGTATGATGATATCCCGTCAGGAGTTGCATTTACAAGAATCCATAGTGCAGTCTATATTGCCAAAATCTCCTCTACAGTTATTCGGCATGTACTGCGTTATTCGAATCAATTCCAAGAAAATTCCATCACCCTCAGTGCCATTCTATTTGGTGCCATCAGTAAAGATTTGTAGGAAGGCTTTTAAAAGGTGCTCCACACCATCTTTCCTGATCTCTTTATGCGAAACAGATGTCCCGAATTTTATTGGGAAGTTGTATTGCACTGTCATGAAAGCACTACTCCCGGTAGTGACAAATTCTTTCAGAACTTTTGAGTGTAGTAACTTTAGAAATAATTTATAATTTTTGCCTCTTTCTAACCACTGTCACTAAAAACTGCAGCAGTTTAAATTCCACATACACTCAAAGCCAGTGTCTTAAAAAAAAGACGTAGAGAAGAAGTCAGTGTCTTAAAGAAGTTGTAGAGTCGTAGGTGCCATATGTAGCTTTTACTATGAATAGTTCGTTAATGCTGCTGTGACTGAATGAATTCGAATTTAATTTTTGTTAACAAGACTGTCTTGTTCTATGGCAACTAAAAGGCAGTGAATGATTGTTGTGAATACTAATCGCCTGAAAGACATTAAATTCGTATGAACTTTTACGTGTAAACATTGCAGAAACGTAGAAAAATTAATTAATAGATTCATAGAAGGCTTGAATTACATTCAATGCATTCGTTTAGAATTCTTAAGAAAACGAAAACACCTGAAAGGCATTTAAATTCAATGGCTATACTTATGGTAGATGACCTTAAAAGACACACAAATATGATCATAAATTTCGTATTAAAATTTAAAATTTTTCTTATAAATTTATTTATTATTTATTATTGTTTATTATTGTCGTTCTGGTCGTTCTTGTATCATAAAATGAAAGAAAATAAAATAAAACATCATATTAAAGCATGTCAACTTGGGGGAAACCTCATAAAATATCACCCACTCGATATACCACATACGAAAAACGACATGTTTATCGAAAATCAAATAAAAAACAGACAGAAAAACAGAAAAAAGGATTTTTCATTTTTATTAATATTGCAAACGACAGAACAAAAAAACATAGAAGAACATCAGAAAACATTTGTTCGGTTTTCATCAAACGATGCAAAAAAAATTTTTTTTGGCAACAACATTAAACACTTAGACTACACAGACTGGAATACACAATTAGAGACCAACAAAGACCTTCAGAAAGAAAAGCGAGTTTGTTTTTACAGGTAATCGATACAATTTCTATAAACATTTGCATCTATCGGAATTTTCTTTTATAGAAAATTGTAATAAATGGAAATTTTTCTTAGTTATCGAAATTTTTTTTATATGGACAATTGAATTTTGGTTTATTAAACTGAAAGCTATCGAAAATCGAAAAGTTTTTATATGGAATTATTAATAAATAATAAAATTATTGTTATCGATAAATAGTGTACAGAAGTTATCGATTAATATTTCATAGAGAATTATAGTTCCAATAAATATTGTGTAGAAGATTATTGTTATCGATAAATAATCTACCGAAGTTATCGATCAATATTCCACAAGGAATTGTAGTTGCAATAAATATTGAACAAAAAGTTATTGTTATCGAAAATTATTCTAAAAAAGGTATAGATAATTGTTGAAGTTATCGGTAAATATTCTAAATATCTTTAGTTTTCATAACTGTTGAACAAAATGAAAATTTTTTTTTGTAGATTCTAGAATGACAATTTTTGCATCTGTTGTTGTCTAGAAGATGTATTAGGTTGTTCTAATAAGGTAAGGAAATTTGCTAATTGAGTGCTATTCTTTCTATTTTAATGTTATCGAGTATATACTCAAAAGAAAATTATGGAAATCAAAATATTTCGTACAAAAAACCAAAGTTGTCGAAAAAATTAAAACAAAAACAAAAAAAAAAAAAATAATCGATTGAAATTAATTGAAACATTGTCCTGAAACTCAAGGTATACTTGCAAGTAATCGGTTTATTTTTGCACTATCGTTCCATACATAAATTGTGGGTATTTTAAAAAGAAAACGTAAATACTTTGAATTTTTGTTTCTGTTTAAACAGCAACAATAATAAGAATAATTTTAAAATATTTATGGATGTTCTGAATGAATGGAAAACAATGTTTTTTTTCTATTTTTGATTACTTTTGTGTTATGACGATGGCGATCAAAATCACCACAATTGGTCATAAAATTGGTTGCTGCTGGATTGAGTTGTATTTGTGGATGGAAGGGAATTTTATTGAAAAAAAAAAACACAAAAAAGAGAAAAAAAAAAACTTTATTAAATACTACGTTCCACATGCGTATAACAATAAAAACTCTGTTTTAAAAATAAACATTTTGCTTTTGGGCATAAACTGTGGATGGATGTTTGGTTTACCCACTCGATTTCAGCCACATAATGACGCAAAATAAATGAAACGAAACCAAAGAAATAAAAACGAAATTATTTAAAATAAAAATAAGCAAAAAACAATAAAAATTATTGAGTATATCAGAATTATTGTAGCAAGAACAACGGAAATATTCTGCAAACTAAAGAAATTAAATTTAAATTTCGATAACAAATTCTAACATTCTTAAAAAGCCACAAAAACTTATTCAAAGTATAATAAAATAAAAAATTTGCCCTAAAAGTAAGTAAATGTAATGAAATTATACAAATAACAACAAAAAAAAAAAAAAAACAGTTATCGATAAATAGTTTAAAACAAAAGAATGAAAAAACGTTTTGAATAATTTGTTTATCACTTTTTTCTTAGAATTCAATCAATGATCATATTTTTTAAGTACAATTTCTGTCGTTAATAATACAATTAAATTAAAAAAATTATCAATGACACTTATCGATGTCTTTAAAAATTTTATCGATAACCAAAAATTCTTCGATAACATAAAATATCTACAGAAAGTTATTTTATAGGACATTATTCGTTAATTAATTTTTTATTTTTTTTATTTTCGATAACTTTAATTACACAGCCCTGCAAATTTGGACTTTTTTTGTGCAAATAAAATGGCTCCAGGTGTTTCTGAAGGCATTTTGAGCGCTGAACACGAATCTGGGTTCAAAAACTTTCCATCACGTCAGGTTTTCAATTAATCAGATTTACTTGAAAATTGTTATAAACCTCGACCGCCATATTGGATCCGCCATTTTGAATTTTTTAAATCTGAATGAAGATCTGTAATCAGCGACCCCAAAAACCTCTTAGTAACAATTTTCATGTAAATCTGATTAATTTTTAAGGACCTCCGTAATGTGTTTCTTTTTCTCTTGCACCCCTTGACATAAATCCACCCCCTACTTTAAGGGTGCATGCAATCAATTTGGCTTTGGGCTCATTTTAAGGAGCAAAGATCAATTGTCATTTTCTGACAATAGCGATGGTTCTAGTGTTTAGCTCTACAATTTTTCAAAAATGGCCAAAAACGTTATTTTTGGGGGATTCAACCCCCTGACGTGATGGAAAGTTTTTGAACCCAGATTCGTGTTCAGCGCGCAAAATGCCTTCGGAAACACCTGGAGCCATCTTATTTGCAAAACCCATGCATTACTGTGTTATCTACTTTTGTTTAAAGGCATTCAAAATTTGGAAAACATGGCAAACAATAAAGTAGTTATCGATAACATTAAATTTGTATTTCTTTTATTAAATTTCCATTGAAATCTTAACTTTAATTTGCTGAGTCCAATACAGCTTATAAGATAAGAGAGACAAAAAATTATAAAAACAACACAAGAATTCAAAAATTAGAAATGCAAACAAATGCTGTCACATTTTGAACAAGAATGTTTGCCCAAAAAGAATTTCTTTTTTCGGGTGACCAGAGATGAGTAGACAGTTGTCTTTTGTTGAAATTTTGACATCAACGTGACATGCACAAAAGAACAATTATTTTTGATGGAATTCTTATGATGAAAAGAATATTAAATTACGGAAGAAAAAAAATTTAAATTTCCGCAACACAATACCATTTACAACAAGAACAACGGCAACAACAAAAAGAAAATTTCATAATAAACGAATAAATTTTAATATAAAATTTCAAAGAATAAAAGAAAAGAAAACAAGGTATTTAAATTCTGTTGGAAATGGTGTGTCATTTTGTTTACATTTACATTTTTTTTTTGTCTAGAAGAGAAATGATTCCTCATGCCACAGCCTTGACTTGTAGAAGTAGTTTAAGTAGTTTATACAACACACCTACACATGCACAAACACTTACACGTACACATTCAAATAAAATTCAAGAGTGGATGAGTGTAGAGCGATAGAGCGATAGAGAGGAACAGACAAGAACAGGAACAAGTGAAAAATTATGCAGACATTGCTGCTGCCATTGATGGAGGGAGACTTGAAATAAACTCTGAAGCAGCGACCGTGTGCCATCCATTGTTGGATTATTTTTCAGTTTTAAATTTTAACGTTGGAATTTAAAGTTTTTCATGTCAATTAAATGCAGCATCTGTTCTCATCGTTTCCTACATTTTTCAAGAGACAAAAAACCAAAAAATATTCACAACACTTGACTTCATGAGTGATTTTTTTGAAATGGAAAAACATATAAAAAATCAAGGATTTTTTTAAATATTTAAATAAAAATGTTTAATAAATAAAGAAGTTTATATCAAAAATCTCAATGATTATGCCTATAAACGGTATTTCTAAATATCGAGTCATCCAACTGGAATACAGACCATAGTGTTGAAGCCACATCTGTGAAATTAGTTGTCATTTATTCAGTCTGTTTTGCTAAATCATCATGAACGGATATAGCATTCAACAACATGTGCAAATGTTGAAATTATTTCATTGAAATGGGTATTCTACCCCGCGTGCTTCGCCCATTTTACGATCGCCATAATTGTCCCATCGAGAGGACTATTCGCAATGTGGTGGATAAATTTGAGTCCACTGGTTCAGTAAACGATTAACCAAACGCATGATCTGCCGAAGACATTACTGCTGTCCTTGAGAAAATGCAGGAGAACCGGATTCCAGTCGATTTTGTATCGCACACAAGAACTCGGAATTTTGCAGACCACAACGTGGCGAATTTTTTTGTCGTGACTTAGTCCTGCACCTTTACAAAATTCAACTGTGCCAGGATGTAAAGGTAAACAGCCATAAACAACGACGTGTCAATTTAGTTGTCATTTATTCAGTCTGTTTTGCCAAATCAGCATGGCCAACCGTAACCAACGACGTGTGTTTGCTAAATAGGCTCTAGAGCAATTGACAACTGGTCCTACTTCATCCTAAATTATGCGCCAGAGTCACAGAAAGTTTGACATTTTTTGGTCTGACCAGAGAAACCGTGGTGAACATTTGTAATATATTGCACACATAATTTTACAATCGGATTACAACATAGTTTCTCACACCACCCATGTTGTGTGAGTACAGCTACAGTTTTAATGTTGACTTTGAGCGACAGATTTTTGAGAAACTTTTCATGGCAATTTTATTTACTGAGGAGTGCTGGGAAGATATTTTTTCATATTTCGTTTTGTTCGACATGTGTGAGCTGGGGGGTTTGAATCAAAGGTTCTCGTCTAATAAGCCAGCACACTACCCACTAGACTACGGCGACTTCAATGGCATCAATAGATCTTTCAAACGAATAAAAAATATCGTGGATATCATACTCACATTTTGTTTTATTGAAATTTCAAGATGGAAAGCGTATATTAAATGACCCATTAGTTTACTTGTTTAGATTTAATAACACCACCACTACCACCACCACCACCACTACACTTTATTGATATTTTACGAGCATATTTTATTGGAATCACGAATTGTTGATTGTCATCTCAATGGCTTCTATGGTTTCATCACAGTTTTTTTTTTATAAGTGAGTACGGTTGCATAATTTTTATTAGGAACGGAAATAAAATAGATTTTTTTTGTTATTTTGGCCTGAAGGTCTCTCTATTAATGAATATAAAATAAAATAAATAAAAAAAAAATTTTAATTTTTATCTCCTCCAAATTCTTTGCCTTTGAAAGCGGCATAGAAAAAGAGGAGAATAGAAATCGTAATTAATTTGCCTGACACTTGCAATCTTGTTTGAAAAATTGATTGCTTTTCTTAAATTAGTTTTCTTCTAATACACAAAAAATAATAAAAAAAAAATAATAAAAAAAATAAAAAAAATGCTTAAAAATGACTCAATTTTTATGTGTTTATTAGCTAAAAATGCTGCTGCAAGTAGTTTAAAAATATTTCAAAAATATTTTCACTTTTTAAAGCAATTTTCAAAAGCAAAAATTTTAAACCATTTGGAGGTTGCAAAAATAAAAATTCTTCTGTAAAATATTGTTTTCGATTTTAATTTCAAATTATTCAACAGAAATACTCACTTAATAAATACTCATTAAATATTTTATTTTTTTTATCTTCGAAATTTTGTATTGAATTCTTGCATGAAAAACCATTATTTGCAGCACGTGTCTGACCCCTAAAAGCCATTATCATTTCAATTTATTTGTTATGCAAAGAAATAATAAAAATATGCAGAAATTATTTGATTTATTCTCTAAACAAATTAGTTTTAATATATTGTCATTATTATTATTATTATTATTTGTATTGTATTTTGAATATAAACAATAATAAAAACCCAATTTTTTTTAAATTCATTTGGTGGACACTTGTTGGAATAAATAAAATTGAAAACGTCAAAAAGAAAAAACTTTAAAACTCATACAATTTTCAATGGAAAAAAACCAATTAAAAGTAATTCTTCTGGCAAATTTAACAACTAAACAGAGCAACAATTTATTAAATTTATTTATCAGAAAGGTGAAGGCCATACGATCTATTGTACTCCCCTTAAACTTTTTTGGGTTCCCCTATAATGTCTCCTCCAAGCCTATTGTCCTGACAAAATTTTGAAATACTTTCCCTGCTGTTGCCTCCTGGAATGCATTAATAATTCACAGATTCCAAGAATGTGTTCCAATGATTTATTCTCATCATCAAAAAATCTATACGTAGAGCTCGAGACAATCCATGTTCGAATTGTTGTGTACGCTTGAATAAAATTAATGAAGTACGTACGTGATGTAGCTTATAGTACGAATTTCTCTTTCAAAAACTGATTTGCCAACGATGCAAAAAAGAATTCAGACGGCATTCAAAGAGCGAATTAACTTACGAGTGGATTTAGCAAAACAAAGATCTGGGGCTTCGAATGATGACAATACCTTAAGGCAGTTCTTTTCCACTTGTTGCCGATATAACTGGTGTCAGTGAAGAATGTCAGATGTCAGGGCGGTAGGCGTGGTCGCTTTTGATGAAGCTTGTGAAAAGTATACGTATCAAATTTAAAGACTCTTGCTAGAATAGGCAAAGTTTTATGGGAAAAATATTGGTTCGGATTGTATGGGGATTTGGTTTGTGCGATGGGGGTGACAAATTTTGATGAAATGTATTTTTTTTGTACCAAATTTCAATGATTTAGCTTCACTCCTTCTATTTAAAAAAAAAAAGATTTATAAAGTGGATACACTGTGCATTGTCAAGAGTTTCGAAGGCAATGGTGGTATGATAACCTGTTTTTTTTCCAACTATTTACAATCACAATAAAGTCGCCGTAGTCTAGTAGGTAGTGTGTTGGATTATTAGACGTAATAGACGTAAGACCACAGTCCAAGCCACAGGTCAGTTATCTTTAACAAAACCAATATGAAAAAATATTTCTTCGACGACTTGCTCTCAGCAGATTTCTCGCAAAAATTGTGAGAGCAAATAAAATTGCCATTAAAAGATTTTCAGAAATCTGTCCCTCGGAGTCGACTTTAAACTTTAAGTCCAGTTACTCTTGTATAAAATTAACACACACAACATAAGTGGTGTAAGAAACTAGGTCCATAATCCTGACTAAAGCAACTGAACAGTAAGTGCTTTGAATAAAACAATGTCATGAGCTGTATGCTAATTTCGATAAGAAAAATTTTCAAATGATTCTAAAATTCTCAGACAAAATTTGTGTGTAAACAATAAAATATGTGTACTTTGTATACTTTGGAGATAAACAAATATACGTAGTTGCTCAATATATTTAGTATTTTATTTAAAAAAAATTTTTAATAGTGAAAACAAAGTTATTTAGTTCATAAACTAACTTGAAAAACATTAAAGGCATTTTGTTTTGAGTAGAAAAAGTTAAAAGTTCATATGAATGACTAATCGATTAGTTATTTTTATTTATTAAAAGAAAAATTAAAAACAATTTTTTAAAAAAAGTTCAACTATATTTTGTCTTCCCTCCTCCATATTTTTAAAGCCTTCTCCGATGGAATTAATATCTCTTATGGCATATGTTTATGCCAAATCCAATACTTTACTGTACCCTTTTCCATAGCAGTGTATTAAAATATTCTTTTTTTTTTGTTTATTTAGTATTTTTTCTTATAAATATTTTCGATTAATTTTCAATTTTTTTTATTCGTTTTATTTCTTTTTAAAAAACCACTCACCTTCGTCATAAGAAAACAAAAAAAAAAAAAAAAAAAAAATTAAAAATAAACAGAAATTAAAAGAAATTTTATGAAAAAGGGAATTAAATCTTCTCTACTATAAATAAAAAATAAAAAAATTTATTTTTTTGAAATTCATATGAGAGATTAAAATTTAAAAAAAGCGAAGAAAAATTCTGAAAACAAAAGAAACCAACCAAAAAAAAAAAAACAAATCAATTCTTCTCTTCTGTGTTTTATTTTGCGTTTTTGCAAGAAAGTCTATGTAAAAATGCGAATATTCTTTAAACATCTGGGTGTGTGTGTGTGGGTGTGTGTGTATTTAAATAAACACATATCTGTACGCAACAGTGCGGTGGAAACAGTAACTGTCGTTGTATTGTTTTTCACTCACAAAGCTTTTCATTTTTTTCGTTTTTTAACTCGCCTGTCATGTTTTTCTTTTCGTTGCTTTAATTTCACGGTTTTATTGTTGTTTTTCATTCTCTCCCTCTCTCTGTAGCGTAGAAATTATATAAAAAAATTGCTTTTAAAAAGCTTTCGTTCCATTTTCTTAAGAAATTTTTTTTTTTTTAAATTCAAATTCTATTTTTAAAAATTTTCTTTAATTTTGTTGTTGTAGTATTAACATTTAAAATCTGTTTCTAAGCTTATATACCCTTGCAAGTTTGTTTTCATAATCGGATTATGGATCACAACCTTCAATAGATTGTGTTCTCCTAGTCCTTCAATCTGCTACCCCTATGGATAAACTGGAAGATGGGTCCAAGAGGAACAGCAGAAGTTCAAGAAGCATAGATCAGGGTGTTACGTGACCACAGCCTTTGATCACCTATCAAAAATAGTAAAACTAGTTCACTGCTGGGGCTCAATAATCCTAACGTCAGATTGTTAAATGGATTCGCCTCGGATGGGGATTTGGAAAGGAAAAGTAATGAAAAACGATAGAGTAGCTCCTTTGTGACTATTTGGCTCTTGGCATTATAAGGTTGAATACCCAAGAAGCGGGTTTCCTTGGGGATTTAAACATTTTATCGAGAGTCGCTGTTTTTTAAGGCGTATGTTGGCTTATTATACGAGTGCCCACCGTTTAAAGCTTAGTTTTAACGTCTCGAACAAAACGTGCAGTTTTCTGGCAAAAACTCTGAGAGTAAATGAAATTTCCATGATAATGTTCTCAAAAAATCTGACGTTCGAAGCGGGAATTAAACTGTAAGTTCTGCCCCACCTGTGTGTTGTGATAAGCTGGGTTGTCAGCGTGGCTAAAGAGTTTTAGTGAACAGTTAAGTAAGAAATTCGATAACTGATTTCAAGCTCTCCAGGGGATTATAATGGAATTACGTTGGCTGAAGAAGTCGCTGTAGTATAGTAGGTAGTGTGTTGGCTTATTAGACTGAAGGCAAAACTTCAAACCCCAGGTCAGACATCAAAACGAAATATGAAAAAAAATATTTCTTCGGCGACTTCTTCTTAGCAGATTTCTGGCAAAAACTCTGAGAGTAGATATAATTGCCATGAAAAGTTTCTCAAAAATCTGTCGTTCGGAGTCGACTTTAAACTGTAGATCCCGCCACTCATGTACAAAATTAACGCACACAACATAAGTGGTGTGAGAAGCTAGGTCGTAATCCTGACTGAAGGGTTGTAATGACCAATTATGTACGCTTGCTGAAGGGTGTGAATTTACAATCGCTTAGCTGTTCAATCTATTTCATTTCTGCTTCTTTTCTTTTACTTTTACTCTCTCTCTCTACATATATGTATA
This sequence comes from Sarcophaga caerulescens, assembly GCA_927399465.1. Taxonomy (NCBI): domain Eukaryota; kingdom Metazoa; phylum Arthropoda; class Insecta; order Diptera; family Sarcophagidae; genus Sarcophaga; species Sarcophaga caerulescens. The sequence goes on along the minus strand of OV656872.1, from coordinate 99,936,565 downwards.
TTATCGATTCTTTGCCTTCCTTTTTATTCTTTCCAGGGACAACACAAAGGGTCCCATAACCCATGATAGTTTTTGTAGTTGCCAGTACAGCTATAGACATTATCAAATCTACTATCCGGCCTTAGTTGCTATAAAGAAAAGAGTCCAAGTTATTTTCTTTCAAACTGTAGCATATCCAATTACCCCAAAAAGCATAGCATGCTTGTATCATATAAAATCCCTTTATAGCGCCGACTGTACCTATTACGTCTATAATTTCTGGCTGGCATTTCACAGTCATCCCGATAGTATTATGAAAGATAGTAATCCATTTTAATCTCATTACGTTCTGTCAATAAATTTTGGTTGCCAAATCATCCTTTTTAAATAGGTTTTCCATGCACTGGACAATGACAAAGAAAATGTTTTGTGATTTTTTCTTCTCCATTACAGCTTATGTAGACGTTGTTATAAGGTATTTACGGCCTCCGAACTTCTGTACACGGAGACCAGTGTCCTGTTATAAGAACCATGAGGTTACAAAGATAGACTCTTATTAGATTTAATTCAAATTATTTTCTGTATATATCCTTAGAGGGGCCAGTTTTATTTGATTTCTATGTAAGTGGCCCTATTGTCCCATTTTTCTTTACAATTCTGCGGAGGAATACCAATCTCACGTATAAATTTCTTTGGATTATCTGTTGCTCCAGCCTTTGCAGATGTTTTAGATTTATTGCTGTGGCTACTGTTGGTAGTTCCAATAATGAATTTAAATCGTTTAAGCCTCTGTGGCAAATCCTAATATATATTATAAATCTTTCTGTAAGTCTGTTTTTTTGTTTTTTTGTTTGTTTGTTGGTTTGTTTGTTAGTCAATCACGCCTGAACGCCTGGACCGATTTTCTTGAAATTTGGGATAAAGATCGAGCCATTGCCGGTGCAGGTTATAGGCTATAAATCTTTTCAAAATTTTGACCAAAAGGGGAAAAAAAATGGGACAAAGGGAGAAAAAATGGGCAAAAATTAGTACTTTTATGCATAAAATCTGTATTTTATCTGTTTTATAGGTAATTTTTTACGATTTAGCTTGGTTAAGTTTCCCAAATAGCTATTGGAGGTGTTCCGTTTCAAAAGTTGAACCAAAAGGGGTCCAAAACGGGGGAAAGGGGCCAAAAACGGGCAAATTGAGTGTATAGCCAATCACGCCTGAACGCCTGGACCGATTTTCTTGAAATTTGGGATATTGATCGAACTTTTGTCGGTGCAGGTTATAGGCAATAAATCTTTTCAAAATTTTGACCCAAAGGGAGAAAAAATGGGTCAAAGGGGAGAAAAAAGGGCAAAAATTAGTACTTTATGCATAAAATCTGTATTTTATCTGTTTTATAGGTAATTTTTTACGATTTAGCTTGGTTAAGTTTCCCAAATAGCTATTGGAGGTGTTCCGTTTCAAAGTTGAACCAAAAGGGGTCCGAAAATGGGGAAAGGGGCGAAAAACGGGCAAATTGAGTGCATTTATATTTAGGACTTAGAGTATTCAAAAAACTGGGTTGTTTGTTAAACCGGTTTCCGAATAATTTGAAAAATTGCGTTTTTTAAGAAACCGGTTTCAAAACCGGTTTCGAAACCGATAAACCGGTTTTTTATTTATTGTTATTTTTAATGCAAAAATTACCCAATAATTTTTTTTAATTTTTTAAACTAATCCAAACTACATAACCCGCGCAACGCCGGGTACAATCTGCTAGTTGATAATAATTCTGTCATTTTGCCAACACTTTTTAAAGAAATTTATTTAGGGAATGGGAAGAGTTGGCAATCCTTAAACATACTAATCAGTTTTTTCTTTTTTTCAATATTTTTTCTTTTTAAACCATTGTTGAAAATGTTTTTCTTAAATTCACTTTCTCCCTCTCTCTCTCTCTCTCTCTCTCTCTCTAAATCTCTCATTTATTAATTGTGTGTAATTGTGTACAAGTAATTTATTTTTGTTGTTGTAAATATTGTATTAAACACATATGCGCACAAACACACACGCACACATAATTGACAATGTACGAACAAATATGTCTTCGCATGATTGCTACACATACTTATGCAAATAAATGAGTATTTAATGAAAACACAAACACACACATATGTATATACACAGCAATAATTTTTAGTACTCTCTTTCGCTCTCGTTCACCATCTTTTGGCTTGTTAGTATTCATGATCATTTATTATGCGTATAAGAAGTATATTATAGTGATGATGATGTATAATTAATCTCTAGGTGAGACGTGTATGCATGTATGCGTGTATGTATGTAACACAGTGAGTATAATAAGTCGTATGTATGTATATGTGTATGCGTAGAGTATTTTCTAAGCAAATGAACTTGAAAAATTAATTGTTTTTAATACTGTAGATGGATGTTGTATCAAGAAGAAGAAGAAATACGAAAAAGAAAAGAAAAGGAAAAAAAAGCCAGCAGCAGCAGCAGCAATAATGAAAGTTAATGAAAAATTTTGCACATATAGACACAAACACAGACGTATTCATAGTTTTTATGTTTTTTTTTCGTTTCATTTTAAAGGAGCGTAAAAGAAAATCTTTTTTATTTAATTGAGTGGGTACTTGAAAAAGAGATGCTTTTTCTTACATACAAAATGAAATGTGTGCGTACATATGTATGTAGGTATATAATTGCTTCTAGCATATAAGATACATACATACATACATATTCACACCGAAATATGTATATGTATGCATAGATATTTTAATATTTATTTTTAATACACAATATATGCGAATTCTTTTTTTTTTTTTTGATTTTCTTTGAAAGAAAATTATTCTTTTCATAGCGCGTATATGTATATTTATTTTCGTCGATTATTTCGTTTCAATTATTCATTGATTTCCACCAGTAACCTGGTTATGGTATATAAAAATAACACACAGTGTTTTTCAATTTATTTTTAAAGAAATTTTTCTGACAAAATAATAAAATTGTGGGAAATATAATAAAAAAAAAAAAATAAAAAGAGGCTGATAAAAAATGGGTCACCTACGAAAGCTACTTTGGTCTAAATCTCTTGTACAGTTCTTCTGGTTCATCCTATTGACTACATTATATCGGCATTTTAGAACAACATTACCGTATAGATTCGATTATGAGAAGTTTTTGCACTACCCAGAGTACGTCATTGTACTGACGGAATCAAGTCACGTGATATCACACACAGATATGAGTATATCGAGTGCGTAATGTCGCTTTGTCGACCTATAGAGTCCTAGAAGTTGTATATCTACCGCTGGTATCTAAAAGAGATAGTGAAACATTCAACAGTTACTATCATGAAATTTGAACGAGTCCCCAAACTACTTTAAACGCTGAAAATCTTCTCTTTGAAGTAACGTGCGGGAAAATAATGAATTCTTAAAGCCAATTTGTTGACAAAATAGGAAATGGAGTTTCGTAAACGTTTCTCGACATGCAATGCTCTTCGTTTAACAAAACTTTCTAGCGCATCCAGCAAAATAACGTGGAACTTAAAGGCACAATTCAGAACCAACAAAGCGGCAACTGATCGTTACTGTTGTCGACTATACAACTTTGTAAACAAACCAACTTTATTCTACAGAGCCACGGTTTGTTGGGTGACTTTAGAGATAATGAATCATCAAACTAGGTTTAAGCGTTATATAAGGACGGTGGCAATCATAATAGCAGTTGTTTTTAAAACTACATCAGCTTTGGGGCATAGTTTACCATCCTTCTCCGGCTACCATCAAAGGTGTTGGTGATAGAATTGGCTGCGGACTTGGGAATGTGACTGAGGGCCATAAAAATATGGGTATAGTTTGCTTGGATATCCATATAAATTACACGACACCTGAAACTTCATTACAGATAAATTTTTTAAAAAAATTTCTAATTATCGATAAGTGTAATCGATAATTTTTTTGTTTTAATTGCATTACTATCGGCAGAAATTCCACAAAAAAAAATATGAGTATTGATTGTCGCTGTGGTCTAGTAGGTAGTTTTTGGCTTTTTAGACGTGAGGCCAGGGTTCAAACCCCAGGTCAGTCATGTTCAACAAAACGAAATAAGAAAAAATATTTCTTCGGCGACTGGCTCTCAGCAGATTTCTGGCAAAAACTCTGTAAATAAATAAAATTACCATGAAAGAGTTTCTCAAAAAATCTGTCGTTCGGAGGTGACTTTAAACTGTAGGTCCCGCCACTCTTGTATAAAATTAACACACACAATATAAGTGGTGTGAGAAGATAGGTCGTAACCTTGACTGAAGGGTTGTAATGACCTATGTATTTTGTATGTATGTATGCTCATTACAGAGTACAAAGAGAGTTTCGTCTACATATTTGGGAGTTTCTCCTTAACTGATTGTAAAGTGAGAATGCTTTACCTTTATTGGTGAAGAATATTTCAGATATAGGGGGCTTTCATATTTAACCTCAGTGTTGGTATGAAGTCACCGTAGTCTAGTAGGTACTGTGTTGGCTTATTAGACGTAAAGCCCGGGTTTGTATCCCAGGTCAGACATCAAAACGAAATATAAAAAAAAATATTTCTTCGGCGACTGCCTCAGCAGATTTCTGGCAAAAACTCTGAGTGTAAATAAACCTGCCATGAAAAAGAAATCTGTCGTTCGGAGTCGACGTTAAACTGTAGATCCCGCCACTCACGTATAAAATTAACACACACAACATGAGTGGTGTGAGAAGCTAGGCCGTAATCCTGACTGAAAGGTTGTAATGGCCAATTATGTATGTATGTTGGTATGAAATGGTTGACAGATGATCCCGTTGTAAAGTATTGACAATTCGTGAATTTTTTTCTGCAATACAGATTTCCTTTTCTATTTTCTATCTGATGGTATCAAATCCTTTTTTGTAATCTGTGAACGGGTGTGTATGGGCCTAATCTGGGCAGCGGAGGCCACAATTATTTCCAAAAAAATGAAATATTTCTTAACTAACGACGGCTAATAACTTTAAAGAAATTTACATTGTTGCCGTGCATTACAATAAACTCATAAACTTTATATTTTTAAGTTATCCGCTCGTTAGAGAATAAATTTGTGAAAGGAATTTGCATCTGTATTGACCTTATCGTGGGGTTGAAGCTGAAAGCTGGGCTAACATAGGATGATTCAATTTCAATTATGTGTGATCATCTAAAGAATACCTGGAGATTATGAGATACTATAAGAACAAGTACAGTGCGCCCTTGTATAGATAATATTAAAGATGTTTTGTGGTAACCATATTGTGCCATATTGTGAAAGGAAAATAAAATATTTTTATAGAAACTGTTTGCATACTTGTATGAAACCTAGACATACTTTCTCTTTTTTCGATATTCATGGTAATAGACATGAAAAATTTAATTGAAAAAAATAGTTTTTTTTTGCTGTGTGTTTAAAGACAAATTTTTATCAATAATGAATTTATTTTTAAAACAATACAACAAAAATTTTTTTTAAAATTGTTTTTCTTTTTCTTTTTGTGATAATGAAATAAACATGAAAAAATTATTTTTTTTTTAGAAAAGAAATGAAAACTTGTGTTAACACAACTACACTGTGAGATTATTATGATTTTGTTTAACATGATCATTATGTGGCTTATGATCATTACGATCATTTATTTTTAAATAAATTTCTTGCATAGAAAATAATTCTTTTTTTTTTTTGTTTAGTTTTGAATTTTTGTTTTAATGATTCATTGCCAGTTACATACATACATACATACATAGATGTTGTGGCGTTTGGCAATTTTCATTTTGCATGATATTGAAAATGCATGACAAGGGTGTGAAAAATTCTCTTCGGTAAACAACAAATTATTAAAAACATAAAGAAAAAAAAAAAAGAAATTAAAGGAAATCTATTTTGTTGGTATTTATTATAAACAATATGCAATTTGTTTATAATTTCTCAAGATATTAAACTTGAACTTCCTTTTCTTTTTTTGTTTAAAAATTTTTAAAGAAAAGAACAACAAAGGATATTGAATTACCTTGTCTGATACAACAATAGAAACAAAACAAAAATAAAAGAAAATTTCTAAAAATAATTTTAAAAATATAAATAGAGGGGATGAAAAACTGCTTGAAAAATAAAGTTGTAAAGTGCAACCAAAGGCAAAAAATTCCAACGTTTCATGGCAAGAGCTGGTCAGTGAGTAGTCCACAGTTCATGCAGAAGACCTGCTTGAGAATTCCAATTGAAAAGTCACTTGTGTAAGCCCAATTGAGCAATGGATGCAATGCAATTGACGAAAAGAAGACAATTGGTCTTGGCAGCAGTTATGCTGGTGCGTTGCAGCTAACGAAATTGTGTCTCCTTACACACGGACCGCAGTAAGCACAGCTTAACTCAAGCACTTGCAACACCTATGCCTGGTACCAATTTAACTTTTGATGCCGAGAATTCTTTTTAAGCCTTCTGGTTAATTAGTAAGAAATACAATTGATGACGATATCCCTTTATCCTGGCACCCATGAAGGCATTACCTTCAAACGATTCTAAACTCGCTTGCAAAACTTTCTGCATTTATAAGCAAAGCTAGACGTCAAGGTAACAACTGCAGTGTGTCTATCCAAATAAATCAGAGAAAGTCTCATCGCTGTACCAACGTTGCACAGCTTTCAGTAAGGTTTACTTATTAGACGAGAGTCCAAGGTTCAAAGCACAGATTTGATATCTTTAACGCAATGAAATATGAAGAAATTATTTTTTCGGCGACTTCCATTCAGCATTGTACTGGCAAAAAATCCGTGATTAAATAAAATTGCCATGAAAAGTTTCTCAAATCAGCCGTTGGGAGTCTAATAAGCTCCCTACCTACGACACACACATTACTCTACAACTATGTTGTTGTTGTTGGTTAAAGCTGTCGTGGTCTAGTAGGTAGTGTGTTGGCTTATTAGACGTAAGGCCTCGGTTCAAACCCCAGGTCAGGCATCTCCAACAAAACGAAATAAAAAAATATTTCTTCGACGAATTCCTCTCAGCGGATTTCTAGGAAAAAATTCGTGGAGTGAATAAAATTGCCATGAAAAACTTCTCAAAAATCTGTCGTTCGGAGTCGACTTTAAATTGTAGGCCCCACCACTCGTGTACAAAAATTAACGCACACAACATAAGTGGTGTAAGAAACTAGGTCGTAATCCTGCCTAAAGCGTTATAATGACCAATTATATACGTAAATACATATGTATTGCCTACAACCATAGGCTACGGCGTCTTTAGGCTTCACTCATGATTACATCGCCTGAAATAAATATAAAAATTGCTATTTTTCTAGTTTTCGCGACGTCGACTTTCTAGTTTCTTTATTTCTGAAGAAATCCTGTTACTTCTAATATTTCAGAGAGATAAATTTATTTTTTTTTTTTTCAATTTTATGGCTAACCGTGACGGTCTTTGTAAATAAATAATTTGTCAATAAAAACAGAAAATTAACACACCATCAGCCACTATTGTTAAGCGTTATTTGCTCTCATAATGGCTTCCGTTACATACACCCGCCGGGGCCGAAAACCACCTTCAGTGCTATTGTGTTTCTTTGATTATTTTCATTTGAAAAATATTTCCCGTTTCATTTTGCTTTTGTAATATTGTTTATGGCTAACAGCTAAATGGCTAATAGCTGGCTAATGGCTAATTTTGGCTGTTATTTTGATTTCCCCCCTCATTTAAAGGCGTTCATTTTCAGAAGGCATGTGTTTAATTAAAAAAAAAAAAAAAAAATTAAATTGTGGGTGCAATTAAAAACCCACAGAAGAATGCAAACACGTCACTGCAATTATTAATAAAAATAATACGAAATAAAAAAAAAAATTAAATAATAAAAATTCTCGTTGGCGTGGTAAAGCAAACAAAAAATATTTAATAAAGAAAAAAAATTTAAAAAAAAAAATTAAAACAAAATTTTTAAATGAAAAAATCATTTTTAAAATTAAAAGAATACACTTCTCTAAATTTAAAAAAAAAAAATAAAAATGAAATACTTTTGTTTACATATACATTTTTTAACTAACAAGGTCGTTGAAAAAAATTTCTTTGAACGCCCTTCAACTTTAAAAAAAATTTTTAAACATTAAATGATCACTGTATGCTCTGCTCAGTGAAATGACCTTGTAATTGCCACTGTAGAGTTGCTTTTTTTCCGTAATTTATTTAATTTCCCTTCCACAAATCCAACTGTTTCCTTAATGTTTCCGTTATTCTTCTTCCTCCTCTTCTTCTGCTTTTGCATTTCGTTGTTTTGAAAGTAAACAAAACCCAAGAAATTCTTTAGAAATCTCATTGTATTGGTGCACAGTGTTTATAGATTTTAGTTTAGTTCTGGACTTTTAAAATATTTGAAAATAAAACACATAATGAAACACAATAAATTTCACAAAAACAATAACTCAAGACAATATTTTAAACTACACCATTTGCCTCTAAACATTTTCCAATCGCAATTGAGAGATGGATGGCAATGAAATTTAAAAGAAAAAGAAGACATTTAATCTTTTTTCTATACCGTTTGCTCCAGCAGAGCAACGCTTTTCATTTTGTGTCCTTATGCAGCCAACAAAACTGAGCATTTTTATACAGTGACCGTAGGATACACAACTTAACTGATTGAATGGAAATACGTTTGCAAGCTTTTTAACCGCTCTGGCCTATGTCTTGGAACCTATAAAACAGTTACCTTAGGTTAGGTTAGGTTAGAGGACGTGTACTTGTCAACTGTGACAAGTACAGTACCCGGAGGTCGAATTGACCCATTGTCCTAGCTTCTCACACCACTCATGTTGTGTGCGTTGCGTTAATTTTATACGTGAGTGGGGGGACCTACAATTTAACGTCAACTCCGAACGACAGATTTTTGAGAAACTTTTATCATTGCAAATTTTATTTATTCTCAGAGTTTTTGTCAGAAATCTGCTGAGAGGAAATCGCCAAAGAAATATTTTTTTTCATATTTCGTTTTGATGCCCGACATGGGATACGTCTAATAAGATAACACACTACCTACTAGACTACGGCGACTTCTAACAGTTACCTAAAAAATATCCTAAAATTTCTTGGAAAGCTTTCGGAATTTATATAAAAGTCTAGGCAGGCGACTAGATAACGATTGCAACCTTAACCACCAGAAATCAGAACAAAAATTGCATAGAGTTCAGTAAGGTCATGACCTCTGCCTAAAGTATACGGTAGTGTAGTCTAAGAAAATAACTTCGAAATCAGTTATAAGTTGCAGCCGATTTCTCAACGACATGGCTAACAGTTCAATAATCGGCTCCGCTTAGGTAACACATGCCTTGAAAGGTATTGGATTGTCTCATGTGATTACATAGTTAAGCTAGAGCAGTAGACTTTTCATTTTCGTTCATTTGCCCTGTTGGCTAACCAAATAAAGCGCATCCTAGCACTGCCGAGGAAATCTTTAATAATCTCACCACAAACGCCAGTGGCCATCAGGCTATCAGACAACATATTATGGTTAGGTAGACTGAAGTATTGTTTCTGATGCTACAATATATTTCCAGATTTAAAGCAGGCAGAGAGGTTCATTTGACCAAGAATTTTTAGGATTTGTTCTTATGCCCCAGTTGAAGTTGCTATCATAGTGCCGCTTGTTCGCAGGCAGTACCTCTTCTGAAATTGCCTTTCCTATCCTAACTATACTCCTGCAGAGCATGTGTTATATGCTCGGACTGGCATTTAGTGCTAAGTTTGCTGATCCCTCTACTTTTCATGACAACAAGGGTTATTATAAGGCGAGAACTTCATTTTGCATATAATTAAGCAGATTTTCGTTTCATTTGGCTGTATGTTTAGTCCAATCAAATTGGCCTATTTAGTTCAGTGCTATAAGTGGTTAGAATTCTCATTTTCCTCAAAAAGTTTTACGACAAAGAAGATCAAGTTCTTTATCAGGCAATATCGCTCAGACACTATGTGTCGTGGTAACACACACAGCGCCTCTTGAAACTAAAACGTATCGCTCCCTATTTTGTTGAATGCTCGCTCCCTCAATGTCAATGCACACTGCAAGATAATTTCTTATTAGAAGAGTGGCATTCGTTCTAGTGGGTAACTTATTAATGCCGTTTCCACTGTTTCGTCGCCGCTTGATGTAAGAGAGTTGTGCAAACTTCAGCCTCTTATTTCTTATCGTATTTTCCGCTCTGGGCATCATATTTAAGGGAAACAGTGTAAAATATTTTAAAAAGAAATTACGTTCTGTCCATCCCTCCAATTACCATAACAAACCGCTATCATCATAGCAGGCCCTTTTCTCTTTTTATTTATTTTGAAACAAAGAAAAAAAAAAAACGAACAAAAAATCTTATTTTTCTTGTGTTTTTCTTTAAAAAGATTTCCATGGAAAACTGTTTATAAAAATCTAATTTAGTGGGTGGCACTATTGTTGTTATTGTTGTTTTATTTTATGTTGTTTTTAAATTCTTATTTTAGTTTTCTTTATAAAAATCAAAGAAAAAAAAATTTGAATTTATTTGCTTAAGGCTGGCTATTAAAAGACTTCACACTATAACTGGCAATAGCGAATAAGCGAATGAAGACGTCGTAATCTAGTAGGTAGTATGTTGGTTTGTTAGAGGCTAGGTCACGATTCAAACCCCAGGTCTCCAACAAAATCTTGATGACTTTCTCGCAGCAGATTTCTGACAAAACTCAGAGATTAAATGAAATTGCCATGAAAAGATTCTCAAAAGTATGTCGCCCGGAGTCGACTTTAAGCTGTAGGTTCGGCCACTCACGTATAAAATTAACACACACATGCTAAGTGGTAGGAGAAGCTAGGTTGTAATAAGCTTCTATGCAGCCCCACAAAAAATTCTAATGGAAGCAAATCACATGATCTTGGTAGGCGATTAAGCCAAAGTAGGTCACATTGTGAGGTTCATGGCAACGTTGTGCTGAAATCACTTACCATCCAGCTGCAGATTCAAGTCCAGGCTCTGAAATTATGGTAACGATTCTTTTGGATAATTTTTGAAACTTTAACCAGTTGCTATGGCTTTTTCACAATCACTTTTAGGTTCTATTGTTTTAATTTTATTTTTAATTGTAAATTTTATTTTTTAATAAAAAAAATTTTAAATATTTTATTGTTTTCATTTCAATAACTTTATTTAAATTGGGTCACCTTTAAAAGGAAAATAAAAAAAAACAATCTAAACAATCTAAACAAAGACCACTTTCCCTTACAAATTTGAAAAACAAAATCAGTTTAAAGGAAAAAATTAAAAAAAAAAATTTTTGTTTTTAAAACATAGTTTCAGGGTCATTAACGTAAACAAAGAAATTTAACTTCCCTTTTTAGTTTTGTTTATTTCTATTGGGGTTTTTAACCTCTTAGAGTGACATGTGCCAAATGCGTCCGCTTCAAACAAAGAAAGTAAAAGTCAACACAAATAAATTTCAATTTTTTTGTTCGAAATTGTTTTTGTTTTTGTATAAATTTATTGGCATTGTAAGTTACAGCACAGCAAATAGGGGCAGTTGGCTATAGAATCGATCCGATCAGGTAATTTTCCTATTTTTTATTTGTGCTGCTATAATAGAAACCCGTGACTAAGATTTTCAACAAAAAAAAAGAGCAAAAAACACGACAACAAAACAAAGATCTGTAATTATTTAATTTTTTACTTCTGATTTTATTTATAGACAATTAAAAAAGAAAAACACTTTTCAGTAGTTTGATTTTAAAAATACAAATGAATGTCAAGGCAAAAAATTACAAGATTACATATGTATGTATATGCAAATATGTTTTTAATCTTAAGAAAATAGAAATGAAAAGTACTATTTGAACTAAAGTACTTTATTGTCAGAAAAAAATTTTCCATTTTAGAAGTTTTATGTTTATTTTCCAAAAAAAAAAATTTAATTAAAAATTTTGTTTATACATAATAAGGGGTGATTTTTTAAGAGCTATAGGAAAATTTTTCAAAAAAAAAAACACATAAAATTCAGAAAAATGCATGAAATCTTTATTTGAATCGATAGTACGGTCCATGTAATTTAATGTTTGAAGATTATTTCATGCAAATGTTGACCGCGACTGCGCCTCAAATGGTCCATCCGCTTAGTCCAATTTTGGCATACTCTTTCCAACATTTCGGCCGGTATCTCACGAATAAATGCTTCAATGTTGTCTTCCAATGCGTCAATTGAAGCGGGCTTGTCTGTATAGCCCCACAAAAAATAGTCTAAAAGCGTTAAATCGCACGATCTAGGCGGCCAGTTGACCGGTCCCGAACGTGAAATGAAATGTTCACCGAATTTGCCTCTTAATAAGTCAATTGTTACGCGTGCTGTGTGGCATGTGGCTCCGTCTTGTTGAAACCACATGTCATGCAAGTCAAGCTCTTGCATTTTGGGCAAAAAAAAGTTGGATATCATCTCACGATTAAACTAACCATAAAATGGAAGAAGCGCGCGATGAACTTTCTTAACAGAGCACGCATTTTGATAATAAATGATTTGCAAGCGTTTTTCGTTTGTAAGACGATTCATGGTTAAATTATAGACCAAACTGAAGATGTTTAACAGTGAAACAAAACACGAAACGTGTGTGATCCGTTTAAACCAGTGTTGCCAAAAATATAATAGCTAAAAAATCACCCTTTATAAATTATACATCGTTTTTAATTGTTTATTTTATTGGGTATTTTTTTTTAATAAAAAAAGATAATTTTTTAAAACAAATTATCTGAATTTTTTGACAGCGTACATGATTCTTTATTGTGTATTGACATACACAATAACCCCTTCAAAGTTCAAGATCATAAATGACGTCTTTATTGGAGAGTGTAAATTGAAAACAAAAAAAAAGTAAATAAATAAAATAAAATTAATAAATAAATAAATATTCTACAATACGATTTATTATGCTCGCCTTTAAACAATTAATTATTTTTAAATAATTTTATAATATAAACATGACGACCAAAAAAAAAAAACACAAAATACTTAAATAAATAAAATAAATTATCAGACGTCCAGACACCTATGAAACAGTGCTCTTTAATATCCTTGTAACCGTTTTATGTTTTATAATGCGTGACTTGCCATTTTATATTTTGTATAGGATGGGTTTCATTAAAATATCCTTTGGCTATCCAAATTCTGTTAAAGAATTCTGGAAGCCCAAAAATCTATCGTTACAGGTATTGAAATACAAGACAACCACAAAGAAAATATTCAGCGGTCTCCTCTACATTGTCTTAGTGTAGTGCTTAAAGTGTCATCTGCAAATCCGAGTAATCAAGGCTCAAACCACTTTCAAATTAAAATGTATTAATTCTCTCCAAAAAATACATCTAGAGAAGTACTCTGCCTCCCAAGACAGGTTTTACTTACTTGCAGTTTAATATCGACTCCGAGCGATAGATTTAAACAGTTTTTCATGGCAATTTTATTCTACTCTCAGAGTTTTTGCCAGGAGACTGCTGAGAGGAAATCGCCGAAGATATATTTTTAACAATTTCGTTTTGTTTGAGATGTTTAAGAGCTGGGCATTAAACCACGAGCTCGCGCCTAGTAACCCAAAACACTACCTAATAGGTCACGGTTACATCTTAACATTACATTGTTACTTATTTTGTAGAGCTCAGGTAAAGGTGACTGAAAACGCGAAGTTAAGGATGTCCACGTTTTCAAGATAAGAGCCTGGCACTGGCATATGAAGCGTAAGATAATATATTTCTTCTGCTCAAGTCTACGCTATTGTAGACGTCATGTGAGGGAATGTCAAGTCTATCGGCTCGTCTTGTAATAGCGTAAGGGCTTGAAAGTATCGAATTAGTGAGATGTGTGGCCATGTGATTTCGGAAAGGAGGAGAATACTTAGTTTAACGGAGGCAACCGAAACGCCTATGCCCAGCAATGCCATTTTCCATGATTACCTAGTATTCTGGAGTCCATATAAGATTGAGGTTTGGCTACAGAGCCAACGTACTAAATTAAATTATTATTATAGTTTGAAAGATGTAGGATCTCAGTAATAGAAATTGATTTAGCTGTTGGCTTATACGTCCCTTCTAACAGTTTCCCTAAGGATTTAAGTTAATTGCAAAGCAAAGTCGCCGTAGTCTAGTAGGTAGTGTGTTGGCTTATTAGACGTAAAAGCCCGGGTTCGTATCCCAGGTCAGGCATCAAAACGAAATATGAAAGAAAAATATTTCTTCGGCGATTTCCTCTCAGCAGATTTCTGGCAAAAACTCTGAGAGTAAGTAAAATTTGCCATGATAAAAGTTTCTCAAAAATCTGTCGTTCGGAGTCGACGCTAAACTGTAGGTCCCGCCACTCACGTTTAAAATTAACGCAACGCACACAACATGAGTGGTGGGAGAAGCTAGGACGTTGTACAATGGGTCAATTCGACCTCCGGGTACTGTATTGGCACAGTTGACAAGTACACGTCCTCTAACCTAACCTAACCTAAGTTAATTGCAGTCCTGGTGTTCGACTGTCGTTTACTTACAACATGCCCGAGTTATTTCCTTGAGAAGTCCCCAGCATTCATAAGCAATTAAGCAAGTCTAGGTTACTTTTGTGAGGGTCTTGACCGCCAACAACTGTCCATGTAAATTAAGAAATTGTCAAGGAAAATTCTGTTACCCAGCAAACCTGGAAAACGTTTGTTAGTTTCTTAGTTAGGCAGCCTCTACAGGAGTATAATTTTAAAACTCTCAATATATATGCCACAGTCTACTGTGTTCAAAATGTTGAAGCCTGAAGAGTGCTACCAGAGGCATCCATTTAGATTCTTGTTAACGTTGCTCAAATTTTTTTAAGGTAGTGGTGAGCATGTAATCATAAAAATAATTTGTATTCTTGCCATTTTTTTATTTTGAATGTTTTTTTTTTTTGTTAATAATTTGTAATTTTTGATTAATAATTGTTAATTTCATGAAAATTTATCATCAAAAATCTTTTAAATCATCATTAATGATGATGGCCATCTTCAATGAAAGGAAAGTGAAAATAAATCGAAAATTTATTTTTAAAATAAACTATTCTGATAAAAAAAAAATCTCAATTAATTTGCATTTGAATATTTATATAATTTTTTAGTTTTTTATATATTTTTTTTTATATTTTAATAAATAAAATAAAGTGTAGGTGTTTAGATGGATAGATGGATGGACGGATGGTATTGGTGGTAATGATGATGATGATGATGATGATAAAGACTGTGAAAATCATAAACATGACAAGAACACGAACAAAATTCAAACAAAATATTGAAAACGGATGTTTGAATTGAAATTAACAAAGAAATGTTTTGTTGTTGTTTCTGTTGTCGTTTTATAGTATAAAATTTTTGATTAACTTATAATGAATTAATTTCAGTTTCTTTAACGCTTTTTTCTATTTAAAAAAAAAATTATTTTTTTTTTAAATACTTACTAACACAGCCAACACACACACACATATTTACTGTACGCTATGTACGTATTACGTTTAAGTATTGTTCTCTCAAATGGTTTCTTTCTATTTTTTAAGCATTATCTGCGCATATTTTAAGGCATTAAATGTGTGTGTATGAGTGAAAAGTGATCGTAATTGTTTTCAAAAAGCTTTTGGCAAATGATTTAAAAAAACAAAAACAAATACAATACATTTATCATTTGTTTACACATATGTATGTATGAGTATAGTATAGATGATTGGGTTGACTATAATTTGTTAAGCTTTTAAAAAGCCACAGCGAGTGTTATTGGTGAAGCGATTTTTTAAACAACAGCAGTTTGAAAAAATTCTTCGTTGAGGATACAACGCTATTATTTAGGGAGTAATTAAAAAGTAAGGAAAATGAAAAAAGAGAAATCAAATAAATTAAATACTTTGAAAGAATAAAAAAAAAATACCACAGAAAATCTATAAAAAATAAATTAAAAATAAAAAGAAAATATGCGAATAGAATTGAATTGAATTTAAAAAAAATTGAAAGTATGATAAAGAATAAAACTGTTAAAAGGAATTTTAATTAAAATTGTTGTTAACAAAAGCAATTTAAAATAAAAATACATAAGAAAAACATTGCAAAAAAATTAAAAATAAACCTGAACCTAGTGACTCAATTATTACAAAGTGTTGAAACATATATGCACAGTGTAAACAATATTACGTTTAAGAAAAAAAAAATTCGAAAATTTATTTGAAATACAAAAAATACCTTATGAATATATATGAAAATTATTATATAATATTTTTAAATATTTTTATATAGCCTGTTGTTGTTTTATGCTGTTCTAAGTGCCTCTGGTGTTAAGCCAAAAATATAAAAATTGATCACTTTTATAAATAGAAATGCTGAAAATTTTATTTTATTTTTCTCAAGAAAAGCTATGCAAAACATTACAAAAAAAAAAAAAAAAAAAAAAAAACTTTAAAACAATAATTGTTTTCAAAAAGATCATTCATTATAAAATCTTAAAAGTGTTCAAAGAAAACTAGACAAAATATGTGATTGAATATGACCTCTAATATTTCAAGTACAATCATACTAAAAACAAAAAGAAAATTACTTTGAAATAAGCTTTAAATTTATGAAATGAAATTTGCAATGAAACATACAATATACAAAATGAAATGAAATGAAACAAATTTTTCAAAGTAAAATACATTGAATTTTTTTTTTTATTTTTATAAAATATTCGGGCGTTGTAGAAGGTGTATACAATTCCAACTAAGCAATTTGAAAGTTTAATTAAACTCAAAAGGAGTAATTATTCCTACTTAATGCAGAAATTAATGTAAAATAGAAAAAATAAATAAATAAGTTAATATGGATACCTTGTCACTTAAAATACGAAGATTTGTTTTCAATTATTTTAAAGATAAAAACCTTATGTGTCCCCCTACCCTATTTCCTTAATTCCAAAACAAAAACCAAGCACTGCATGATCCATTTCATGGGCATAATGTAGTTTAAAAGTATATACAAAAAAAAAATTCGAATATTCATATTTCAATATGCTTAAATTTAATCATTTTTAAATTTTTTAATTTAATTTTTAATATTTTTCTCCTAATAACTTTTCCATTCACAACAATGAAGATAATTATTTAAAGTTACGAATCAAAAAGAAAAAGGAGAAAATCATTTTTTGGATGATAATAAAAAGCTTCTTACTTCTTGAAACAAAAGCTTAAAAAATTAATTATTATTTTTTTATTACCATTTCATTCTATTATTATTAAAAAAGAAATTAAAAAATACTCTCTTAAAACAATAATAATAATAAAAAATAGTAAAAATATATTTTTATAAGCAAACAACTAAAAGATTTATTTTTTTTGTTTAATAAAAAATTGGAAAATTAAAAAAAATGAAATTTATAACAAAAAATATTATGAAAATAAAAAGTAAAATTATATTGTATATAGAAATTTTTAAATATTAGCAGAAAACAAAAAATTTTTCAAGTAAAATACTGAAAACTAAAATTAAAAATAAAAAACGAATATTTTTTAAATTACTTTCCCAGTGGCAATATGACTGTATTGCAAAAAGAAAAAAAAATTACTCTTTTTATTAAGAATTTTTTATATCCTTTGCTCATATTGAATGATATTTTTAGTAATTTTATTATATTTTTCTTAACTTAATAACATAATTGGCTATTACAACCCTTCAGTCAGGATTACGGCCTAGCTTCTAACACCACTCATGTTGTGTGTGTTAATTTTATACATGAATAGCGGGACCTAAAGTTTTTAAAGTCCACTCCGAACGACAGATTTTTGAGAAAATTTTCATGGCAATTTTATTTGCTCTCAGGGTTTTTGTCAGAAATCTGCTGAGAGGAACTTATATTACCATTTTTATATATTTTCTCTGCCTGGTATGCAAGATATAATTTTTTTTTGCTAGAATAAATGGTAATAATACATTTGCAAAGGTATGTGAAAAAACAGCTGAGAATTATAAAGAGAGAAGATAAAGAAATCGAAGTAAACGGAATAAAAGTAATGATTATAACATTCTTTCCAAACTTCTTCAGTTAAATGGTAAAAAATATTTAACTGAGCCATTTATTTCTACTATTCCATGCTCCAAAGATTTTACACTCTCGTTACATTTTCTTCCTTTTTAAAATTCACAAAAATTTTGAATTTACATTCTGATTGCTTAAAAAATTATTTTATTTGTTTCGAATTATTTGTAAGTTGCATTGCATTTGTCAATGAAACAACTGTTTTGCAAAATTTACTTTGTTTTAGTAAATGATCTCAAAATACAAAAATAGTGAATATTATTATATTTATATGCTCGATGAATACCTTTAAAATGATTGAAAAAGAAAAAAATTATAAATACCTCCACTAGAACATTTTGTTGTTCTTTGGAAATATGATCCACTGCTAAATTCCAAAAAAAAAAAGAAAAAGTTTTTCTTTTTTTTTTTTTTAATTTCAATAAATAAACTCTCAACGTTTATGATACTCGCACATATTTTCATAACGAATCATGATCGTTTCACTAGCTAAGCAAGACAAACGAAAGAAAAAAAAAAATATTCTTTTTAGCGATGCTCAAGGACATTTAAAAATAACTGAAATTTTTAGCTAAAACTTAAACAACAACAAGAATTTTAGAAAACATTTCTATTTTTCATATTCAAAGCAAAAACAAAAATTAAAGAAAAACGAAAAACTAAAGAAAAATATATCACACATTATATGTACGTACATATATGTACATACATACAACAGCATTATACCAATAAAACATCGTTGGGTGTGTATATTTCTACCTATACACTCACCTTTTTGTGCTATACACATTCAATTATAAACGAATCTCATAAATAGCAAACACCAACCAACACTAATTAATACCAACACCAACACACTAACATTTCGAAATCAAATCATATGAATTTTTCCTACACTCAAGAAATTGCGTCAGTTGTCGTTGTGTCATCGTTAAAGATCGATCGATTGAGCTGAACTAAAAAAAAAAAAAGAATTTTTTTGTGATTCTTTAAAAAAAAATATTTAAAAAGCGGCTCGTGTGAGTTTATAGTTTTTGTTTTTCATTAAATTTTTCTGCATTTTTTTGTTGTCGTAAAATTGCAATACATACAATTTATTTTTGGTGTCATGATCTTGTCGTGTCAAAAAAAAAAAAAAAAAGAAATTGCGAAAATTGTCTACAAAACTTACATATAATTTGGGACCTAGAAATTAGAACACCAACGAAACAAGAAAAACAGAAAAAAAAAAAGTTGAAGTAAAGAAAATTGAGGAAATTTTAAAAGAATTTAATTCGCTTGAAATTGTTTTTGGAAGCAGAGAGAAAGTGTTGACATTTCGATTGTATGGACTTTGTACTGTAAGGGAAAGATACGCCAAACTTTCTGATTTTTTTTTTTGTGAAATAATCAATGTTTCCAAAAGCTTTTTTTCTTTGAAGAAAACTTTTAAGAAGCCTTATGCAAGTTTTTTGGAGTGTAGTTACTATGACGCCTTTTGTACTTACTAATGTTTTGCATAGTTTTTTGTATAACAAAAGGTTTTAAAAGTATTCTTTTTTTTTGAAAAAGCCTAAAGGTTTGGAGTAAAAACTTGGAATTTTAACTTAAAAAGTGTCAAAAGCTTTAAAGCTTTAATTCTGTATCAAAAATTAGGACGACAGAAGATTAAGAACAGCATGAACAACAACAAAAGCTTTAAACCTTGAGTAAAATTATAAGTTTTTATAGAAAAATTTACAAGATATATTATAATAACGACCAAGAGAGTTAAAAAGCTTATAAGCAGTACTATAAGATCTGTAAAGCTTTTAATACTTTATTTAAAACTTTTAAAGCCTTATAACTTTTACACGAATTAAACATTTTTTATACCAAATCTCAAGAAAAGGTTAACAAACTTTAAAATGATTTAAAAAAAAAGCTTTAAAATTATATCAATAAATCTTAAAAAGCTTTAAGTTTTATTATAAATTTTTAAGACTCTTTCTCTGACCACACAAACAGTGAAAGAAAATCTTAAAATACTTTAAAATTTAAATTTGAAACTTTCAAAGCTTAAAGCCGAATATAAATTAAAAGTTTTAATTGACAACTTTAAAGTATCGGCCCACTTTATCAGTACGTTTGGCAGAAGACGATATAATATTACCACAGTCGTCGGGAGTAGCACTTCACTCAAATATTTTCCTAATAAAAAGCAATATCTGATTCAAGTTAACTCTCTGTGTTCAGTGATCTTACATTGCTCTAAACAGAGCCTACACTTTGCCTCATACCCACTGAGGTGATATCTCAGGTAGTAGTGTTACGATCGAAAACCTACTATCCCTAATACTAGCTTTCAAGATTTATAAAGCCCTTCAGGCCAATATGCGACCCTGAAGGAGAATCTAAGGGCCACTGTCTATGGATCAGCTGTTCAAGAAAGCTTAACATTTTTATAATAGAAGCCAGGAAAAATTTTAAATGCTTTTCAAATGAATTCAAACAAGGCTCATCATTTACTAATGAAAGCAAATTAAAAAAGCTTTTTAAAGATTTAGTCTTATGATTTTTTAATTTAATTTCTGAATTACTTAAGTCTTCTAAGCTCGTTTCTTTGTTTACAATGCCAAAAAACTTGTAATATGAAAAATCGATAAAAGCTTTACTTTATCCAATATTCATTATAGGTTTTCAGAAGGTTAATTCAAAATATTTCAATGCTGTAGGTTGTAATAGCTAATAAAACTACTAGAGGGTCTTCAGACGAATTCTTGGGAATCAATAGCATATTACTCTTAATGCCTGTTTATTGAATTTAGTTAAGTCCGGTCTTTTAATGACTTATGGCTTTAAAATTATTTGTTCAAAAGTTTTTATTTCGAAAGTTGGAAACTTTTTAAATTACTTTTAAGGCAAGTTGTAAAGCCATTTTAAGGAATATCTGCTCAACTAAAAAGACTTGCTTTTAAATAATGATACAAAATTAAATTAAGAATTGAGAATTAAGAAATATTGTGAAGCCTTTTAACAGTTTTGATTTATGAATTTAAATTCAGTTTTTATTTTAATTTTTAATTTTTATTTTCTTTAATTCTTTTATTTATAGCGAACGAGTCCTTAATTTAAACGAACTTTTAACGCTTTATTTGCAACACACAACAAACCGATCAAAATGTTCAAGTCCCATTTGGAAATGATTGGTCGCAACGAGACCCCCAGCAAGAAGGCCAAATTCTGGCAATCTTACATCAGATCCTTGAAAGGTAATACAATATTTAAAAAAAACTTTTTTTTGAACAAAAATTACAGAAAAAAGAAAACAAAGAAATAAAACCAGAATCATATGTCTTGCAATTAATCAAAATGCCTGTCAATTTCACCGAAGAAAAAAAAAATTAAAAATTCTTGCAAATTTAGGTTAATATTCTCATTATGATTTCCATTGAAATAAGCAAGTGTTCCAAATATTTTATGGCTGTTAAGTAGTATTGTGCGGTTTTTTTTAATTTTGATTTGCAAGAATCTTTTTTCACACACCAAAAAAAAAAAACAATTTTTTATTGGGTACAGTTTTCAGTTGATTTTTTTTTTTATTTAATTTATTTTTTGTTTGTTAAACAATTTTGTATAGAATATTGGCAACATGCCCAAAAACCAATATTGTATAGGCCAAATAATAATAGAAAAAAATCAAATTGCAAATGCGTAAAATTTTGAAAAAAATCTTACGAACGTAAGATAAATGACGTAAAATTTAAATATAAAACAGTTTTCTTCAAAATTTCGCTTTAGAAAGGACCAAAAATATAAAAAAATTGTTTTTTGCCAGAAGACTTCGGTGAAAGACATTCGCCGAAATAATTGTTTAATTGATATTTCGTTTTGCTCGAGATATTCGAGAGCTGGGGTTTGAACCACGGTCTCTGGTCACTTAGAACTAGCACTATCTAGTAGGCTACGGCTATTTCTGCCCATAAACTCTTGGAAATTTTGGTTGCGTCTATCTTGTACATGCATGCATACATACATTATTGGTCATTACAACCCATCCGTCAGGATTACGATCTAGCTTCTCACACGACTTATGTCGTGTGTGCTAATTTTATACGGGATTTTGGCGGGACTTACAGTTTAATGTCGATTTCGAACGATAGATTTTTGAGAAACTTTTTTGTGGCAACTTTTATTTACTCTCAGATTTTTTGGCAGAAATCCGCTGCTGAGAGGATGTCGCCAAAATAATACTTTTTTCGTATTTCATTTGGGTGGGATTTGAACCGAGGCCTCATGTTTAATAAACCAACATACTAGACTACGACGTATGCCTTTTTTTATTAGATTATTTATGTCTTCCCGCAAGAAATTGACAAATTTCCATTCAGAGGCATTAAATTAGGACCTTTAGGCCTTTATTTAGGACCACTGCGTTACTACAATCAATATTTAACCCGGGAGTCTAACATTCCCTAGAGGATACCAGCTCAAGTTCACAATAATTTTTGCAGCAATCTTTATATTCGAAAAATTGGTCAAGGATGTCAGAAAGAGAGAGAGAGAGGGAGTTCAAGAGTTCACGCAAAAAATATTTTGTACTCAAATATTTTTATAATTGACGAAAGTTATGTGACAATTCAATTAAAAAACAATCTATTCTTACTTACTTTAATAGCGTCAGCCAATTTGCAGTTGCCATGTTTAAATTCACAATAATTCAACGAATGTTTTCCTTTTTTTTTTCGTTGTGCTATTTTTAAAATGAAAATTCTAAAAATGCACGCTTTAGTCACCCCATTTACTAGTGTCGTCGTCTAATGTCTGTCGTTTTATTTTATTTTTAAAAAATCCGAAAAATTAGAGAAGAAAACTTGTAGCGTTTTTGAAAAATTCTGGGGTAGCGTCTACTTTTAAATTAAGAACACAACTGAAAATGGGGAAATTGAATGCCCAATGAAATACTGCCTCAAAATAGTGCATTTAAAAATATGCTGCTCTCTTTATATGTTTATTTTTTTCTTTCTTTCTTTTTTTATGAAATATTTTCTATTCTCTGTTATATTAACTCTTTCGTTTTCTGTTTTTGTTTTTTCAATATTTTTCTAGGATCTGAGGATATCCGTGCCCATGAGACTCCAAGAGCTTCTCGCCCTTACAGCTCATACTTAGATTCTCCTGTTGCATACAGGAGCATCTTTGATGAGCCTGCCACCGCCAACGAGCGTGTACAGTCTCATGGCTACAGATATTTGCCTGTCAGCAGAGATACTTATGGCTACTCACCACGTGCCATCTACGATCACCACTACAGCAGAACAAGTAAGTTTTAACGTTTCCAACTCACTTTTTCTTTTTTCTCAACAGCTTTCCTTAAAGTAACACAAAGCCATTTAATTTTTCCTTAATTTCAATTATTTTTTTCTTTATTTTATTAAAAAATAAAAGAAACAGTCAAAGAAGACATTGCTTTAAAGCTTTATTTTTTCTAACACCAGCATAAATCATTGGCACCAACCACATCCAGAATCCATAAGCATAAGCATTAAGCACAGACACATCTATCGTATCAAGTCATAACTCTCTCTCACACTCACTATTAAAGTAGAGAAGTTCAATAAATTATTGATTATTTCGAGATGAAAGCACAATCATTAGAATTAGAATTAAATGAAGCTTAAGAAGCCTTTGTTAAATGATAGCTTTATAGGTCAATAAATTTAAGTTTTTTAATGTTTTCTCTTTACAACGCCTTATGAGTTATTAAAGACACAAACCATACCCACCGTTTAAATGATTAGCGGTCTGTAGAAGATCATGCGAATTTTTATAAAAAGTTTGTTACTCTCTAAACAAACCAAAGGCCTTAAGAAAATTGAGATAATTTTTTTCAGAAAATTTGGGGTAATTCATTGCAATCTCTTCAGTTTAACCACGCTTCACTGTAATTTTTATTTGTTGTAGTTTTCTTGAACCTTCTTCATGGAAATCCGCCTTTTATGGCAGCCCATTTTGCTGGGTCAAAAATATAAAGTGAAATATAAACTGGTAGCATAGAAAATGATTTCACATACACGCTGCATCGTGTCATAGTCACAATGGTATACAAATTCTTGCTTCAGGTCTTTACAAATGATTTCTAAAGAAAATACTTTCTTTTAATATTTTTGAATTACTGAATATGCAGTCATAGTATGCAAATATTTAAAGAAAAAATTTTAATCAAATAATTATGAGAACTACTTCTCCATAATAGAACATTTTCCATTAATTTTTAAACTCTTTCTTACCTTAACTGTAGTCATATTAGGCAAATATTTAACAGAAATATATGTAAACAATATTAAAGAATTAAAAACAAAAAATGCTTCTAATAATAATTTATTCTGAAGGTTCTGAAACCAGTTTTCCATAAAAGAAAATTTTTAACAAAGTTTTAAACTTTTTTAAAAGCAATCCCACCTGTCAGATATTTAACGAAAATAAGAAACAAATATTACAGAATTTTTGTTTTTGAAGAAAGCTGCTTCAAATATTGTTTTTTGTTGTACAATTAGATTTAGTTTTTAATGAAATTCTTTTATCAAAAGTCATACTAAACAAATATTTAATAAAAAATAAAAGTCGTAAGAATTTTTTTGAAAAGAAAGTTGCTTTAAATTATATGAACCATTTTATAATGAAAAAAGTTTTTTTTTTTTAAATTTTCTGAACTTTTCTAGACGAAGTCACATTAAGCAAATATTTGATGAGAAAAGAAAAATTGTGATTTTACATGTCTTACAGGAATGGTGGATTAATTTCCTTTTTAACATTTTTACCTCTTAAATTTCTTTTCAAGATTTTCAATATGTTCAAGGCCATTTCTTTGAAAATAACACTGAAATTTATATAAAAAATATATTCTTCCCAACCGTATAAACTTTTTGAATGGTTTTTAATTTAAAATTTGTTTTTCTGTTCGAATATTACGTCAATAGCCATGGTTTTTAAATATTTTTTCCCACACATATTATGTGAATACCTTCAACGTTTAAATGTGTGTATATAAGCGCATATTTATTATACAATATTTTTAATTATTTTTTTTAATTTTCCTTTTATATACTATAATAAATAAACAAAAGAAAAATTTCTTGGTTTACAATTTCATTTTAATAAATTTTGTTTTTGTTAAAAAAATTAAAAAAAAAATATTTGTTTTTGCACATTATTCGTATAAAATTTAATTATAAACAAAAGAACATTTCACACATAAATGTACATATATACGTATAGCTTCAAAATATACAGAATGAAAGATCAGATAACGAATATATATGTATATATCCGACGATGATGAGATTTTCCTATACTTATATGTCGTTTTTTTTTCATTTTCATTTCTTTGCAAAAATTATAAAAGCTTTTCAAAAAGCTAGTGAGACTAAACAGACGTCTAACATAGACAACAAAAACAATTTTTCGCTTTTCCTATAAATTATACAATTTTAAACAAAATATTTATAAAAATTTTTAACCAAAAAAAAATCAAAATTTTTTTCTATACACCACCTACATACTGTTAGTAAAGATCATATTGTCTTAGAGCATCATAAAATAGGAACTTTGGTGTGGGCGTTTCAAGGCTTTTTATTACTTTTTTTTTTAAAATTTATTTGAAAAGAATTTGTTTAAAATCTATGTATTTATTTATTATTGTTTTTATTTGTGTAGTTTTTAATTTCACACACCAAAAAAATTATTTTCCTTTAAAAATATACAAATTTTTCTTGTGTTTATTCCACACAAGATAATAAATTTTCTCCATTTTGAAAATTTTTAAAATTATTAAATGAACTATATTAAGGCCTTAATATATAAACATATCTTTTGGTAAACAACGTTATGCTTCTACGCATTTTGAATAAAATTTTCTGTCATTTTCTAAAGCACTGAACTTATTGTCATACCAAGCAAATATTTAGTGAAAATAAGATTTTTTTAAAAAAATATTGCTTTAAATGGTATATTTTTCTGCTATTAAAAGATTTTATCAATAAAAGAAAAATATCCATACTTTATTCAAACACTGCACATGCAGTCACACTACGCAAATATTTAATCAAACAAATGTAATTAACATTACAGGATTTCTATAAGAAGAAACTGCTTCAAATAATGTTTTATTGTGCCACTGGTAACTGCTTTTTAATAAAATAAGTATTTAAACTACTTAAAAAGCCATCACACTAAGCAAATATTTATTAAAAAAATATCCACAAGTAGTTAATAATTCTCAATTTTTTCAAAAGGTATACATATCTAAGTTACTTTTTTCTATGATACCCAACGTTTTGGTACTTTTTCATTATATGTACTTGTTCATATTCAAAGAATTATTGAAGGTTTTCTTAAGATATTTGAACATTTTAATGTACTTTCTCCAATACTTTAATACTTTAAAAGGTACTAACCTTTGTTACTTTTATGTTTAAGTTTCCTGATAAGAAAAGTACTTAATTCTTTTTCAAATATCGTATTGTGTAAATTATATTGTATATTAATGTACTTTTTAAGGTACTTTAATTTAGAACCCTTGTGGTACTTTTTATGTTTAATACATTTTCTTAAAAAAAGTACTAAATTTCTTATAAATAAATCTTTTAGTATTTTTCTTATACTTGATTATTTTTCATAAATATAAAAGTGCTTAATTCCTTAAATAAAAATTTAGAATTTTTTTGTTTGGTACTTTTTTCTAGTTGGTACATTTTTATAACTAAAACTTTATACATACATACATAATTGGTCATTACAACCCTTCAGTCAGGATTTCGACCTAGCTTCTCACACCGCTTATGTTGTTTGCGTTAATTTTATACATGGGTGACGGGACCTACAGTTTAAAGTCGA
The DNA here is from genome assembly GCA_927399465.1 of Sarcophaga caerulescens. NCBI lineage: Eukaryota > Metazoa > Arthropoda > Insecta > Diptera > Sarcophagidae > Sarcophaga > Sarcophaga caerulescens. Next base: position 99,909,679 of record OV656872.1, on the reverse strand, counting down.
CTCCGAAAGACAGATTTTTTTTTGGGAAGCTCTTCATGGCAATTTTTTTTACTCTCAGAGTTTTTACCAGAAATCTGCTGAGAGGTAGTCGCCGAAGAAATATTTTTTCATATTTCGTTTTGATGCCTAACCTGGGATACGAACCCCGGCTTTACGTCTAATAAGCCAACACACTACCTACTAGACAACGGCGACTATAAAACTTTATACTTTCTTAAAAAAAATTTAATACGATTTTGTATTTTAAAGTACTTTAGGTGGTTCTTTAATTTGTTACTTTTTTATATGTGGTATCTCTTAAGTATCCAAGTCTCTACAACTGTTTATAACAGTTTTACTTCTATTTTTAAGCCCTCTTTAGATTGGACGAACATTTAGTACATTTTTGGTACTTTTTTAAAATCAATATTTTATATAAATGAAGTACAAAATTTATATAAAAAATCATTTTTTGAAATTTTTATATGCCTATTTTTATTCAGAAAATCCTTTTTATAGCGGATCTTACTTTTCAACAAACACAATAAAATCTTTATTTATCCCAACCCGGCTAAAATCCACAATAAATTTTCTTGAGAAAAAATTTTCAAATTCAAATTATTTACAAAATTTTGTTTTTCTTTATTTCTTTCTTGCTTTATTACAACAACAAATGAACAGAAAAATATTAAAAAAATCTCTTAAAAATAACAAAAAAAAAAAATATGAAAAATTTGTGTCTAAAATAAGAATGGAGATATCTGACTGAGTCTGCCAAAAACACAATATTTTTGGGTCATCAAAATGAGTTGAAATAGTATTTGTAAAGGAAATTTGATTAAAATAGTTGAGAAATGTATTTGAAAATATCGTATTGAAAAGAATTTTGAATAAAAATCAATTTATTTAAACAAAAAAAAAAATTTTTTGCTTTAATTTCCAAAGAGAACAAAAAAATCCCTTCTGAAGGTACTTTTTTTTGGGGTACATTTTTCCATTTTAAAGCATTTTCATAGCATATTTACATTTGTATGTTCGTATTCCATTATTGCATTTCGTTTTCATTTATTCGCAACACTTAAAAGCATTTTTTATTTGCATATTTCAGCATATTTCAGCATATATATTCTTCTTGCTTTTTCTTTCTAATATTTTTCTTTCTTTTTTTACTTTTTGGCTTAAAACCTAAAAAAAATACTTTTTAACTGCTTTTATTGCTACGTTTAAACATATGCTTTCTCTTTGCTGTCCAAAATGGTAAATTTTTGCTTTTTTTCTTATGCTTAAAAATGCATTTTTATTGAGTTTTTAATGCTGCTTTTATGCTGATGCCACTGCTTGAGCAAAAGTTTAATTGAGCCCGTCATATTTCTTGTAAGTTTTTTAGCTTTTGTTTTAACTGCAAATTTTATACAAAAACTATGTTTTATGGTACTTTTTCTAATTTCTGTTCTTTTTCTCCCCTTAAAACTTTTAGTTCCAGCTAACTATGATGCAGAGAAGGCCTGGAATGATCATTTGAAGCGTATGCAAGAAATTGAACGCAGGTAAATAGAAAAGTTTTAATTAAATTTTATAATAATAACAAACAAATGAAGCGACAAAAAGTACTTTTTGTTTTATTGGGTACTTTTAAAAATTAATATTTAATTTAAAAGAGAAGAATTATGTTGATTTTAAGCTTTTATTGCAATAGGAAATGAAATTCTTACGATAGATGAAATATTGTTTTAGTACTTTTTTATGTATTTTTTCTGTGCTGGTTTTAGTACTTATTTAAATTAATTAAGAAGTTCTATTATTAAAATGCATATCACGCAAAATTTGACACTTTTTACATAATATTTTAGTATTTATTAGTACTTATGATTTTATACAAATTTGGTACTTTCTTGCAATAGAAAAAATGTGGTACTTTTTTAGTATTTCTTTTAATTAAATAAGAAAAACAATTTCGAATACTAATGGTATTTTTTTACATAAATAATAAACGCGGCATCTTTTTACGTCAATTGGTTGGTATATTTCAAGAAGGAAATACAACCAACTTGGTACTCTTTACAATTGAAAACATTTGATACTTTTCATGTTATTTTTTTTTGATAATTTTTGTAATACTTTTTACAGCATACTAAGAGTACCATTTTTGAAATACGTATATAATACAAATTTTTCAGTCGATAAAATATCAATTTGGTACTTTTGAACGAACTTTTTTCGATACCGTTTTTAATGTTCATAAAATTCAACATGGTTTTAGTTTTTCAGTACAATTTTTACGTTTCTTAATGTACCTTTTATGTACTTTTTAAAAGAGAACAAAATTTAGTACTGTATTGGTACCTTTTTCGACAATAGAATTTTTTCGAAAGCAATCGATTATTTATAATATTTTTTTTTATTAAAACTCTATATATTTGAAATTATATATTTAGTACCTTTTTATTCGAAAACCTTTGGATACTTTCTTTTTTAAATTGATTTAAAAAACTTAAATTTCTCATCTATTTTTTATCTTTTTTAGATACCCATCTCGTTACGGTTTGTATCTTAAGGACAAGCCCTACACTCCCAATGCTTTGGTCCCCTTGGAATATGAGCCCGAAGATAAATTGCTCCAAGAACTCAACAAGGGTAAGAAGGAATTGTAAATAAGTACCAAAAATAAAACAAACACACATTAAGTAAAACTAAACAACAACAACAGCAACAACAAAAATACATTTATAATTACAAAAACAACGTAACAATAAATAAAATCATGAAAAAATAATCGAAAAACTAAAAAAAAACGAAAATTTTTAAACAAATTTTTTTTTATTATTCACCGAAACACAACGAAGAAATTTTTTAAAATAAATTTAAAGAATTTTGTTTTGTCGCTTACATTAAAAATAACACAAGAAAACGAAACTTTACATGAAAGAAAGTTTTTGAAATTTTTAAATAATTTTTTTTTAAATTTTTTTCAATTAAAATAAAGAAAAAAAAGTGAAATAAAACTAAAAAAAGAAGCAGAAGAAGAAAAAATAAAATTTTAATTTATTTTTTTTTATAATATTTTTTGTAAATATTTAAGGGGCTTAGAAAAATAAATTAAAATTTTAATTTTTTTTCCTTTTTTTAATGGTTTTATTTTGTTCTTTTTATTCTTTGAATGTTAAAGAAAATTATTTAAAAATTAATTTTCTTTTCTTTTTTTTTATTTTCTTGTGCTTTTAATTACAGCTTTGAAAGTTTAAAGTTCAGTGGAATATTTAAACTTTTTCAAAGGAAAAGTTTTCTTAGGCCATTAAAAGCAAGCAATAGATTCATTTGTTTAATTAATTAACGTTTTAGCCAATAGTTGATTTACAAAACCAAAAAAACAATGAAAATTAATTAATTAATTAATGTCAATTTAAAATATAAGTTCAATATATACATAAAATAAATACATATATTAAAATATAGTTTAAATATATAAATTATAAAGAAAATATTTTAATTTGTAAATTTAATTAATGAAAAATAAAAAATAAACAACTAAAAAAATCTAAAAAAACTAAAAAAAAACGATTAAAAAACAAATTCGTTAAATGTTTCATTTTAATTTAATATAAAAAATAATAACTTTTAAGACTTTTAAAAATCAAAACTAAAAAAACAAAATCACAATTATTTATAAGGAACCTAAAGAGCAAAATAGGTGTAACTCTTAAAAAAAATTTAATTTCAATATTAAAAATAAAACTAAAAAATAATAATAAAATATAAATGAGTTATATCCCTTAAGCTTCTTTAGTTCCTTATAATAAAATAGTAAAAAAAATTATTAATTAAAGTTTTTAAATTTTTTAATTCGAAATTTATCAGAAATAGTTTCTAATGCTGTACAATTAAGCTTCAAGAAATTCTTTTAAGAACTTTAATTAATTATTTTTCTTTTTTAAATAAATAACAACCATCTCTATTCTTTTACTAAATTTTTAAGCTTAAGTCTGATATTAATAAGGTACAGTGGGACCCGCTGTATACCATAATTTAATTTTTTTTCCATAAACATTTAACAGCTGTATAAACAACAATTAACAGTAATTGAATGAAAAACTATGCATATAAATGATTAATAATTAAAAATAGTTTGGGGCCTTTTTTTGGTACCTTTTTATTAAGCGCATTAAAACTTCAGAAACATAAATATTACTTTTCTACCTATTCACATAGATTTATACCTTTTTAGCTACTTTTTATTTCCACTTTTTAGGTTTTTTTTCGTACTTTTGTGTTATTCTTTTTTTTTTTGTTAAACGCATGAAGATTTAAAAACAAATCAAACTACTTTTCTCCTTCTTCCAAATAGATTTAAATGATTAGGTACTTTATAGGTACTTTTTATTTTTAATTTATTGGTACTTTTTTGTGAAATGCATTAAGACTTGGAAATCATATCGTACCACTTTTTCTAATTTTTATTTAAAATAGATTGAAACGCTTAGGTACTCTTTAGGAATTTTACATTTTGGTACTTTATTTTCACTTTTTGGGTACTTTTTTATTAGTTTTCCTAGTCATTTTTTATATTTTTCAATGTAATAACATTTTTAGAAAATTAATATATAGTACCAAGAAAGGTACTATTTTGGTATTTTTATGTAAAATACATTGAAAATCCGAGTTTTATATGTCTCGATACTTACTTTGGAATATTAAAAATTTAGTACCTTTCTTCTTTCTTATTTTCTAATAACTTAAATGTCGTAGAATTTTCTTTAAAATAATTTGGTACTTTTTTGTAGTTTTTTTAATACAAGTCAAAACAAATATTACAATTTCGATTACTAACATAACTTCATTCAATTACTGTTAATTTTTTTTTTTTTTTTAACTAAACTGTGTACAATAAACAATTTTAACCAGAAAAAAAAAATTATTAAAATAAAAACATAAAATTAATCCCCGATACTCAACAAACAGATATTAAAACCAGCATCAATCTAAGCAAACATCGTTCAAAACGGCCAGCAGACAACAAAGGATACAAAATAAATTTTTTGATTAAAATAAACTCAAATAATAATAATTAATCCTACCCCTCGTTATTTAACTTAAGAAAAAAATACAAAAAAAAAACCAAAAACATTCAATAAAAACTCATTTTTATTAATAAAACTTAAAAAAAAAACTGTTGTTTTGATTCATTTTTTTAATATCTCAAGTCAAAAAACATAAAAGAATCATCGAAAAACCTTTTCAGAAGATTTTTGTATTTTGAAGGTTTATTTATTTTTTAATTTTATTTTTATTTTTTATTTACTAATCCTTTATTAATTTTCATTTCTTTTTCTTGTATAATTTTTTTTTTAAATTTTTTATGTTTTTAATCCTTTAACCTGTGTTAACCATGCACTTAACTTATTGTAATATTTTTTTCATAATTTCTTCATTTATTTTTAATTTCTCTTGCAATTTTTGTTGTAAATATATTTACTGCCATTAATTAATTTGTCATAACTGTATTCTCCTTTCGTCTTTTCATTCAAAAACTCTTTTCTTTTTCATTTCGACATTAAAAATGTAAAAAAAACTCAGAAAATGAAATATTTAACGAAAAAGAATTAAAGAAAATAATCGATAAATACATAAACGTATTGTATTTAAATGTTTAATGTAATTGTTTATGTGTGTGTGTGTATTGAATAATAATTTTATTGTAATTTTTTTTAATTGTTTTGCATTCCATTTGTTAAAATGTAATTGTAATGTTTTTATTGTTTTCCATTGTAAATCAATTAATTGTGGCAGTCAATATCAAGTCAAGTGTTTCACTATTAAGTCATCAATTGAATTCTTTTATTAAAAAGAGTAATTAAAATCCAGAAAAACAATAAACAAAATTGGAAATTTTAGTTTAATGTTATCGAAAAATAAGCCGTATAAATAAAGGAGAGTAAACAACGAAATAATTTTTATTAAAACAAAAAAAAAAACTTGTATAACAAGAAAAATTTCATTATAATTTTGTGATAACAAATTTTGTAAGAAAATAGTTAATAAAAATTGTTTCGATAACAAATTTAATAAAAATTTCTGTAACAATTCTTGATTCAGGTTTTCAATAATAATTTACGATGAAATTTTTTATTAAAACTTTTAAAAAAAAACTTTATTATAATTATTGATAAACATTTTCCTTTTCGATTACAATTTATTTTATTTTTTATTTATTTATTTATTTTTATCAAAATTTTTTATTGCAAAATGTTATCGAAATTTTTTTTATCGATAATTATTGAAAATTTTATATTATTTCGGTATAATAAAATTTTTTGATAAAAATAAATAAATAAAAATGAAAATAAATCGAAATAAAATTTTCGATAACATATAATATACAAAATTTTTGAAAAAAAAGAAAAAGAAAAAAAAAAATAAAAGAAACTGTTACCGAAAACGATAAATAAATCTAAAATTTTCGATAGTTATCGATAAAAGTTTTTCGACAACACTGTTTGATAAATGTTTTTAATAAAAACATCCTATAATTATTGTTAAACATTTTCGTTTTCGGTAAAAAATTCTTTTATGTCATTTCAATAAGTAAATTTGATTAAGTTTTCGATAACTATCGATAATTTTTGAATAAAGTTTTCTATTACAATTTTATTTATTATTTTCAATTACAATTTTGTTAGCAACTTTAGTCACTTTTTTAATTAGTTTTAAAGCTATTTCCAGTTTGATTTCTATTTCGATAACATTTTTCAATAATACACTTTTGTCTAACGATTGCACTATTGCCTATGCAATTACACTTTCCGAAAGAAAACTTTCATTAACATGAAAAGTTTTATTCTCAAATAAAAGACGAAAAGAGGATTTCGATAACGAAAACAATTTCCATTAGAAAATGTATAAAAAAGAAACATTTTCATTGTTCAATGACTGCAGTGAGAAATATGTGTGTGACACTACAGACATCGTTCACATTGTCATATTAAAAGATATCTGACATTAGATTTTATTTTCTGTTAATTTGATATACTAACATGTTTTTAATAAATTTATAACGATTTTAAATTTTTGGTAAGTACTAACCCGATAATTAATTATATACGAACATAAAATACCACCAACCTTAAACAAGGCCATTTAAAAAAATTCCGAATAACGTTGCAATAAGTTGTGCCTAAAAAGTAGAACACAAATGGATTAATTTAGAGATAATTTGAATTTGTGGAAATTACTCCATTATCGTTATGATGCGATAATTAAATACATATAAGCAAACAAACAAACATATTTCGTATAAGCAATGTTATTCCATTTGAAATTATCCACTGTGGCGTATGATTGTCAACAATTTATAATGAAAATTACTCATACGCTGTGTATTCAGTAAATAAGTTTACTAAAGAGGCATGAATAATGAATAATTAACATTCAAGGCTTTCAATTTATTTCACTGGCATACATCATAGATTTATGGGGCAAATATTGAATATTAATATTAATTGAAAATATTAAATGCATTGAAATATACCAATGCTGAGGAGTGGCCAATCGAAAAGTTTAACTTTTCTATACCACAAAACCAGTTTTTTAATGGCTTGCAGCCACTGAATAGGCATGGAATTGAAGACAGAGGCTTTTATATTATTTTTCAAGGTGTCAAAATATTGAAGCCTGTCCATAATTTCATTTATTTAAATAAGTGGACCTAATCCATGTCGAGAAAATGCACTCCAGCATCCGTTTTTCACTGTCTTCTGAGTGAACTGAGAATTTAATTCATGATCTTTTGTTTGTAGCTTGTGGCTTATTCGCTTACACCCCTCAAGACGAAGTCTAACGTGCAGAATCACACCCCATCTCAGTGGCCAGTTCACATAATTTTCAAGTCAGATGACCATGCCCTCAAACCGCTCGTGCAGAATATCCAATGTAGAGCAAGCTGTATGGCGCTGTGTGTTTTCTGTGTTGAAACCACATATCGTTGGTGTCCTGATCATCCAACTCAAGCAAAAATAAATTGGTTATTATCGCCTTTAACAGTGATGACATGTCCAACTCCCAAAATCCACACCAAACAGTGGCTTTTTCTTGATGCATTGGACGCTCTAGGATCTCATGTGAATTGGTATCGTCTCAAATTCAATAAATTTGTTTTTTCATCCAAAAAATTCCCTTATCGTCCTTTGCCACATTAGCAGTAGTTTCATCGACTGTAATTGTGATAACGAATTTAAATTTCCTTATCTAAGCCCATATAGAACAGGCCATATTAACATAAATAGTTTTTCACACATGTTTACTGACAGTTTAAACAAATAACAAGTGTACATATGTGTAATTGTTTTCATAATAGTATTGTGTATTATTTAAATAAAAAAAAAAAGAACTAAAATAAAATACAAAAGATTAATAACTTTCGTTTTTCAATCTTTTTTACAGCTCGCAGGTCACCTACACCCGCTCCAACACGCTACAGACGTGCTGGCAGTGAACCCTATGTACCACCACCAACCTACTGGAGCCGCCCATCAAGCACTGCTCGTGCCCCATCTGTATTCGATCGTGCACCATCGGTATTCGATCGTGCCACCAGCTTGGCACCCTTCACCCGACCACTGTTCCGTGCCAGTTCATTGGAACCATTGGATGAACTCTTTGCCAGTAAGTTAGATAAAGATAATGTTTTCGAGCGTGCTGGCTCACCAAGTCCCACTCCCGTTAAGGCTGGTCGCTGGGGACCACGCCCCACTGAAGTTGCCTATGATGCTGATGGTAATCACCTTCCCCCATTTCTCTCTCTATAGATACAAAATTTTCTTAAAAAAAAAAAAATTGTTTAAAGCAGCTTAAATTTATTCTGATCACACTTGAGAGGTGATGATGATGATGAATTTATTGGCAAAAAAAAATGTATGCTTAAAAGCTTTGTGATTTGGAACGTGAATTAGTTGTTGTTGGCCGGAAGCATCAAAGCAAATTTCTTTTATTTTCCAACCTTTTGCTTTCAAATTGGCAACCTAAGTCTATAAGTGATTTTACAATTGATTTAAAGCTTTCAGCGAATCGCCTTTTTATAACGGGTGGATTTGTTCTTTCATTCGTAGCTTTCACTATCAATCTTCACATTTTTAAAATCATTACCAAAAAAAAAAAAATATCTCTTTCAAACCCTAGCCATTCCAACCACCAACCAATCCAATTACCAGCAAATTTTGTAAAAGAGAATTGAATTTAAAACCGCATGTTTTCAAGATTGAAATTTAAATGTTTTTTTTTATTTTTTTGTTTCTGTGTTTTTTTTCCATTTTTCTATTACACACTCTTTCTAAATTACAGTTTAAATTCAGAATAATTCACAAAATGAAATAGAAGAAGAAACAAAACAAAATTACACAACATTTTTTCTCTTTCTAAACCAAACAAAAAAAAAAAATCATCATCACGATCATCAACACGATCACCATCATCATGATCACCATCAACTAACTCATGGTCATGTGTTACTATTAAAAAGAAAAAGAAAAAAGTTTCATTAAAACCGTAAACATCTATAAACGTTACTTCGTTCGTTCGCCCCTTCTTCCAAATAGGATTGCCCATCTTCCATCCCAGAAACCGCTTCAGGGATATGTTGGAACCCAATCCCAGTGCACCCATCTCAGCTTTCACTCGTGATCCCTTCTGGTGGGATATGGATGATTTAGCTCCCATTCGTGCTCTGTCACCATTCCGTGCTACTTCGGTGCCACGCGGTGGATCCGTTGCCAGGGATTCGTTCTTGTCGCCCGTCAAGAATCGCTACTTGTGGTCCAAGCATCCAGCCAGACCATTGACCCGTAAGTATAAAATATTTCTTCTTATTTTTTTTTTTTTTAATTATACACTCCCAATCCTCCAATTTTTTTTCTTTTGAATCGTGTATTAAAAACTGTTTGTCTGGTTTGCCAGACAATTTTTTCTTTAGTTAACCATAGAGATCCTCGTTTTATTGTATGATTTTAGAAATTCAGTTTTTAGTTCCCCTATGTATATAATAAATCCCCGATATAATTAAAACTTAAAACTTAAATTTTAAGATTCAATTGCATAAGAAAAGAAATTAGTTTGAAATCATTTCCATTATTGATTATCTAAATGAAGTTTTGAGTTTTCTAATGGTTAAGTAGCCAGTAATTTCGTTAAGTAGCAAAAATAAAAAGGAAAAACACCTTGGAAGCCTTGTATATAGCTTAAGACATTTAAAAAGTGCACATTTAATAAACTTTACATTATAATTTCGATTTTAAAATAATTAAGAAAAATGTAAACCTTTTACAGAAGGAGTGTCCACGAAAAAATACGGTCATAAAACCTAAGTAAATTGTCAAATTATTTAAGACTTAAATCGTGATAAGATGTCGTTTCTAATAGGTAGGTAGGTAGGTATAGGCGGCAGTCCCCCCAAGGAATCGGATGGACGCACTTAGGCCCATTGTGATACCACGGTTCATGTCAATGGAACCATGTCAAGTCCTGGAACCATTTAGAGCTTCCAATAAAGCGACTCAAGCTGCCGATGTCAATATGCGACAAATCACCTTGATCGTCGATGTAGTAGGCACCAAGATGTCTCTTTCTCCTTTGACATAGTTCCGGGCATGTTCCCAGTAGATGAAGAACAGTCTCTTCTTCATTCTCATCGCTGCAGCTTCTACAGAAATCATTTGTGAGGTGTCCCGTCCCGACTCCGATAATCGTACTGAGCATGCGTCTTTGGAGTTTAAGCTTGCAGGTCTCCATATTCGAGAATTTGTCGGAGAGTTCGTGGATCGTGCCGTGTCTGGCCAGTTCATCCGCTCTGCAGTTGCCTGGGATATCATTGCGTTTCGGAACCCAAATGATGTGTACATTATATCTCTCCGCCATCCTGTTTAGGTGTTTTCGACAGATAGGCTTCAATCAATAGGCTTCAAACAATTTTCTTTAATTTTTTTTTTAAATTCCCCTTTCTTTAATTATTTAAGAAATATTTTCTTAAACTACTTCAAAAGCTTCGACTGCTGCTACCGATCTATAGGTGGTCTTTTAAATGACATGGTATTGCGTCTGGCAAGATCCAAGTATTATAAAGAAATAAAACTTTCATCACAATCATAGCTTCTTGTAGCTTTTATTAAACTTTAGTTTTTAAACCCAAGTATTGATAACCCAACAATAAAAAACTGCAACAGGTCAAGGAAATTTAAAACATAGTTTGAACGCGTATTATGAAATCGTTAGGAAATCGTTATGAAATCTTCTATAAAAAATATTAATTTTTTTTTTGTATTTGTAAATAGTTTAGACAAAGATTTTAAAATATAATTTAAGTCTAGAAAACCATTTAAATTAATTCATTTTAACATTATTTTCTATTCTAAAAACAAATAAAACTTTCTTCTTTCACCTACCAACAGCTGAAGAAGAGGAACTTTTTGAATAACTTTTAAAAGAAACTAAAAAAAAATATTAAAAAAAATTATAAAAACAACATCGAACACTAAAAAAAATTTCATATGAAAACGATCATCGAATTAAAAGTAAATTTTAACTGACAACTAACCCAAGCACATTAAGAAAAACTTTTTTAAACGAAAATTGGTAAGAATTTTTCACCTGCAGTAGAAAACAAAAAAAAAAAAATAAGAAATTAAAAGTAGTTGTAGAAATGCATGCCAAAAAAAAAAAAAGATTTTTCTTTTAATAAAATTGCTTAAAAGCAAAACAAAGAAAACAAAATTATTGTTTGAAACACTCCTCCACCCCACAAACCTTAAGAAAGAAACTCTACTCAAAAGTAGTTGTGTAACTAAATTCTTACATTTATAACTGTATGGTAGTGTTAATGATTTTATTAGTTTGGTTTTTTATGTTTTATTGTGTAATTATTAATTAAAAAAAAATTAATTTTTAATTAAAAAATTTTCTCCTTTTTTTCTACCATTTTTTTAGCCCATCGTTCTATTTTGTAAAGTGATTTTTTAGCCGAACAAAAAACGCTAAACAAATAAGAAAAAGAAGAAAAGCAAACGACGACTACAACAATTACAACAAAAATTTTAAAACGATTTTTATTTTTTTTATTTAAAAGAAGGAAGGCCTCACGATTCTTGAACTCATTTAGCGATAAACGAAACGAAGAAGAATTTTTTTCAACTTTAAAAAAAGCCATGAGAAAGTTCATAAAAATATGATTTAAAACCATCACACTTATACACACATTATACACACAAATTGTGTTGGTTTTGTTTTGTTAAGGTGTATAATAGCCTAAGTGCCATTTATTTATTACAAATCATATTATCCTCTCGCTAAAAAAAAAATAAAAAAATAATTTTTTTTTAAATAATTTTTTTTTCTTTATTTATTTTTCTTTTATTTTTTTAATTTATTTGTTATTTTCTGTGTAAAAACAAAACAACAAGAAAAGCATTATAAAAAAAGCAAAAAAAAAATAAATTTATTAATAAATAAAATGATGATTTACATTTAAGTTTAAAAAAAAGAAGAAAAAAAAATGAAAATAAAAATCAATACTTTCTTATACTTGTTCCTTTTTTGTATACAAAAATACATTAAAAAAATATAATAATAATAATAATAACATCTAATAATAACAACAACTATACTGTAAATTGTATAAATAATTATGCTTGTGTCAAGTGTCAAATTGTTAAACAAAAAAAAAAAATTTAAAAAAAAGAAAAAAAAGAATGCCTTGTCAGCCAAGTTTTACTTAAAATTTCTTCTCATTTTTCTCTCTCTCTCTCGCTTAAAACAACAACACAAACATCAACAGCAACAGGCATTGAAAATATTAAAGTAGTTTGTAATGTTAAAAATTTAGAAAAAAAAACAATTTTTAAAAATAAAAAAATTTTATTATCATGTCTGCCATACAAAACATAAAAAATTTTAAGAAATTTTGTAATAAAATTTACAGTTCAAAACAAAAATAAAAACACCGAAAACAAAAGAGTTTTTATTCCATTAACTTACTTAATTTTGCAATTGCAAACCTTTTAGTCAATATTACAATCTAGCTTCTCACACCACCTATGCTTTGTGTCTGTTTATTTCATCCGTAATTGGTGGGGACCTACAGTTTAATGTTGAATTGAAACGACAGATTAGAGAAACTTTTCATAACAATTTTATTTACTCTCAGAATTTTTTATCCGAAGACATTTTTTTTCGTATTCTCGTTTAGTTCGAGGTGTCTGAGCTGGGGGCTTAGTGCCAAAAGGTACTTTTCTAGAAGTCACAGATCACTGTCACTAAGGCGTGGACTTGTGTACTACTGCGATCACAGTCAAAATTATCCAATATAATTGTCATTATTTGTCTAGGCCGCCTTTACTAATAGCTCTGAAGTAGATAACAAGATATTTAACGGTTACCTACATATGGTTGCCTAGACACGGGGATATTAAAATTAATAATAAAGCTGACACATTTGCTAAGACAGATAGAATAGAAAAATCGATATTGGCATTCGTCTGCGAGAAATTTACAAAGGAAAGATGGTATAATGAACCAAGTAGGACCAGACAAATCTGGCCCGCTATACATATATGCACAACAAAATTTGTTTTAACCTCAAACAGAATCTTTCTTAGCAACATCACAGCAGTTATAATGGGCTACTAGCGTCTGGAAGTTGAGAATACCTCACAACAACTTCTGTAGTAGCTGTAATAATAAGGAATAAGAATAAGCGAAGACCATAGAACATCTTCTCAGTCATTGTCCGGTACCTGAGAAGAAGGAGTCAGGAAATAACTCCCATTTATGCAGGACACTATGTTGAAACTATCGCTTAAGGAGTTACTCAAGGAGGCTGGAAATAGTATACTCCTTTATGGCTCTGAAATCTGGGCTTCTACTCTGAATACTCAAACCAGAGCTAAAAAACTGTTATCTGCGCAGAGAACAGAAGCTTTACGGGTCACATCCTCGTATCGCATGGTATCAACACAAGCCGCCTTAATAATAGCTGGAATGGTTCCCATAGACCTTCAATCAATTGAGCGCCAGATGATTTTCAACGCTAGACAGAGCACGACTCAGTCGCAGAGCCTAGAAACGATACAGCACGAAGTCGTCTTAAAATGGCAACATCGCTGGAAAAATGAACGGTACGGTAGGTGGACACACAAACTGATTCCAGAATTGCAAGTGTGGAAAAACAGAAAAAACGGCGAAATATACTACTACATAACCCAGATGCTAACCGGTCATGGATACTTCAGAGAATACCTGCATCGCATGGGGAAATGTCGCTCGCACGCAGTAGAATAACAGAAGAGCGGAGCCTGGACGCAGGCTGACAATGATGGAACTGGCACAGGTGCCAAAAGGGGTCCACCTCGAAGTAATGCAACCGTGGTTCCGAGGTGGAATGATACCCCGGTGAGGAGACAAGGCGGGTTTTTAGTCGGTATACCCAGTAGGAGAGTCCGACATACCATGTATGGTGACGACCTTCATGAATGCATAAAGCATTTTCCCTCCTTCCCGCAAAAAAAAAAAAAAAAAAAAAAAAAAAAAGGTAGGATCATGGAGGAAACAAGGCGAATGAAGAGAGAAAGCTTGGGGGGGTGTATGGTCGGCCACGAGCAAAAGATTTTAATCAGAAAACTAAGTACTATATGAAAATGGGAACAAAACTTATTAATCAGCAAACAAGTAATCTTTCGGCCTGTCGTGTACAACGTTAATGAAGCCTTAAAATAGTTTTTAAAGCACCTGCTTTTATGTGAGATTTGTATTCAATGTTTTGGAATTCCAGAGGTAGTAAAGAATTCCTAACACTTTCTTAATAAAAAATTGAGACTTGAATGGTCCTTTCGGCACTTGTAAATAGTCAGGATTCCGAATATTGCATTTTATGTCTAGAACATCAATAGCTTTTGATTCCCTCATATTTAGAGACGATGTATCATTAATTTTACTTCTACGGATGCAATAAACAATGTTTAGGAATTACGGCCATAAGTCGAAAATTTTAAATAATGTACGCAGACTAATTCTTATGGCCATTACAACTATTCCCTCTTTGCTCTTCCTTAAATTATTTTTCTGTTTTCAGTGTAATACCCACACATAGTTACAAGACATCGACTGAGTACCCTTAGTCACGCTTGCTTCAAAAAAAATTAAACCCAGTGAATCAAGCAATTTTCATTAGTGATTGTAAAAGAAAATAACGAAACTTTCCAATGAAGTTCAAAGGTCAATTAGACTCTTTCATTTACCATACAGGCCCGTCTCTGTTCGTGTTGTCTCCTCTTCAGGTTTTTTTTTTGGCATTTTTTTCTTTGTGAATTCCTGTTCCTTTTAAAAGAAACAAAGAAAGGGAGGATAAAAGTATGCTCATATCCTGTGTTATCCATTTTAATAAATATAATCCTTATTAAGTCAACAAAACTTTTTTATGTTGAATTCCATCATTATTTCTATCGTTTCGTTAAAGAAGTTTATCATAATTTGCTTGCTTTCGTTACCTTTATTTGCAGGTTACCTTAACTCCGAAAATTAAGTCCAATTCAGTTCACAATTTCTTTGTTTTGTTTTTTTCTAGCGTTTTTCTTTTTATTTTTTTAGGTACCGTTTAGGTCCTGCAGGACTTAATCAAATTAATTTGTTTTTGTTACGTTTTTTCTTTGTATTACGGTTTTAACCTTTCGGCAAAATTCCCTTTTTTGGCCACCCACAAGTGAGTGGAATTGTTTTGATGTGTGTGTGTGTGTGTGTTTAAAAGGAGTAAAAAACAGTGTTCGAGTGTGTGTGTTTAGAAAGCTGTTGCTCTCTATTGTTGCCGCTTGTATTTGTTGTTGTGGTCGCATGGAAATGAAAACATGGTTTATGGTGTCCTGGGATTGCCTTTCCTTTTAAAAACTCTACTCTCGTTAAAGCAACACATTTTCATTGTCAAATAAAGTTTCGTTTTCTTTTAAAAACCCATACATACACAAACACACACGCATACTGACATACATATTGTGTGTGTGTGTCAAGAGAAGTCCCACAGGACAAACGTCAAAAGTTTAAAAATTAATAAAAAGCATAACGAATGAAGCAAAACGAAAGAATATCTTGGGAAAACCGAATTGGAAAATTGCATTTTATTTATTTATTTATTTTGAAAATGCAAAACTTTTCAGAGCCAATATAAGTGAAATTAAATTAAATATGAGCGGAAAAGGCAATCATTTGCAATAAAGGCTGGGAACTACAGATGGTTTATGGGCCAGTTTAGAAAGGTAAACTGTACTTGAAGGTACTGGTAATCATTAAAAAATAAAAATCAAATCATTGAATAATCATTTGCTGGATTTTAGACGTTTAAGTCTACGACAACGGAAGGAATATGCCCAGTCCCTCTATATCTCAACTACCACATCACGTTTGGATGTGATTGAACCCACAGTTTTACCACCCTATTGTTACAGACCAATGTAGATCTAAGATCGCAAATCGGTGGTCATGGGACAACAGTTGTAGCATTTACGGAAAGAAGACAACTTTCTAAATGAAGAAATACTCAACTCATGGGTGAGATTAGATTACTTGAGCCCCTTGGCCATATATTCCTCTCTATTCACCAGTTGAATCAAAATTATTAGAATGCTGCAGTTTAAAAGTAGTATTCATACCGTAGTCTTCATGGGTGACACATCCAATAAAGATCATGGAAATCAGTGTATGCTTTAGATTGTACGTCGGTGATGCATGCCAGTGGGAATTTAAGCAAACACGTTCACGCCCACAGTAGTACCATTTACCAGAGAGAGACAACTTCCTCCATGGGTGAGGTGACAACACACACATAGTGACCATTTTAGGGAAGGCCATCCATAGGGCTCAACAGAAAATCCGCAGAAAAATCTTGCTGTGTAACCCTAGAATTGTGCCCTGCATGTTTACCATGATGGTGAACACAGTAATTCAAAGGCAGCGAACTCTTTTATGGAGGGATATTCTGTGGTATATAAACGACAGATATTTAGACAGAAGTGAGGGTGTTTAGCTCCCCGTGCGGATATAGGTCACTCGACAAGTTTAATTATTGCATTGTGGGTTTAATTACACGGTGCGACAGTGAAAATAAACCCGAGTAACTACATAGTCTACGTTGTTCAGTTAGTTGAGTAGAACTCAAAAATATTTTTTTTATATTTCTCGAACCCTCCAAACTTGTTTTATTTGACAAAAACTGTTTTTTTTTTGACTTTACAAATTTTACAAATTTCTTTAGAAATGTTTGAGTATCTAGACAACAAGATTTAAATTTTGGAAATCGGGTCAGAAATGTTTGAGTAATCTAGAAATTTGTCAAATAAAAAATGTTTGGAGGGTTCGAGAAATATAAAAAAAATATTTTTGAGATCTACTCAACAAAACTCATAACCTACACTATGTCATTAGCCGTGTGTATTTAATTTTTTTTATTTTGTCTGATAGACTGATAGATTGTCTGATAGATTGTCGGATAGAGAAAAATGAAAATATATTTCACAACCAAAATACTGTTTCAATAAAATAAAAATCAAAAATCATTCCTCATTTATGCCATTCCCTTCTCTTTTACTTCATTATCATTTACATTTGTGTTGTTTTTCTAATAATCAGTCCTACCAGTGCCACAAAAGCCATAAAAATTCCTTGGGATAAAAATAAATCGAAGTCAATCATCAGTCAAAGCCTTTCATTTATTCATTCATTCAGAAGTCAGTGTCACATTCATTGAAGGAGGAGGAGAAGAAGAAGAAAAATTAATTGTTATCCCGTTTATAATGTTGACTTGTGGCCTATGGAAACCACTTTTTAAGTAAAACGTTTCCATTTTTTATTCTCTTTTTTTTAGTCAATTGCTTATTATTTCTATGGCACGTTGTCTACGACAGAGTTTCTCAAGTGATGTAATAATGATGTACAATATCAGACATACGCTTATTTCCACGATCATCAAATGATGGCTCATCTACACTCACAAAGACTACGGCATGAATACTACTTTCAAACTGCAGCATTTCAATAATTTTGATTCAACTGGAGATTAGGGCAGAATATATCCCCAAAGCGTGTCATGTGTACCAATCTCAGATGGTATAGAAGGGCTGCTTATACTCCATTCCATTTTGGAGACTTAAATGGTGTGTTCTTTTAGTCATGATTGTGGTATTACCCTAAGATGGGTCTCTTTTCCTGATTGAGCAGTTTCCACCACACAAAGAGGTGGTGTGGTAGTCGCTTTCAGTATGTACTTTTATCCCACATCTTTCGGATAAAATTTGATTTATGTAGGAAGGCCGACGTGTTTCAGTCTCAGATATTGACGGATGGCATGGAATATACCATTCGGTTACGAAGAAAAAATATAATTGAGACCCAGCATTGGCCATTCAATTGGTCTTACAGTTACGATTGTAGTGTAATCCTAAGATCGCTGCCCTTCCAATTTCCAAGATTTACCCAGTGGTTGTAATAGTGTTTTCTTACGAAACCTAAGTGACAGTAAATGTCTTTCTGACGTCACATCTCCTGCACAATGCGAAAACTGACAATAACCAGTCAAATAAGACTTAAATGCCATGAGATAACATTTTAGTTAGGACTGGTTATCTAAACTAACAAAAAAAAATATATTCAATACAGCGCCAGCATATTGACAATTAAAGCGGTTTTCCGATTAAATGTTTGAGTATCTCTGCTCTGTAATTAATTTCTATCTTGGTGCCCTTTTTTTTAATTCAATTCAATTTAAAAGCGAGACAACGTTGGCAAACAACAGCAACAATAACAATTTTATTTAATAATTGAGGTCAACAATTAATAGAAATTTCTATTGAATTGTGTTTGCGTTTCATCCTTCAGTTTACTGGCCAACCAATAATAATGACTTGACAACCCTTTTAACCATTTTAACCAAACTGACAGTTTTACTCTAGCTGCGTGTGAACTTTGCATTCGTTTTTCTTGCGAAATTCAATTGTCTTGGTTCCATTAATTTTACTCTCTTTGTCCTTGTCTTTGTTTGTTTCTCGCTGACTCTCTCGCTCTCTCATTTTTTGATTAAAACGTTGCGTTTTTAAATAAAAATTTCATTTTTTTTTATTAATTTTTTTTTTTTTATTTGCTTAAAAATATTAACCAACAACAACAATCCAAAGAGAATAAATAAAACGAAACAATATTTATTGCCAGTCTCTTTAGACTTTCGGGAATATAGCATGAGAACGACGGAAGGAAACACGCCATTTAATAACGTTACATCCCATGTTATTAAGGGCCAACATGCTTATGGCGGTAAGGTCTGCCTAAGGGGATCGGGGCAAGCTTAAGAGTTAAAATGAATGGTTATGTTGGTTATCCGTTGTGTTTTTGTTTTTGTTTTTTAATTACAATTAAATTGAATTCAATTAAAGAGTGTTAAGTGGTTAAAAAGACACAGGATATATGTATATTGTAAAGAGGGCCATGGAAGGGTTATGAAAGTCATCCTAATGAACTCGTTAATGTAATAAAATAACAGTAAAATTAATGGAATGGAAACATAAGAAATACAACAACAAGTGGAAGCCATTGAAAAGAAATTATTAATTAAGTGTCGTGCCGTTTAAAATATGAGAATAAGGAATTTTATGAAAAGGATATGTATTTAAATGGCATTTAAAATATAACGTTGAAGACTATAAATATTGTATAATGACAATGCAGTTCCTTTTCTGAATAAAGTGAACATAATACATTTTATTCCCTTTATTGTTTCCAAGTAACATCAAAAATATATTGAAATTCCATTTGCTTCCATGACGAGCATGGGGTCTCATCAAATAGGCTCCATTTCCTTTTATCATGTTCTATGAATTGTTGAAATGTAAAATTGTTTCCCTTAATAAATCTCTTGATATTGATTTGGGAAAATTTATCGTGCCACTTTAGGCTTCCATTCGCTCAGATTCGTTGAAGTTGTGGGATAGCATTCGCATAGTCTAGATCTAGACTCTAGATCAGTGATGTCCAAAGCTAAAACTGTAGTTGTATTGGTGAGAGAAAGAGAACTGCACTGAAAGAAAAACTGTGTATACTTAAAAAAAAAATTCACGGACAAAATGATAAATTAAAATTTATTTTATATATCATTAATGAAATTTTCTACATTAATGCTATTATGACAGTTTCGTAGCAAAAGAATATTTTTTAAGTGTGCGGAATTTAATTTATTACGTTGTTTAGAACCAATGAATTTTAAGTCTGAAAAAATCTGTTCACTTAGATAAGTTGAGGGAAAAAATGATAAACATTTTTGATAATTCTTTTTTAATTCTGGATATAATAAATCATCCAAATTTTGCCAAAATTCGGTGATATTAATTTTATTTATGGTGAATTCACTACGCAGTATTATCAACTCCGCTTGGATTACAAAAATTCCTAGTTGATCTGTTCCTCGAACTACGCTATTCCGAGATAACGGAAGGGACTCTATAAACTTTAGATTGTGCTTAAGTTTTTTAAAACATTTATATAAAATATTTTTAATAAAAATTTCATCAGAAAATGGTCTACCATGTTTAACAATATTTAAACTTATAAGACTTGACAACTCTTTTTTTAAACTTTTATCATCTGAAGTCTTTTCGTTGGTTTCCGTATCAGATAACCAATTCTTCAGTTTTTCCAAAAAAATAATTTTATATTTTAAAAATAATTCTTCTTTTTCCCTATCACTAAATCTATCCTTATTACTATGAAAGGAATCATAGTGTCTTTTTAAAACATATCCCCTAATTTCCTTAAATGTTTTATAACATAATAGACATTGAGTATTGCCAAACGCATTCATAATCATAAAATATTTTTCGCATGCCATATTTATTTCTTTCAGTGCTCTAAACAAAAATATTGAAAGAAAATCGTACACCCGCTACACATGTGCATTCGTCGCTGGCTCAGTGACGACTAAACAAAAGAGAATAAGAATATGTGTGTTTTTTAGTCAGCACAATTGTGCTATGAAATGGACATCATTGGTCTAGATCATCCAGATTGCCAGTTAAATGCCAGATTGTGCCCCTTGCACTTGGTTTAACATTCGCCATAATATTGTGCATAGCCATGTTGAAAAGGAAAGCTAATAATGAGCAGCCTTAACGACTGGGACAGCTGTGTTATATCATCATACGGGAGTATTTTTTATGCCGAGATACAATTACTGATATTCCTTTGCAGTTGACGTACATTCATTATGGCAGACATGACTCATATCAGGCATAACAAATGGTATCAACAATACTTTGTATTTGCCACGTAGAGGGAATTGGTTCACCCCGATATTATGAAATTATTTTCCCCGCTAATGAGGAATGAATTTATAAACGGATTTATTGATTAAATTGTTACCGAGACTAAGTTTATTTAGGTATTGAGGATTCCCATTCCAAATAGAGCCGTGTAGAACGGAATTGCGGAAATTCGGATTGGAACACCCATTTTTGCTGATGGGGGCTTAAACTGAATGGGAGCATCGAGAATATCAAATAAATCATATAACAACCGCTTCCTGTATATATATAACAACTGTTGATCCTAATCTCTTATAATAGATCCGGAAATTGGAGTAAAGTCGCTGACAGTATAGACCATGTGATAAAACTGGCCCCCCGTTGCAAACCTCACATAGTTAGGTTATCTAATGACGGATGTAGAGCTGGCTTCCTTCTGGAATTCAATAGCTGGATATTGTCATGTCAGTTCGCTGAAGGGGATCCGTGAACAGATCACAACTAGGTTTCTGCAGGTTATGTAGAGATGTTCGATATAGCAATTTTACAAGACATAAACTATCTATCGGGCGCCGATAATCAATCTCTCCTAATGTTCCTAAAGGGAATTAATTGGCTGATGGGGAGAGATTGCGCTGGTAATCCCTTTGCTTTGCTTTCTTTAGTTGCTTAGAAATATCACGGGTTATGAGCTGATCCTTTCGCAGGCAGGAATACAATTTAAACCATTTGGGTAAAACCAACAAGCCCCAGGCTTTCTAACATCAACTCCCTAGCAGATCAGCCAATAGTAAACAAGGAAGTTAATTGATTTGACCCTCGCCTAAGCCAATTCGAGAGACTCATAGTTATCAAAAAGCAATCCAAATTATGCTCAAAACACTAGACTATCAACATTGGAACTTTTAGAGACCAAGCACTATAGAACAGAAATTTTTAATTGTTTGTCGTTACCAGAAAGCCGTGGGCAACGCGAAAGGAGGTGTATGACAGCATTATCCTCCTCTATGCCATTGAAGATTTTACAAAATTTAAGCTTCTAAAAATCAGGCTGTACCCGATATTACAGGTAAGTTTTGGCCCATATTACCTGCCCTAATTTCTTTAAAGCGTTAGAAGAAATAAAATAAAATTAAAGGAAGTTTAAAATCTTTGCATGCCAATAATGCAGCAGAAATCATTTTTCGTCCTCTTAAAGTTTTCTTTAAAATATAATCCGTCTATCAAATTTCTTTCGAAGTGAACGTAGTAATTCAACAGAAACCAATTTCTTACGCTTCAAAGGTCACAGACAATGTCATGGAATTTTAATCATCATTTGACAGAAAAAAAAAAACAAAGAGCGAAAAAAATGAAAAAGTTGAACAATAAAAATAAAAATAATGCCCCATTATATAGCAAAAGTTCATGCAACCAAAGGAAAGAAAAATTGTTTTTTCCTAGTGATACTCGCACGTTATTTTAAAAGCTGGCGTGCGTCCGTTTTAGCGTGTATCCCTTTTTTTTCTGAAAGGCATTTCCCTTTTTTTTTGCTGTCTTATGCCCCCATTTCATTTTGGACTAATTGAGGTCAAATGGTGTTATAAATTATATTGAAAAACAACAACAACAGCAACAATAGCAACAAAGAAATTACGTGCCTAAATTGATGCCCAAAATTATTGAGAGAAGATTAAGAGGGTAAAAGAATTTTGTTGGACTGATAAGGAAGGTACATAAGTGTAAAGTGAGGGTAAGAGATTTTGGTAATCAATTAACACAATTGCTAACAAATTTTTTAATTAATTTTTTTATTTCTTTATTTTAGAGTGTGTCTGTCTGTCCCTATTTTCAAATAATCAATCTTTAGAGGTGCTAAAAAATGTCAAGAATTTTGTTCCCTTTTTTTGTAATAAAAAATTTAAGAAATTTTTTAAGCTTTTGAAGAAAATTTATAGCCGATGACAAATTCGAATGTATGGCACGCTACACAATAACAAACTGCTGAGGATACGACCAATTCTTTATGAACATTTGCGTTTCTATCAAACAAGCACAGTTTGATTTAGTGGGTAATGATGTTGAGCCTCCTTAGCAAGTTTAGAATCATTATACTCAAATATTGTTATCATACTCATACATCATCATCATCATATTGGAGAGTCTTCATCGTACTCATACATCATCATAATACTCATACATAATCATCATAATCATTTATCGTCACCAAACTCATCACCATGACCCTCACACATCATCATACTCCTACATCATCATCATCATACTCATACATTATCAAACTCGTGGGGTATTCTTCAAGTGGAAGCCTATGTCTTCGAAAGATGTGCCCATTTTGACTTGGGCGGGGGCACATGTCAAGCAGAGGTTAACTAAATCAGTTGGGTAGTGAAAAGAGGGTCAGCTTCTACTTGGTACTGAGTAGACAGGAACAGGTAGACGGGAGAGTTTTTTGCCGCTGATATAGCCAAATGTTTTCTGTGAATATGAAAGAGATATTTGGAAAGGTAGAGAGCCGGAGTAGGGCCTTAAGCTCAATGGGTTTGAGATTATCAGAGCTTTTGTTGGATAGTTGCAATGACAAGAGATTTGAGACATGCATCAGACTTTGCAGTCGCCGGAAATGTGTTCGGCACGCGTCTAGCCCGTATTTCAAAAACCACCGCAGATTTATCGAACAAAACTAAATATGAAAAAATATTTCCTCGGTGACTTCTTCTCAGCAGTATTCTGGCAAAAACTCCAAGAAAAGTCTCTTAAAAATCTATCGTTCGCAGTCGACTTTAAACTTTAGGACCCGCCATTCATGAATAAAATTAACACAAACAACGTTGGTGGTGTGAGAAGCTAGGTTGTAATCCTAACTGAAATTTACTATATTGTTTTTTGGGTTATATTGTGTGTTGCATAAGCCCTTTAAAGTATGCTTCATTTTTTTTTTTTTTTGTGAGAGCATTGGTACTTTGTAAATTAATCCAGGAAATGTGTTTAAAAGCCGCAAAATGTTCGAAAAGGCTTAAAGAAGAAGCAACAGTTTCCTAATGGCTTAAGCGTACATCATGCTAATGACGTCAAGGGTATGACAATAGCGGTTTTGAGTACAAAGGTAATGATGATTTAACGTGCCATTCTCTTAAGGCCAAATTAATGTATTATAAGGGTTTAAAGGCAAGGTTTTTGAATATGATGACAGTAAATTACCTAAGCAAACAATACATTAATTTCAATGTTTGAAAGTGTCTGTTGTAATCAATGAAACAAACAAAAAAAAATTTAAATTTTTCGATACAATCCAGTAGGCAATTAAGTATGTTTTTATAAAATGAGTCTGATAATCAGGCCTTTATTCCAGCATTCGGCTGATAGGATCAAACTCCTTCTGTGGAGTAAGAGCGTGAAAGGAAAGATAAAGATAGGCAAAGACTCTTCTCAAACCAAGTGCGTTTGAGGCAATCGAAACTTTTGTTGGGAAACTATAACAAGAGGAGATTTTAATTACACATTAGGCTATCCAGGAATAACCTGAGATTGTTAACCGGACCTTTAGCAGGACACTGTAGACGCAGGGTAAAGTAATTTAGAAAGGAATTTGCCTCGAGACCAACATGTAGATTCTGTGGCGGTGAGAATAAATCATCAGAAAACTTTCTTGGATCCAGTAGGGCATCAATGTATTCCAGGAAGTATTGCTTGCAGCACCACTGAAATTTTTCAGGCAATAGGCTTGTAGGATACATTATAGGGATACACAACTATAAAGTTGAAGGCGAGTACTATCGACCATATGGTTACAGTACAACCTCATCGCAGTGAAAATAATATGGCTGGACAGTCCCTAAACACTACTCGTTGTGGTCTTGTGACAATATATATTCTTTTGATAGCTTTCAAACAAACAGTACATCAGTAAGTTAGATTAGGTCTCAGTAAAGCAGTGCCAACCAATGGGGGAAAATCAACCTTTTTGGCCAAATGGTTTATGCAAACAATTATGGCTCCGACTTCAGAAAAAAACACGTTTTAGCCATAATTTATTTCCACTTACACTGCCTATGGTATGTGTTTATAAGTAATATAATATATAAGTAATATGAGTCTACTTACTCATGTTAAACACTCTGTTTCCATTAAAGCTTATGTGTGTGCATGTGTGCGAGTGTTTATGAGTGTACGTAGGCACACAAAAATTTCCAACACGTGATGTTAAAGCATAATTTCAGAGAGACAAACAGTTTAGGAGCTGATTAAAATTTAATTTTGCATTTTTAAGCAGAAATTTAATTTTTTCTTTTGTTTTTATGGTTACAGAAAATAAGCCAAAATTTTCTGGCTTAATACTGATTATGTGGCATTTTAAATAATTTTTTTCTTTTTAATTTAAATTTTTTTCTAAATTTAGTTATGTTACAGCATTTAAGCAAAGCAAACTGTGTGAATCTCTGCTTCAATATCTGTTTGTGGCATTTATTCCCATTCCTCCGTTTAAACTTTAATTACCACTGTGGCTCTCTTTAAAAAATACCAGTAAACGGCCACAATTTAAATGTCGACAACCGTTATGTATGCCATATTTATTATAACCGCACTTATTGGTATTCAAGTACAAAAAAAAAAGAAGAAAAACAATAAAAACCATGAAATTAAAAAATTTCTCTCATACACATGCACACCCATATACACTTTCACTTGTTTAAACTAGACAACACAGAGAGTAGAGAAATAGAGCCATAGCGGGAGAGATAAAAACCAAAAAACCTTGAATGTATAACAAACACAAGTTTATAGTTTTTCTTTCACTCTCACTTATACGGTTCTTTTTTGTACATTCGTTTCTCTGTTGCATGTGTTTGTTCATAAAAATTCTTTAGTCTCTCTCTTTCTCTCATACTCTCTGCTGAAAACGTTTTTCTTCCATTATCATCTCATGTGTTTATTCACGATGACAGGTTTTTTGGTCGAATTACATGCACACACACACACATATAAATCCGTGTATGCATGATTATTATGCCAATATATTGGCAAACATTGTGTTATGCAGACAGAAACTATCCTCACGAATACACACACAGAGGCAGAGACAATTCAATGTTCATATACACGATAGCATATGGACATTTTTGCCTGAGTTGTTATTACTGAAACACAGTTATAAAGAGCAGCTATAATACTAGAGATTTTGTTTGTTTTTTATAAGCACAGTGGACGCAAAGCCAAAGTAAGAGTTGAAATGGGCCGTTATTATTAATTTTTTTTTTTTTAAATTGTGAAGAGATTTTCAATGAATAAATAGGTTTTCAAATGATCAAAAATTGTAAAATTATTCGCTTAGACATGATCTTTGACACAGTTACTCAAAAAATGTTTGATACTGTCAAATCGAATGAGCTTGGTGATCAATTCATTTTGCGACCACGTGATATTACTTATATTTAGAAACTTCTCATGCAATTAAATCAAAATAGGTCGTGTTTTGTAATTCGTGGCACGGTTTTGCTTTACTCACACAACCTTCATTTCATAGTCCTCAATTGCAGGCCAGAAAAAGCCTGTTACCATACAACCATTGTACTTAGATTAGGTTAGGATCGATAAATTCGGATTACCCGTAAAACTTTCTATAACAAAAGCGTTATTTTCGGCAGTGCGTATATTGAGAAAATGTACAGATCTGAACACATCCGTAATGCTTTGAGACTCTTAAAATTTCTTTATAATCTTGCCAACTCATAGTACAGTGCACAGTAGATCGATTCTGACGATCGTAATCATACTGTAATGCTCGAACAGTTGCCTCGTTTAATTCCCTCCTCTTATAGTTAATTTTAACTATTGTTAGGTGTTCTTCCATTCTTGTAAACAGCGAATCCCTCACTATGTCGCTTCTGGCCAGCAATTTGGAAACCAATAAATGGCTATGGTATATAAATAAACTTCCACACCATCGTTGAAATACACGAAACTGCAATGTTTAATTACTTTGAAAATTTTAACTTCAATGTACTAAAAACTTAGCAGTTTTTGGAAATTTTGTTTATAGATTTTTATTTGCCAACAACCCACTGTTCTTTGTTATATGTTTTGTTATTTGTTTCTGCCTTTTGTTTCCATTTATTTATTGATAGAGTTTACGAATAATGTTTGCACATGCATGATTATGGCAGCATTTGCCGGAATACATTTGCATGCATTCATTTCAATTTGCATCCATTATTACGCTTATATTTATATAAATTTCTTGTGAATTTTTCGCATGTGACTGTTCAAAATAAAATTAAAAATATTTTTTATAATAATTCCTCTTTTCAAAAAGGTCGTTAAGAAACTGCAGGAAATAAATTTTCCAAGGAAATTGATGGTTTTTTTTTGAAAATATTTCGTAAAATCAAATTAATTGCTAAGACAAGCATGAAGCAAGAATATGCATGTATTTACGTATACGTTATTACGTATACGATATTTTTTATAATAAGTATACGCACCACTGTACAACAGTTAAACGAGTAACATAGGCAAATTTATTTCAAAATTTGTTTACAAAAATTGTCTTGTAAACAACTTTAACTCTGTTATGTACTCTAAAAACCCATAAACTTTCTTTAAATTAAACAGCCTATAAAAAGATAACGGGCTCATAATATAAACAAAAATAATTTACTCTCTTCCGTACTTCCAGAACACGTAGGAATTTCTTTTGTTGACATTTTTACATTGTGGGTGGACGGCCTCTAGCACAAACACTCAATTACTCAAACAAACAGAAAATATCAACAATTACATACTAAATCTCAGTAATAACACACTCAGATTTGCTAAATTTGTTTTAAGATTTGCTTATACTCATTCACTCTCTCACAAGGTTAATAAATTTTCTTTTGAATTGTTTACATTTTTTAAACCGCTTACATAAAACAAAATTTCAACAATTATTAAATCTGATTTAAATAATTCCCAGCTAAGTTCACTGAACTGATTTTAAGATTTTTTATTTCCTTATTCTCTCTCACTCTCTCACTCAAGGTCAATAAAATATTTTTGATTTCGTTTACATTTTTTTTTTTTTTTTTATTGACAAGGACTTACTTAGGTGTATGCCTACCCAATGAAACACATAATAACAGCAATTATTGCAATCTCATTAAAATGTTACTCAAATTTGCTAAACAAGTTTTAAGGTTTGTTTACTTACATTCATCTGTACAATATTATGTTCATATAATCACTCTCTCCCTCTCTTTTAATATAGGGTGATTTTTTAAGAGCTATAGGAAAATTTTTCAAAAAAAAAAACACATAAAATTCAGAAAAATGGATGAAATCTTTATTTGAATCGATAGTACGGTCAATATAATTTAATGTTTGAAGATTATTTCATGCAAATGTTGACCGCGACTGCGCCTCAAATGGTTCATCCGCTTAGTCCAATTTTGTCATACTCTTTCCAACATTTCGGCCGGTATCTCACGAATAAATGCTTCAATATTGTCTTCCAATGCGTCAATTGAAGCAGGCTTGTCTGTATAGACATAAGCTTTAACATAGCCCCACAAAAAATAGTCTAAAGGCGTTAAATCGCACGATCTAGGAGGCCAATTGACCGGTTCCGAACGTGAAATAAAATGTTCACCGAACTCGCCGCTCAATAAGTCCATTGTTACGCGTGCTGTGTGGCATGTGGCACCGTCTTGTTGAAACCACATGTCATGCCAGTCAAGCTCTTGCATTTTGAGCAAAAAAAAGTTGGAAATCATCTTACGATTAAACTGACCATAAAATGGAAGAAGCGCGCGATGATTTTTCTTAACAGAGCGCGCATTTTGATAATAAAATTCAATGATTTGCAAGCGTTGTTCGTTTGTAAGACGATTCATGGTTAAATAATAGACCAAACTGAAGATGTTTGACAGTGAAACAAAACACGAAACGTTCGTGAGCTGTTTAAACCAGTGTTGCCAAAAAGATTATAGCTAAAAAATCACCCTTTACAAATAAAGTACCATTTGTTTCGTTTACAGTTTTTATAACATTGATAACCACTAAATACACACACACCTACATACATACATACCAAATTGAAAACAAAGTAACAACAATTATTGCTTCTCATTAAAATAATGCTCTGTCTGCTGCTGGTTTGCCTAACTCGATTCAAGGTTGGTTTACCTTTTTAGCTAAATATTTTTGTTGTTGTTTTTATTACAAAGCTTCCGTTATTATCATATTATAATTTTTGTTATTGTTTTAAGGGAATTAAAAAGAGAATTCATTTTGTGATGGTTTGATTTTTATTTTTGTATTTACCTGATTGTAATTGTTGTTGTTGTTTGTACAATCAAATCCCTAAAGATTGCCGAAGAACCGAACAGAAGAACATTAAAATAATTACAATACACAACAACAGGGAGCATAACAGAAACAAATACAATAAAAGGTTTTTCGTAGCATACTTAATATATCTCTATCACAATAAACAGTCTTTGTTAAGCAAAGCAAAGCAAATAAAGCGAATAAGTGAGAGGGAGAGAGA
The DNA here is from genome assembly GCA_927399465.1 of Sarcophaga caerulescens. Classification (NCBI taxonomy): domain Eukaryota; kingdom Metazoa; phylum Arthropoda; class Insecta; order Diptera; family Sarcophagidae; genus Sarcophaga; species Sarcophaga caerulescens. Next base: position 99,879,874 of record OV656872.1, on the reverse strand, counting down.
GAGAGAGAGTAGGCGAAATATAGTTATTGTTAAAGGAGAAATCAATTCACTTGTATAGACCAGTATTGAAAAATTCAGTACTTTAGTACTTTTTTCAGTACTTTTCCATTTCAAAAATACCGCAGTACCCCCACGACGCTTTCAGTACTTTTTTATTATTACGTATTTTATGTCGTGTGCTTTTCAACTATTAATGCATTAGCAACGTAATACTAATGGTAGAATTTGTCTTTAGGCCCGGTTAGCCAAACGTCCACGGAACGTACGTTCGGTTTTATAATTCAAAAAGCAATGAGACAAATGATTTCGGTAAGCATTAACATTGCTCTTCATATGCTACAAACGAAAGTATGGCTAGTTTTTCTGTTCCGTACCATACGTGCATTAAATATGAAGAAATAAATAATCTAGTAGGTAGTGCGCTGGCTTACTAGATGTGAGCCCCCGGTTCATACCCAATGTCAGACATCTCCAAAATAACGGAAAATAAAAAAAATATTCCTGCGGCGACCTCATTCTGTCAAGAACTCTGAAAGTAAATAAAATTGCCATGAAAAGTTTCTCGAAAATCTGTCGTTCGGAGTCGACTTTAAACTGTAGATCTGGCCACTCATGTATATATAGAATAACGCACACAACCTAAGTGGTGTGAGAAGATACTCTGCCGGCAACTCAACTAATTTTTAATGCATTATAAGTTAACTTTTTCTCAGCTAGTTGTGGTTGACTCTTAGATTATTTTTAATGGGGCCAACTGACTATTTTAACATGGTGGTGTCATTGGCAGTAGTCAATTGTCCGACTCTGCATAACTTTTCAACTAACTTAAAGTCAGTTATATAATAGTTAACTTAAAGTTAACAACTTTTCAACTAACTTAAAGTCATACATACATAATTGGTCATTACAACCCTTCAGTCAAGATTATTGACCTAGTTTCTCACACCACTTATGTTGTGTGTGTTAATTTTATACATAAGTGGCGGGACCTACAGTTTAAAGGCGACTCCGAACGACAGATTTTTTGAGAAACTTTTCATGGCAATTTTATTTACTCTCAGAGTTTTTGCCAGAAATCTGCTGAGAGGAAATCGCCGAAGAAATACTTTTTGTATTTTGTTTTGATGATGTCTGGCCTGGGGCTCGAACCCTGGCTTTACGTCTAATAAGCCAACACACTACCTACTAGACTACGGCGACTTCAAACTTAACTTAAAGTCAGTTAACAATTTTTGCCAAAATCGGCCACAACTGACTTCTTGAGCTTCTAAATAATGGTAATCCATCTATATTTAAATCAATTATAATTTTTTGGCAATCGAGTATGTCACTTAAACACCTAAATATTTGTTTTCTTATCCCAAAGTGGTAATACACGCCCGGAAAAACTTTTGTTATTTCTAATTTGTCACGTTTGTGTTTAATAAATGAATTAGCACTTAAAGGCACATCCAAATTTTCTTCGACCAATATTTTTAATAGTTCTTCGAAACACCCGCGAGATGGCCTATTTTTAAAATACCAATCTCCAATTTTTTCTTTAAAAGTCTTTTTTTCGTCAAATTGTTCATTGGATGCACTAATGCTTTCAACACTTTCTCCATCTAGAAAAGTATGTTTGGAGAAAAATGGGTGTTTCAATGGATTTGAACTATTATTTTTTAATTTATTTAAATTATCAAAATTATTAGTTTTTAATTTGTTTAAAAATTTATTTTATTCTTTTTTAAAAAGTCTTTTTAAATTTCTTCTACTTGTGCCACTCATTTTAAACAATAAAAATTATATAATTTTTGAAGCTACAATAGCACTTAAACGAATTCAAATAGTAAAAAATAGAGAATAAAAAAACAACGGTTTCATTTTGAATAAATTCTGCATAACATTTCAATTAGCTATTAGTTAATCTAAAAATAGTTCAGAAAAAGGTGCAATTGAAAAAACAATATTATCAGAAATAGCATAAACGTTTTAAATTATGGGGAAATTCTGCATAACATTGTAGTTAGTTTATAATTAGTCTAAAAACAAAATCATTAAAAGTCTGATCTGGTAAAAGAGAGAACAGAGAGAAAACAAATCTCACAAACAAGAAGCTCTCAATAATAAATAAACGTTTCGTTTTTGGGTGAGTTCTGCATAACATTGCAGTTAGCTTATAGTTAGTCTAAAAGAGTTATCTAAAAGTGTGTTATTTTCGTAGTCGATTATCAAATTCTAAGGAAGTGCTGCATTAAATTGTAGTTATATTATAGTCAATCTACAAAAGTTAACTTAAAGTGCACTACTTACGTAGTCGACTACAAAATTGCTTGCAGGGTAGGTCATAATCCTGTTTGTATTGTAAAGTATGTATGTATTTTTTTTTACAAAAGTACTATTTGATGCGAAAAAGTACTCTTTCAGTTATAGTTCAGTACCATTTCAAAATTTCAATATTTCAACACTGGTATAGACTGTAATAAAAACAAAAATAAATGCCTGCCGTGCTTACTCTACTCAATTGAATGTTGATTAAATTATAAAGAGAGAATGTAAAAACTGTTTTAAATTAAAATGTAAACAAATCCGTTACAAAGTGAAAAAGCATTGTAGTAAACGATAGAACAGAATTAAAGCGTGACGTTTTTTCCACATTAATGGTTAAAAATTGTAAAAGAATGATTCGTGAGATGAATTTTATTCTTAAATGCCAGCGTTTTTTTTTTTTCTTAATCTTAAAGCAGAATAATTAGTGCTGTAGTTAAATGATGGAATTGGTAGATTCGGTACTACATACGAGTACGTACATACCTTCACTCTGGATTACGACCTAGCTTCTCACACCACTTATGTTGTGTGTGTTAATTTTATACGTTAATGGCGGTACCTACAGTTTAAAGTCGATTCCGAACGACAGTTTTTTTGAGAAACTTTTCTTGGCAATTTTATTTACTCTCAGAGTTTTTGCAGAAATTTGCTTAAATGTAGTCGCCGAAGAAATATTTTTTCATATTTTGTTTTCGTGGAGATGTCTGATCTGGGGGTTTCAAACGAGGCCTCATGTCTAATAAGGCAACACTCGACTATGGCGACTTCTAGATTCGGTACTACAACGGTAACTTTTACAATGCAAGATTTTTTGTTCTTATAAGTACTTCTATGCATTATGGCATGGATTTAAAATTTTTACAGTACAATATAAAATATTTCTAAAAACACTTACCCTTATGTTTTGGAATATTCTGAAATGAAAATAAAACAAAAAAATTAATAAATTTTATAAAAAAAATTTACAACAGACAGCTATTGTTTTGCAATGACATGTTAACCTGAATTGATTGCCAATTTTTTTTTTCTTCGATGTTGTTTTATTTTTCAATTATATTTAACAAAATACATGGAAAATACAGGCTGTGCTGTGAATTTAACGCAACATTTCATCTGTCATGTTAATTTGATTTAACGTTATTCGATATTTTATTACACAATTTAACGTGTAATGACAGTTGACACCTAAACAATGTGAACATGATTCGAAAGCATGATAACATTTGAAATTCACATATTCACAGGCGGCCTATTATTGCAGAAAATTGATGGATTTAATATGCCACTGATTATGGGCGTTAAAAAGTAACTTTAAAAAGGAGGGGAGTTAATGTTTCGTTTTTTTTTTTTGTTTGTTTAACAAACTGTGGTTTTAAATTTCCATTGATGTGTGTTCTAATTTCCAACAAAAATCATGTAAGTATGTATGTACGTATGTATAAACATACATATATGTATGTATGTGTGAATTGTATGTGTATGTATAAGATTTTAAATAATATTGGGTATTCGAAAAAGTTTGTTTAAAAAAGGTATTTTTTTTAGATAGCTTTCCAATTATTTCGTAATTGTATTTATAAACTAATGATATTGATATTGTTTTATAGGAGGACCCCTTTTCCACTTAGTTTCTTTGTTGTAGTTTCGTTTACACTATTACGGGTATATTCTTTTACGCACAATTATTTCTTCATGCCTACACACTCTTGCTAAAGAGCGATTTAAGCCCCAGTTATGCATCCGTAACGGAACATAACCGCAACAGTAAGAAACAGCTGATCGTTTTTGTTATGTATAAAGCAATACGAATGGTTATAGAAATGTAATGTAATGTAACCGGAACGTAAGAATCTGTAAAAAATAGAATTTTCTTACATTTTTACGTGACATCTGTTTAGCAGTGTTAACAACATGTCAACATTATAAACCATCAAAACTGAAAATTGAAATTATAAACAGAATTTAAATTTTCTACTTATGTTATGTTTGTCTGTATGTGGTATTCACTTTAACCCTTTCGCATCTATTGGGACATATGTGTCCCACTGAACGATCGCAGACTCCTATTTTTTAAATTGTTACTGTAAAATGATTCAAAGTTGTCCCATTTAGTTATTTAGAGGCTAAAGAACAGTTACATATTTTCATAACACAGAAAAATTGCGTATTTTCATAACGCAGGCTGTTTAGTCATAAGAAGACTGCAGTGGTATCAAGTTTTTGCTGTGCTTTTTTCTACTAAAAAGTTAAAATCGTTACTAAATAGTAAAAAAGGTGTGTAATTAATATTGTTAAAGTGTAAATCTTTCTTGTTATTGCAATATTACCAGGTAAGAAAAGATTTTCTTTTTACGGGACATATACTTCCCATTCGGCTTTTGTAGTGGGACATATAGGAAATATAGTGGGACAATAGGACTGTAGTGTAACAACATTAAAAATATTATTTCAGGCTGATATGGCGAAAAGACTTCCTGATATTGATGTAGCCAGTATTTTGGAAGAGTCAGCTGAAGATGACTTCTCATCTGGGAGTGGAGACGACTACGTACCATCAGACTCTTATAAACAGATATTGATTTACTATATGCGTTTTTATAGGTTTAGGCCCAATGGGACTTATATGTCCCATGCCAAACTCCTGATGGGACATATATATCCCGTGCCCTAAATCCCTTCCTAGGGTAGGGGCACTACCAAAAAAGCTATGTATATGTTTAATAAGCATATCTATGCTAAACTGACCTCTTATAGTATTTGTAAACTAACTAATCGTCTCCCGTACCGAAAGGGTTAAATAAAACTTCACATATTTAAAAACCCAAATTATAATTTATTTCATTATTAACTTTTATAATTTAAAATAAAAATAAACACTATTTTACTATTACATTATGTAGGTGGTGTTTATTTTTATTTTAAACTAGCTGTACCCTGCGCGCGTTGCTACGCCTCCAACTAAAACAAATTTGAATCATTTTATTGATTTTGTTCATTTAAAAAAAAAATTGACATAAACTTTAAAAATGTAGAGGTTTTCGATTATGAACATTTATTGAAGTGCTGTCGGAAATTGGTAATACCAACTTATAAGCTTTCGTCGGCTCAAGCGCAACAACTTTGCTAAAGATCATAACATAATCAAATGCACAGTTTACGATTTAATTCATTTTCAGTGGCTCCACCTGTCGGAAATTGGTCATACCAACTTAGAAACCTTCCCCCGCTCATGCGCAACAACTTTGCTAAAGATCATAACATAATCAAATGCACAGTTTACGATTTAATTCATTTTTAGTCATTTTCAGTGGCTCCACCTGTCGGAAATTGATCATACCAACTTAGAAACCTTCCCCGGCTCATGCGCAACAACTTTGCTAAAGGTCATAACATAATAAAATGCACAGTTTACGATTTAATTCATTTATAGTAATTCTCAGTGGCGCCACCTGTCGGGAATTGGTCATACCAACTTATAAGCCTTCGTCGGCTCATGCGCAACAACTTTGCTAAAGATCATAACATAATCAAATGCACAGTTTACGATTTAATTCATTTTTAGTAATTTTCAGTGGCGCCACCTGTCGGAAATTGGTCATACCAACCTAGAAACCTTCCCCGGCTCATGCGCAACAACTTTGCTAAAGAGCATAACATGATCAAATGCATAGTTTACGATTCTATAAGGTACATACAAACATACATTCATTTTTATATATATAGAAGAAGATTAGAAAAATATAGTTATCGATTTTTAACTAACTAAACTAATTATTTAATTTGCATTTAACTTTTACTAGAGAAGATAAAAATGTTTTAACATTCGTACAAATTTGGTTTCTGAAATACCTGACCTGTTTCTGTAGGATAAACAATTTCACTTGCACGTCTATTTATATGCAAAATATAAACAAAATCACTAAATTTTGTGTTTGTGTTTTCCTCAACAAACAAACTAAATTGAGTGTTTTTGTGTGAAAGTGAAATTGTTTGGCTTACAGAAACAGTATATAAAACTTTTAATAAGTACCTTCAAATAAATAAAAAATCGTTAAATTGAACCTAAAAATATTAAATTGAACCTAACAAAATAAAAACTCAAACCCAAAAACATGACTTCTACAATATCCATATCTGAATTTTTGTCTTTTAGTTTTTGCAATTTTTATTTCTTTATTTATTTTGTTTACATAAAAACATATGACACGTTTTTACGATCTATAATTGCACTTACATTTTTACGTTCCGTACACGTTACATTACGTTACTGTTACATTCCGTTACGGTAGCATAACTAGGGCTTTAGGCGATCACTCAAGTTCTATGACATGTAAAGTTTTTGTGCAGTAAAGAGCGGATTGTATATGTAATGAGAACGTACAATATTGAGAGAAAATACGGATGGAAATTTGGCAATGGCAGGGTTCTCTTCATTCGTTCATTGCATTCAATTCACTTTATTTTGGTAATTTGAAAATCTTGTAATCGTAAAAAATAACTGTCGTAAGATTTTTACTTTCATTATTAAAATACAAATGAAATTCGGCAATATTTTCTCTTTGACTTTACGTACCTAAGCTCTTATCGTGTAAATTAGCCTTAAAGTGTAAACAAACTTGCATGTGTGGTGGTAGTATGTGTTGATGTCAACTGTTGCGAGAATAAAAAATGTTATGCTTCAGCTCTTACTCTTTCCTATACTGCCCTCGTTCTCTTTGTCCCAAACTACTGAGAGCAGTTGTATTATTAAAAAAATTAAACTGTGGAAATAAAATGTAATTCGTATTATATTAATTATAATTGACATACACACCCAGACACACGCATTGTCCTACATTGTCACATTATGTTTGTTGTTTTTAATAAGTTCGGACAATAATATCGATTCGATAATGATTGTATATTAAAAGTAAGAACCAAATGATTATGGGCTCATTCTAAAAATAACATTGTCTGACATCATTTAATGGATGTTTTGTTTTACTCTCTCTCTCTCTCTCTCTCTCTGATTTCTTTAATTACAATAATAACAAAAAACAAATCAGGCTATAAACCATATGACTGTGGTTACATGTAAAATGTATTACGCGTACCAATATTGTTACGCGCGCTCCCTTTTTTTCTTTCAATTAATTAATGATGATGCTAGAGAAAGAGAAAGACAGAGAGAGAGAGAGAGAGAGAGAATGGGATATGCACTAGTATTAGCAATTGAAACTATTTACATGTGTTATGGCCAGACGTCAGCACAAAGAGAACATGATAAAAATGTGACTGTAGTTATGAGAAGCATATGTATAAACCAGAGGAAAATTGTTAGTATTTTTTCATTTTTCAAGTCTACTTATTAACCTAATAATATGTAGATGTAGTCGAAAAAAATAATGGCAATATTTTTAGATTTCAAAAGAGCATTTGAAACAATTGACAGAGGAATACTTATTCGAAAATTAAATATGTATGGCATTAAGGAAAATGAACTTGATTGGTTTAGATCATACCTTACAGATAGAAAGCAAATAACAAAGGTAAATGTTACAAAATCTGGTGAAGTGAATAATGAATTTGGAGTACCTCAAGGTTCTATATTGGGAGCTTTGCTATTTATAATCTACATAAATGATATGCCACGAATACTCAAAAGATGTAAAATTATACTATATGCAGATGACACCCTAATATAGGAAGGAGAAACGGATGAGCAATGTAAACAATATTTACTACACGACATAAATAACATAAATTATTGGCTAAAGATGAATAAACTGAAGCTAAATGAAAGCAAAACTAAGTTACTTCAAATAAACATGAATGACGGTTCAGTAATTAAAATAAATAATGAAACGATTGAAAAAGTTAATAGAATAAAATACCTCGGGTTTATAATAGATAAGGACTTAAAATTAAATGAACACATTGATTATCGATATTGACTGCAATTAATATATATAACACAATGATAAAACCGCATTTTGAATTCGGATCTGCAATTTTATATACCTGCTGCTCAACAACACAAATAGAAAGACTGCAAAAATTGCAAAATAAGGCCATGAGATCAATACTTAAATATAACCGATACACTCCAATTCAACTTATGCTGGACACACTAAAATGGTTAAATATCCAACAGAGACTGGTCCTTAACACCTTACAGTTTATTCAAAAAATGAAAATGGGAAAAGCGCCTACTTATCTAACCGAACAACTTGGATATGTAAGAGATGTTCAACCGTATCACCTGCGAAACACTGGAGATTTTCGTCTACCAATGGCGACAACAACATCGATGCAGAGGTCCCTTTTTTTCAAAGGACTTAAACTCTTCAATATGCTACCGGAATTCATAAAGGCAGAAACAAATATTAATTTATACAAAAGAAATATTGTCCAATTTGTAAGAAATAACGAGATTAATAATATTTAGTAAAATAATTTTATTTTTGAAAATGTTTAAAGTATTATGAATACTACTACTAAATAAATAAATAAAAAAAAAAAAAAAATATAGAAAAAATTTACAGCTCTAAATCCCTAAAGACTGCGTATTTAATTTGACAAATATTCTTCCAAAAATCAAGATCATTTCTCATTGAATATTAGTGAATCCTACATGAACCATACCCATCATGAACCTTCTTCTTCAGAAGCTGACAAGCAACTGAATGCAATTTTACGCTTTTTTTTAACGAACATTGTTGATGTTCGTGTCCTATGTGTGTAAAAAGCCGAAGATGTTCGGCCCCCGGGAGCTATTGGTGCCGACGTCGTTATGGCCAATGTTGCCGTTTTTTTTTTTATTAAATCTAGTAACAACAAATAAAAATCAGGAACTCTTAAAAGAGACGCTGAAATATATACAAAGATTTGATAATAATTTCAAGCAAATTTTGAATGACTGTACATCTAATTGAACTAAACCTAAAGACGAATTGAAGGAGGGATTTATAACTAATGCCTTAGCCTAGTGGGTAGTGTGTTGGCTTATTAGACCTGAGGCTTCGATTCAAACCACATATGAAAAATATTTCTACGGCGACTTCCTCTCAGCAAATTTCTGGCAAAAAATCTGACTCCGAACGATTTTAAATTACAGGTCTGGCCGCCCATGTATAAAATTAACACACACAGCACAAGGAGTGTGAGAAGCTAGGTCGTAATCCCAACTGAAGGGTTGTAATGACCAATTATGTATAATTATTTATAACTAACTAAAATTCCTAAGGAAACCTTATGGAATGTAAAACCTGAAGTCTAATTACTTTGATCAGCATGATACACAACATAATTGCCAACACACTGAACAGAATTGACACAAACTGTCGCTGACGACATACGCAGTGAGACCTCTGGTTTTTGCCTTTACTAAGACGGTGTTGATGGATTATTTTCGAATTTTGTTTGTTGTTTTGATTGTTCGCCTTAAACTGATGACTTAGAAATGTTTTCCAAATAAGTTTTTGTTTTGGAAGCTTTCCCTTGGCTGTCTATTTTGAGCCTTGAGTTATTTTTACTTGAATTTGCCAATAACAATAGAAGCTTAGCTGCCTACAATTTTTATTTATTTTCTTTTTATTTTCTTAGAAGAAAAGCGGCAAAGTGGCTGTGGAAATTGTAAAACAAGCTGTAACAACAGCATACAAAACAAAATTGAAATTTAATTCAAAAATCTTCTTTTTTTTATTTTTTATGACAAAGTTCTTTAAACAGTTTTTGTTCAATTTGTTTTGAAAAAGCAAGAGAAAAATAAATTTTAACTTTGAGAATGTATTCCAGGGATATTTTTTTTTTTTTTTTTTTGAATAATTTTCGTAATTTTCATTATCGTTTTGGTATTTTTAAACTTTATTTTGTTAGCGCTTTTACTATTTTTTTTTATTAAATTTTAATGAACATTTCAAACCTAAGAACGGAGAGAAAACGCAGTGTACAGTGTGCGGCAATACATATGCACGAACTTGGCTTGGCTCATCCGGCCTCGTAAAAGAGAAAATAAAATATCGGCTACGATTTCTCTCCTACAAATGTAGGCTGAGCATCCTAATCTTCTGCTCTCTTTACATCGACGCTGAGGACAGCACTAACCAGGACATTTTAGCACCCTACTGAGTATGTCTTGATCCAGCAGGCAACTCTTGCGGTGACTAGTTTCCACTCGCCAACTGTTGACCTTAGCAGCTCCCTGGACATGCTGAAGCCTTATTCCTCACCATCGATTGATTATACTGTCCCCTATAACTATCTGGCCAGATGCGTTTATTTTTACCGAATATTCCACATATTTTTTTGGAAATTTTGCAGAAATTTAGTGAAAATGGAAGGGAACAGAAGGTGTCGAGAACTCGGACATCAGATACCTGTACTTGTTAACGCCTTACAGCAGGCGGAAGTCATTGCTATACTCATGTCAATTGAATAGCTGCCCTGTAACTGAAGATTTCTTTCTAATTTTCCATGATTCTGGCGAATAAATCATAATGAATTTAACCGATGGTATGTCTTAGGCGGTCTTTGAGGACCCCTTATACCTGCGACTTAAGAAAAACCATCAAGAAAATGCCTAAGGGGGTCAAATTGTGCGATCTCGATTTGTTTTCGGATGGTTTTCCGATATAAATTAGGATCAGTTTGCAAACTGCTGCAGAGCTTATACAGCGCACACACAACGTTATCTTTGGTCGTCGCCAAATTGTGGTCTAGTTCGAGTTCTTGTAAGCAATATGCAATCGGCTGCCTCAGATTATTTTTGACAGATCGAATAATCCTCTCATTAGAACGTTTATAAACATCGTTTTATGCACCGTCCAAGGTGATTTGCTAAAGCAGGCTGAATAAATGGCAACTTGCTTGACAGATGTTGCTTCAACAAGATAACAAGCTGATATCAATTGTCAACGTTCGGAAGTTCCTGTTGGGAGACCATATAAATTTTTTTTTATTCCCTTAAAGTACCTTTTTTCCCCTTTTTTTTATTGTTTTTCAAGCACAAATTTCTAAAGCACAACATCATTCATTTTTGAAAAAAAAAAAGTTTAAAGTTTTTATGTTTTAAAGATAAAAAAGGAGAAAAAAAAAACGTAGAAAATCCATTACACTTTCCAACTAAACTTCTGACTCAAGTCAACAGCCAGAAGTCAACTTTTATTGCCACTTTCAATATAAAATATTTTCTTTCCTTTCGTGTTCCTTTCATTTTCTCTAATTTTTATGGCCTTAAAGTTTAACATCTAGGAAGTGAATAAAACACGTCTTGTCATGTTTTAAAGGAAATGCCTTTTTAAGAAATTATTGCCCCTCGTATGTAAGCATAAAAAGAATTACATTTTAAGGATATGTTTTGTCAATAACGGGAAATCTTTAAATAAAAATATAATTCGAGTGGTGCACACAGTCAAATAATATTTACAGATGCCTTTCGGAGATGTTACTTTAATATGCAGATATTTAAAGAAAAGTTTACGGAATTTTTTTAAATTCCTTACATGTAACAAGACTGCAAAGAGGCCTAGGCAAGGACCATTTGGACCTGAGTGAGACCAGTAAACTATTACTGGACGGGTTATCCATTTTCCTGGATACTGAGTTTAAGAAACTGTGGTGCCCACATTGAAAAAATAAGCCCTTCTATCTGGTGATAAAAGGGGCTTAAAACTGAATGAAAAATAACTATAATGGTCTGTATCGAACTTTCTCAGTTCATATTGGTTCACAACATAATGGATAATAATCTATAATACGCGTATCAACGGTGGACATCGATTATGGCAGCGAAACACAGACTTTTTACTGACATTTCAAATACCCAGGTACCCAGTTAAAATTAACACACACAACATGGGTGGTGGAAGTAGGTAGGTTGTAGTCCTAACTAAAGTGTTGTAATGACGATGTAAGTATGTAATCGCCAATTTAGTCAATTTCACTTGCCATCTATTTTCCCATCACAGCAACAATGAGATCTTTTTCGTCAGATGCAATTAGGGTTTCTTTTAGGTATCTTTCGCTTTCGGTTATAATCATGAAGAAAGTACTTTCTAGTGAACAGAGATTAAAGCCTATTTCTGAACTGAAAAATGAAGATATAAAACAACGTTTGTAGGGCTTGAGTTAAAATATCAATTCTAAAGTATTTTTCTGGCAAAAATTCATGCCATTTGGAAAGGTATTGATGTCGGAATGTTTCCGTAGGAGTACGGCAGTTATCTGCATCTACATACACATAATATTTTGAATAGTCAAGCGGCTTTTAAAGTATTTAAAGAGTGGCCATCAAAAACTAGACTAGACTGACGCAAGATCTAATTTGTCTTTTAATAACTTTTTTACTTCTCTATCAAACTCAGATTGCTTTTTAAGACATTTTAAATTACCTTTAAAAATTTTATTTTAAACGACTGATAACTTATCTTTGGAATTAATCTTTATTGAATATAAACTCAAGTTAATACCTCTTTAATGTAAACAATTTTAAAAGAATTTAAATTTTCTTATACGAAATTGCTATCGACAAATAAATACTGAAAGAAAAAATTTATTTCCAGCTCATGTAGGTTTTTTATGACTGAAACAAAATATCTTTTATGCCTAGGTTAAGCAGTCAATATTCAATTTAAAAGCCTTTAAATTAAAAAATGAATCTTTTATTCGTCCACCTCGGAGTTTAATGTTTTTAAAAGGTTAAACATAAAAAAACCCGGGTCCTTAATTTAATTTTTATTGTAAAAGAGTTAAAGATCAATCATTAAAACAAAAAGAAAGTCTGGCATCAATAAATATTAGACGAGATTCATTTTGGCAAATTGTGACTACTTATTGTGTAATATATTGAAGATTTATTAAAAGTACTTGGCATCGGTCATAGGTAATCAAAACGTTTTCTCATTTTCCAGATGACCTGTTCTAATGAAAGCGTTCTATATAAGCAATAACAAGAAGATTAGGAAGTACTTTAAGGCGATCCAATGTTTACTAATGCGTTTTATATTTCAAATGTTTTAACAAATTTTAGAAATATTATGGCAAAAGAAATTTTTTTAATAACTTTTTTCGTTTGCATGTTATTTAAGAAAATGTGTGACACTTTGAAACTAAAGCAACAATTTTGTTTCACACTGTATTGTTTAACAATGGTGATGTATTGCTGTTATTAAATATTTATGCATATGAGTTACACATTATCAGTCCACATGTATGTATGTACGAGTATGTGTACGTGATAATAAGCATGGCTGCTGGTTTGTTTACATTTTTATTATTCTGGTAACGGTTCCTTTCTCTCACCCATACAAAATTTTACTCATGTTTGTGTACTGTGTATACCCTTAAACGCATTCTGTTTTTGTTTTGTTGTTTTAACACAACAGTTACAATCTTTTTGTAAGTGTGTGTAATTATTGTAATGCGTGCAATTATCACAAATGAGCATATAAATGGAGAAGGAGAGAGCAATTGAATGAAGACTTTTACTCCATAAACATACATACTTGCAAGATAACTTAAAGCATGCTAAAGGGGAAAATTAAGTGTTTTTTTTTTTTTTTTTTTTTGGAATGAGAGAGAAAGAGAGAAAAAGGGTGAGGTTAGCTATAATAACGGCTTGAGAAGTATGTGTAATTGTAATGCGGGCAATTATCATAAATGAGCATATAAACAGAGAGAGGGAAAGAGAAAGAGAAAGTGAATTCAAACTTTTCAGGTCAATTCACAAATTTTGAAGACTTGCAAAAAAAAAAATTTAAGAAAATTTAAGTTTTTTTCTTAAAAAATTTCAACATTTAAAGAGAGAGAGAGAGAGAAAGATTCAATCAAAATACGGTCTAGCTTCTCACCAGCGTTGCCACGACCAAAAAAATTTTATAACCAAAATTAAAATAAAAGATAACCAAATTAGGATAAAAATAACCAACATTTTTTTTTTATATAAATGTATTTGTTTTTAACAAATTTAAAGTTTAATACAAAAATTTTATTTTTTTCTGTTTAGTTAAACTACAAATAATAATTTAAGGTTTTTATTTATTTTTATTAAATTTTTTTTTAAATTTCAATTGAACGTAATAAAAACGCTTAAAGAAATAAAGAGTCCGCCAAATAACTTCTTTTTTTTTGAAAATGCTTTAAAAAAAAACTACTGAATATTTTCTCAAATTTCTTTTTTTATTTGAAAGTGCAATCCTTCCGGTTAATAATGCAAAATAATTTCATTCAAATGGCTGCCTCGGCTGGCCATGCAGTAGCCTACACGATCGGTCCAATTTTTAAGCACATTATCGATTGTGTGCAGCTGTATTTCACCAATGGCTTCACGAATATTGCCCTTTAAAGCGTCAATTGTGTCTGGCTTGTCGGCGTAACACTTATCTTTGACGGCACCCCACAAATAATAGTCCAACGGTGTCAAATCGCAGCTCCGAGGTGGCCCAATTATGCCTCTGGACCAAAATCCGCATCAAACAGTGACTCGTTTTGGGTGCGTCGGCTTTTCAATGTATGCGTGCGGTTTTTCTGTGCCCCAAATGCGACAATTTTGCTTGTTTACATACCTGCCAAGATCAAAATGAGCTTCATCTGAAAAGATGATTTTTTTGCCAAAAGCGAAAACGCATAATCATTTATTTTCCATTATTAACCGGAAAGATTGTACTTTCAAATAAAAAAAAATTAATTTGAGAAAATATTCAGTAGTTTTTTTTTTAAAGCATTTTCAAGAAAAAAGGTTATATGGCGGACCCTTTAAAACGCTTTGCTAACGATTGCAAAGCTTGTAATGCAAATTTTCAAATATAATTAAAGATGTGATTGCTGTATTAACGATAATAAAAAAAAAATAACCAAAATGAAGAAAAAATACACATTTACACATTAGAAAAAAAATAACCAAATTTGGTTAAAAATAACCAAAACGGCAACGCTGCTTCTCACACCACTCATGTTGCGTGCGTTAATTTTATACGTGAGTGGCGGGACCTACAGTTTAACGACGACTTGGAACGGTCGATTTTTTGAGAAACTTTTTCATGGCAGGTTTATTTACTCTCAGAGTTTTTGCATGAAATCTGCTGAGAGGAGATCGCCGAAGAAATATTTTTTTCATATTTCGTTTTGATGCCTGACGTGGGATACGAACCCGTGCTTTACGTCTAATAAGCCAATACACTACCTACTAGACTACGGTGACTTCCATCGAAATTCAATTACGGTTGGGTAATCGTTCTTATTGGCTTTTGTGCTACAAACGAATTTGAACGTTCGGCTAATTCTACCAAAAAACATCTACGAAGTTGTGTTTGAATGTGCAACAGTGTTGAAAAATTCAGTACTTTAGTACTTTTTTCAGTACTTTTTCATTTCAAAAATACCGCAGTACCCCGGCGACGCTTTCAGTACTATTTTTTTACTATTTTATTATTACATATTTTATGTTTTGTGCTTTTCAACTATTAATTTATTAGCAATATGGGCTTTTGCCCCGCTTAGTCACACCTCCACGAAACGTACACTCGTTTTTAGAACACGAAAAGCAATGAAAACGCTTGCCGAACTATAATGTAATTTCGGTAAGCATTTGCATTGCTTTTCATATGCTAAAAACGAACGTATGTTACATTACGTTCCATCGACGTTTGACTAAACGGGGCTTTTATGGTTTGTTACGTTCCGAATCAGCTGTTTTTGTCTTGTACGTGAGGAACACGAATATGTCGTTAGTTTTTCGGTTCCGTGCCGTATGTTTATTAAATAAATAAATAGTCTAGTAGGTAGTGCGCGGGCTTAATAGACGTGGGCGCACGGTTCAATCCCCATGTCAGACATCTCCATCAAAACGAAATATTAAATAAAAAAAATATTTCTTCATCGACTTTCTTCTGGCAAAAACTCTGTGATTAAAATAAAATTTCTGTAGGTCCCACCACTCATATATAAAATTAACAAACACAAAATAAGTGATGTGAGAAGATAGGTCATAATACTGATTGAAGGGTTATAATGACCAATAGTATGTACATATTTATGTATTTTTTTACAAGAGTACCATTTGATGCAGAAAAGTACTCTTTCAGTTATGGTTCAGTACCATTTTAAAATTTTAGTTTTGCAACACTGATGTGCAATAAGCTTTTATCCTCTCTCTCTCTCTTTCTTCCTCTCTCCGCCTCCTTTTTCTCATTTATAAATCTACTTATACTCTCTAATATATGTGCTCTTCCACACAGAGTACCACAGTTACAATTTAGTTTGTTGTGGGTGTGTAGGTAAAGATAAGAACAAAAAAAATTGAAAAATTGCCAACATTGTAACCTTTAAACAATTTTTCTTTCTTATACACGAACATATTCACACACATGCTACTCGTATGTGAGTACTCTTTTCAACTTTTATTCTCTTGTTAAGTTTCAATTACAAATACATGAACAGTAACATGTAAATAAAAAAATAAATAAAACTGTTTTTAAAAAGAAAACAGAGGAGAAAGAGTAACTCATACACGGTCTTTCAAGTTAGGGTTTCCATTGCAAGTACATTTTGGACACACATTTCAATAGCAAATCAATCAATCCATATAAAGAGCCGATTACTGGCACATGAGATGAAAGATAGATTCTGCCTCCTTCTTGCACCCATTACTACGGTAGAAATCATTTAAAGAAATCATACTAGGGTTAATGCGAAAACCTCAAATGGGCTAGTGGCCTGTGAAAACCCCAACATTACAACGATGACAATCCGATTTAAAGAAGAGAAGACAATCAATCCTTTTGTTGTACATTTCAGTCGAGCAGAGCGTAGCAATATTTGAATAACTTTACAAAGAAGAAAATGTAATTGAAGACACAGGGCACATAATTTTGATTCTCGCAACTTCCAACAGCAGTCATGAGAATTACTCTGGAAAACAAGATTGAGGTTATGACGGCTAATATACAGAACTCGATTTCCGTTGTAAAATAACGTGTAGAAATGGCTGCCCAATATGAAAAGGCAACTCAAATGCAAGTGTGATTATGATAAAATATGATTTCCGGAGAGCAGGCAAGGATGATTTTAGTCAGCATTCCTGTAGGATGAGTCCGACATACCAAGACAGGACCATGATTTTAGAATAAATTGAAATTATCGCTTAAAATTTACTGAAAATAAATCCGCATTTGTAAGTTATAAAGTCCGAATCATGTTCATATGGAACAAGGAACAGTTAAAAAGCATAAAAAATATTGAAAATTAAACTCGAACTTGATAGACCTTGTATAAGTATATGGATGTACATGAATAATATCGAAGGAAAGAAAAAGTAGCCCTCAGTTGTTGTTGATTTTTCTTTTATTTTTTGGGTTTTTTGATACAAAAAACTGAAACTGAGCACAAATAAAATTTTCTCTGCTTTTTCTCTTACATTTTAATTTGGTTTAGAAAGTTTGAAAAACATTTAAATTTTTTTTCTTCTCTCTTTTCTTTCAATAATTTTTGCTTTTCTTTTTACAATTTCTTGTTAAAGATTAATGAAGAAAAAAAAAAACAGAAATAACGGCAAAAATAACAGTAAATGCCTAAACAACAAGGCCCGATTAGACCTTTAACACCCAAAAATTATATTTTGAAAGCAAGAAAAAAAAAATGTTGTTTCTGTGATTATTTTTATGTTCGAAAAAGTCTTTGCTTTACCCACCACCACACACAAAAAAATGTCTCGTAAAAAAGAAAGAAATCCATTAATTATGCAGCGCCTTAATACATTATAAATAATTAATGAAGACAATGAATAATAAAATTATTTAACAAATTGCCTGGCATTTTGGCTTTAAGCCGGTGGTAATAGAAATTAAGCGTTTTAAAAAGGCAGACAGAAAAAAATTAAAATTTTTTTTGTTTTATTTTTTTCTTTTATAAAAAATAATTCAAATTGTTTTCAAAGAATAAAAATCCGCTTAAATTTGATGCTCTTAAAAATTTAATCCTTTTTTTTTTTGTCTGTTTTAGAGTGATGCCACTCATCTAATGAAGCCACTTAATAGGTGAGAAGGAAAGTTTTAATACCTTCACACTTAAGACGTTTAACGAAAATTATCGAAGTCTCGACAATTACTCAGAATAATTTAGTAGACTTAAAGAAAGAGATTTAAAAATATACGGTTAGCCACTTAGCGGTTTCAAAACTGATGGTCTGGCAAGGCTTTCAGCAATTAAATATTTTTCAGCTGATGTGCCATCTAACGTGGAGTTAGAGGGTCGCACAAGTAGTACGGCATGTCAAGTTTAATTGTAGAAGAGAGCGAATTACTTGATTGGTTATTACAACCAGGATTACAACCTAGCCACCATATTATGTGTGTTAATTTTATCCATGAGTGGCGAGACCTACAGATTTTTTAAACACTTTTCATTGCAATTTCGTTTGCTTTCAGAGTTTTTTTTGATTTGTAAGAAATACTGGTTATCCCATATTTAGTTTTGTTCGAGATGTCTGAGCAGGGATTTGAACCACAGGCTCACGCCTTACAAACCAAAACACTATCTACTAGACTACAGCGACTTGTATCACAATGTCCGCACTTCGAAAGTTCTAACTTCTGTTAGCGAGTTCATGATAGATACGCAAGGTGGGTAGTGTCAATTTCACATCACAGTTCTTGGGTCTATTTTGCATTTGCATATGCAACTCCATTAGGGTTGCCAGCCTGGCTGGACTTGGCTGGATTGTCCAGCTTTTTTGAACTTGTCCAGCTAAATAGAAATTTTTTAGTACATTGCAATAACTTGGGCAATAATTTTCATGTTAACTTTGTCAAATCATGTCAGCCTGGCTGGATTGTCCAGCTTTTTTCAGGCTTGTCCAGTTTCAAGCTAAAATTTAATTTGTCCAACTAAATAGAAATTTTTTTAGTACACTGCAATAACTTGGGCAATCATTTTCATGTTATCTTTGTCAAATCATGTTAGCCAACACTGATTGTACATTTGTTATACAACTAAGTTATGATTTCCCTTTTCTATCATCACTGACAACATGTCTTAACACTTGAACAGCTAATGTCATAATATGTCCAGCTTTTTTTGTTTTGTCCAATGTCCAGCTTTTTGCGAATCGGAATCTGGCATCCCTATAGCCAACACTGATTGCACATTTGTTATACTTTAATAAAAATTATTTACACAAAATCAAAATTAACATTTTCTCAGTATTTTTTATGTCCAGCTTTTTTTTGTTTTGTCCAGCTTTTTTAAAACCCAATGTCCAGCTTTTTGCGAATCGAAATCTGGCATCCCTATAGCCAACACTGATTGCACATTTGTTATACTTTAATAAAAATTATTTACACAAAATCAAAATTAACATTTTCTCAGTATTTTTTATGTCCAGCTTTTTTTTGTTTTGTCCAGCTTTTTAAAACCCAATGTCCAGCTTTTTGTGAATCGGAATCTGGCAACCCTAAACTCCATTCATATAAAGTTCAATTTACGCAACAATTAAATTCGGCTGACCATTCATTTAGAAAATGACACTGAAAGGTCAGCTCTGGTTATATGATAATCGACGATTTTTTGAACTGCAATTGAAGATTATAAACTGGATGATGCAAGGTACCATACAGCACCAGTGTGTTTGGTTTTTTGACATGGGTTTGCGATTTGTCGACTTTAAATGTCCACACATAACATGTCGTTAGACTTTTTTGTATCAATGTATCTTGTATCATGATTCCTTATCGTTAAAACATTCTAGAACCATTATTCGTTAAGTTATGGACGAAATAATAACCAAAATGTACGAAAAACTAGTCGAAAACTTCCGCACGAACATCAATCTAATGGCGATCATTTGTATGACCTTGTATTTCGTCCATAACATTAGAAAAATAATAAAAGACTCATCGAAATCATAGCTTCATTTGTATTTTTATTGACTCTCTTTTTGAAACCCATAAAGGGATAACCCTTTATTAAAAATATACGAAAAAAATTTGAATTCGTCAAGGTAATGCTGTTTAAAAGTCATAAATTTACTCCATGCCACCTCATGGTTCAACTTTATATAAGTCTTATGTAGGGGGGTTGTAATATTTTATGCAAGATATGCAAAGATGCCAGCGTAAGTTATTTAATTTCAAGAGAATTTCATTTAATTGTCTCACCTAGAAAAAAAAAGTGATTTGAATTTCTCTTCAAATTATAAAACATTTCATTTAAAGAAAGCAGACGACTTTAATATTACTTTACTTAACTGGTGTTGATGTAATGTAATGAGGTTAAAGTGCTTGACAAAACAGTGGAAGATAAAAAATTTTTCATAATGGTCCCCTTGTAAATAATACATCCAGAAAGCCACCTGGTTTTACAGCGAAAAAAATATCGTCAACGAACATTAGAAGAAGAACAAGTAACTAGTAGTAGAGCTCAAGAAGCCCGGTTCCTTACCATTACGTGCAATAATATAAAAAAAATGTTTTAAAAAAGAGGAGATGGTAACCTTGTCATTCTAGAACCTGTCTAGAACCTAGTCGATGTGAATGTAATGAAAGTAAAAAAAAACTTGATGGAACTTAATGGAACTGAAACAAGACCAAAAAAGGGTGAACCAATAATAAAATTGACCTGGAGGTACTTTGCCTTTGTCCTATGCTCTTAAAGGGACTAAAGGAGCGATAAGAACTTTACTTTGCTATTATAAGAACACGCCGTAGTCTAGTAGGCAGTGTGTAGGCTTATCAGACGAGAGCCTGCAAACCGAAGCTCAGACATTTCGAACAAAAAAATAATAATTCTTTAGGCATCTTTCCCTCAGCAATCTTAAGGCAAAAATAAAATTGCCAGAAAAGCTGAGACTAAACAGTAGGTCCTTGCCACTTATGGATAAAATTAATGTACACAACAGGGGTGTTGTAAGAAGCTAGGTTGTAAGCCTGACTAAAGGGTTGTAAAGGCCAGTTAAGTAAGTATGAAAACGATGCAAAGGCTTAAGACTACGCCAGTAAGTCTATGAACATAACATGTGAATTGTGCTGCTTTACCTTTAATCTAAATTAGGTTTCTAGGTATTTTTTTATTTGTTTTCAGGTATTAAAAGAAAATCTCTTTACTTCCTTGTGGAATTTTATTTCTTATTTTATTTTGTGTTTATTACTGTAAAAGACATTAAGAAAAGCAACCAAAGAATGAATTTTCCTGGAAAACAAGAATTTTTTCACGCTAAAGTTTGTGTTTTTTCGCACTTTCTTTTTGTTTGTTTTTTGATTGAAAACTAAACAAAGTTATGCAGAAACATAAAAAAGGTCACGGATACGCTGTAATTTATGCCTTATTTTCTGGCCCTTAGCATTGATTGGCAGTCTGGCAGTTGCTTAATTCAACAGTTTGTTTTTGAAAATGGGAAACAACAAAAAAAATTTAATTTCCAAAACTTTGTTTTTATTTCTTACTGCTGCACACAAATTTAAAAACAAAACAACCAGGAAAACTTTTGAAGCCAAACATTTCTAACAAAAATTAGGGAATTTTATGCACGTGTAAAAGCGTTTAAAAACAGGGCCAGGTTACCAAGGGCTGTGTTACATTTTTCTTTAATCTTTAATTTTTTAAATTTGTTTTCACGAAATCTGTTAAGAATTTTCAATGCAAATTCGTTTTTTGTTTTGTAGTTTTTTTGCATTGGGAAGGCCTATGTACTGAGCAACGTTTGATAAGTTCATAACAAATGATAATCAGTACTTGGTATGCATTAACTGCTTTAAAATATTCCTTAACCATTCGAATTGATTTTAAAACTTTTCCTTTTTAATTATTTCCACAGGCAATATAAACTCTAGGAAGGAAGGCTTTAATGTTTATGGCACACATTTTCAAAGTGTTGCCAAAAATTAAAATTAATGAGCATAAATGCCATCACCTTGTTAGCCCTTAGAATCATGTTTTAGAGTGTCTTTGTTTTTGTACATCAAAATTATTAGGGCCATTCTTAAGCCTTCTAATGCAAAAGAAAATTACCACAATTGGATTTCTATTTGAATTTTCCTTTCAATTTCTGTTTTCGTTTATTTTCTTATCATTTCGTCTTGAAAGAAACAAAACCACCCTAATGCTTAAACAAGAACATGCCGCATGTGTTTTTTGGTTAATTGGTTACATGTGAATACGTGTGTGGATGAGTACGTGTGTATACTTGTATGAGTGAGTGTATTATGTATGTGTGTTTACTGTTGTTTATGTAGTTGTAATGGACCATAACCGCTAATATTTTATGAGCGACCTGTGAACATAAGATATACGCTCAAATGTATTAAAACAAATGGCCGTTATGTCCATTATAGCCAAGAACAACTAAATAGTAGAATTAAATTAAGTTAAAGAAATTTTGAAAATGATGCCAAGGATACTTTAAAAGAAGTAAAACGTAGACAATGGTTCATATGGTTTGTCTATATTAATGTGAAATGCCTACAAGAATCTTAAGAAAATTTTAACGATGAACAGCTACAGGGTGTTGTCTCTGGGGGACAGAAAAATATTATAATGAGAACTCATTACATCCTCATTATTATTACGGGGTAGAAATGCTAGAGTACAGCTTTCAAGCTATACAGTGTATTCCAATTCTATTGACAAAATTCGAAATAATTTTCTGTGATAGTAAAAATAACTGCTTGCCTAACTTACTTACTTAATTAAGTGGCCTTTGCAACCCTTTAGGCAAACCAAATTTCTCACACCAACCATGTTATGTGCTTTAATTTTATCCATGAGTGGCGGTACCTACAGTTTTAAAATCGAATACAAACGACAGATTTTGGAGAAACTTTTCATGGCATTTTAATTTATTCTTAGAATTTTTGCCAGAAGACTGTGGGGAGAAAGATTCCCTAGAATTATTTTTCGTATTTCGTTTTGTTCGAGATGTCTGAGTTGGGGCTTGAACCACGGACTAGCGTCTAATAAGCTAACATACTATCAACCAAACTATGATGACTTCGAAGGTACGTTAACTCTGTTTGATTCTACATGATTTTCGCATTCTTGTAAGGTGATGCTATTTACACCACCACAGCTGTATGAACCATAAATTGTATGTTTGACTGGGTATGAATGTGACATTCATTCCTTGTATACAATGAAACGGATCAGAGACATAAAATGAGTGTAACAAGCGTTATGATATTAAAAACATGTCCCACTTCTACCTTTTTCTGCTAGAAAAAGCAAGAATTTCTCAAATCTACAGAGAAATAAAAAAGAGAAGCGTTAAAAAGGCTTAAGAAATGTAAAGGCAAAATGTGTGAGAATCTAAAACTCGAAAGAGATTTTCTTTCTAGAGAGGAAATCACACACATATTCAGAGGGGAGTAGTAAGGAGGATGGGTGGGGGATGATAAATTTAAATAAATATGTACATATTAGTGTGTGTGTGCTACATTAACAAAAATATACAGGGTAAGTATATCCTGTTTATCCATATCTTTTAAGGTGATACTCTATCGTTTACATATATTGTGTGTAAACAAAAATGCTTGATAAAAGCAAATTGTTAAACATTTAAATGCAACAAAAGCAGAATTGTTTTTATTAAAAAATGTCAATAAGAAAAATCTGCCGGTGTTTTTTGGGTAACAACCAACAAACAAATCCAGGAAAATTGTCAAACCAAGTGGAAAGAAAAAAAATCTGCAGAACGAAGTAAAAATTCCTTCTGGTGTTGGTCTAGGCACATGCATAACCCTTTTAATGGAATTAAATTTTGGGCAGAATTGTTAAAAAACTTTCACTCAGTTTTCCATCCAACGGCCTTCTATAGAAATTCAAACAAAAGAAAACCAAAAAAATAGGAATTTCTAGGGAATTTTTAAGTTTTTCTTTTTTCTTTAGAAGTTTTAAAGGTTCACCGATCCTTCCAAAAAAAAGTACATACAATAAATACAACTGAATTGGAAAATAAATCAAAAACCATATCAAAAAACCATAACGAATTGAAATTATTTAATTTGAATACAAAGAGACAAAAAGGAAAACCGAAGATGAGGTAGAAAAAAAGGGTTTAATTTGGTCCCTTTGATTCACCAAAAAAAAAAAAACAAAAAGAAAAAATATTTTCCATAGTATAGCCTAGCTGGGTACAATATATACCCGTGAGAAATTGTTATTAAAACCACCAAAGGTGAGAAAGGTTGAAAGGCAAAAAAATAATAATTGAATTTAAAAGAGAAATAAAAGGAAATTTAGATGCGATCATGAACACTTAACTGATGCCCTATTTCCAACTGATTTTTGGCCAAAACACAAAAGCTTACATGATCATATCAAACAAATGTTATACATTTTAGGATCATACATACTAGGAATATACACAGTAAAAGAAGTAAAAAAATTTCTTCTGCTATACACGTTAAGTAAGTATTGTTTCCTTCATACACACCCACTGAATAGCAGTCCACCCTATTAAATAATATCCAAAGTGTTTGGAAATGAACACTTTGTCCATATATTGCATGCATACAGTGCCCAATCTCCTTATCAATCAGTCTTATACTAAAAACTGTTTACAGTGAAAGCTCTCATAGGCGGACACCGACCGTCAAGGCATTTTTGTCCGCCTAGGGGAGATGTCCGTCCAGGGGAGATGAATTTGCTCAAAAAATACGACTTAATTGACGAGACTTCGTCCGTCTAGCGGAGATGTCCGCCTATTAGAGCTGTCCGCCAGTGGAGCTTTCACTGTATATTCTTTGTGTTACCGCTCACAATTCTTTTGTTCCTTTATTCCCAATCTCTTCTAACTCGCAATGTAGAGCTATTGCAGAAACTCTGCAAATAACATCGTAACATGTTTGACTAAAGAGTTGTAATGATCAGTTAGGTATGATATCGACAAACTTTCTGTAGGAAGTTTGTGTTATAAAAAAGTTTGCTATGGAAACTTTGCGCTATCGTTACAGATATCTGTTACAAATACTTTATGTTATCGATAAATTTTCTTTAAAACTTTTTGATATTAATAAACTTTCCATGGAGTATTATGCTATCGGAAAATTTTCCATAGAAAATTGGACGCTGATAAATTTTATATAAACATTTATAATAGAATTTTATGTTATCGATAAATTTCATGTAAAATTTTTTCGTTATTGAGAACTTTTATATAGAAATTTTAAGATATCGATAAATTTTATATAAAAATTTTGTGCGGCATTTATAATAGAATTTTATGTTATCGATAAATTTCATATAAAATCCTTTGGGTATCGATAACTTTTATATACAAATTTCAATTAATCGATAAATTTTCTATAAAAATTTTGTGCGGCATCTCAACCAACTTTATGTTATCGATATATTTTTTGTAGACTTCTATAGAAGTTTTATGATATCGATAAATTTTCTAAAGAAATTTTAATATGTCGATAAGTTGTCGATAGAAAGTTTATGTTATCAATAAGTTTAAAAAAAAACTTTATATTATCTATAAATTTATTGTAGATAAATTTATCGATTAATTTCCTATAGAAATTTTATGTTGTCGAAAAGTTTTTTTATGGAAACTTTATGTTATCGGCAAGTTTTTAAAGTTTTTTTAACGAGGCTTTATAACATAAAACAATTTTATATGATAAATTTTTCATGTTATCGATAAAGTTTGCACAAAAATTATCTGTAAAAAATTTGATTTCAATTAACTTTCTATAGGAAACTTATCAATTTTATCGATAACAATTTTATGTTGATCGATAAAATTTCTATAGAAATAAGTATTTTATAAACATTACATGTAATCGATAAATTTTTCTTTAAAAATCTTATGTTAGTAATAAATTTTCCTTCGTCGTCGATAATTTACAAATTTTTTATGTTATTTAATTTGTTATGTTATCGAATAACCCCCATCTCTATATAAGGTATAGGCAGTACCTATACTACCATGCATACACAAACATCATATTATTACCCTTCATCTGGTTGTGTCTGATACGAAAGACTGTTCAGTCAATTTTTCTCACTCTTTTTAATATTGATTGTCAAATAAAATTTACGGCTTAAAAAAAAAACGAACACAAGAACCACAATGGCAACAGTGGGAAATAAGTATGTCGTTGGTCCTGAGGTTTTTGTTAAAATAAAACATAAAATAAATCAAAAAATTCATCTGAAATATGTTGGAAGAAAAATTAAAAAACAAGGAATTAATTTACGCACGTTTTGTCATTTCAAAAAACAAAAAAGAAAACTTTGCAAATAAATTTCTAAAAACCAAACAAATTTATTAAATTTTATGAAACTTATATTTAAGAATTGTTTTATATGGAAATTTGAAAGTGAAAAATATTTTCTTTGTTTTCGATTTTATCAATAAAATGCAATATTTTACCATCCAAATAATAAAAATTGTTTGCATTTGGCATTCTTAATAAATTGTAGTGTCAGTCAATAGCCTGAATATTGAAATACCTCTTGTACGAGGTGCCTCAGCAGAGAATTGAAACAAATTGTTGAACTGCTTGCTGATGACGTCGGCGTAATATTTGATTTCGATTTCGTTCTCCCACAAATAATAATCGAGTGTATGCCACGTGTTTTGAAAACGTGCCAAATATGAAATCGAAATATTGCATGAAAACATGAATTATTTAAACAAGCAGGTGACAGTGACCACAAGTTATGAAATTTTTTGTGTTTAATGAACAAAAAAAAAAGGGTATTTTGGGAAAGATACCTTTAAAAACTGAAATCTTAGTCAGTTGAAGTGATCTCTGTGTTTCTCATTCTCTTCAAACTTTTCATTCTTCAAGAGTTGTGCGAAATTTCAGGAGTTAGCAAGCTGCGAAGAGAGATAGAGAGATCAATAACTTTTTGAAACTTAACGGCAAGTGTTCTGATTAATTGAAGCTTTCTGTATTTCACTTTATTTATACGTTTTTCTCCCGTCATCTGGGGAAAAATTTTGTAAGAAAAACATAGACTTCTGACACCGATAACTTTTCTATAGAAATCTTCTGACACCGATAAATTTTCAATAGAATACTTCTGACACCGATAACTTTTCTATAGAAAATTTTTGATATCTGATAACTTTTCTGTAGAAAACATCTGATTGATAACTTTTCTATAGAAAACATCTGACACCGATAATTTTTCTATAGAAAGCATCTAACACCGATAACTTTTCTATAGAAAGCATCTAACACCGATAACTTTTCTATAGAAAACATCTAACATCGATAACTGTTCTATAGAAAACTTCCGACACCCCGATAACTGTGCTATAGAAAACTTCTGTTATCGATAACTTTGCTATAGAAGACATCTAAAACCGATAACTGTTCTATAGAAAACTTCCGACACTGATAACTTTGCTATAGAAAACTTCTGTTATCGATAACTTTGCTATAGAAAACTTCTGTCATCGATGACTTTGCTATAGAAAACTTCTGTTATCGATAACTTTGCTATAGAAAACTTCTGTCATCGATAACTTTGCTATAGAAAACTTCTGTTATCGATAACTTTGCTATAGAAAACTTCTGTTATCGATAACTTTGCTATAGAAAACTTCTGTTATCGATAACTTTTCTATAGAAAACTTCTGTATCCGATAACTTTTCTATAGAAAATATCTGTTATCGATAACTTTTCTATAGAAAATATCTGTTATCGATAACTTTTCTGTAGAAAACTTCTGTTATCGATAACTTTGCTACAGTAAATCTTTGACTTCTTCTTTACAGAAAACTTTTAAAGGCAATAGCTTTTCTAAATATAAGTATGTAAGAACTCGTAACATTGTTAACTTTCTACTAAAACTAATCGCCGAAACTTCGCACAATATACTGGTACATCAGAAAAACGTTTAATAAAGTTTGTTTGCAAATTTTTTGGTTTTTTTTTCTAATTTTTACCGAAAATTAAAACGCACATGTCACATCACATTGAATCACTTCATATTACATCACAACACATTGAATTTGAAAATTATGTAGTCAAGTTAAACGGAACATGGGATGCGACATACATATACCAGGAATTTAATTTAATTCAATTGGAGAGAGGAGAAGAAAAATTCTTTGCGCTCAGGAACACAAAACATCAGCAACAATGACAAAGAAAATAGGGTTGAATTTTAAATGCCAGTGATTTACATTCGCATTTATATTGAAATTCAATTCAATTTGATTTCATTCGATTATTAAATTTTATTTTGCTAAGAAACGAAATGTATTTGATAAGGTTTCACTTACACTCACTATTAGTTGACGTTGTCGAAGAATAAAATTTATGCGCATCTGATTCGATTGTGTGTGTAACCCTGTCTGTCATAAACATGAATATTAAATTTTAATGTTTATGTTTGGTATGTCAATGTAATCGATTGCACTAACATTAAATACGATAAACGGTAATCGTGAAGATAAACAAACGAAACAATATTTACTGACTGTCATTTAAATCACAAGTTAGTACGTGAGAAAATTATAAAATTCGATTTAAAATGGAGTGTTTTTTTCTCTTTTTGCTTAATTTATTTTTTTCTATTGTGTTATTAAATAAATATGTATTGTGAATTGAAATTGTAATGGATTCTACTAGTATTTCCACAATAACAAATTTCAATACACAGAGCCACCCTACCTTTAAAACTTTTAAAGATTTAAAGGCAACTATTAGAGGCTTAAAACTATCGATAGAGAACATAAATATATTAAGTACGGAATTTAATTCTAAAAAGAATGCATGCGATTAATAAAAACGTGATATTTTTTCTTTAGAGAATTTCTGATAACTCTTCGTACGAAATCTTATAAAAATTGAAACTTACAAACTTTTTTTTTCCTAATAAATTATATAAACCTGATGGCTTTTCTTTACAAAAAACTGTTATCGATAACTTTTCTATAAATAATTACTGTTATCGATAACTTTTCCATAAAAAAACTTATATTATCGATAACATTTCTATAGAAAACTTATATTATCGATAACTTTTCTGCTGCCGATAACTCTTTTATAGAAAACTTATCTATTGAAAACTTCTTCTGCCGATAACTTATCTATTGAAAACTTATGTTATCGATAATAAAAGTTATCGATACTTTTATATACTTTTATATAGAAAACTTATATTATCGATAACTTTTCTATAGAAAACTTATATTATCGATAACTTTTCTATTGAAAACTAATGCTGCCGATAACTCTTCTATAGAAAACTTATATTATCGATAACTTTTCTATAGAAAACTTATATTATCGATAACTTTTCTATTGAAAACTAATGCTGCCGATAACTCTTCTATAGAAAACTTATCTATTGAAAACTTCTGTTATCGATAACTTTTCTATAGAAAACTTCTGTTATCGATAACTTTTCTATAGAAAACTTCTGTTACTGATAACTTTTCTATTGAAAACTTCTGCTAGTTGGAATGGTGATGATATCCATGCAATTTAAGGCCTCTTCAACTTAGTTTATCTTTAGTTTGTGTCGTAAGTGTGAACCCATTAAAAATCGATTTCAACGACAGGTGTTACGAAAAGTTTGTTGACATTTTATCACATAGTTTCCTATGCCGCTTTTTTTTCCAATTCCTTTATCGCAAAACGAAAATGTCTATAACAATTTGTGGGAAAATTAAAAAAGGAAATCACTCAATTTCGATAAAGAGAACAAAAGTGAAAGGTTTTTACACTCGCGTTGAAATCACACTCATACAAGTATTAAAGCAAATACATACATATATGCCACTCCACAAAGCAATCTAGCAAAATTTGTGTAACTACTATGGGTAACGCAATTTGTGTATCATTGTTGTTTAGAACTTTAATACCCAAAAGTGTTTTAAACTATTTTTAGACCAAAGAGAAAAAAAACCCAAAATAAAAATAAGTTTTGCGATATTGATCAATGACCTTAACCCAGTTATTTTCAATAGAATAGAATAGGATGAATGTGGGTATCACAGTACATTGATTAATGATTTTGGCTTAAAAGCTTTTTTGGCACAAATTAAGTTAAAAACTTATGGTCTACTCGTAGTCTAATTATGGTATATTTAAAGTCTAGACACAATGTGTTTGTAGTCTATGCTTAGTCTAGACACAGTTTAATGCACATGAATAGCACAGAATTAAATTTAAAAAAAAATGCAGGATGATATAGAAAATTTCAGTTGTTTAATGGTGGAATAGGCTTTAGTTCTAAGAAATTAATCTTAATGGTTTATGTAAGTGTGTTCTAGTAATTCTAATAAGTTCTCAAACCATAGTTCTAGAAGGCATCAGATACATAAATGATAAACATTACTCTGTACTATAATTTTGCTCAAGGCTATTGATAAAGTCATGGAACACATTTTTAAAAAGTATCAGGTAAATTGTCATAAGAAAAGCACCGTTTCCGAATACAGAAATCGTGTAACCTTTTTCATAATAAGTTTCTGAATAATTGCAGAGCAGTCCATGGACTTGTAGTTTCAACCCGAGTTTGATATTTACAGACTGTGAAGAAGTTTTTGATATCATTTTCTAGGTGCTTAGTAAACACCTCTTTTCGTTAACTTTTCTACATAAAACTTCGAATAGCAAAAAGTTTTTTATAGTAAACTTTTAATATCGATAACTTTTCTATAGAAAATTTTTAATATCGATAACTTTTCTATAGAAAATTTTTAATATCGATAACTTTTCTATAGAAAATTTTTAATATCGATAACTTTTCTATAGAAAACTTCTATTATCGATAACTTTTCTATAGAAAACTTCTATTATCGATAACTTTTCTGTAGAAAAATTTTATTACCGATAACTTTTCTCTAGAAAGCATCTATTATCGATAACTTTTCTATAGAAAACTTCTCTTGTCGACAACTTTCCTGTAGAACACTTCTATTATCGATAACTTTTCTTTAGAAAACTTCTATTATTGATAACTTTTGTATAGAAAACTTATATTATTGATAACTTTTGTGTAGAAATCTTCTATTATCGATAACTTTTGTATAGAAAACATCTATTATCGATAACTTTTGTATAGAAAACATCTATTATCGATAACTTTTGTATAGAAAACATCTGTTATCGATAACTTTTCTATAGAAAACTTCTATTATCGATAACTTTTCTATAGAAAACTTCTATTATCGATAACTTTTCTATAGAAAACTTCTATTATCGATAACTTTTCTATAGAAAACTTCTATTATCGATAATTTTTCTATTGAAAACTTCTATTATCGATAATTTTTCTATTGAAAACTTCTCTTATCGATAACTTTTCTATAGAAAACTTCAGTTTTTTAGTTTATTATTATTTCATCAATATGGCCTACGGACATATTACAACGTTATACGAATAAATCTTCAATAATGGAACAGTATCCACTACAAAATTGAATTTTTTCTTTCTGTTACAAACCATAGAGCCGCTAAAACTCAATTGAATGACAGCATCTGTAGTTAATTGAGAATTCAGGCAAATAACAATGACAATTTAATTTTGCTCTTTAAAAATGTTCTCTTCAAGCACGGAAAAAATGTAACGTAATTGTATAAAAAATATTTTTGGCCTGAATTAGTTATTGTACAAGAGAACAAGAAATATGAAACCATTCTATGCAGTCACAAAAACCTGTCTCCAGTAACCAATATCAATTCAAGAAGCCTTTAACAGAAATATACGTACACATGCATATACAGGGACGTGACAGGTAAAATATTTTTCTTTTCTGCTCTCAAAATGTCATTAAATTTAGAGTATTCAACCAACTAAATTGTTGTGCGTTGTTGTGAATTTTTTTCTTTACCATGTGTGTGTCATAGTGTGTATTGTTATGTATCCTGAATAAATATGTTATCAAGAGAAAAATGTCAACAATTTATTACGAAAAAGAAAGAAAAAGTTTTCTAGTGTCCCTATCATCATTTTTATTGTCAAAATGGTTCTTAAAATTTAATCAGAAATTTTTAGGAAATCCCAGAGTAGTGGCTGATATTCGTTTTTTTTCCAATTTTTGCTGGATTACTTATTAAATAAACACGCACACATGTATGAAATTCAATAAAATGGAAAGTTTAAACATCACCCTTTCAGGTGAGATGTACCACGGGACAGGAGTAGTGCCCCCTGTGCCATAGACATTTTCGTTCTACTCAAAATAATAGTTTTATTTAATCAATGTGTGTGAATGTGTTGAATTTTTTATTTTTTTTTTGTTCTATTTTTAACCATTTGCCGCAAAGCCATCTGATATCAGTTGGATTTTTCTTTTTTGCTTTTTTATTGTACCCATTAGGATAAAACCTGGTAAACAAAAACCATTGACAGACAGACAGACAGACAACCAGTCAATTATTTATACTGGCGGGACAATCGTTTACCGTGTTTATTTAACACTTGATAACCAATTTATCACACACTAAAAATATATCACAACCAAAGGGGGGTCGTCATATTTACCTCTTCTTTTCATGGTTTTTTGTTTTGTTTTTGTTTTAATCCAAAAATATGAAAATAATTTGTCAATTTAATGAAAATAAAACTAAAAACGTAGAGAAATAGTTGGGGTATTCACACGGTCGTCATAAAGTCATATATCATAAAATAATAACACGAAACAAGTATGACTGCTGTGAGCAACCCTTATAAGTTAGTGTGCTATTTCAAATTTGAATCAGCTGATAAAAGAAAAATACAATTATAAAAAATTACAAATATTTTTAATTAAAAATGCCAAAAACAAGTCAAAAAACTGAAATAATAGCCGGTTTGTGCGAAAAATACATATTGGACATTATTATGGCTGATTCAAGTAAATAAGAAAAATATAATTACATGTTTACATTTAAATAAATCTTTTTCAAGGTGATGATGACGATGAAGAACAAATAAATGAAATGTTCTTAACAAACGTCTATAGTTTGCTCACTAATCGCAGAAGCATCCACCTTGGAGTTCCAAAATCCAATAAGTGGAACCAATACGTGTTAAAAATGTTTGACGACAGCCGGTTTAATAAAAAGATTAGGGTTCTGCCAGAGGAATTTGTGAACTTGATTAAAGACGATGATGCGTTTAACACAAGTCCAAAAACAGCACAGCCTCCAATTGATGTGGAATTAAAAATCGTACTTTATCTGTTGGGATCCTCTGGCGATAGACTTTCAACACGAAAAATAGCTACCCTCTTTGGAGTGGTTGACGGAGGCACAATACAAAAGGTCACAAAACGTGTTTTTAAAGCAATTTTAAATTTGAAAGAAAAATTCTTAAGCTGGCCTAATGCAGAATAACGACAACAAATTTTGTTCGCAACTAAAGACGAAATGCCTGGCTGCGTAGTGTATATAGACGGCTTTGAAATAAAATTATCTGAAGCACCTGTCAAAGACCACGAGTTACGCCACGAAAACGTCAATATGCCGTTAAAGTTCAAGCAATTTGTGACCACAAATTGCGAATAAGACAACTAACAATAGGTTATCCAGGTAGCGTACATGATGCAAAAATTTTTTTAAACTCTCCACTAGCAAAACACCCTGAACGATTTTTGTCGCCAACGCAATGGATTGCTGGTGATAGCGGTTATCTCCTAAAGTCATTTTTGTTGACGACTTTTACAGAAAACAGCATCGAACATTCCAAAGCTGAAAGGGATCTCTACAGCAAACACTTTTCTAAATATCGAGTTCGCATTGAGAATTGCTTTGGTATTTTAAAGGAGAAATTTAATAGTTTAAAAGAACTTAAATTGCGAATGAACTCAAATGAAAATAAAATAAAATGCTACAACTGGATCATGGTTTGTTGCATTTTGCATAACGTCTTGATCAAATTTAATGACGAAAATGAAAATAATAGCGTAATACTTAGAAGACAAATAAACTTACCTCCAATAAGTAATACTCGAACCAGTTTGCTTCATTTTATACAAAACCAAAATATTTAATTTTTTCATTATGACAAAACAATAAACACATTACAAAAGGTGCTATCATTTTAGGACTTTTTTTCTTTGAAGCACAACAACAATTTTTTTAAACTATCATAAAACTTTTGTATTTTATGACAATAAGACTTGATAGCACACCGTGTGAATAGCCCAAGTATATTTTTATCAAAATTTTTTCGAATTTACACTCACAGATAAAAAACGAACGAAAAAAATGGTTCGGAATCCGTTCATTATCGCTGATATCCATTAGAACTGAAGAGAGTGTATTAATATGGAAAGGGAAAGTAATCAATCATTATGATTTGATTTCTTTTGTTTTTGATTTAAAATAACCCTCTCTTTGAAAACGTATTTGATTTCCATGCTTTTTGCAAATACATTTCAGCTTATTGTTGTGCTTTAAATGCAATGAATGAATACAAGAAATGACTGAATGAATGAAGGAATAAAAGAATAGAGGACTGAATATTTGAATGATTGCCTGCTATACGTGTATGCTTCATCATTATATTTACAGGGCCTCCAGCACTCAGCACCATCTGCAAGAAAGCCACTTTTGCTATGGCAAACTTATTTAGTGAAGAAAGTCCAACTCAAATAACTGTGGGAATTGGCTGATTAATGTGTTGAAAAAAAATTTTTTCTTTTATAGTTTTTAAAGTTAGTAGCACAAAAATTGAAATCCAGTGGAATTAAGTTGCTTTATAAGACGAAATTTGCAATTCCATTTAATTAGGGGGGTAAATATTAGATTAGAAATTAAACTAAAGCATTTCGTAGGAACGGTAACATATCACGGATTCGTTTGAACTAGTAGATGGTACCCAAGTGGTTTATAGCCTCTACAAAATTTTGTCTCCTTCTAACTTGCAATCTGCGTTCAATTCGTTGGAGTTACATTTGTCAAATTAGTTGTTATTTATTGCTGTACTCTAGTAGGTAGTGTATTGGCTTACTAGAAGTGAGCCCGTGGTTTAAACCTTAGTTCAGACATGTTGTAAAAAAGACTTCCCTTCGTAGCAGAACTCTCGGTTGTCTTCTAAGCAAAAGCTTCGATTTGGAATAAGCAATACTATTTGAAAGTCAGGCTGCTATCAGTATTTAACTGCCTTTGCAAGTCGCCGTATTGTAATAGGTAGTATGTTGGCTGTGATTCAAACTCCAGTTCATACATCTCGAACTAAACGAAACATGAGAAAAATATTTCTGGTCAAAGCTAAACGGCATTGCAATAAAAAGTTTCTCAAACATTTGTCGTTCGGAGTCGACATTAAGCTGAAGATCACGCACTTCATAGATAAAACTAACACACACAACATTACATAGTTGTGTGAGAAGCTAAGTTGTAATCCTGAGTAAAGGTTTGTAATGACCAAATTAAGTAAATAATGCGTTGGTTGGTGCGGAACAGAGTGTACTGGTGATTAGAGCAGCTGACTGCCTGCGTACTATGTCTATCAGTAGTGCTTGCACAATATCCAGTAGACATGTACACCCTAAAGCATGGTTGGTTTCACATCAGCCCAATAGAGCCAGTATTTAACCAGATCTTCCTTAAGGTTCTTTTGCAGATGTAGAGCGTCTTTGTCGCTTTCGTATCATCTCAATAATGTTATTGTTTCAGGAGAATAAGTAAGTCCTTATTTTTAAGTTATACAACCATGGAATATAAGGAAAAGTTTAATAAATTTTAAAGTCTTTGCCCTTTAAATCCATCATTATTACTATTTTCTCCCTTTAATCTGTTTCTTTTCGCAATTAAAAAACAATTTTTATTCTTTTTTGTTTTTTTTTTTATTTATCCCCATTTAATACTCATTGAGCCAAAACAAAAGTTAAGAAGTGTTTACATTGATTTTAAAACACTGTGTATCATTATCTCTTAACACTGACATGCTCTGTTGACTTTTTGAAAAGTTTCTAAGTTTCCTTTACACACAGAACCACCATCCATCTCTGCTCGCTCCCTCACCCTGTCTTTGGTTACTTTATGAAACTAAAATAAAAACTCGCGATTAAATCTAAAAAGCAAAACAAACAAAAACAAAGAAAAGAAAGCAGAAATAGAAAGAGAAAAACGTTAATTTATTGGTTTTCGTTTTTGTTTTTGTTTCTTTAAAGCTTTTCTTTAAACATTTTTCACCGATAGAAATAAAAATCTTTAAAAACCATTTAAAGAAAAACAGTCTAGGAAAAGAACAGAAATTGTTTTGGAAATTTCGATTCCCAGATTTTTAAGTGTGAAATAGTTGTGGGCTAACAAAACAATTCTAAAGGCAAACCAAACCAATACAAAGAATTTAAAGAGAAGTTAAGTAACACATGGAATTTCTTTCTCTCTCTCTCTTTGCCTTGCGTTTATTTTGTAATAAAAAATAATCACAAAATGAATGCTAAAATACTTACACAACACATACTGCTTAAATACTGCCATAAAAAGTCAGAGAGTAAGGCCCCCTCCCCCTGTGCTCCCTGCTATAAAATAAAAACTTTTTTCCATATTTATAGACTTTCTCTGTTTTTATCGGGAAAATAAAATTGAAATAAAAAAAAACCGTCTGACAGACGCACACACACACACACACGCACACAAACAAGCCAGGAAAACATTCTCTATTAAAGTCTCATAAGGCCTAT
Source organism: Sarcophaga caerulescens (assembly GCA_927399465.1). Lineage (NCBI taxonomy): Eukaryota > Metazoa > Arthropoda > Insecta > Diptera > Sarcophagidae > Sarcophaga > Sarcophaga caerulescens. Next base: position 99,843,008 of record OV656872.1, on the reverse strand, counting down.
TAAGATGCTGCTGAATTAACGGTTTATTTATCAATAAAAGAAAAACAACAACAAAAATATACAATCAGTTTTTATACTCTCTCTCTCTCTCTCTCTCTCTCTCTCATTTGATTTGATTCCATACTCACCATTATTTTATAAAGAGAATACAATATCAGTAGAATAACGGAAAACGATAGTGCGTGTAAAGCAATAGTATTTAGCAGGGATGGAAAGTATGATTTATTTACCAATATTATTCGTAATAAATAAATGCATATTCCTCTAGGACAGGAATTAATAAATTTACTGAATTTATGATTTATTTCACAACATGAAATAAATAAACCATTCTGACTTCCGAATACCAGCAGCAGATTACAAAGAGAAGGTGAGTAAAATTGTAAATTGTGAAGTACTTAAGCAAATATGATACCAAGCTCTCCTGAAACGCTAACATTATTGAGTAGGTACGAAACCGCTTTACATCTGCAAAAGAACTATAGGCAAGGTCTGGAATCTTAGATCAACCATCACATACTGGCTCAATTGGCCAGTGGTAAAACCAACCTTACTTTGTGGTGTACATGCCAAACGCCACTGATATACAGAGTACACAAGCAGCCATCAATCCTGATCACCACTGCACTCTGTGCCGCTCCAACCAACGCGTTATTTACTTAATTTGGTCATTGCAACCTTTTAATCAGTAAAACAACCTATTTTCTTACACCATCCTTGCTGTGTGTGTTAATTTTATACATGATTGGCGGGACACAAAGTTTAAAGTCGATTCTAAACGACAGTTTTAAGAAACTTTTCATGGAAATTTTATTTCACCTACAGAGTTTTTATCAGAAGACTGCTGAGAGGAAGTAGCCGAAAGAATTTATTTTTTCTGAGCTGGGGTTTGAACCACTGGCTCTCGTCTAAGAAGCCAACACAATATCTATTAGACTACGGTGACTACCAAAGCATTATTTGCTATACTCAATTGGCTTCTATTAAAGTGGGGTATTAAGTTGATGGCAGTAAGACTTAATTCAGTCAAATCCTGTCCCAACCTAGACTAAAGATATGCTGCTATTCTGGGAAGACATAGTTACATTAGGAACGATTCTGTGGTTCCCTAAAACTTTCTAACTAGAACGTTCAATTTTATAATTCGTGGTATATTCATTAAAGCTTCTGATGTTAAACTTTCTGATAGGATGACCGACCACTGCAAGTGTTTTCCAGCTAGAGGTCGCGGCTATTTGGAAAGCAAAGTAATGCTTAATGTGTAGCTCAATTTACTCTGAAAATTTCTTGATTGATTTAGACAGCCAGACTACGACTAAGGCCCTAACGAACGTAGTTTCAACTTTCGTCATTGTCTTAATGGATGCCGAGGATTTTTTAGGAAAATTTCGCATCATTTAAACGAAACTCCTCTATGTGTTCCGGGACATGGGGATGTCGTTGGAAATTGGATTGCTAGTGAGTCGGTACGAAAGTCGCATACGTATTCCATATGCCTCATTTTATTTGGATATTATCCACTCGTTTTACAGGGAGTCTCAATATTATTGGGACGTATGGATTAGACGAGAAACGCCTTACTGTTGTTTTTAAATCGCATGGTTATTGATTCCCACTGCCAACAGTCCTTTTGGTAAGCATGCCGAAAGACTTGGCATACTGTAAGTACCTCTTAATAAATACGAGTGTGTATATATTTGTGTGATTTATTTTTAACACTTAAATATTATTTATTTCTATTGAAAATACCGTTAAAACATACGCTCATTAAACACATTCATTTAACACTCTCTTAGACGTACATTCTTCATATGCCTAATACACTGTGACAACCATAAATATCATATAAAACTTGTCTTGGAGCTCAACTTACAATATTAAAGAGAAATAAAAGCCTAGAATAAGAAGATAACCAAACAAATATTTAATTTATTATTGTTTGTGTGTGTATGCGGGTGCGTATGTGTGTGTGTGGAAGTTTGGTTTTTGTTCATTTCATAACTTAAGGCAGAACAAAACATGCAGGCAGGATGTCAGGCAATCATGAATGTGTAAAAATGGAAAGCAATCAGAGCAAGAGAAAGAGTAAATGAATGCTAAAGTGAAAATGTTTAATTGTGTGTGTGTGTGTGACTGTGTTTTGTTTATTTGTTTGTGTACATACATATTTTGTATACACACAATAAAATGAAAGCATTCAACAATACATTGAATTCTTGGTGTTTTCTTTTATTTGTTGCTTGATTTAGGCGTTTATTGAAGTACGAAAATAAAATAAAATAAATAAATAAATAATATAACGGATAATAATGAATGAAAAAACTCACGCTCTTTCTCTCATTCTCTCTTTCACACATACATAAATAGAAAATACAATATAAGTCAGTTGATAAGAACAAATTACTGTCATTGAAATTTCTTGCATTGAAAATAGCAGGGATGGGATTTATTGCTTGAAAATATAAAGTCATGCTGAATCTTATGTTTTAAAAATACACCACACATGTTTGTTGTCCTTTTTTCATCACCTTTAATAAACTGTTAAGGAGAAACGTATTAACGGACGAATTTTTAAATAATTTAGAAAATTAAATAAAATCATTTTACCTCCGTTTCTGTGAAAAGAAACTTAAATTCCAACGTTAAATTAAGGTGTTCTAATTACCAGCCGTTAGAAAAAAATAATTATCTAATTGGGTTATCCATTTAATGGTTTCAAAACCATTCGAACATTTAATTAATTTGACGAATATTAATTCCTTAAACTAAATCACGTAGTTTGTTCAAATTTTGGCAGGAATCAACTAACGAAGACCTGCTGTCAAAAGCAGTGTTGTTCTTCAATTTGAGACGTAAGAAATCCTAACATATTAAGACGTCCTCACAGTTTGAAAATATTTACAACATTTTCTGCCATCACTCCGCTTAACATAATATAAAAAGAGTTTTTGTTTTTAAAACATAACCCCAGGGGATTCTTATTTCTTGCTGCTTTAATAACTTTAAAGTAAAAAAAATATTTCCACACACAATTACACTTCACCATAGTAATGGTAAGGGTTTTAAGGCATGTTTTAGAAAAAAGGAAACAATAATCTACAATAATAATGTCTTAGCGAGTAGAGTAGAATAAAGTGATGAAATGTTAACCTACAAGTAGACTTCCGTTTTTTATGCTCATTATTTAGGCAGCAATTTTTTTTTATTTTTATTTTTTAAAAATGAAGACTAATATCGTTGGGCGAGGGGAGTAGGGTGTGTGGTATGGGGCTCCTTCAATGAACGAGTTTATTAACGAAAATCTTTCTTAATTTACTTAAAGCATCACTCTTAATGTATGCTTTACATGCCACATTTATTTTGTAGTTCTTCTCGAACTTTTAATTAATGAGCCAGACACATATGCATGCCAATCATTACAGTGTTATTGGGTTTGATACAGTGGGGCAAAATGAATAAAATTCGTATAATAGCTTAACTTTATTGGAAACACAACATCACTATTACAAAGTAAGGTAATCCTGAGTAAGATGTTGTGTAAGATGGCAATCCTATAGTTCTAGAACTTGCTGCACAAGACGAAGAAGAAAGCAAAACAAAGAAATAATAATATCAAGCGAGTGATGCTTTGTAACGAGCCTATACTCCTTAAAGGAATAAAAATTCGTGGAAAATTTGAGGAAGAGATTGAGAACATTCTTCTTGTTATTGAACGTTAGAAAATCTGTAGGATTAGAATACTTGCCAGTAAAATAAGACTTTCTTTTCACCATTCTTAAGAACTTCAGACCATTACTATGAGGTTTGTGTATAAGGGAGAGTTTTAAAGATTGAGGTATTTTTAGTTGAGAATAGCTTAGCGACAATGGGTAATTCAGCTAAAGAAACTTTAAATTCTTCCTTGAAAGCATCCCACTGTCTGTTGCTAAGCGCAAAAATCTCACTTAAAAGTTATGTGTGGCATATTTTAAGGGGGTTTTATTTTAAACAAAAGCTGTTTAAAGCCTGAAAATATGTTATATTATGAAATTATGTATATTGTGTTTTTTGCTTTTTTAAGGAAATATTCAATTTTAATTAATTCTTTTCGAAAAAAAGAAAGCTTTAAGTCCCTTTGCTTTAAATTAATTTAAATAAAGCAGGTGTCTCATTAAAATTTATAAGCACTTCTAATATTCCATCTTACACCACAAGGGATATTAAATTTCTTCATTATCATACTATTAAGTGAGGGTGGAGGAAAACACTCACACATGCACACACACACACACACACAAGTATGAAAATAAAGAGACTATTTTTAGGCGGTTTGCCTTAAAACAATATTTCCATTAATAATTACTTTGTCAACATGCAATATTTTTCAAATGATGATGGATGGATGAGTTTTTTTTTAATTGAATTTTTTGTTTCTTGTCAATCTTTAAATAATTTTTGAAATTAATGTTGTATTAATAAATATAGGTTCTCGAGAACAAAAACTGAACAAAACTCGTCCATTGTGGTACCAACTTTCTGGCATTGCCAGTTTGAAAAGATTAAAATTGCTTTGTCCATGATCACTCTTACAAATGATTGCTGTATGTTAACCAGCTTCCATTGTCCGTAATTTTTCGTTTCAGAAGTATTAAGATTTCGTTTCACTCCACTGTACATAATACAATAAATTAAACAAAATATAAAAGAATAAAACAAACAAATGAAGCATACTTTTAGGCAAAAAATGAAATTCTTAAAGAAATTTCATTCTTAAAGAAATTTAATTTTTAAATAAATTTTATCGATAATTAGAATTGAAACATTTAAACGATACAATTATACTACAGCCTAAACAATTTCAAATATGGCCACCTAAAAGTAGGCTTCAAATCCTTCTATTACAAAAAGAAAACCGACCTTTCTCTTAACCACATGAAAGAAATGCTAGTGTGGGTATTATTCATATGAGATTGATGAAGAAAAGATGGAAATTATTGAGGTTGTAACCTACAAAAGAAGAAAAAAAATGAAATAGAACTCCTTTAGTAATGGTAAAACTAAAATGTTTCATTCTATGCATATCCTATATTCATTTTATTTTCCTAAAAGCATGCTATCAAGTACAAAACTATTTTAGTAACAATTTTATGCTCAATCAGGCATTGAATGATTTTTTATAAATTTTTATTACGAAACTATTTTTAAAACCGTTCTGTTTAAATGTAATGAAATGGTATTTAAATACATATTTAAAGATTTACTAAATGGAATTAATATGTAGCAAATTTTAAGGGACAGTAAAGTTAAATTGTATATTTTAGGTCTTATTAATTTCAAATATATATGATATTCCTTAAGTATAATTTTAAAAAAAATTTCTATAGCATACTTTAAGCCTTAAAAAACCATAATCCTTATCGTAAAATACTTTGAGGTACATTTTCAATTATAAATTAAATAAATGTATTGCATATTTTCAGGTACAAAATAGAAATTTATTTCTAAATTAAAACAGAGAAGTTGCTTAAATAAATAAATGAATAAGGAAAAGATAAAATTACCGCTCATAAATAATTTCAAATAAGCATAATAAATACTTCCATTCTTTATTTATTGTGGCAAAAGAAAAATAATCAATTTATTTATTAAGTTCTTTCAATTTAATTTTCTCTTTTTATTTACATATTATGAGTGCGTACGAAAAAATTTTGTCATACACTTTACCTTACAAAATAGAATGATAATAATCAAGCTACTGTCAATACAAAAGATTCTAACATAACGGCTTTCAAGAAAGATTTATTTCTGCCGCAAGACACACAATCGAGATTCCACAGCGATGCAATTTTTAATCAATTGGGTATATAAACATTGTGGTGTTCCGCTAAACTACAAAGCAAATAAATTGGCCAGATATGGCTGCACAATGAGAACTTGCACGTTTGGAATTGATAATCCAATAATGGATTCTATTAATACCGCGTGATTGTACTGGGTTGTCAGGAATACACCGTAGCAAATCTAACCAAAGCTGGATGAATGACACCCGGGAACTCTGCTTATAAAGGGGCATTTAAAGGACCATGCTTAGCGTAATTGTCGGTTTGATTACTGGACTCGACATTCTGATAACTTATGCGAGACATACTGGTCGTTAAAATAGGGTCAATAACTTTTGCAGAAGCTGCAGAAAGGAGGAAAAGGTGGAAAGTCAACTTTGCCTTCTTCTTTATGCCCAGCATTATGACGTCTGAGAAGGAAGTACCTGGGCTTCTATTTTGCAAATGAAATGAAGCTCCACAAGTGTTTCCGCAGCAAGGTTAATTTTTTTTTTTAAATCACAACAAAAACCTGAAAGCCTAAAGGTTTTGCAAATTTTTTTATGCACACTCCTTATGTATAATTTAAATGTAAATGACTTTATTTGTTTACCAACCAACCAACCACCATTGGCTTATTGTTCTAAGTTCGGTAGACAATACAAGTGTCTATTAAATTAGCATAATGCTATTGAGCAATTTTAAAAATGAACATACTTTTAGGCGCTGTGAAATATACTGCGAAATACAAATGAAAAAAACACACAAAATTGTTGAAGCATTGTTATCAGTCAATCATATACAATAATAACGGCAAGTTGGTGTAATTTCACTGATTATGTATTCATTAGAAGCGACAAAAGAAAAAAATTCTTGTTGGTTAATAAATAAGTTTATTAATAAAAAAAATTTAAATGAATTATTTTAGAAAGCACACTTGGTGACAAGCAATTGATACCAACATTTAGGGATTGTTTACAATCAGATTTACCAAGACAACTTATGATTCATTTGAAATCACATCTACGTTGTTTTACTGTGACGACAAGGAATCCATAAGAACCTGGTTGGAGTAGGTGTACTTGAAAGGCATCATCAGATATGTTAAGGAAACGAGAGACTGCGAAAGCAGCAATGAGACAGAGCATTACAGGATTATGAAATTATGAAGCTATGATCATGAAGCTGCTATAGCCTAGTAGGTAGTGCGTTGGCATATTAGACGAGGGCAAAATACGAAAAAATATTTCTTTCGGCGGCTTCCTTTCAGCAGTTTTCTGGGAAAAAAATTTAAGAATAAAATAAAGTCTCCATGAGAAGTTTCACAAATCTGTCTGAATCGACATTAAACTGTAGGTCTCGCCACTCACGGATGAAATTAACAAACGCAACATAGACGGTATGAGAAGCTAGATTATAATCGTAAGTAAAGGTATGTAATGACCAATTAAGTAAGTAATCAAGCAATGGTCATAATCATGAGTCATGAGTCATTTCAGTAAGCTTATAGGAGTCAGGAGGCGGTTATACAGCTGCTACAGAAGCTGTAATGACGAGGAAAAAGTAGAACTACATGATATTTCACTGTCGTTGTCCGGCACTTAGTAATTGTTTGATGGAATATATGCTAATCGTATCATATCGGACTTTATAGAACCAAAGCAAAGACAAGAAAGGAGATGAGATCACAGCACATCTTTGAATGACAGAACGATTTGGATATACATATGTCCGCACTCTAATAAAACTATCGCGGTTGAGGAGAAATCTCAGACAGGAGTTATATTTTATTTGAATAACGTTATTACAACTGGAACTAATAGGATCCAACTGAGCTATGTTTTATGAGACAAAAAGTAGTTAAAACTGTTTCAAAAGTAGGGACATTTCGAGCATTAAAGCGACTAACTGTGCAACGAATAGGTAAGATTGTATAAAAAAATTTGAAGAGAATGGAAATGTTACAGATGTGGTCATGCCCGTGCACTGCCGAAAATTTCGCTTCTGTGGCGTGCGTATAACCGAAATTTATCGCCTCCACAACATTCTCAGCAATTGGACATATTTTGCGACTCACTATAATGTACTTTGCATTTCGATTTGCAAATGTATACAAATAAGGTAACTCACTAGGCCGTAAATATACAGACTGAATGCTAAAGCAAAAGGCTTTCAATGCTTATTTTTAATACGAACAATTTTTTAGTGATTAAGATTTATTCCTCCGCCTACGTGATTAGATCAATAAGCAAAATTATCGTATCTGGGATTCGGAGAGGCCAGAACAAATTGACAAAAACACATTCAACCGAAAAAAGTGACTGTTTGGTATACACTCTGGGCTAAAGGCGCCCTGGAAATACTATTCAGAACGCTGTGGCCGTATAATAACCGATTTTCACTACAACTAAAAATTATGAACTGTACGATACATCGTCTCAATAGGACGGTGCCACAAGCCACATGACACAATCGAATTTGGCATTATAGCATGCAATGTTTCCGAAAAGAGTAATATTACGTTTTGGCAATATGAAATGACCACCAAAATCATGTGATTTGAGAACATTAGATTTTATTTTTGTGGGGCTGTGTTAAAGACCATGTCTACGTGGAAAATTCCCTAATGATGAAGCATTTGAAAAGCAATGTTTAGCTAGTTAACACCGATATGCTGGCCAAAATATTCGAAAAAGTGGTCGAAAGCTACAACAAAGTGATCGAATGCTGCAAACAATGAGCCAATAATGGCAAGGTCTAAGGATTAGAAGGAACTAGAAGTTTCATCATGTGTTTTATTTAACTTTACTCTTGAAAACTCCCATAAAAAATAAAATAAAAATTAATCATACGCCTTCGTTTTAAAAAATTTCAAAAATTCCAAGGAAAAGAATATTTTCCTTATATGTATTTTTTGAAAGAAGGTTAAGAAACTTTCTTAATTAAAATCAGAAATCAATAAAATAACATGAATAAAATAAAATGTTCAAATTATAAGGTTCTGCTTTTCAATTACGGTTTCATTTGAGACAAAACAATAATTAATCACGTGTTTTGAATCGTTCAAGCAATTCTGTCAGTCAGTTTAAAATTTAATTTATAATTTAAAGTAACATTTTGGAAATAATTGAGAAAAGGACATTTTATTAATCAAAAGAAAAATGAAATAAAATAAAATACATTTTCGTTTACTTTACTTGCAGTATTATTCTGATGATTTATGAGTTTCAATAAAAAGCAATTTGTAAAAGAATTTTCTTTCGTTTTTCTCCCAGCTGATTTTTATAGGTACTTTGGATTATCAAAAGCCAAATAAAGATTAAATTTAAATTTAATGTTGCTGTTTGCATAACCCGAAAGGAAATATATCATATTAAAGAATTTCACAAAAGGGAGAGAGAGAAAAAGGTAATAAAGAAATGTTTATTTTTTCTGTTTTTTTTTTTTTGTGGGTTTCAGGCTTAAAAAAAACTTACTTACCCATTCAAAACGATTGTTATTTATATCGAGGCTTTCTTGTTTGGTTCCTTTTCTTTATTTTTTTTTTTTTTTTGTTTCGTTATTGTATATGAATTTATAAATAAATTTATAAGGATATGTTTTCCCTTTTTTTGTTCTTTATTTAGCACCTTTTTTATTTTTTTTTTTTCTTTTAATTTAAAATTTTTCTTTATACATATATCTGCTACTTTTGCTTTATTTTATGAAAAAAATTTGATCTTTCTTGTTGTAAGATTAAAACAAAGAAAAAACCATTTTATAAAACCGGAAATGAAATATATTTCCTTTTTTATTTCGCACACACGTTACTCTTCATATTTATTTTTATTTTTTCTTCTTCTTACTTAGAAAACTATGTTTAACACTACAGTGCTTTAAACATTTGCATGTTGTTGTTGTTGTTATTTTATTTTCATTAATTTCCTTTTTTAAACACTTTTATATGATTTTTTTTTGCTAACAAAATAACGATTTAAGCAGCGTATATCCGTTTAAAAATTATTTCATTTTCATTTGACTTATATTAACTGGCATTACATCCGCTAAGAACAACCGTTCAGGTTTTGCAACAAATGCAGACTGAAAAAATTGTTTCATTTTCATTGTCAATTAGACAACAAACATCTGACTAAAGTCTTGCAAAAACAAAAACACCAATAAGACAACAAAAAGCATACACAACAGTGACAATGTTAAGCAATAACAACTGCAAGACTCTAACATTGAAAATATAATAACAAACTAACGGTATTTTGTTTACTCTATCAAACCACGATAATGATAATAAAACAATAAACACGAAAAACGAGCGAGAGTATGGGAAAGAGTGAGAGATAGATATAGAGAGAGAGAGAGCAGCTACATCATTATCATCATGGACATTAAACTGTACAGAACCCTAAAGAATGTTGGCCACTTTGTCTTACTTCAAACAGCTGCTGTAAGTCTGTTTACATAAAGAAGAAAAAAAAACATGAACATTTACACTAACACTAACACCGTAACAGAAGCAAAGCAACAATAATAAAATTACATCCTGTTTTCTTTTAAGCACAAAATCATCTGTAACATCAGCACGTTGTTATTTCGATGCTGCTCCATCACACAATAACAACACAACACAGTTATTTACTCTCTTTCTCTGCTAACAGAAACTGAGAAAATACTCAGCAATAGATATAAATATATGAGTGTGTGTTGAGTGTGAAATAGTAGTAACTAGATGTTATGTTAAGTTGTTATTGTAACACAAAGAAGACCTGCGCTTTAACAGATTTATCTCAATAAGACTAAAAACCTTTGGCAAAAAAATTAAAACACATTAAACTTTAACTGTGTAAGCCTTAAAATAGGCTTTAAAAATGAAAATCGCATTAAAAACGGCAAACGTTTGACAAAATTTAACCTAAAAAAACTAAGTTTATGGATAAATTAAAAGAAAATAAAAGGTAAAATACAATGTTTAGCTCACGTGATGGTATTAGAAAGTTAAAATACAACAATATTTACAGTTTTGTAACTGTTTGATTGATTTTTTAAGCGTTCATCAAGAACAAACATCGAACAAAGAAAAGATCATGTGTAACAGATTCTGAAATGGTAGGGTTACCATCTAGGTATAAGATTATATTCAGAAAGTTAGGTGAAACACCCCTATCCAAAGACCAAAAACGTTTCATTGCGAAATTCGGATCAAACTAAACAATACAAATAATAAACAAATAGGACAACTTACAAAGGATTGATGATGCTTGAGGGTTGTTGACCTGACCATACGGACAGAGGATCTGTGGGCCCAAAGAGGACGATAAGATTATTTTTCGCCAGATGAGTCAGTGCCTGGCTCTTGCTATGAAGAGGCGGAGGTACTTGGCTCCTAGTTTTCTGTCACCTTGCACTAGACTGCCCGATTGGGTATTGTTTTGTGGTATCACAATGGTCCTAAGCTCTGCCCCGAGTGGGATAAGGATAACGGATAAGGTTTCCAAAACAAACATTTCTCTGGGCGTCTCTAAAGGTTTTATAGGATTTATAGAAATTTGGTTTAAACCTGAAAGTCGGCAATATTTTTTAATTTTTGTTTTTGTAAAACAATGAAAATGAGAAATTAAATCCGTTTTTGATAAACTCTTATGTTGTGTTGCTATAATACACACACACAGCTACTTAAGGACACATTATCCAACAATATGTACTTGCCCTTGATACCACTACTTTTAACCCCTTAATATATGCAAAAAGTAAAATATTTTGATAACGGTATATGGCAAGTGTATATACGGTAGGTGTAAGTGCGTGATTGCGAGTGTTGTGCTGCATTTTATCAACAATTTTTCGAAGCATTTGTTTGTTTGTATTGTGAGTGAAAGTTGTGAGGAACTGCGTACCATTTATTCTGAAGAATAATGTCCTTGGGAAAGAAAAAAACAATCGAGACAACATTGCTTATGCAAAATAGTAGAAAAGAAAAATAAAACTGAAATGAGAAATTCTTTTATAAAATAAATGATAACTTTGATGAACTGCAAAAATACTAAAAAAAAAAGGGAAAAACAAATTGGAAAGTAAACTCATTACATACTTTTAAGTGTTGTTTATTTTTGTGTGAATATTTTTTTGCATAGTTTTAGGTGAGTTCAGAAACTAATTTTAGAATTTTGTAATAGAAAACCAATACATGCAATCAAGAGACAATATTTATGTTAATTGTTTTCCAATAAATTTTTATTTTCGATTTAATTTTCTTTAATTTCACTTAAGGCCATTTGACCCAATTTGTTTTCCAGTTTTATGGGCTCGAAAAGGTAAACATTATTAATTAAGAGGAGTATGATGGCAAAAAGAGTTGGCCTTGTATTGTGTTGGCTAACATTTGAGTTGTAATCGTTTGTAATTCCTTAGAACAAACGGAATGGACTACAGTTTATATTACAAGCACATCCTCTTTAAGTACAACAAAAATTTGCGTGTGCTTACGGCATAAAGTGGAATGGGGAAGAGGTTACAAGAATGTAATTAAAATACTTTTTATTCTGTATTTGACCAAATGCTACTGGGTTAGGTTAGGTTAGCTTAGATGGGTAGGCTAAATTCATTCGCATGTCATTAGCACTTGGAAGGGAAAATCCGTTTATGCCGACAAAAGAATTGAAACAATCTTATAAATGACTTCGAAATCAATGCCTATACGAATAGTTCAAAGATGAATTATGTGAACTTTTACAGTCCAAGTCAATTTTACCTGCCACAACAGTCTTCCTAATAGCTCTAGAGCATTTCAAGTGGAGATAGTGGCCATTAACAAAGTATATTGACTAACAACCAGGTGAATTGAGTGGTTGATTGGCTTGAGGCCGTGGACAACCATGATAGCAAATGCAATATAGTGCTCGTAATAGAAAAAAAAGATCATTAAGAAAACAACAAAATCACAATTAACTCATTAAGAAAAAGAACAGCGAAACAGAGAAGAAATCATTTACCTAAGCGAGGATGGGTATCTACGGTGTCCAATAAAAATGCAATAATGCATGTAAGCATAAATGTTCAGGGTTTACTATGAAAATACATGAATTATACACCGAATTACTGCTTCATTCGCCTAATACACCGGACTTAGCACCATGTAACTTCTCTCGTCAGCCTATTCAGAATATTTTCAGCCTCTGCAGAATCTCTTCAGCCTCTTCAAAAACTTTCCTACCTCATTCGAGAAAATGCCAAGTCTATCAACTATTAGAACCCTTACTTTATATTCCACAGCCTGCTCAGTCCAGTTGTAAAAAGTGATATTACCACTTATGCTTTGAATAGAGGTCTGAATGCAAATACACTGGATATTACTGACTTACAACAACACTAGTGGATTTTAAACCACATATTTTTATTACAAAACACAAATTACACCCAAACAATTTCGTCTAACCATCCACATTTTCGTTTTTCAACAGAACAATCTTTTTATTTCCTATTTCGACTAAATTCCCTCTCAAACTGAATTGATAAATCGCTTGTGCAGCCGCTTTATGTTTTCACAACTCAAAGCTTTCATTTATAACCCACATTTCAGTTTTTTATTTCCTGTTTTAGTTAAACGTTTTGCTATACTTCTCATGTTTTACAGAAATATTAAGAGTTTGCAACTCCATATTTGTATCCAGTAAAGACAAGAACCCAGTACTTTTACTATTTATGACTTTACATTACTTTTTATGAGTTTGCAACTCCAAATTTGTGTCCAGTAAAGACAAGAACCCTGTAATTGTTATACAGCATTCCTTTCAACTCCTGCTTCTGTATGCATACAAACACCGAAACTATTATAAAACTACAAATGAGTGCGTCTGACTGTTCAACCAACAACAATAACAACAAACACCTAACAACACCACGAACAAAAAATTAACAATTTCTGGCATCTATTGTACCGCTTAACAATAGCAGAAACACACAGAAAAACACCACTTGCAACAACAACAAACACCTGACTAAAACAACTTTCTGTTATTCTGTTGTCAGACTCATTCCAAGCCCCAGATGTCCACAGGGCAAAGGAATTGATGCTGCTAAATTAACAAAATTCTTTACTCACCGCTGAACAAACCAAAATGTTTCTCAGGCTTGTGTGTGGTAACTGGACACACAACACTTTGTTACACAATACCAATTGATTTTCAACCACATATTTTTATTATTAAACACAAAATACACTCAAACATTTTCATTTAACCACCGATATTTTCGTTTTTCAACAGAACAATCTTTTTGTTTCCTGTTCCGACAAAATTCCCGCTCGAACTAAATTAATAAAACGCTTGTGCAGACGCTTTATGTTTTCACAACTTAAAGCTTCCATTTATAAACTTTATTTTAGTTTTTTATTTCCCGTTGTTGGTAAAAACGAAATATTATTAGTCTCCAACTCCATATTTGTCTTCAGCGAAGTCAAGTACCTTGTAATTTGTATACAGCATTATTTTTAACTCCTGCAACAATAAGCCAAACTGTGCTAAATCATTTTTTTATACACCTGGCAATGTCATATATCTTTCCACGCAAGTTTTCTTAGTTATAAGCTTTAGTATGTGTCAAAATTTAATACTTTCTATCACAACCTTGTGTATGTGTGCCTGCTTCAAACGGTTTGTTTTGACATTTAAGTGAATTTGCGATTTTTTTCTATCGGCTATTAAAAGGAAAAAGTTACAATAGAATTTATTTGTAACTTTTTCATCGTGTTTTAGTTTTTCTGTTTATTTATTTAAATAAAAATCAATCACTTTAACTGCCTAAGCACTTGTTGACAAGTGTGATTTCTTAAAATTTATATTAAAAAATAGTTGTAAACTTTATATTTTTCCCGTAAAATATTACAAAAAAATTTAAAGCAGCAGTGACTTGAAATTTTTCGATTCGTGTGAGTGAAAAAAAGTGCAGCAATTTTGCAATAAACATGTCGCAACCTGGTCAAAAAATTGTAAGTTTTCATCATCATATATTTCTTAAATTGTTAAAAAGAAATTGCAAAGGTTTGATATTTTTAAATGCCGGCATTATTCAGTATTTCAAAGTAATTTTTTTTTGTCTTGCATCTAAAATCAGGCAGAAAGCTGCTTCTGTGTTGTGCTGCATGCGCATTAATAAGAAATAATGTTGGCAGACGGACGGACAATAGTGTGAGATTTTGCCGGCTATTTATTATTTTTTTCTTTTAGTCTTTTTTTTGGTTTTTACAAGCATTACATAGATAATTCCGTTCATGTTTCTAATAAATTATGATCAGTTCTATACACATTTTAAATCACGAATCCTTTATCTATTATTACCCTTCCTGGCAGTATTTGTACGTTTTTTATGGGTTTTCACAACATTCATCACTCTTGACCAAACCCCAAAAAAAAGAAAAAATGTCAACAACTCATATAATTTGACAAGTCATTGCCTGTCTTTGTTTATCTAAATAACACGTACTTGTTAAAAGCATATGAAACTGGGTAGATTTCCATGCTATTTGGTATTGCATTTACAACAAACATGGTCAAAGACCCTGTACTACAGCTACCTATGTACATATAATGAAATATTCATTTTTAATTTTATTTCCAAATGATCTAAAGAGAGGATTTTTAAAGCAACTGTCTGGCATGAATGCAATGCCAGGTTGTTTCATAGGAAGGTTCAGGGGAATTGATTGTTGTCTATCCTTAAACCGTATGGCACTCATAGGCCAGTGCCCCATTTGAAAGCACGCTGATAGACTTGGCACTACCTCAAATAACTTCTGCAAGCGCAAGGGCTCTGATCTAAAGGAAAAGACTGATTTTAAGGTACTTTAAACATTTGGGACAAACTTCAGGGATCTTGACAACTATGAAATCCTTCATAAGGATTCTGGACAGACTTCGCGCACCTCTTGTTCTGTGTATATTCATAACAAATCAGATTTGTCTGGTCTTCATGCATATTTGGCTCATTTCCTTTGCGAATTATAAAACTCAGTGTGAGATCATTTACTTGAGCCGCAGCAAAGGAATGTCAATCTTGCACATAGATTCGTTTGATTTATCCGTTATATTAGCATTTGCAAGTGCGTCAGTTATATTGTTACCTTCAATGTCATCGCGTCTAAAACTACCATCGCCATTGGCACCACACTTCACAGTACTGTCATACATTTTTATTTTGCAATATGTTCCCATAGCGTCTTCTGCTATTCGCAATACGCCGTTGACTGTCTTAATAAATTTTCCTATGCGTTCCAGTTCTTATCGAACAGTTACATCTCATTCAATACATCATGATCACAAATTTCCATTCGATGGTCGCCAAATCTTGTGCATTTAAATGCAACATGTTTCGCGGTTTAATCTGCATTTGCATTGACATATTAATGGCATGTCATGCCCAAAGCTATTTGATAACTTTTATAACCAAAAATGTCTGTCAGGAACTTGGTTGACCTTTCTGTAACAACGCCTTGCCCACTACATTGTTCCTCATGGAGCATGAAGAAGGAGATCATAGTGAAGTGTAAGGAACTTGGGGCTGTGTCAAGATGACCAGTTGAGGCAACATCACATTGTACTGCCCATGCAATTTCTGGGGGCATGTCATCTGCCTTATCACGCCAATCACGAGGTAACAATTGAGGGCATACCTTTTGGACACATCGAAAATGATATTCGGCGGTATTTCAACGACTTCAGGGATATAATTCAATTCAATACACGCCGGTAATCTCTGTCGATGCACAATAATATGTTCCTGGAGGGCCACTCTCCTGACATTACAGAAAGTGAGAGGCTTTTAATCAGACAGACAAAATCCAACTGGGGTCCAGTTAACGCTATATTCTCAGTTCATATCGTAAGAGGATAATAATGGCAGTCAGAATCGTTACAAAACCTCCCAACAAAACCCTCACAGAATTGTGTCCAATAGACTAGAAGATGTTCGTTGTAAAATATGATCAGAAATTACTTTTTCGGTACATATGAAGAATATTTTCATTAGCAAGCGTTTATATTGTAATAAAATAATGACGTTGTTCATCTATTTTAAATTCCTTTCTTTTATGTCAAACAACGGTAGATGCTTTGGCATTCTTTTATTCTTTTTATTATTTTCGTGTAGCATTTAATTAACAAATAATAGAAAAAGTAAACAAAAAATTGCGCCTTATTTCGTGAATTAACGGAAATACAGTTGTTCAGTTTGTTGTTAAGATTGAAGGTGAATAGAAGTGTAGCGATTTACGTGGGCCCCTAAGGCCAAAACGTAGCATATTAATGCTGCAAAAACCTCCAACAAACTTGAAACACATTGAAATTGTTTTATAAAAATTTAAATCCAATAAGCGTCTTAGTAAGATCCTTAAAAAATGGCCACCATGGAATTGGAAAATCTCTTCTATAGGAAACGTAACATAGTTTATGCCTTTGTGCGACATCGTTTAATGATTCTAATGAAACAATCGGTAAGGGATGTGACTACATTATTATACGATCATGATTAAGTAGCCGGCAAAAGAAAAAATAAATGCCTTAAAATGAATATGAAAATAAAAATTTAAAAATTTATTGAAATTTTATTAAGTAACGGATGGATGATTTATTTTAAACACACAATATTTGAATGCAATGGATGAACTTGTGTGAAGGCAGAAAAAAAAAAGGAACAAGAAATGTTTTGGCAACAGTTTTTATAAAAGTTTATTAACAATAACGTAATTTTTATACTCACCCCTACACTTAGCGAGGGAGGAATGTTGTGTTGTGTTTAAACGTTTAAAAAATAAAACCACAACAAATTGTTTTTATTTATTTTTAGAAATTTTATTTATTTTTTATTTCATTTGATTTTGCTTTTGCTTTTGCAGTTAGTTCGTGTACAATCTCCTGAGGGTATAAAACGTATTGAAATATCAACGAAAGCGAATCTTAAAGAACTGTATGAGTCTGTTCAAAAGGCTTTAAAAGTAGATGGATTTGGCCTGTTTAAGGAACGAAATTTTACAAAAGAGGTGAGTTTCTTTTAATTCCAAAATATGTTCAAATCATATTCCTTTCCTTATTTATTTACAGCTGCAGGCGAATTCATTGCAACAGATTGGTAGTCTGCTCAAACATGGTGACATGATATTTCTAAAGCAAATGGCTGGTACTTCTGCGCGAGTAAGTATTACAATTCGGGTTGTTTGATTTCCTTGTTTGATGTGTTTTTGTATTTTATAGCGCACTAGTACCACCGCAATTGATGTTTTTGAACATGTTCCAGCCACAATAGCTGGCAATGATTTTAAGCCATCATCTAATAAAATAATTGAAGATGAAGTTGATCAATTATTGGCAAAAGAAGATGGTTTAATAAAGCGTGAAAGGGACAGTAAACTGTAAATAAAATATGTCTACTCGAACTACATAAATTTATTAACTCTTCATTAAAATTTTAGATGTCGTCATCAAGCTAACGGCTGTTGTGTTAATTGTTCACCGCTGGAACCCTATGATGAAACGTATCTAAAAGAGCAAAAAATTAAACATTTATCTTTCCACTCTTACATACGCAAACAAACATCGGGCATTGATCGTGGCAAGTATATGGTATTCGATGATATTAATTGTCGCATTAAGGCCGGTTGTCGCGAACATCCACCATGGCCCAAGGGTATTTGTTCCAAGTGTCAGCCCTCGGCTATAACATTAAATCGTCAAATCTATCGTCACGTTGATAATGTTATGTTCGAGAATACCACAATAGTAGAGAGATTTTTGAATTATTGGCGTACCACTGGTCACCAAAGAATGGGTTTTCTGTATGGCACATACGAAGTGAACACAGATGTGCCATTGGGTATAAGGGCCAAAGTGGCCGCAATTTATGAGCCTCCCCAGGAATCCACTAGAGATTCGATTAAACTGTTAGACGATGAATCAGCTGATGATGTGGAAGAGGTGGCTAAGACATTGGGTTTAAGAAAGGTTTTAAGAGTTCTTCGTATATTTGCGCTTGCGATGGATTATAACTAAACTTATTTTTATGTTTAGATCGGCTGGATTTTTACTGACCTAATCACAGATGATCCTGCCGCTGGTACTGTTAAACAGATACGCGGCATCGATACTCACTTTATAACCGCTCAGGAATGTATTATGGCCGGTGAATTGCAAAATCGTCATCCCAATCCTTGCAAATATGCATCAAATGGTGTTTTCGGTTCTAAATTCGTTACCGTTTGTGTTACTGGTAAGCATTTTATTTTTGTGGGAATGTCTAAAAATTGTTTAAACAATTAATTTTAATTTATTGTGTGCAGGCGATAAAACTAAACAAGTTCATATGGAAGGCTATGCTGTCTCAGCTCAATGTATGGCATTAGTACGCGATAATTGTTTAATACCAACAAAAGATGCACCCGAACTAGGTTATGTTCGTGAATCGACTGATAAACAATATGTTCCAGATGTTTATTATAAGGTAAGTTTCAATTTAACTTCTTTTTTATTTCTTCAACAAAAGAAACTGAAAAAAATTGATTGTATCATACGTGCAAAATTAAATGATTTTAGAGTTTAATTTTATGTACAGAGCCATTAAATAGGCTCTGCTATTAACCCCATTAATACAGATGCTAGACAAATTGCATAGTTTAGGAAGTTATTTTGTTGCAAGAAGTTAGCAGTCTTAATTGAACGCGCCCAAAAATACTCGTGTGTTTAATTGAAGTATCTGGTTGGACAGTATTAATTATATGGTCCGATATGTGTCCAGTATCCCATTGAATTATAGATGAGAGAGTTACATTTCTCTGCTCTAGGAAATGTCCCTTGCAGTCAGTAAGCTTTATCATGTGGGCATTTAAGCCCCGATTTAATCCGTAACTGGCAATTGGGTTTCTTGTAGCAATTTGCTTCTTGGGCGACAGTCAAAAGTCCTGGATGTCCAACAGATAGCTTTATATTGTTGTTGTAACAGGTTGGTTGATTTCAAATTAAAATTTAAAGAACAAAAGTTAAAGGTGATATTAGGTAGTATTTCCTTAAGGTGTATGCAGTTCACTCTCTTGTCCAGTCTTGTTGTGCAGAGGTATGTCGGTGTTAGGTTTGTTATTCTCTAAAATCAGACCTGGGTCGTATTGTGTTGAACCAAGAATTATTTCTGACTAATAAGCGAGCTAGAATTGCTCTTGGTTGTTTCGTAAGCTGATTTTTACTATCGGCTATTAAAGAGAACGACCTGTGAATACTTGACAGTTCGTCACGCCAGATCTTTTTGGAGGCACCATTTGGGCATTAACTACTGAAGTTCCACCCGAAATGGGTGGTACACAATTCGAGCAGGACGTGTGGTCAGTATTAATTACAAAAAATTATTTAGAAAGCAGCATGTTGTGTAGCTTTATTGGTATAACCTTAGTTTTCTCATGTAGATGGTCCAATCTAAACTAATACGACCATGGTTTGCAATGGATTATTCTAAACTCCTTGCAGAGGTCAAAGCCGAAGCAGCATAGTTAATGAAGTAGCCATCAATTGCTTTGTAGGTGGGCAAGGTTACTGCTTTTTCCTAATTACGTGCCTGCAAATACCGTCTAACCTTAATTCCGAATGTCACTTTACCTTGGAAAAGTGTAGAATGTTAAAAAAAAAACACTTTAAATCACTTGGGCTGATGCACAATCCAGATCCAGTCCAGACCTAGTCAATTGAACTTGCTTAATTCATGAGTTGAATTTCGACGTTGAAAGTTTCAGGTTGCGGTTCTCAAGATATTTTGCCAGCTATAAATCGTCGTAAGTGATGTAGAACTTCCAATGGTAGATACGGACAGCGGTGAAAGAGGTAGAGGTTAGTTATAATGGGACAATGAATTTTACAGAACTTGCCATAGAAGTATACGTTCGCAAATTACTAAGATTTACATTCTCTCAAATGTGAATGGGGCTTTTTAAGTTAATGTTTTTTATATTGTCTTTGAAATTTTATAGTTTAAATAGAAAACTATTTAAGTATTCATACAAACCATTTTCATGCTGAATCTTTTAACAACTTATTGACTGAAAAACAAACGAAACATGATGTTTTTTTTACATTTACTGACCATTTATTTTTTTTATTTACTTTTTATTGTTTCATACAGAGTTTTACAAATTTTCGAGTATATTTTTAGACTTATTCTTCTAGTATACAACAATAATTATACATTGATGTACATACATGTAAATATAAACTGTACGCAACAACATAGATTTTATAGTTGATTTCATTACGTTGATTTAAGAATTAAAATTTATAGAGAGTGTATAAAGAGAGTGGGGAGGAAGGACTAAAAGGAAAACGTTTAAAGTCCTTTAGACCATATTTTTAAGAGTTGAGAGTTTAAAATTTTCTTTCATTTAGTAATAATAGTAGCCAAATATATTTTATCTGATTTTTAACAATTACATACAAATATCTGTCTGTCTGCATGTTTGTATGTATATTTTTATATTCAATTTATGATTTTTGTTTATTTTTTGTTGTTTAAATTAATTTCAGCATTTGATTTGTTCAATTATAATAATCATTCTCTGCTTCTTAGTTAACATAGACATTTAGAAACATTAAATATTGTAACTTTTATACTTCCAATAACTATTTGTTTATATTTGATACTTTATTTTGAATTGTTTTGAAGGAAACTACATTTATTTGAATTTGTTTTTATACTCGCAGTACTTTTTAAAACTAAAATGATTTTTTTTTATTTTTATTTTAAAGATGCACTTGTCCACACATCTCTTTAGTCACAGTTAGTTTTTTTTATTCGTTTATTTAATATTTTTTCTAGATTTTCGTGTTTTTTTTTTTGTTTAATAAAAATAATTTATTTTTTCCAGTATTTAAATACAATTTAATTTATTTTAAATAAAGTTTTCCTTATAGGACTTATAACAGTTTAAAGAACTCTTGTTTTCTAAAATTCCTTTCAAAATATTTGTTTTTTCTAAATCACGCTTCAGATTTTTTTATTTCTTCATAAAAAAAATGCCATTCCTAACGATTTTCCTAAAAATAATAATAATGTTTTAATAGTTAATTTTTATCTTTTATTTTTCAAAATCATATCCTTTTTTTTTTTTTGTTTCTTCTTTTATTCAGTTAGTTAAGTTACATTTCGTTAAATGCAATTTTATGTCGCTTTTTAGTTTTTTAATGCGTTTCAGGTATGTTTTTGTTAGGTTTACGTTTATTATTTAGTTCCTTATCTTTAATAAATTCGTTTTAAAAACGTTAAATTTTAAATTTATTGATGTGTTTAAATTATTTCATTAGATTTCTGATATTCAAATGTTTTAAGTTTATTACTTTAAAAATTTTTTAAGTAGTGAAATAAATTTTTTTAATTAAAAAAAAAAGATAAATTTAAATATTATCGTTTGTAGTAGTATGTAAAAATATTTTATATTTTTATAATTTTTGTTAATGTTTTTTTTTTTTGTTTATCGAAGAACAAATTTTTTTTTTTTGGCAGTTTAAATATAATCCAACAAATGTTTTTTTTTTTCTTTTTCTTTTATTATGAAAGTAATTTAAGCAGAGTAATTATAACTTGCTTTACTTTTCCAATAACTTCAATTAATTTAATTTCAATAATACTGTTCGGCTGCATGAGTTTCTTAACCTGAACACAAGAATTTTTTTATGTAATGTTTACATTTTTATTTAATTTAATACATTTTATAGGCAGTTAATTATGATGTTTTTTTTAGTTATTTTATTTATTATCTTAAATATTTTATTATTATCTTGTAATAGTTTTATTATAATATTTTTTTTACTTAAAAGGGCAAATAAGTTTTAAATGCCTAACATATGACAAATCATTCAAGTTACGAAATCGTTAGTTTAACGTAAAATGAGTCGCAATGAACTTTATGAAACTCGAAAACATATATTCCTACGGCTTGATGTCGAAATATTACAATGAACTAATAATAATACTAAAATCAAATAGCGCACATCAGGAAAAATTATGATGTCTACTGATTTCTGCATCACAAATACATAAGAATATGGCAAGGATGTATACTTTCTTTACCTTTTTATCTCTCTACATACAGATAATTAATATTTATTATTTATGCGATTCAATGTCAAATTCTTAACAAGCTAAGAAGGAAAAATATTATCACGTAGAAGTATGTATATGTTTTAACGTACGAAAATAATCAGATTATTGATTCACTTCATCCTTGTGTGTTCATTGTAAGAGAACTGGTTAAGAAGTAAAGAATACATTGAATTATGAGCACTATTTCCTTCAAAAGATATTATAATTTCTTTAAATACATTTTTAGTTTCCATACAAGATACGCTCTTAGCATATTTCGAATTCAATATTCACAAAATGTACTTAAATTTCAATACAAAATCCTCCTAGTTTAACTCTTTACCATAAAACGAATTAAAACTTAAAACATTGTAATTTATCTGTGATAAAGCAAGGAAATATTCCCTGTTATCATGAATTAATTGTGCATATTTTATTACCTATTCCTTTACAAAAGTATGCAAAAATTCACGAAAAGGAGAATTTGAACAATAATAACGTTATAGGTGTTTCATTTCTTCTTTTTTAAATTGTTTGCTAAAAAGTATGATTATAAATGCCAAAATTGTTTCTAACTATTATTAGCGGCAAAGAAAGCCGTGAAATTATTATTATTATTATAATTTAATTTCGATATATATTGTTTATTCTTGTTTTTTTTTTGTTTCTCTGCAAAATCTAAAACTTAAATCTTTTAGTGTTTTCCTTTCTATTATGTTTATTGTTTTACAAGCAACATAGATTTTAAAGCAACATTAAACATTGTTTCACATAAATTTCTGTATTTTATATATTTTTGAAAATAATCGTTTAGTAATATAAAAAATAATTGAACTTTAGGCCAATTATTGATAAATGCAAATAAGAAGCATTTTTTTTTCCTTCCAATACTATATAACTAACATACATACATACATACATGCATGTTTATTTCAAACAAATAGTTATGTTTGGAACATATAATGGCAATTTTATTTATATTTTTTACTTTTCTATTAAGATATTTTTTTTTTTTATTTTTGTAAAATGGTTATGTTATATGATAGTAATTCTTAATTTTTTTTTTAATTCACATTTAAAACTTTAAATTATTTTTACGTTTTGTGGAACGGATCATCATTATCATTTTAATAATTATTAGATTTTTTTCCGAGTTTCTCAATAACATGCTTACATTTATTTAAAATATATGTAGATTTATTATTCGTTAGTTTTATTGTGTAACTTTTTTGTTTTTATTTTATTTTCATCACCAGGTAACTTAGTAGCGCTAGTTGTTGTTGTTGTTAGTTTTTTAATATGTTATTTAATTATGTATTTTTAAATTAAATTTCCCTAATCACAATTTCTTTCTTTTGTTTTATACAAAAATATTTATTTTCATATGTTTATTACATAATTTAACTAATATAGTGGTACGTTTGTGGTACGTTTACATTTCAAATTTGTAGATAACATTTATACTTGTAAATTATATTGTTTCAAATTAACTAATTTACAATTTATTTCAAATTTTTTTTTTTTTTAAATTAATTTTGTTCAGTGTAAAATTATCCAAATAATCTAATAATAGTGCGAATTTTTATTAGTTTTGTTTTGTATTTCCAAGTTTCTTTTTATATTTTTTTTTATCTCAAGATTTTATTGTTTATTCATATAAATTTTAGAGTCTAGACGAAAGAAATAATTAATTTAAATAAGAATATATATATAAATTTATTCCTCAGAACAATTTAAATACCACACATTATATCACGTTTAACAAATTCATATAGACCACATTGTGCTATAAATATACCAGCCACTGTACCATTACTACTAACCTGACCTACACCATTAGCAGCATTATTCACTGTACCGGTGGTAGTGTTTTGTTGGCTATTGCCATGAATTTTATCATTTTGTACTAAAGTTTGTGAGATTTTCTTGATAACATCAATGCCTTCAATGACACAACCAAATATTGCCGTAAAACCCAATTCAGTTAATATAATACGAAACTGTGAACCCACTAAACCTTGTGAATGAAATTTCTTTTTAGCTCTACGCATGCCGACAGCACCAGCAAATGGTGCTATATTTGTATCATCGGGTACAAATTGAACATCTTCGTAAATAGAACGACTACTATAGCCTGTATTTTGTTCGATATCACCCGTTATTATACTTTCATTCGGATGACATTCGAAAACTTTACAGCCAATGTAGCCAAAACCTTTTTCGTGGGTGGCCAATGCATGAAAATTATAGGACATTTTCGGTGCAATGTCAGCAAAAACTTTTATTAACACACGACCCAAAAGCAAACCATTACGTTCGAAATCGAAAAAGTAAATTTGATTATTCTCATTATTAATGGGATTGAAAAGTAGCTGCACAGTTTTTCGTGGCTCTTCATAAGTTTTATTTAAAGGTTTCCTATACGGTTGAAAATTATTAGTAGAGGTGGGCAGAACAGAGAAGCCATTTGTTGTGTTATCGTTTAAATCAAATTGGTGGGCATTTTGACTGGTGGCTATTTCGGCATACGTTTTTGGTTTGTCCTCCTTATCGAGATTGTAAAACGAGTTGTTAAATTTATTGTTGCCAATTTGAGTGTCCTGATGATGTTGATGTTGTTGATTTTGGTTTTGATTTTGTAAGGATAATGTTGATAAATTGTGTTGTTGCAACATTTTGTATTGTTTTAATAAATTCTGTTGTTTCTGTTCTTGATGATATTGTTGATAACGCAATACCTGCTCTTCTATAAACTGCTGTTGTTGTCTCATATATGTTATGTACACGCGATAAATGCAATAGTTGGTCAACATCATTAGTGAATTGTTTTCGCCACTTTCCGTTGCTTCACTTTGTTTAAAAAAATTATCTGAGGAATCTAGTTTTTGGCAAAATTCTTTTATTATATCAAAATCTAAAATTCTTTGGCTTTTACTTAATAGCTGCTGCATTTTACATTGTTGTAATAAAAGTTTATGTTTCATTTTCAATTTTGTGTTCTCATCTTTAATAATTTTGTAAAGTTTTAAAATTTCATTGGGCGTTTGTTTACCCAACAGACCAAAACAAAGTTGCAAGTTTTTCATCGTATCTTTCATGTCATCTACTTCTGTTGCTTTTGAGTTTGCCAATAACTCATGTTCGATTTGCAATTTTAAGGTGCAGCAAGTATCCAAAAGTTTTAATAGGAAATTCTTTTGTAAAACTTGTAAATTTTCCATTTCTTCAACGCTCATTTGGATTTGCATAAATTCCTGTTTGACACGATTGTGATAGAATTCTTTGGCCTCCAATTGATTTTCCACCTTATGATCCTTATGCTCTAAACCGGCATTACATCCGCGGCAGAGTACTGCTAGGCAGGTTTGACACCATAAAGTATTTGGCATGCCATGTATGAAACAATTTTCACCCGGCAACATTTTTTCCGTAACTGCTGAACTAATACCTCGATTTCCGAAATGCATACTCCCCTCTAAATCAGAGCCATTTGTTGTGTTATTGGCAATATGATTACTGTTATTATTGAAGTATGTAAAACTGCCTATGGAATTCTCCTCGGAAGCCAATGAAGCCGACCTTGATTTGTTACCACCATTATTAATCAGCAGTTCATAGTCCAATTGAATAAATAATTCATCTTCACAACCATATGATGTTGTACTGCTACTGTTATTATCACTTTTATTATTATTATTAATTTGATTAATCTGTTTATAATAAATATTGTTGTTGTTGTGGTTGTTATTATTATTATTATGTGGCATTAATTGCATATTCAGTTTATCATGATTATACACGCCTTGCATATTTTCAATTGACCTTTGACAGTGTATACATTCGATATATTTATCCGAGTCTTTAGCCGTATGCAGATAATATTCGAGGCAATTAAAACAATACCAATGTTTACACGTTAACATTTTTGGCACGGTATTCTTTAAGTTAAACGGTAAATGGCAACGATTACAGTTGATTAAATTATTGGTTTTATGCGACACAGCCATGTTCTGTTAGTTTTTTCTTTATTTTGTTTTTGTCTGAAAAGAAATTTCTTTTAATATTAGAATTTTAAAAAAATTTCGAATAAATTAAAACACAGATTGTTTGCCGAGTTGAGAATTGTTTCAGACTCCACCAAAACTAGTATTTGTGTAACTTTCAAAGTAATTTATTTTTATAGATTAACTCGTTGACTGCCAACAACGAGATAACTCGTAGATTGCGTTACCTTCTAGGGTGCCAAACTACGAGTTATCTCGTACTCACTAATGTGAAAAAATCAAATTGTTGTTTTTTGGTCAATTTTCTGAAAATTGCCGCGGCAGTCAACGTGTACCTCCACCTAGAGGTAAAAAAAATCCATGATGGAAGCCTTCAAATTACGTAGGTTACGGAAGAACAAAAAAAAAAAAACTTGTTGCCTTCAAAAGTTGAAGTTGTTACCATTTGAAAAAAAATTCCATAAAAAATTCCATCTGTTTCACTCTCTCAATAAAAACTCTTTCCTATTGGACAAAAAAAAAAACCTGGGACATAAAAAACTAGGACGTAACTTTTAAATGCTACTTTAAAGGAGAATTTTTCCCCAACAAAATCCTTCAATCATTGATGCATGATGCATAGGAACCGCTTTAGACAATTTGATTTGATGTCGTTCTTATAGAACCAATTCCTGTCCAGTGGGTCAAAGCAGGCTTTTGTTGCCTTCATACAATCCAATTATTGGCTTTATAAGCTTTTCTTTCTTCTTTCTTCTTTTTTTTTTAATGTCTTATCATATTTAACCCGCCAATTTCTTCTTCTCAATATATGGCATAAAAATGCGTATCTAATTATAATTATTATATTATTTTTATTATTTCGACATGCGGCACATCTTTTATCGTTTACAGTTTGACGTTTGCAATTAATCTATTTTTATTCGCTGGCAAACACCTGTATGCAGCATGTTGATGCACTGTTGTTTAACTCCCATTATCCCTTTTCATTTTTTTCCTCTATTAAGCGGCTATTTTTCAAAACCCAATTGCATATTCTCTTCAACTACTACAACTGCTTACTACTACTACTCTCTTATTTACTCTCTCGCATATACACCACTCACACACTCTCTCTCTCTCTTTCTGTCTCTATCTATCTCTGTTATTCTCTTAATACATAGTGTAGAGACCTACATTTCACATTGCTGCTAACCTTGATATTGAATCCTTTATGTCCTTACGCAAAGCTTTCGTTTTATTATTGTTATGGTTTATTTTTGTTTCTTGTCATAGTCGTAGTCGTTGTCGTTGTTTTTAATATTCTGTTTATTAACCTTCACCTTGAATTAACTAGAAGAAATGAATGTAGTTAATAATCTTTACTTTTAACCAGGATTTCATTATAAAAACTCATTTGACAATTTAATGATACATATTTTATCGTGCATTTATTCAAATCCAATTGAATGCTGTTTGTTTGCATCACAGGTGCTACTTACTGATGATACCTAAGAATGGTGACTTAACAAATCGCAACATTTGATGGGGAAATAAATTGTTAAGCATGCTGAATAAAGTTATTAGAGGCTTTAATATCCTATCTAAGGAAACAACAAGCTGGATTTGTCCTAACAAATCATCTGTTGACCTAGAATGTTATTAGGAATATTCTAGGGTGCTCCACATAAACTTGTCTAACTATTCTTGTCCAATGTATTCAGGGGCAATCTGAATGATCTGATCTTGACACCAATTAATAGAAGAATTATGTAGAGACATATGAAGAAAGTGAGCGCCAACGATCGATAGATCCAAGTGTGTTACACTTGTCCTTCAAACTTGCAACAGGTTGTGCCATTACATTCTATAATGGTCGAGCCTGGGACATAATAATTTCGAGACTCTTCAGTCTCCACTATTGCGCCATTAAAAGTTCACTTCGCATCTGATTACTCGATCGATCAGTCCCTAGAAGTATTCCAAGTGGGGCCTAACTAACTTTTCCGCCAAATCTGCCCATCTCTATACAATTCGTTATGCAGAGATTTGCAGAACTGATCACAGCATATGAATTAAATTAAACTGTGAAATTTCAAGCTATAGACCTTCAGATATTTGAAAAATATTTTAAAAAATAGAATGTGATGAATCATGAATACGATCAAGGAATGTGAAGACCACCTTGACATTTTATCACAATAGATGTCAAGCTGTTCAAATACATGTGGTGACTATTTGGAATAATTGCGAAAATTCATATAAATTATCTTGACTTGAATCGTATTCCGGAAAATTATGATTGAAAAAGAACGGTCAAATTTTAACAAGTCTTTAACTGGCCATGTATTCTAATTCTAGGTCTTTATTTTAAACACTCTATAGTTCAGCCATGGCCACTTTGTTTTGGTCTAATTTGGAAAGGCATTGACATAGAAAAACAAATCATTTCAATTCTGTTCTGACCTCTATCTTCCTTGACTTTTAGTAATAGTTCTTCAAGTATATTTTCTAATTTGTTGTTTTTAATATTTTTTTTTAGCTCAAATTTAAATCCTTTAAATCTTGTGCTCTATTACTCAATGACATTGAAAAACAAAATGTTTGTTTGTCTAAAAATATCATCAAATGTTTGCAACAAAATACGGTTTCTAATACAGTGACCTTAACCTTGAGTTCTATACAATAAAGATAGTTTAATACACCCCTTAGAGCGTTTAAGGTTTAAACGTAATGCATTTTTCTTTTTGTTAAATTTCCCACTACATTGTGAATTTCGAAATATTGAAACATTTTTAATCAAATCAGTAGCAGCACAGACTTTAATTTAATTACTTACCCTGTTAAAAAGGGGATTTTTGCTCGTTTCTATTAAATCACAGGTAATAAAATCATAAAATATGTTTTAAATTTATCAGCTGCACAGTAATTGTATACACAATGAACGAATGAATGAATATTTTTCTTTTTTTTTTCGAAGGTGAACTTTGATTTTATTGGGGAATTATTTAAACGCAGGAGGATTTATATTACTCTTTAAAATCGTTGGGTTTCTATATTTTTTGCTGCACAACTTGTACTGTATTTTTAAGTACCATGGAAAAAAATAGTTTTGCTATTTATTTTTAACACGTTAATGACGAGCAACAGTTAAAAACGTAAAGTGTTGCTAAACATTTACACTCAGCTGTTGACAATAACGCTTAGGAACTTTTTCATTAATTTTTTTTAGTTTAACTTGCTTACAAATAGAGAATGTTTTTTTTTATTTATTTTTCTTTTTTTCTATATTAAAAAATTAATTCCAATATTTTTTATGATAAAATGGCCTTTTTATGCCCGTTTAATAACGTTTCTATTTTTGTTTCTAGCCATAAACGTTTTTAAGGTTTAGATAAATTTGTTTTCAATTATTATTTAAAATGAATTTTAAAAATTTTCTTCGTTTTTTTTCTTTTCTTGTGCTTAACTCCTCCGTATCGTTCAACAACTAAATTGTAAATGTTTTCAATGAAATAATTCTTCCTTCTGTTTCAATCGCAACGTAAGGATGCAAAATGAGAAAGCTTTTTCATCCTTTTTGCCTGTCAGTTTTTGTACGTTGCATTTGTATTCTCTTTTTCTTCTCCTGCCATAACAGCATCACAACACTCTTCTTTTTAATTTTCTTCTCTATGGCTCTGTGTGTTAGCACATGGCCATATCTGAAATTAAAATCAGTACATAAACGTTGGGAAGCAAGCAAGTCCAAGGTTTTATTACATCAAACAAGTGCAATGTCAATGATATTTTTCCTTGGTGGCGTTGTTGTTGTTGTTGTTTTGTTAACTGTATGGCGGGCTTGGAAATTCTCTGCGTATTGTGAAAGCTTTTTAAATGTTCTGTTCTCTCCATTTTTCTTTATTTTTTTCTTATTATTGTTTCGTTCTGTTCTGTTTTGTTTTATTTATTTATTTATTTTTTTATAAAATCTATTCCTAGAATTGAGAACAGCAGCCTCTACTAGTTGTAATTGTTTTATTGACAATATGCATGGTTTAATTAGAATAAAATATTGTTTTCTTTTATCTTTATTTCTTTGCAAAATTAATTTTCTTATTAATTATACAAATTAAAAGCTTTTCGAGTATTTCCATCGAAAACGACTATAAAACTTAAGTGGTGATTATCTCAATTCATGTATACATTCAACACTACTCTTGTGTGTTGCAGTAAAAATGTCCGCTTAAAAACATCTCTTTAATTATTTTAATTTAAAAACTATTTTAAAAGCCTAAGCACTGTTTTACTCTCTTCTTTAGCGGGGTTTTACAACCCTTCAGTCTTTTGCTTGATTTATAATAGAATGCCAAGCGCCTCAATCTTCCAATTTCTTACACCAAGAGTTTAGTAAGATTGTCTTCAACCTGACGCTAAGTGAAGTTTGTTAATAAAAACCAACATCTGTCAGTAACTTAGAACAGTATTACATATTGTTATCATAACGGAGCAAAACTCTCCAAGGCCATTGCAGTATCCCTTGCCGAGTATCTTGAGCGATCACCTTTGACAGAGACACAGAAAGCGGCTCAATTGTTTCTACATTCGTCATTTTACCACATTAACACTGCAAATGGAAGAGATTCCTATGATCACACTGATGCTTTTCTGCAAAGCATATTGCCTTGTTAAAAATCCTATCAGGATCCTAATAGATTCCCTATCTAGATACAATACCCATTCCGATCTAATATGGTTTAACGACGGCCATAGTAACCTAAATCTTTTTTAAACTCATCTATAACACCAAAAAGATTTCTGGCAAAAACTCTGAGAGCAAATAAAATTGCCATGTAAAGTTTCAAAAAAACCTGTCGTTCGGAGTTGACTTTAAACTCTAGGTTCCGCCACTCATGTACAAAATTAACACATACAACATGAGTGATGTGAGAAGCTAGGTCGTAACCCCCTGACTGAAGGGTTGTAATGACCAATTGTGTATGTATGTATGTATAGCACCTAAAAGTGTCCACCGTGAATTCCATCAGATCCTCGCACTTTGTTGCACCATCCTTTGTTTTTACCTAAACTTTTTAATTTAAAATCATAAAAATTCAACATGATGACATTTGTCGTATTAACTTATTAAACGATTATCCCATCTATCTAAAGAAAGTACTTTTGCTCCACTCCATGAACATACAAATATAATACAATACAATAATATGAAAATGTACTTGGACTTGTTCAATTTAGCCTTGTCTATGTATAGAAACAGAAAAACAGACCACCCATCTTCCCTTTTCCACGTACGTATATATTTGTTTGTATGTATTTTGTTTTTTAACGAAATTAGGGATATGTACCACTCCAATAAAAAGCTTTCCATTGTCATCATTCGTTAACACATTCCTTTGGTGACATATGAACTTGAAAGCTTTCGTTTAAAAACGATTACCGAAACGATAAATAGAAAAAATAGGTGACCCAGTTTTCTCTGCGTTTACAAATATGCATTCAATTTTCCTTTTTCAACATCCAAAATGAATGTACAAACCGACCGGTTTAACCTTAGACTCTGTATTTTATGTGGCGTGAAATGTTGTTTAATAATAACTTTTAATAGGAGCATAAAGGGGAATACTTTTAACCTTGAACTTTATATACTTCTTACAGCTATGATTTTTAACACCTGTTTAGTTGATATACTTATATATAAGTATGTATGTGTGTGATGTTATTTGCTTAACGACACACTCCAAATTCTGCTGCAACTTACCTTGAAATAAATGTTTACGAAATATAAACAAAATAAATAAATAAAATGCAAAATTTGTGCTTCATTTTTACTTTTAATTTTTATTTTACGACAGACTACAGCTTTATTTAACTTCTTCTTTATTTATTTCTGTATTTACAGGAAAAAGACCAGTATGGCAATGAGGTTCAACGTTTGGCACGTCCTCTTCCTGTTGAATATTTGTTAGTCGATGTGCCGGCCTCCACTCCGCTACAGCCGCAATATACTTTCACAAAATACGATAAGAAATCGCCATTCCCTGTAGAAAATCGTTACTTAGATGGCCATTTGCAAGACTTTAATGCCTTGAGCACGTATCTATCGCAATGGGGCGATGAAGATTTCCTCGAGGCTATCTCCGATTTTCATTTGTTGCTCTACCTTTTCAAAATGGACATGTTGCCGTTGCGCCAACACATTAAACCATTATTAGAGGCTGTGCGTAATCATAATCCAAATATGGCATATGCTTTCAAAAAAGAAGATGTTTGGAAACTATTAGAATCGCTCATACATGCCAGTTCTTCAGGCAGTGGGTAAGTTTTAAAATTCTATTTTTTTAAAAATTTTTCTGTAATACTTTAACATCTTACTTACACTGCCATATATTCTTAGGGGCACTACTAGTTATCCATCAACACCGGCCAGTGTGCGGGCAGCCGCTGGCGGCAGCATTGCTGCCGGTTCTGCGCATGAGAATGATGCTACCGAATCAGCTACTTGGACTTGCAATCATTGTACTTTTATCAATCGTGGCGAACTGACATCTTGTGAAATTTGTTCTTTACCCAGATAAACTTTTCGACTGTTTAATATACTGAAATGAAAACGAAAAGTGTTCTCTCTTAATCCCTAATTAATAAATTAGTAAAAAAAAAAATGGAAAAACAATCAAAACCCAACAAACAAACTGTTACACATATTTACGGATTCCGCTCCTCCTAATTTATCCTCTTTATTTCCTTTTATCGTTTTTCTCTTTTCCATCTTTGTCATTTTTAAGCTGTAAAAGTTTTAACACAACTTGAACATGGGTCTAAAGAACAGTCAATATTTATGTACAATTATTAATTATTAAAAACAAAATAATAATAAATATATAAGGATGGGATTTGTACTACGGCATCAAAACAAAAATTTCATTAATTTAGTCATCAAGTAAACCAATACGGCGAGCCAACTATAAAAGTGTTAGGGATTATTGCATTTCTTTCGAGAACATTAGATATAGATTTCCGTTCTGCAAGGCAGTCTTCCTTACTTTAATTTATCATCATCATGTATCGCGATTCTCCAACGCGATAGAAAATAGTCTCATTATGTTCCATTCCATTAGATTCTAAGAAAGATGTTCTTATTGCCACGTCCTATGAAGACTACATCGGCCAATTGACATTTTTGCAGATAGCCATAATATTCTTTGTCATATCCAATAGCGACCGTCGTTGTTGAATCTCAATTTATATCCATTCTAAGAAAATTTTAATTTTGGAATGTCTTTCTGTATTTGCTTCTTGATTTGTAGAACGAAGAAATCAAAAAATACTTTTAGAAAGATTCTTGGTGTGCTGAATCTTAATCCGACATCAAAATTGCTTCATCACCATCCTAGGTAATAGAGATCTATAAACTAAAAGTGCCATAAACTCAAATTTTACTTACCTCATTGGTCTTTACAAACCCTTTTGTAAGTATAACAACCTAGCTTCTCACACCACCAATGTAGTATGTGTTAATTTTATCCATGAGCGGTGGAACTTACAGTTTAATGTCCATCCACTCCAAACTATGGATTTGAGAAACTTTTCATGGCAATTTTATTTAGATATTTTGCCAGAAGACTGATGAGAGAAAGTCGTCGAAGGAATATTTAATTTTGTTCGATATATCTGAGCTGAGATTTAAACCATCGGCTATCGCCTAACAAGCCAATACACTACCTACTAGACTACGGCGGAGTTAAAAATTTTGTCGGCCTTAGTTATTAGTGACTCAGATGTTTGGCTCCTATATGGCACATTATATTCACCATTGATATAGAGAACCTTGATGATTATGATTTTTTGTGGATTTTTCCTTACCACGGATATATTTATTGAACCATGACGAACGATATCAATTATTGTTCCTATGACATCTCTGCGTGGTAGGTATTTTAAAATTTTAGTGAGAGACTCTAAAATATGAAATGGTGTTAAAATGCAATCTTTGATTGGATTCAGGTGAGATATCTTCAGGCGGCTGCAGATTTAAGCTAACCTAACCTAGAGGGCTATTCTTCCGTATACCCATCATTGTTTTTCGTTAATGAAATTTATATGTGCTTGTAAGAAGGTAATGTTTTAATGAATTTATGGTTATAATTGCATCATTTGCAGGTAATGGACATTGATATCATAACATATTGCAAAGGGAGTATCCTTTACCTTAACAATTTCGAAATCATTGGTTAATAATTTGGAAATATCGTTGCATGAAGGTAATTCGAATTCAGATTTTATTGTAAATTAATGTTTAATAAACAATACATTCAAATGATGTAAAAATGCTTAAATGATTAAGTAAAAATTTATATTTTACATGTGAATCTATTTCAAAAAGTTTATTTAAATATTTATAAACAAATCAAAGAGAAAAACAACTTCGGGTAGTAAGACCATTAAAGGTTTAAATATTAAAATCTATTATTAACATTTATATGTTATTTGTTTATTTTAACATTAAAAAATTTAACGATTCGTTATGTTATAGAAAGCTTCCAAATTTAAGCTTTGAAAAGCTTTGGTGGAGAATACTATACAGATTTGCTTGTGATACATATTCCTACGTGAGAGTCCCCTTGTGGTAATTAAAATAAGTTTCTATTCAACTTTTGACACGATCCCCTATTGCTGTTAAAAGATGATTGGAAAAGACATCACAATAAATCAATAAAGGCCGTTACTTTAAATATGAATTTTAACAGTATTTCATCTCAATTTAAAATATGAATATGAAAGCGTTATATTAAAAGCTTTATTGGCATTGATTAAATGGCATTGGACTGCTGTCAGGTGCTTTCATCGAAATCATAGTTTCATGTGTGTTTCATTTTAACTTTACTTCTGGAACCGAATATTGCATAATCCGACGTAGTCTTGGGTAAGTTTAATATGTTGAACTTTTTTTCGCTTCGTATTATATTTTTTTTTTATCAAATTTCGTAGCTTTTGGAGAGGTCTAAACCAAAATTAAATCATATTTATGTGATGAAAATAAAATTGGGACCGTTACCATTACATTTTAAAATATGCCATTGAGGTGAGTTTTTCTTATTGCTGTAAATACTTTGAAAAAAACATAACATTAAAACCACTGTATTTAAAATTTTAAACTTGTTTTCTATGTTTTTATTGCTTGATTCTTGATTACCAAGTTTACTTTTACGTTCTTATCATTTAGTTTTTTGTCATTATTTCATAAGCAAAATTCTATTTTGAAGAATTTTTATAATATTTTTAAAATTTTAAGTATTTTTTTTTTTCTTTTTAATTTACATTCAAGTGTATTTTATTAGTGGTGAGTATACAGAAATTGTTATCTGCAAACCGTGTTTAGTGAAGATATCCGTTTTTAACAGTTTTTGAATGTTAAGGGATCCGTGATAAGTGATTTTTCTCCGTATAGTGTATGAAAAATTGTTAGGAATTGAAAAAGGCCCTTTATTTACGTTAAAATAGCAGTAACACAGTCTCTGGTCAAATGCGAGTGAGTTATTACCCATTTTTGCCTCAATCTTGATCGACAGTCAAAGGGATATGAATATTAAACACAACTGTCATAACAGTCTTACAACTAATCTGAAGCTTTAATGTACATATTTAGGGCTCGATCCGATATTCAGTAGCGATAGCTATTGAATAATTGAATAATAAGAAAAAAAGGACTCAATACTTTCTTTCTCCTTGATCGATTTAAAACTCTGCAGAAGTGATTTGCAAATAGATGAAGTTTTTACACAATGACTCCTGAGCAAAATTTAGTTCAAGTAGGAGTATTCTTTCGCCGCCTAGGATTATCCAGCGCCCAATAAATACTATAGCTAAATAGACATCCTGACAAATGTAATAGGTGCCTGTTGTAGAATGTTCGTCAGCTATACAATCAGCTGGGTTTTCCCTGTGACCAGGAAACCATATTAGTTTGACACAAAACTACCACGAGAGCGTTTTATATGCCTTCCTTAACTTTAACCCTTGAATTGTTTACATCGTGCATGCTCGTCAGAACGAGTTTATGCAATAAATCGACAAAATTTTCTTTTATTCTTAAGGAGTACAAACAAAATTCTAAAAAATACAAATTTATTAAAGCCGCTTATTATTTTTTTTTTTTATAAATTTTTTTGATCATCAATGAAATAAATTTTATTTATCAATAAAGAGTAAAATATGTACATATAGAATAAGATTTGATTGTCAGATTTGTTGAAAATTGTTCTCCGATATCATCGAGTATACTCGTTATCGCTGAAAAAGAATTAAGCAAATAGGAAAAGTTTAACAAACAAAAATTTAATATAGGTTCAAAAAATAACATAATAATTAAATAAATTATTTATAAATATAATATTAAATTGATTTTAATAATAATTATTATTAATCTTACTTAGGTACATAACAATGGCGTTACCTTTATTAAGCGCTCGTTTGGGGAGATCCTTATGTCAAGTATCCCCTGTAAAAGTAAGTTGATTGATTTTATTTTTTTTTATATACATACTTATAAAATCTATTAATATACACATTTTGTTATTTATTTACAGTCATTACCATGCCGTCACAGATCCAATTTAAGTAAGTTTGGGATCCTGCTAGTGCAAGTTTATGTTTTTATTGATTTTTGTTTGTATCTCTTTTTTAGCACCCATTGCTGGTTGGTTCGAATATCCAAGCATGTTTCATCCAGTAGTTATGTTAAAACATGCTGAGGTAAGTTAAGTTACAGTTTTACATATATATTGTAGTACAGTATAAAACAAATTATATTAAAACAAAAAATTAACTCCAACTGTAAAGAAAAACATAATTATTCAAATCTTATAATATGAACACGTTTGTTTACACTAGTTTTCATTAAAAATTCGCTAAAAAAGATATCTTATGATATCTAATTGCACAAAGCCTTGCAGAACACCAACGTTATTCATAGTTTAATTCGTTGAGTTTATTTTCAAACTCTATTCGGCAAGTAGCATTATATTAAAGGTATTCAGTGAGAGATATCTTTTTACGGTTAGCTTTACAAAGGCCTGATGACATATTATGCTTTAATTTCGGGTGCAAAAAATATTTCAAACATCTAGAGATGTAACCTCCATTCCACTGACTGCACTCTATTAGAAATCAGCTTTTAGAGCATTGAATTCGAATCCATTGCTAAATCACCGCAGGTATTCGAAATATCCTCACCTTAAAGTGCAAAAAAAGATAAATTTTTGTCGCCCTGTGTCATTGACGTGGGCTAAAAATGAACTTTGAGTGCCGAATATGGGTCATTATTTCTTAATTTTGATCTTCAAAAACTAGTATGTGGGACAGAAACACCATTTCATTAGTGTAGACAGACTTTGTAGTACGTTGGGCAGACGGAGCCCGTTGAGTAATTTCTCAAAGGCAAAAACTCAAGAATCTTAATTGGGGTTTCTTCAATGGTTTTAGTGTATTAGCCTCTGCTAGGATTTCTGATATTGGGAGCTTCATCTCTGGTATTTTCGGATTTGTAAGATAATTCTCATTTCCTTTTCTTCTTAACTTTTGGATATTTTTTGATTCTGCATCGTCCGTTTTACCTATTTTGTTTTATTTTTTCGTAATAACTGTGTTTGGTTTGATACACTTTCGAGAAGGTAATAACCTTAATGAAACCAATCTGGTTTCCGAATGGTGGTGGTGTCTCTACCAAACCTATCCCAACCTTATAAGCCTAGATCATTGGTGGTTTTTAAATATACTTAAGCTATATTCCATAACAATAAATATGTTTTATTATACATAGAATCCTTTAGTTCTGTCTGTTCGTTGCTCTCCAGGTGGATGATTTTCTTTACGATTTCACTCCGGACTGGCAAGGTAAATCTCTTCATAGGCCTTTCTGAAAGCATGACAGCGTTTAACAGTATGCTATTAGGACTTAAATTTCATAAAAAATAATGAATTTCTTTGTTTGTACTCTATTTTTCGATCAATGCTGAAAATAGAAAACTTTAGAAATGTTTTAAAATAAAGATCTACAGCTAAAGAGATGTAAAAAATATAAAAATAAAATAAAAAGTGCAAAGTATTATTTACAAAACAATATGAAAAGAAAGTGACTACATAATTTGTACTACTTTCTTTAGCTAGCAGTACTAAGCTACTGGTGATTTTTTGTTTTTCATTTTTCTATTTCTATTCGGTCTAAAAAAAAATAATTAAAAAAGAAATATTAAAACTACAAATTATTTATTAATAATTGTTAATATATTTTCATTATTATAATATTCTTTTAATAAGAGTATACTGGGGGATTTCAAAATTGTATTCTATTTTTTTTAATTATTATTATTACTTTTTTTTTGTTTTTGTTTATCGTTAGCAAATACTACATTTATTTATTTATGTTATTTTTTTTATCAACTAATATTTACGGAAAATGTTTTTGAGTTAAACTGTGTGTATTACATGGAGCAACTAAATAGCGTAATATTTAAATAAAATACACTATTTTCTATAATAAGCGGTATTAAATTAAATTAAATTTGAAAAACAAAAAGGAAACAAAAAGCTAATTTTAAAGTTATTATTATACTTAATAACGCATTGAACAGTTTTTAATATTTTTTTTTTTTGTTATAAATTATTAACATATTGAGCCAAATATATGGTGAAAAGTAAGGGCAACACAAAACTACCATTATACTTAAGTTATATAACGTATATATTTTATTTATATATGTATATTAAATACTGTTAATTTATATTCATAAATTTATTTTTGTTAATTGATTAAGTTTTTGAATTCAACACCAAAGTTTAGTTAATTTTTTTTTCTTTTGTTTATAACAAGCATTTAATATTTCTTTTGAATGATATTTCTACACAAATTCCTTCTTTTTTTTTTAATATGCATGATACTAATTATAAATGATTTATATTTTTATTATTATTATTTTTAATTTTTTAATTTTAAATTACGTGTATTGCTTTCTTTTTCATGGTATTTAAATATGTTTTAAAAACAACTAATGTCTGTATAGATAATAATGTATTTTGTTTTTGTATTTTATTTTAATTTATTTGTAATTATTTTAAATAATTTCCAGTTAAAGAGAGATATTGTCCGTTTTTTTTTTGTTTTCTTTTGTTTGTAAGTGTGTATGTTTCGTTATTTAGTTTTTTTTTAATTTCTTTTGTATGTTTTTCTATTTATTTCAATATTTAAATGTATAGTAGCTTAAGGTTTTAATTGGTTTCTCTTTTGTTTTTTTTTTTAAAGGTATTTTGGGTTTAAAAAAATTATTATTCATATTGTAGTTACATTTAATTTGTTAATAATAATAATTTTTTTTCTTTTTAAAGGCATTTTTAATTGGTGATATCGTTTCAAATATTTAATACTTTTTTTTTACTATTTTTTCATATTTATATTGTATAGAAATGTTAACATTTTGTAGTTTAATTAAGGTTTTATTAGGGATTAACTTTATACTTTGTTATCTTATTTAATTTTTCGATTATTTTTCCTTCGCATGACACAATTATAACATTTAATTAGAACACCAATATTTATTTCATGAATTCGAATTCATAAAGCCGTATTGAAAAAGAAAAGTCATTAGCTTTACAGTCCATCAATAACACATTATCTCTCGTCATTATTTAAAAAATTAAAAAAAAAATAAAACTTAATCTGATAACGAATGAAATTAGGAGACTAATTAATAAAATTATAATGATATTTTGTGATTTTAGCAGCAGTAGTATTCGTACTTGAATCGGTCAACAGATTCCTGTCTATTTGTATGAAACACAGACATTTCCCAAGTTTTGCACTGTTATGGTATGTTACGTTATAGAATCAGACAGTCGTAATTGTAAATGTATTCAGCAAAGTATTCTACTAATTGTCCGAGAATTTTTACATCACGTCGAAGATTAGTATTACCCTTGTATATGTCCCTGAACGTCTATCGCAAGGAAAAGATGAAAAAGTTAATACACTTGTTCAGAACCCACGCAAATTTGACGGGCTTTGCGTTAGTCCTACCTTAATTAGATGAGTAATGTGTGGTAAAGTGAATTCATATCCGTCCACTGCTGTAATTCGTCGCACTTATTCAGATCCGTTTTATTCGGACTTAACAAGCTCATGTTTTTTTCCCATATCCGTGTAGCTTCACAGTATTACATTGGCATCACATACATACATATGTTCAGAAGCTAGGCAAAGTCCTCTAAAACATCGATGAGTTCTGCTCAAGTCCTGTATCCGCTGTAATTTGTCTGCTAAGTCGAGTATTCTGTCATACTACTCAGTTCACTCTTATTCAGATAATAAGCTGTTTAATCGTCTCTATTTTAGAGTATCTTAGAAATTGTTTTTGAGTCTCGTTGTTTCATAGCCTTTTATTCAGCATTTTAGCTCACCTTCCATATTTCCAAGCTCCGATGTCTTACTTGGTGCATTAGGTATATTGTTCAGGTGGTGACGACTATGACCACAAGTGTTCTGAAATCTTGTTATAATTATTGTGGTCCTGTGACCATACGATGTATTATATTCCCCTCATACTTTATAGGGTGTCCCTATAATGTATCCTTCAAGCCTATTGCTCTAACAAACTTAAGAACTCATGACTCAGTTCTCCTCTTATTGTATTGTTGGCTCTGAAGACTTTGGGGCTATTGGGAGTTGTGCTGACGAATGTTAGCCTCAGCTATTAAAAAAATCTCTATTTCAGTAACATACAAAATAAGTTCGCTTATCACATCCACATTAAAAAGAGAAGCATTAATCTACCGCCTCTTTATATGTATTAATTTATTATATTAAAAAAACTACTGAATTCATTACAAAAATCTAATCCACTCCTCTCGAACTAGTTATGGACTAGTAAAGTGTCATTCATAAAATAATGGAATCTCACGGGCTCAAAAGCTGCGCAGTGACAATGTGGTTAATGTGATTAATGTTTTTTTTATTATTTTACGTGTTTTAAATTCGAGTTATTGGGACCAATTGGCATCAATTTTTAGTTTATGAACGTATGTAATTTTATTGCTTAATTTACGGGAACTGAAAACATTTTTTTTACTAAAAAAATTTAAAAAAAAAGTAAACTAAAAAGAATTCGAATTTAATTTCTACAAAATTAGAATTTTTCTTGACAATTCAAAGGTTTTACATACAAACTACATAAAAACATTATCGTTAAAAAGAAAATCTAAAGCCATTACGTTATTACATCACTAAATATATTAGCAAGTACTACTACAAGTACAATTAATAATTAAATTAAAATGAAAACAATTAATACCAATTACAATGACGTCTAGATTTACAACAGGTGCGTTCAACTACGTTTCTATTGGAATACATTACAATACAATTTAATAAAAAGTTTTTTTAAATTTTTTTTTCATACTTAACTTAGTTTTGTAAACAAATTCGATTTCGTTTTCGAACATTTTCGAATATTGCAATAAAAGTTTTTCGACAAACAATTTTTTTTTGTAATTAAAAGATAATATTTATTTTCTTATATTTCTTTTAATACTTCTCTTTTTTAAAATTATTATAAACATTTTAAAATAATTTATTTTTTTTTTAAATATTTTTTGTTTTTAAGGAAAAAAGCAAAACATTTCGAGTATATAGGCGTTCATTTTATAATAATTTTTTTTTGTTATTGTTGTTGTTTTTGTTTAAATAAGTATATATATTTGATCTAAAGAGAATATACAATCATATATAAGGTATACATTGAGTATATATGTATGTATATGTATAGTATATACTAAAGAATTACAGGGTGTATAAATATATATTATATAAGTTTGTTTTTATTTTTTAATATATAATGTGTTGTATATAAACAATTATTTTTATTTAAAATCACCACATCGTTTACTTATAATTACTATTTTTTTCTTTGTGTTTACTCTATAAAATTTCAGTTTTTAAGTTTTAAAAATAATACAAAGAAAAATTCAAAAACATATTTAAATAATCCTTTATAAGAAAAAAAGGCAATAATTTCAATTTTTAATATATTAATTAATCCCCTTTCGCAATTATTTAATTTCATGTTCATTATTAATAGTAAAAAAGAAAACTAAGGATTTATTTATTGTTTGTATACTACAGTGGTGTTTGTTTAAATAGATAAACATTAACTCAAGGTTCAAAAAAAGTTAAATTGAATTTAAAAAAATAAATAGTATTGTTAGAGATGTTCCTTGAAACAAAACAAAAATTCTAAGAGTTGTTTGAAATATAATGAAGTAATGGTTTAACCCTTTAACTGACGAGTATACTCGTTCCAAAAAAAACAGAAGTTTTTGTTTTTTGTTAGTTCACTAACCTAGCAAACTATCGTAGCTTAAGGCAATGACAACTATTTGATTCAATGATAGTCAGGCCAATTACTACCTACGTGGTCCTGTTAAGACAGGCAGAACGAATGTGAAAACGGTGACTATCATTATTTTCAGTCAAAGGGTGGCACCAATTTTATCAAACACCACTGTATTTTTAAACTAACAAGTTTATATAGTTTTACTTTTATTTGATCTCTAAAGGAAAACTTTTTACAAAAACTAAATTATTAAATACAAATTTATGTGTCGTTACATATCGTAGTTTAGTTGATCAGTTTTCAAATATAATGCACTTTTTCTTCATTATTATTTCTTTTTTTTTTATTAATTATTTTAATTTGTTAAGATCAAAACAATAATTTTCACAAAGCTAGTAAAAAGTATCAAATATTCAATAGAAGGAACGAATTATGTCTGTCTGACAACTTCTAAATTTCGTTCAACGACGTTCAAGCAGTATTTCAGACATGCAAAATCTTCTTTTAATGTCTCTCTGTTTCAACATTTAAGATTTTCAATGATAACTCCTTCTTAAGCCACATTTTACGCATTAGAATTGATGGGTCATATTCAGAAGAAGTTTCATTGAGCAACAGTTGATGTGTGGGCATGGTTATGTTGCGAAGTGCGAACTGGCCACTGAGGTTGTGCAATTTGACTCCATTAGACTTTTTCTGCTGGTGCTTTCTTAAATCGCAGGTGTATGAGAATATGAAACTAACCACAATGAACCTCAAAGCTAACTTTAATTTAGAAAGCCCCATTCACATTTGTAGCAATGAATTATAAAGGAAGTTTTAGAAAGTTGCGATTTAACAATGAACAGATTCACAAGAGTACAATACTTTTTTTTTTTTTTTTTTTTAGGAAACCAGCACTCAGGGGATGGCCCCTACTCATGCAGTGCATTGTGCAGGTTTTTTAGGAAAGGTGGAAAGGGGGAAGATGCGAACGGCAAGGAAACGAGTTGCTGCTAGGTGACTATAAAATGGCCAGTGCTATACCTTCACCATTAGACAGTCTACAGGCAATCGTCCCCAAGAAGCCCGCAGTTTCTCACACCACTTATATTGTGTGTGTTAATTTTATACATA
The DNA here is from genome assembly GCA_927399465.1 of Sarcophaga caerulescens. NCBI lineage: Eukaryota > Metazoa > Arthropoda > Insecta > Diptera > Sarcophagidae > Sarcophaga > Sarcophaga caerulescens. Next base: position 99,798,647 of record OV656872.1, on the reverse strand, counting down.
AGTGGCGGGACCTACAGTTTAAAGTCGACTCCGAACGACAGATTTTTTGAGAAACTGAGAAGAAATCGCCGAAAAAACACTTTTAGTATTTTTTTATTTTTGATGTCTGGCCTGGGACTCGAACCCTGGCTTTTACGTCTAATAAGCCAGCACACTACCTACTAGACCACGGAATATTAAGGCGACCGTTCTTTAGAGCGGAATTTTTCCCCCATTCGCATTCACGTCTTGCTTTCATCATACCACCCACCATTGAGACTTCCATCGTCACTTCTCCAAGGTAATGTGAAATTCAGAAATAAAATCTTAACGGCATTAGCTGGCACATAATGAGGTAAGGCAAAGGCAGTAATCTTGTCCTCCTACAAAACGATTGATATATACTTTATTAACTGTTCTGCTTCGGTCTTGACCTACATAAAAAATCTAGAGCAATGCATTGCGGACCATGTCCGTATATGTAAGAATAACTAACTAACTTAATGAAGGAACCAATACAATGCAATATTAGTCTTGAGATTGAAGATCTCTTACCTAACCCAATCCAAATTAAAATGATAGTAAGGAATCCCTGCCATTATTTTCATACCTCAGATCAGCTGTTCTGTATATTTGGGTTCAGCTTAGTTTAATATAACCGTTAGAACTTAATATTTTTCATTTTGTTGGGTGATACTTTGCCTTGTGAAAATTTGTTTATTTAAACAAAATCCGTGTGTGGGTTTACCAAAACTATTAATTTAATTTACAATAAAATGAATTTATTTTTATCGTTGCAAAAACTTGTACTAAATCATTGTTTTTTTTGTTAATTTATTTAATTTTAAATTTAATTTTCATGGAATTCTTTTTAAATTGAAATCAAATTTAAATAAATTTTAATTGATTTTATATTAAAGATTTTTATTAAATATTTAAAATAGCTGGCTTTTAAAGTAGTGATAGCCTATTATTGCCAGTTTTTTTTCACATTTCAGATCTCTCTACTTACCATAATTTATTAGGAAAGTTTTTCAAAATTTTCATTTGCCAATACCAGTTACATTAAAGAGTCGTTTTATAATCGTAGTTTTGTATTATGGTGTGTAGAGTACAATATTAGTAAAGAATAGTTTTAGTTTTATAGTTTTTCTATGGTGTATATGTATGTATGTATGTATTGTAAGTATTTTAAGTTTAGGAAATAATAGATTATTATTGGAAGACTAGTTCTAAGTTATTATTATATTTTTATTAATTTATAGAATTTATTTTAATACAAAATTTGACTCACCTTTTATTCTGTTTTTTTATATTTTTTTTAACATTAAAGAATATAAAGTTAGTATATATCTTTTTTTTTTAAGTTTTTTGTTTTATAAATATTTTTTTAATTCATTTTTTTAAATTTATTTTTATTTAAATTGAATTCGAAATTCTTGTTAATTCATTTTTTTTATTTCATTTTTCTTTAAAAAAAAAGTTATTATTTTTATTTTAAGATGTTTGTTGTCTGTCACTCATGAGTTTCGTGTGATTTCTATTTTTAAAAATTTGAATTCTTTTTTAATTAAAATTTATATTATTGACCTGGTAAAATTATTTGTGTTTGATATGTTGTTTAATTTAAATTGTTATTATTTTTTTCTATTAAATAATTTTAATTTCTTTTTTGTTTAATTAAACCAACGTTTATAACAAAAATACATTTATGAGCATAAATATCCTTGAGAATTCCATTGTTTTTTAATTTATTTTTTCTGTTTATTCTAACAAATATTTGGTTTATAAGCCTTTAACCTAAATATGAAATTTTAATTTAATTTTCTAATAATATTTTCAAGATAATATTTATTTAAAATACACGTTTAAGTTGTTATACAACAATTAAAACAAATATTTAAAAATTACTAAAAATCCAAAATAATTTACCATGTTTTTACTTGTAATTTTATTACTCTGTGCCTCGTTTTTAAATAACATGTCCCACGATTTGTGTAATCGTTCAAATCCCTCTTACTAGCAATTTTTTGTAGTCGAGTGTAGTAATTTAAAAGTTCATTTTCATTGCAATACTAAAAAGTTGAAAGCATTTGGTTTGTGGATTTATTTCTGCAACTTTATAATTCCCTGACCACACTTCATAACTATTTCAACTGTTCTGAGGAAGATAAATCTGAAATCGAGGTATGAGATTTCTTTTGAGCGAAACAGCCCGAAACAGGGATTATTTTGCAGAAACTCTGAAATTATCTCAAATCATAGTGAGGCATGTGAATATGTCTTTTGGTAATTATACTTTGGCGTATACTTTTAGCCTAAATGGTTTGTAAAGCGTGCTATAATATATTCATTCTTGTGCTGTACTGAATATGGAATTAAAAAATTCGGTCACTAAGTTGTTGGCATATTTTTGTGTCAGTATCTTGCAATTCTGAAGTATCTTAGTGAATAAGCAACTGGAAATATGAATGATCATTGTTCGGTTGACATTAAGTTAAGTTAACTATTTTAATATAATTCTTTAAATTTCCCTTCAAATCTTAGCGCTTCTGCTTATTTCGGCCTCTTTCTTCATATATGTATATAAGCTTGTAATCTTCTCTTTTGTTACCTTTTGTTAATATCATTCAATTACCATATAAGAATGTCACGAATCCATCACTTGTTGCGGCTCTTATTTCGTAATTTGGCCACTTTTATGGTTAGACCTATCAGTCAGAAAATGCTCATGATCCTAGCAAGACAACAGTTTTTGAAAATTTGCAACTATTGATAGCATTCCACGTTTCACAATCATATAAAATGTTTATAAAAAAAAAAATTATTTCCAAACGAACCTTAGGTTATCCATCTTACCGAAATTACCTAGAAGTTATTAAAGGATTGCTGGGTAATTGGTCTGAAAGCAGAAAACTATCTGGTAACGACATTTTTCATCACAAGATCTACCATTCGGATGGACATCTGGATTAGAAGAAATTTTACGGATGTCATTTCATAGGGATCTCGATTCTTCATCAGTTATTCTATACGAAGAAGTTTCACGGGCATAAGAAGCAGGACACTTTCAGAGAATTTGTCTGCTAAATAAAACCACTGTCGTTAAGTATAGATTTACTTGTGTTATTTTAGTTTCTTCATTTGTAGGACTTGATTGTTCTGAGCCTTAATGTTAGGCCCCTTCAAATCCGGACAACTTTTTGACGCTTAAAATGTGTAATTTGTCATTGAAGGAAAAAGATTTGGAAAAAGATTGGAAACTAGGCGTATTCATTCAATAGGTGACCTTATGTCTACAACAAGTACAACAATGCAAAAACAACAGGCATTTTGTTTTTGTAAAAACCGCTTCGATTGTCAGAAACAGCTGACTGAAGAATGACAATAGGAAGAAAAATGAAAAAAAAAGTTGTTAAAGTACACGCGGAATGTCAAAAAGATTAACCCTCAAACCTCCATAGGAAATTGATAAAAGCAATTAAAAAAAATAAATAAATTTTATATTTATTTATTTATTTATTAAAATATATCTTATAAATAAATTTATAAAATATACAAAAGGCGCCGGGTTACTAGACCATATGCACACATTTAAAGTAGTTACTCTCTTATATACATATATACATTTATATAAAAGGATTAAATTAAAAATAATATGTATTTACAAAAAAAATAATTCTGGAATATTAGACTTAACTAAACATCAGTGATACCATGTTTCCGAAGACTGACTCTGATTGATTGTAAGTTGACACACGTTGTACAATTCAAAATCTCCTCAAGGTGTTCGCCAATTTTAGAAATTGGACATTGAATCAAAATATGTGGAATAGATAAAAAAAAACATTACAATGAGAACATTTTTTTGGGTCAGAGATAAATTTTATATATTGAAATTTCTTTTGATTTTTATGTCATGCTTAATTACGCCAACGTGGGGCAACTATAAATTAAAAAAAAAAATTATTCCATGCAGTCAATAACATTTCCACTTTATGTAAATAACATGTTTTTATATGGCCATCGAGAAAAATGGCAGATGCAAACGTTATTTGTTATTGCTCATAGTTTAGGCACCTAGTTGGAGAGACCGAAATCTTTTTTTGAGCAATTCATCACTCTCGTCTAAATAAATATAAATATAGTAAATCTAGGTTGTAGTTTAAAAGATATATGTATTTAGTGTTAAAGGCTTAAATATTATTAATCTTCTTGCAAAAATTTAATAAAATTGGCTTTGAAATAGTAATCCTGAAAAATTTCTAGAGTGCGTATCGTTAAGGACACATCCGGTACAAATGAGGGTTTATAAATGAGAAAATAATTATCGAAACAAAACACAAAAAAAAACAACAAAATTTTGACAATTGAAAAGCTATCAGCTGTTTAGATAATCCCACCTAGTAAATGATTTTGCCATGATTGGAAATTTATTTAAAATCAATTTCAGAACTATGTTTTTAATTTTCCTAAAAGAAATCGTTTAGAAAAAAGTCCAATAAGCCAAATATTATCTTGAAAAGCTTTATTAATTTTTTTTATTTTTTGTTTTTATAAATAATTAAATTTTAATACCCATAAATATTTATATTAAATAGTTTTTTATTTTTTTTTATTTTTTTTTTATAATAAAACCACAAATATACATACAAATTTTGATTGGTTTTATTAAATATTTATTTTATTTTAATAACAAGTATTTTCCAAAACGAACTGAATTTCTTTTTTTGCTTATTGTATTTTTGTTTTAATTTTACTCTCTGGTTTGTTTTAGTATTACAAATATTTCAGAATCAGAATTTCTTAAGAAACACACTTTAAATACAAACAAACAAACGTCTATAGTTAATTTATTTATTATTTTGGTTTTTAAGGTTAAATAATTTTATTTATTTTTTTTTTTATTTTTCTTCATTTTTAAGATTAAATAATTTTTTTTTGTTTTTTGTTTTTTTTCTTTTCATAGAACAAAGCAAATACTTTCTTACTTACTCTTAATTATAATCATTTATTATTCATATATTTTTTTTAGTTTAAATAATTAATTCTCGTTTTAATAATTATGAATTTTATTATTCCTTTCTTTGTATATGAGTGGTATATATGTATGTATGTATTTATTATACTATATATAATTCATTTTATATATTTCATGTAAATATATATGCATTTTTGCGGGGTCAGCATAAAATATTTTCTTTTATTTTTCTTAATATTAATTGTATTTTAAATATTTAACATTTTTTTATACTTTATTTATTTAAAAATAAAAATTAATAATAATTGCTTTTATAATTTCAATTTTATATGTCTTAATAGTTTTTTTTTTTGTTTTTAAGAATAAAAAAAATATAACTAAAATAGATTTTAATTAAATTGAGTTACATACATATATACTGCTAAAGTAAACGGCAATTATTTTCTATAACATCGTTGTCTAGAAATAATTATTTTTAATTTTAACCACAAACACTGATCGCTATGTTATGGTTCCCTAATTGCACAACATATTTCAATAATTTTTTGGCCCAATATCACATGGAAGCCATGTGGTCCCACTATAGTATGCTATTCTATATCGAACTCTAATACTTATTTCTTACAATGATCTTCATTTTGAAGCTATAAACCCATTCGAAGTGCCTGCACTTGTTCAGTTCCAATCCTATATAGTATTTTGATGGAAAACCAGTAAATTTTGTATTAAAAGTCCATCACTCGTAAGCCCTTTGGAGACTGACAACAAGGCTTTATTATAAATGATACAATCGTTTTATTCTTTCAGTAAGTCAGATTCTGTGTGGCTAACATTCTCTTCTTCATTCATCTACAGAGATAATTATCTTAAGTTCAATCAATTTCAATTGATTGAAATTGCTAGATCTGCATTCCGTTGGAGATATTTATTCTGTAAGAGTTTTAGTCGATTAATTTGAATGAGCTTTGATTCATTTTTTTATTTTAAACCAATTAACACATTCACATACATAAAGGGGTGATGCTACAAAAACATGAGGGTTTGAAATCGTAACAATAGTAGGTGAACGGTTCGAAGCCAAATCTAGGGAAGTCTTAACATAAAACCATTGTCTGGACATATTTTTGAGTTCGCCAAAATAAATTACATTCGAAATTTTTTGTTTTTCGAAAGGCCAGTATATTTTGTTGCCCAATTATCATCAAATCAAACCCTCGACCTCTGGTTGTGATAAGTCGTAATCCGCACAAGGTGCTTTTGACATTGTAACCGCTTTACTACCAAGGAATGTTACTTTTTAGATTTCAAGATATTTCTATATTACTCTTCCGTAATCGACAATCTAGGAGATGAAAAAACCGAGGATAAATTCGAATGATAGTTGTTCGTTCAAATGTTAGTGGCTTGATTATTAAGTCTTAACTTCAGAAGAATACTTAAATCTCCACTTGCTCTACGTACGTGTATTCTTGGAATCATATAATCTGTAACCAGAAACTTTTAATACTGTGAAGCTTGTAGATTTGAAAAGGAATTATTGAACAGAAACTTCTAATCCTGTTAAAATTATTGATTCATGATGTAAGAGACTGAAGTTAACCATAGTCTAGTAGGTATTGTGTTGGCTTATTAGACGTGAAGCCACAGTTTAAACCCTAGGTCAGACATCTACAACAAAACGAAATATGAAGAAAATATTTCTTTGGCGTCTTTCTCTCACCAGATTTACTCTGAGAGTAAATAAAATTGCCATGAAAAAGATTCTCAAAAATTTGTCGTTCAGAGCCGGCTTTAAACTCTAGGTCCCGCCACTCCTGTTTAAAATTAACACACACAACACAGTTGATGCGAGAGCTAGGTCGTAATCCCGACTGAATTATTACAATGACCAGTTATGTATGTATAGTATGTATGTGAAGGAAACCATACAATTAAAATAGTCAGAATTAATCAATATACACTTTCTGTATTATTGCATAAAGTAGATTTTTACGCAAACCACTCACTATATTACTCATCAGCTTGTAAGCGCGACAACTTTTGTATGACTGATGAAGGACTACTACAGAACTTCCAGTCTGCAACATATTACATAGCATAGTACTCTGATAGTCACAGTTAAATTCGATATTCTCCAGTCGTTTTGTTCCATTCCATTAGCAGCAAGAATAGTCTGCTTAGGAAGAAAACTTCCAGTTTGCAACATATTACACAGCATAGTACTCTGATATGTAGTTACAGTTAAGCTCGATATTCTCCGGTCGTTTTATTCCATTCCGTTTGCAGCAAGACTAATCTGCATAGCTATCCATTGCACGGTTGCGGCTACTCTCCTATTGGAAGACATGCCGATAGACTTCTGTAGATGTGAATCTGGGCTGGGTGAATAAGCCTTCAGCTTATGTGTCATGTTGCCATGAAGAACCTTAACTCCTTAAAGTATCTCAACTTTAAACAAACTCGAAATAATTTGTTTTAGAGAATGTTTGTTTCCCTTGTTGAACATCCTAAGTGGGGCAGTACACTTCAAAGAGTAAACCTTCGGTTTAAAATAGAAAAACTTAAAGATGGCAAAATAGAATTTTACAATTAATCACTACTGCCCACTTGGTATATCAAAAATTTAATAACACGCGAGACTGTAAACAGAGGAGAAAGAGACACCTGGGTGCCTACTACATGAAAGACCTAGATGAACTGTCATGCATGGATATTGGCAGTCTGAGTCGCTTCATCGGAAGCTCCAAGTGGTTCCTGGAATAGGGGAGAAGATGAAACTGTGGTGTCACAATGGGCCCTGTATGCGGCCTGAGTGTGTCCGCTCATGACTCCATCGGGTGGACAGCCACTTCTACCTACCTACCTACCGAGACTGTAAAAAGATACATATATTGAAACATATCTAGGGAAGTTTGATTTCCATGCAAACGTTTTAGGTCGTGGTATTCTAAATAATTGTGCCTCTATTTGGTTACGAATAATGGTTACTTTTGTACCCAGCCGAAAACTGGAAATTTGGGATACGATATACCATAGTCTAGATAACAGCCAATACCGTGAATACTATAGGGTCGTATACACATATTTTTGTCGGCCACAGTACATGTGAGATTATAATTTGCTATCTTGCAGTTAAGGAAACCATTAACTTTTCAGCATTATTTAATGTTATTCATTCTATGACACTCCAATCTGAACCTTCACTTTATAAAATAGCCGTTTACCTAACATTTTGTCTGTTAGTTTAGTATTAACTTATCGATGATTATTAATTGTTAATTATTGTATTTTTATTTATAATTTAATCTTAAATATGTATGTATGTATGTATGTTATATTGTTAATTGTCTTGTGTATTTTAATTTTATTCTTCTTTTTTTATTTTTATTCTGAATATGTATTGTTTTGTTTGTTTGATGTTGTTTCGTTTTCTATTATCGTTTTCTAAATATTGCATTCATTTTTTAATAATTGACTAGTAGAGGGGGTTTTAAGTTTTATTGAAAAACAAAATCTTTTCTTTTTTCTTAACTAAATTAAATGAAAATGTTAAAACACAAATTAAAACTATTTACTTAAGAAAAAAAAAAAAAAAAAACAAAGAAATAAATAAATAAATTATACTTATTAATTACGTCTTAATACAGTAGTAGTTGTACTAATAGTACACTAAACTAAACTAAATTAAAAAAAAAAGCCAAATGCTCGTTGTATCGTTTTAAAACTATTTCTAAATTTAAAAAAAAAAAACGTAAAAACTTTACTCAAGGGGATTCATTTTTCACTAGTTTTATATACTGAATTATACGTTTTGGTCCTCATTGTTTAAAATCTTAATAATTAATATCAATTAATTTATAAGAAAATTAAATTAAACAAACAATTTAAAATTTCTATTAAAATATAATACACAGTAGGAAGACAGACTAACCTGTTTAATAATAGCATTTTACTAAATACTTACAAAGGAAAAATAAATATTTTCAAGGAAGAGTAAATAAATAAAAACGGAATTAAAAATTTTTGTTTTTAAATACTTTTCTTTTTGAATTTAATAATATATCGTTGTTTTCTATAAGTCTTATTAGTTTTTTAATAAATTTCGAGTGTTTCAAGTTACTCTAAAATACTGTCTTAATTTTTTTCTTGTTTTTTCTATAAAAATAAAATAAAATCATTAAATTTAATAAAATTTAAAAAAAACAAAATACTCTGTATATACTATACTGTATATATGTATATATATATTTCTTACAAAAAGTCTATATTTCTATACAATTAATTATGCATGTATGTATGTATATATTTGACACAACACTTGGGGGTTTTTTAAAAAAAAAAAGTTCTCATAACGTACGATATGATATACGATATGAATAGTTTTTTTTTTTTTTTTTTTTTAAATTTAAATTTTAGAGATATAAGTTTGTACTTATAGTAGTGTTATTTAATTAATCAATTTTATTTTATTTTCTAAATTGTTATTCAAAAAATTTAAATATTTATAAATAATTATCACTGTTTCCTTTAAAAAAAAATTAATTTCTCAAATTTTTTTTTTGTGTTAAAAATACTTTGATTTTTGTTCTAAATTTTGTTTCATTTATTTTTTCTTTTATTTATAGTCCCGTTTAAAATTTGAAACTCATTTTATATGTATGTATGTAATGTAGTTTGTTGTATATAATGTTTATTTTTTTAAATTTATTTTTTGTTTTGTTTTATTGTCATACAATTCTAGAAAAGTTTTTTTTTTTTTTGTTATTGCTTTTTATTTTGTCATCTAATTTAGGTTTTTCTTTTTTAAATTGTCAAGAATTAAAATGTTTATAATTCTTGGTTGTTAATTTTATATACGAGGGTAGTTTCAGTAAATCACTTAAGGCTAATTAATACCTCTTTCATATATATGTATATGTAAGTAGTATAAGTATGTATATTTATGTATGTGTTTTAATGCACTATTAACTAATAAGAGCACATAAATATGTATCATAATATTGTTTTACTAAATCTGTTTACACTGTTTCCAAATATTCTTGAATCTCTTTTAAAATATTGTGTATGGGGTTTTATCTTCTATAAATTTATAGGACTGCGTTTAACAGTATTTTTTAATGGTTTCTCAATAAAAAAAAAAAAATATTTTCTCCCTGAAACAATAAACTGTGAAATCGTAAAAAGGTCCGTTCGAACGTATTCTAAATAAAACCAAATTGAATAATATTTTTTCATTTTCTATTATAATTTTTAAACCTATCTGAACTCTACTCAGTAACTAATAAATTGAAAAGTATTAAACAATTAAAAAAAAAACTTAATACAAAGCCTATAATAACTATTTGTAGTCCAACAGCTCAGATACACAAATGTTCAGTACCCCGAGCAAACTTTTAATTATGAATTATTGTTAAGTAACTTTTAAGGCCTTCAATGGAGTTTACACGATGTACAGTCTGATTGTATTTATATTTTATCAGTTATCCTCAGCTGATTGCATAAATATACATGCTGTCGTACCCTTTAGCAGATGACAGTAATATTCCTATCCTATCATATTCTATTTACCGTAGACCAGAAGCTTTGGAGATTAAGAGAAAAATGTATATATGTTGGTATAACTCGCTTACTTTGAACCTTCAGGCAATCTTGAAGTGTCTTACGAATACCTCGATCTTAATGCACACAATACCCATTGTTGTGTAACGACCCACAAGCTTTTGCAACATTGGAGAAACCGAAATTCTGGGCATGAATATTAAATGGGAAGTTCATTGTCGAAATAAGCATGCAAGCGCTTTAGTTTCTTGAAGACAGTACAATCAATGCTTCACTCCCTTTGATCTCCTTACTACCTCTTCTAAGTAGTGATCAGTGCCTCGGAATTTTATTCTAAGTATTCGCTGTCGAAAGAAGCATTCAAGTGCATTAGTTTTTAAGCCTTCATTTGATTCCGCCCGAAAACGGAATACTACTTCTATACAGGGACTAATCCAGTGGATCGTATAATGTATTCCAAAGATAATACGTTCTTTAGTTATACTATACGCATCCCTCCTTAAAGACAGTTTCATGTCGTTTGTGTCCATAAACACTACTTTCTCTTTACTTCCTCCAATAACCTATACTTCTAGTTCTAATACAATGCATTATATTGTATGTAGATCAGTGGCTTGAGCTTCGACGCACACCTCTTTTAATACGGAAGTTAAATGGGCGCTACTTACAATAGCACAATCCAAATGGGCCAATACACACTAGACAGATATCCGATAGTCACTGCCTTATAGGTTCAGTGCATTAAAGTGGAAGAAAATTAAACCAACATCACTTTACCACACTTCATCTATCATTAACAAATAGGAAAAGATTTGTGTGCATAAATCTTCTCGATGTATTAGACGATCTGGCGTCTACTACTCAATTGGCTCTATCGGTTCATTATAACCTCATAATGGGATGGTCGTGATCGATTGGATCACATTTCACTGCACAATTTATCGATCTGACTTATACGGTAATTAGTAGGCTCTATAGATCCCTCAGAACTAAATATTACGTCGCGATCTCGGCCGACATAATATTTAGAGAGTTTGCTCTCCGGAAGAAATTGGACCCCAGCTGGAGATTATAGTATATTTTTTATGTTTCTTTTACTCTAACTTTGTGCAATGGGTCAATTCGACCTCCGGGTAATGTACTTGTCTCAGTCGACAAGTACACGTCCTCTACCCTAACCTTACCTTTAAATGTTTCCACTATAAGAACTCCTTCACTGTTAATCCAGTAGCTACCCCATTAAAAATTTCTAAAAGCACTTTTGCAGGAGAAAAAATGGCCATCAGAAGCCTCAATTACACAAATTCTGTTGCTATTGTAAGGCAGGGTGGCTATTTTTTTTTTTTTTTTTATTCTTTTCAAGTCAAAGTTTGTTTCGAAAAAGCTTAATTTAGAGTAGACAAAGTAGCAGTTAAATGACCTGTCTCTGCTTTTATTAACAATATTGTCAGCTCATGACTGACAATATTGTAATTGTATTTTGTAATTGTATTGTCAGCTCATGACTGACAATATTGTAAGATACTGATACTCATCTGAGAGACAAGAAAATACCGAAATTAAATTAATTTTTTTTTTACCTGAAATAACTTTCTAAAAATCTTTCTTAAATTATTAGAACTAATTATTTTTATAAAATTCTGAGAAGGGGATTTCTTTTTAATTGATTCACTTGATTGAAAAAAAAAATGTTAAAAGGAATTTAATGTAATTTGTTGTTTAAATACTCGTTTCTTAAGAATTCTTACAATCAAATCTATTTACAAATTAACGAAAGAAAATAATGACATTTAAATACAAATAAAGATAAAAATTATTGAAAACATTTAAAGGATGAAGAAAGTATGTATATGAATGAATTCATATTTTTTTTTTTAAATAACATTTTAATACGGGTATAATAAATGACGACATGAGTGTTCTTTATTTATATTTTTGCTCTAAAAACATAATGATTTAAAATATGTATGCATGTAGTACGAATATATGTATGTATATATGTATGTAAAGAAAAGTTATGAAACTAAATCAATCTACATATACTCTTATTATAAAATATATATATTTATACATATGTAGGTATGTACTTTGATTTCTAACAAAATCTATATTTGATGACCAATAAAACTAACAAAGAAAAAAATCGGAATAAATTTCAAAGCATACGAGATACGATACGATATAAAAATTATTGAAATAATGATCAAAAGTAAATTCAGTGTAATATCTAAAGATAGACAGACTATGGTCCATTCAAACCAGCACTCACAACTACTAATTCTAATTCTGGCTTTCCACTCTTGAGGAGCTTAATTTGTATGCTCTACATGGTTCTCTAATTCGCAAAGGGAGGGTAATTGTAAAATTCAAATAGACAAACCTTAGCCTTTATGATTTCTCTACAATCCACTTTTAGAACCCAATAGTGGTCACAATGCGAAACTGACACCTACACCAACACACAGCCACTACAAAAAATAAGAGACGATCTTTGATACGGCAAGCCATTGGCCACCTAATGCGAAAGATATTTGAGTACCCAAAGTTTATCGATGGAACTTTTCTAACTAAAGTTGATTTGGATAAAAATGCCATCCTCATAAGGTTTACAAACTGGTTTTCAGGTTAGGCAACAGACGTGATAATCACTCCAATTCGCTAAGAGTAATAGGTTAGGTTAGGTTAGAGGACGTGTACTTGTCAACTGTGACAAGAACAGTACCCGGAGGTCGAATTGACCCATTGTACAACGTCCTAGCTTCTCACACCACTCGTGTTGTGTGCGTTAATTTTATACATGAGTGGCGGGACCTACAGTTTAAAGTCGACTCCGAACGACAGATTTTTGAGAAACTTTTTCATGGCAATTTTATTTACTCACAGAGTTTTTGCCAGAAATCTGCTGAGAGGAAGTCGCCGAAGAAATATTTTCATAATTTCGTTTTAATGTCTGACCTGGGATTTGAACTCGGGCCTTTCGTCTAATAAGCCAACACACTACCTATTAGACTACGACGACTTCTAAAAAAGAGTAATAGTTGAGCAGTAAATTAAATAGCGATCTGCTCTGTATCTTACATACTTACTATATGCATTGACAGAATGGCTAAAGTTAAGGGAATGAGACCAGCCTCGAATTATAGACATAAGATACAATAGGCATAATAGCATTACAGTGGAACCTTTGATGAAATCCAAGGGGCCTACTAATAAGACGACTGCCAATTTAACCTAACCTAAAACAGAAAAGAGCACGTCGGAATAGGTGGTAGGAATGATTACTGAACACTGTTTCTTTGTGTGCTCATACAGGAAGTCTAGGTTTTCTGCACCACTTCTTTAATAGCCGCTGTAATGACGTAGACGTGTATGAAATCATTACCCAATTCCTTCTTTTGTATATATCTATGCATATCTTAGCTGACCTGGCTTCTATGGATGTTCGGAAGCTTTTATGGAATCATTAGAACTTGATAATGGTTTGTAAGGGATTAGGATTTTTTCATAACCATTTCACTCTTTAGGCTCAGAGTTCTGCCCGATAATTTTGCAGAGAAGCTAATTACTGATGATTCTATGTATTAAACGCTATTGTTAGACACTTTAGAAGAAGTAACACAATGACAATAATTACAATAAAACGTCTCTTCATTATTCCCTCCTGTAGAGCTTACATAATTGAGGATTCAAGCTCTTTTTATTATGATTTCCTTCCGGTATTGTTTAACCTAACCTAAGCGTCTTTAAAAATATCCCTAAGTTTGACTGAAAATCCTTTTCTTAACCTTTTCAAACGAAACAATATGAGCCATGTTATCTTATTAGGCCATTGAAGTTGTCTAATGGCTCAGATGACAATGAAAAAAATTTGTTGTTGATCTTACCTAAAGGATTACTCAACATACACTGAAAATATTTTGTTTTTATTTCAATAAATTTGTTTTTTATATTTTCTTTTCTTAAATGTTCTTTAAAATCAAGTGTCAAGCTAATGTATAAAAATGATTTATAATTTTAAAAATTCTATGATGATACGATAAATACAATACACATAACAAATATTCAAAATATACGAGTACGTATGTATGTATGTAGTTTTAAAATCAGTTTACATATCATCTATTTAAATAAATATTTAAATTTTTATTTATTATTTGAATGTAGTATGGATGTTTGTATGTTTATAAAGTTTATAAATATGAATTTATGTAGAATACAGAGAGAGAGAGAGATAGAAAGAGAGAGAGTAGGATAATAAAAAAAAAATATAACATGAACTATCAAAACTAATCAAGAGTACATTATTATACAAACTAATATCTCTAAAATTAAATCAAACTTTCATGATTACGATATATATATGTATGTATGTATCAATCAATCAATCAATATGATAGTATTGTATGGATATTAATTAAAATTGAATTGATTTTTGAACGTTTATTAGGAAGATATATAAATAATTTTTTTTTTTTGATATTTTTCATTAAAAAAATTCAAAACAAAGTGTAAGAAATATATATTTACTACGTATGTATGTATTTTATATAGTTTTGTTTGGTATTTATTTTCAAAATTAATTCAAATTTATTTACTGATTACTGGTCTACACTGTACTAAAAGAAATTTAAAAAACCAGAAATAAAGGAAATTAAACAAACGACAGACAAGTCAATGAGGTCTTTGGTTTTTTTTTCTTTTCTCAGTTTTTAAAACTAAATATAATAGATTAAATATCGATGGCTTAATATAGAAAGGTTGTATCTTAAATTTTCAGTACTTTACAGGAGAAGGAAAAAACTTAATAAAATCTAAAACAAAAATGTTATAAAAAAAAGTTTAAATGGAATTCAACCATAAAATAATACAAGTATATACTATAGTTGAACTCTTCACTCGGTACAAAGAGTCAAAAATTTTTATTCAACTTTAAATGAGTTAGGGCTTTTTCTTTTAACTACTGTATGTCAACTATTCGTCAACATAGGAAGCTGAGTTTTTCAGAGGATGCGTATGGGGGTTTTGTCCACCAGAATATGTAAAAACCCCGATTTTGAAAAAAAAAAAATGAGATACGTCCTTTCTATATTAAGCCATCGATATGTATGTTTATAAATTGGTTTCAATTTACATTACAACTTAAATACTTATTACGCATAATACCAAAGGACAAAATGAACTATTGTTTCTAGACAAAAAAAAAATCAAATTCAAATTAAATAATTAAGCCACTATAACAATTATGGAAAAAATTTACCATTAAAAGCTAAATAAAACAGAGCATTTGACTTTTTTTTTTTTGTTTTGTTTTGGTTTACGTTTATTGTTTTACTGGTTTACTTATTGTTTTTTTTTTTTTTATTATTATTATTATTGTATTTGGCTAAAAGCTAAAGCGTAAATTAATTAGAAAATAAAAAAAAAACATTTAAATTGTATTTTTCTTTTATAAAATAAAAAATATTTATTAAAAATATTCATAAAATAGAATTAAAAAAATATTTATTTGAAATTATAAATTAAAAAATAAACTTAATTTATGATTTAAAAAAAAAATAATTAACTTGAGATCTCTTAAAAATTAATATTTGGTTTTATAATAATAATAATAAAAATTAATTTTACTTTATTAAATATCTAAATTAAATAATAATTAAGAGAAAAGAGGAAAAAAAAACGTTCACAAATTTTAAGGATGGCACACACTATTATATTTTATACAAGGAATGTTAGTTTCATTAAAAAAAAATCAATTTTTTTCTTTTTAATGGAAAAAGTCTTTGGTAATTATTAATTAAATATAAAATTATATTTAAAAAAATGGAGATTAAATATGTATAAAAAAAAAAAAACATTTTCTAGGTTTTTTCCTTAGCTGCTGTCAAAAATTATAAAAATATGAAAAAGAAAAACCAAAAAAAAAAAAAATTTTAATTAAAAATTAATTGCTCGATTATGGATAGCAATCTCAATCTCAGTTGCATTGCCAATTGCCAAAAAATGGTATTACAAATAGTAAATGACAAACAACATTTAAACAAAAAAAAAAAATTGATCTTTTTTTTTTTTTGGGAGGTTTAGTTGCCGTCCATAATCGATCCATATCTCTCTACAACATTGCCTAACTTTAAAACTTAATGAAAAGAAAATTAAATGAATTAAAAAATAAAACAAAAAAAAATTTTTTTGATCACTTTTGTTGCCACTATCAAGAAAATGCTGATTTTGTACCATAAACTAGCACAATATTTATCAAATAGAAAATTTAATACAATTTAATATCAGATATTACCGTTTCAAGTTTATATTGTATTTTACATTCAAAAATTAATCTAAAAAATTTCTTTTGTCAAGATAATAGCGTCTAAATTACAAAATGCTTATAGGCCGTAAGAAGGTCTCCTAATACAATACTAAAGTTCAAGGTGGTTTCCTAATTATAAAAATTTAATACGACGTTCGCTCTTGACTTGATCCCGCTACAGCCAGGACAGCAATTGACTGGAATCCCAACTAGGTCTGCTGTACGAACGGTAGCCTTAAACCACAACTGGTGCCGACAGCTGTAAATAGAGCCAACGATGATAAATATATCGTCAAATCAGCTGAAGCCACTTGCAGTAGATAGAAAAGAATGAAGCTAAATTGTCAAGGTCCTAGGGAATTTGTATACGTATACAGATTCACTTTGACAATTTTTGAAAAGCTTTTTTTCATCAATTGTATAGACTTGATTAAACAAGTAGGTTCTAAATTCCCTTCTGATTATTCTCGAAACAGAATTCAAGAGTTTACTTCCCTATACAGATCTTTATTGTGAATAAGTAACACCAAGCCTACATCCCTATAGACTTCAATAAAAAAAAAATATACTGAAAAGTAGTAATAATTGAAATCCTAGAATTGCTATTAGCCCCACTTTACGCCGTTTTGAAATGACACTGTAACTCATCAAGAAGACAAAAATCTGAAATTGGTTTTCTTTTAAGCGTTTGGCTTATAAAGAGATCGATAAGGCATTTAGATGTATTCCTTTTGATCCTATAAGTAGCATAAGGCCTCAACATATCATGTGGGAGCCATTCTTTCTACCTCTCCCCAGCACTTGTTGATTGTTCTTATTTTCATTTTAATTGGGTGCTTCCAAGCATCTGCCGGCCGTTCTTTACTGTAGATGGCACTCTTTGACATTTTTTGCAATGCCAACTTATATTCTGTTGAATGTGTATGCTTCTAATCTTCGTGGATATGAGTTGCTCGATACGATGAATAGTGCTTAAAAGATTTGGAATCGTTTTGAGTTTCTAAAGGTATAAAACGATTTTCTTTTCGAATTGTATCTGCTTAAGACACTTGTTAAATCAAGGTTCATATGAAAATCTATAAATTACTAGGCGGTTTAAAACCATATCGTAGGAAATGATTTGTTTTCTTAAACCAAAGCCTAGGCAAGGGCTATTATAGTTTGGAAACAAACAATAAATATTTCTACAATATTTAAAATATTTTATCAAATAAACTATGATAGACAGCCTCATGTATAAAATTTAAAAAAAAAAAAAATACAGTAGGACCTTGATTATCCGTGATTCGATTATCCGGGATGGAAAAAGAAAATTTTTTGCATCGACTTAATTTTATTTTGGATCGACTTAAATTTTTCTGCATCGTTTAACCGTGATTACCTCTATTATCCGTGATTATAAGCAAAAATTTTTTTCTATTATTTTGGACAAACAAGCGAAAAAGGGGAATTTCCTCTTTAGTACATGAAATCCTTATCTACTGTTCACTGTTTTCTGACAAAATTATTTTTTTTTTTATATTTTTGAAACATGTACATATGTATATAAAATCCTTGAATTATTTAGTTTTTATATAAATATGTACATATTTATTTATTAACTAATAAAAATATCTATTATAACTAGCCAAAATTGGTAGGTACTCAATTAACCGGGAAAATCGATTATACAGAATGCTTCCGGTCCCGACCATCCCGGATAATCACGGTCCTACTGTATATAAATTATGAATTATTATATTAAACACAAGTACAACACAATTAAATAAAGTTACGCAAAATATAATTCTATTAAGAAAAAAAAAAAAAAGTAAATAAATATTAATTATCATACATTAGCAGCCAGCATTATTAGATAAATTACAAGATTAAATTACAAAACAAAATTATTTTTATTGTTGTAGTATTAGTTTAAAAATAAAAACTACTTTTTAAAGTATTTTATTAAGGGGGATATGTCGCAAGATTCCTTTTGTTTCAATTATTAAGTACCACAAGTAATAGGGAAAAAAATGAAAAAACTTACCTTATACAGACAGACAGCATTTACAAAAAAACACAATACACAACACAATTTTAAGTTAATTTTTCTTTTTTAAAACAACGAAAGTTACTAAATCAAACTACAACATACTTCTAAAACAACAATAAAAAAACAGTAGAAAACTAACTAAAAACAAATTAAAATTCGGTTTTTTTGGTTTTTTTTTGTTTTCAAATTAAATAAATAAAAAACACAATAGAATTATTGTTTGGTTTAAAATAAATGAAAAAATTTATTTACAATAAAAATTAAAAAAAGAAAATCAAAATTTTTTATAATAAAGTTCTCGTGTTTGTAAATTAAACGTTTAAAAGGAAAAGTTCTAAATAAAAATTAAAATTAAAAAAAAAACTAAAAATACAAATAAATCATGCATCATATGAGAGGGTATTTTTCTTTTTAAATGATTATTTTTTTTTGTTTTAATAAAAAAAAAATATGGAAATTGAAAATAATTTTTTCTCAAATTTAATTCTAAGAAAACTACTTGCAACATAAAAGTATATTAAAATTACTAGAGCGTTCTTTATATTATTATTAATATTATTATTATAAGATATATTCTTGTATGTATATATGTATGTATTGTATGTAGGTTTATAAGTAAATCAAGTGAATAATAAGTACTCGTACTAACTAACTAAACAAACAACTAATAAATGTTGTTAAACGTTGTTAAAGTATGTATTAATTAAACAAATTAATTGTAAAATAAGAACATTTGTTTATCAACTTAACGAAAAAGTTTTAAAATATTATTTTAATAAAAATTCCGTAAATTAATTAAGGCAATAACTATAGATTATATATATGTATGTATAGAGAGTGAGACAGAAAAGTATATAATACGGGATACTTAAGTAATGTTTTCTTTACTTTTTTTTTTCTTTCTTTTGTTCTTTTTATTATTTATGAATTATTTTTTAATATTATAATGAGTGGGGAGGGATGTGGTGGTATATGTATGTATGTATTCTTGTTACTACATGATAATAATACTTCTGCTAAATGTCCCTTGAATGTAAATGTTTTTGTTTGTACATCTAATAAATAACATCCATAGTAATACACCCCAACTGTTGATAGAATTCACAATAATTGTAAACAAAATTCACATTTTTAGAGTTGGAGTTTGAAAATTTGCCTGAATTTGTATAAATACTTTTACTAAAAGCAACATTGACTGCTTAAATACTTCCGGTAGACAATGAAAATAGAAGGGAAACAATCTTTACAGGAACTCCTTTAAAGACAATTAATTTCACATCAGCAGACACCGTACAATAATTCGACTTTTTGTTAAAAAAGACTTTGTAAACCTGCCAATATTTGGATAAACAATTTGGCTAAAAGCAACATTAGCTGCATAAACACTTCATACAGGTGATAAACAGATAAGGCAAACATTCGTTAGAGGCATTCCTTAAGACTTTTTATTTCATCCGGATGTACTCCAAATAGAATTCGGCATAAGCCGCCGAACCATAATTCACATTTTTTGAATCTTTTTTTTATTAGTGCTTAATATTTGATGCGTAACTATGTATTTCGATTAGGCGTTGTTGCCGCTTTCCACAAATTTTTTAAAGATTTTTTAAGTCCACACAATACATCAACTATAGATCGAACTCTGTTTTCTTGAACTTGCTTTTACTAAAGCAACATCGGCTGCATAAGTACTTCCACTGTTTTAGTATGATATCATCACTCCCATATTGAAACTTGTCGTACTCAAATCATGTTGGGTGTGAGAAATGAAGGTGTGAACGAAAAATCGTTTTCTGAAAACGTTGGTTTGCTTTTAAGAATCGGAAGATTTTCTAATATTTAATTAAATTTTTTTTTTCCAAGAGCTTCTTTTACAAAAGGCGTTGGGGACCCAGTTATAATTTGGACACACAACTTTGGTAAAAACATTAGCTGCTTAAATACTTTACATAGGCGGCGAAAGGACAAGAAAACCATTCTTAATAAACTCCTCTTCAATGTGGTTACATGTCACTCACTACCATCATTTGTTGCATCTTGTATTCAAAAACTGATTACTAGGAATACTAGAGGTATGGCGGTCGATAACAACGTGTTACTTCTTTCTCTTAGCGTTACAAGATTTTTGAAGATTTATTGGCTTCACAACTCACTTTCGTTATTAAAAAAGCATTAAAGATAAAATGTTTTCCTTGACACATTAGAGCCAACCGAGAGAAACATCTTCCATTTTATCTCTAAGAAAACTGTGAATTTTAAAAAAGCTGTAAATGATAAGACTGTTGTTACGTTTCATTAGAAAGAGAGCTTATTTTTAAATGGTTTGGTGGGCTTTAATATCTTTGTTGCGATACGAAATTGCTTTATATCCATTAGGTTTGCAAATATTTTAATTGAAATTTAATTTTACCTGAGCATTCAACCATTCAAAAAGCTGTAAATAACTGGCGGCTTGCATTTCAAATTTTTCTAGGCACAAAAGATGTACAAAAACAAAAATTCATGAATTCTTTATCTAGTCTAACTACTAATTGGCTTATATGAACGTTAGTAGATGTTATTTACGAGTTTTTCTTCAATATATATATTTTGTTTTTGCTTCTTAAACTAAAATTATAAACGAAAATCAGTTGCTATATAAAATAGTTGGGTTTTCTAAACTAAAAATCTTAAAAACAAAATAATGATTTGTCTGGCAATTCAAATGAGTTTATTTTTTTTTTTTTAAATACGATACGATTGATAATATTTTTTTGTCTTAATTCGAGAATAATTAAAGAAAAATAAAAACTAAAACATCAACTCTATACCAATGTCTATAGTAGTATGAGTGAGAGGTTGGTTAAATGAAAATTTTAATTAAAAACTACTGGAACTAAAACTAAAAACTACTGAAAACAAAATACACACACAAAATAAAATTTAAAAGTGAAAAGAAAAAGCAAATTGAAGGGGTATGGAAAAAATATATACAAATTTATATGTATTACAACAGTTTCTGTAAAGTAAATTTTGAATAATTAAGTACAAAATATGAAATGAAATAAATTTTGATAATAACGAAGAAAAAAAAAATTACAATTTCAATCAAATTAATATAAAGAAAATTTAAATACTATGGATTGCTATTGAACAAAGTAAAGTAACGTAACGTAAAGTAACTTAATTAATTAAAATTACTAAAAGCTAAAAAGAAATTTATATTTTTGATTAGGTCTGTATAGTAGTAATTACAAAAAAAAAAAAACGAAACGAAACTAAACTAAAATACGAATTAAATTCGTTTAGTTTTAAAGGAAAGGAAAATTAATAAATTCTTATAATAATAATGGAAAGAAATCAAATAAATTCATAATAGTTTTTAAATTAATACTACATTCTATATACGAGATAATATATTTATGTATGTATACAATATGCAGGTAGGTATAAAGTAATTCATTTAGCAAATTATATAGTAAATCAATAACTAAAGTTATATTAATTAATTAATTATTTTCTGTTTTTTACAATTACAATGCATACAATTTATATAAACAAATAATTTGAATGATAAATAATTCAAAACAGTGCTGATTGTTGTTTAACACTTTTTAAATATTATTTTCTATTTAAAAAGTTTTTTTTTTTTTTTTGTATAGTGTATATTTCTAAACCAAAAAAAATTATTCAAATATTGGCAAAAGTGTAGTTGTGTTTTCGTTTTTAAAAGTTCTAAACAAAATGTAATCATGAGTATCTTTCAAGGGTGGGGGAAAGTAAATGGCAAGGTTTAAGGATTTTATTTTTATTCAAAAAAAAAAAAAAAAAAAAGGTTGATATGAACTTTGAATGTGTAATAAAAATTGTTTTTAATATTAAAACAATATGAAAAAAGGAAAGAAATAAAACAAACAAAAAAAAATTTAATTTTTCATATCAACTCAAGGGGGTAAAATATAAAATTGTGAATAAAAAAATTTAAAGTTTTACTACCATATTCAGAAAAATTATTTTTTAATTATAAAGGCTTTATAAAAGAAATAATTTTCATACAAATTATGAAAATCGAAAAGTTTTTTAATGAATATGGAAGTTAAAATGTAAAGGAATAATTAATATTTAATTTAATTTAATTATGGTGTTATTCTTTACGTTTGTATTTGTTTATTATATGCTTTAAAAGTTCTAAAATGAATTTTTATATTTGTTTGTTTTTTTTTTTACTTTTTGGGAGCATAATTTTTGTTAAAATTAAACGCAATCACAATCGGTGGTTTTAGAAGAATTTTTTCTCTTTTTTTTTTTTAATGTTACGACGATAATTATAAATATCTTTGATTTCTTTTTTTTTTTCTTTTCTTTTTATAATAAAAAAAATTAATTTTTGTTTTAGGATTTGTTTTGTTTTTGTTTTCATTAATTTCATTGCAATTTTTTTTATAGTTTTTTTTTTTTATATCAATTCATTAATTATTAATTTTTATTGTGTTGATTTTAAGACTAAAAATGTAATTGAATTCAAAAGTCTTTGCGAAACGAAGAGGAGAGTTTTCTTATACCATATGCATGTGTAGTAAGTAGTAAGGTGGTGTATGTGTGAAAGTAGTGTTGTGTTGTTGTGTACGTGTATGAGTGAAATATATGTATGTATGTATGTATATATATTAATATATTATAATAATTTTAGCATAATATTTAAAAAAAAAAAAAAAAAATAAATGTTATGCTATATGTATGTCATGTATTTTTAATTATAATTTATGAATTATACTCTTTGAAATCATTGTCTTTTTTCGTTTGTTTTGCTTTTTTCATTTAATTCTCTTTCTTTTATTACATAACAATTCGAGTTTTTCTTATTCTTTTCATTTTTTTATATACTTTTCAAGGTAATAGTGTTTTTCTTGTATTGTTTTTAATATTTGTTTTTTTTTTTTTTTTGTATGTTTAATTTTAACTTCTAGTTTTTTTTGTTTTGTTTTTCTTTCATTCATTAAACTAAAATGCTTAAGCATTACTTAAAAACTAAATGAAACTTAATTTATGTAATTAAATTGAGAGAGGGGGTAGGTAAGGTAAGGTAAGAAAGGAAGGAAATTAATTATTATATTAATTTACAATGTATGTTTGTTTGTATGTATATCCTTTCTAATAATATCTATGTATATAGTATGTATGTGTGTATTAAATATTATGTTAAATAAATTTATAATGAAAGAAATTTTAAGTATTGAAATTGAAAATAATAAAAAGAGCAATAAACATTCAACAGTGTGTTCTTTTTGTTTTCTTTTTTTTTTAGTTTTTTTTTTTTTTATCTTCAAGTAATAATAAAATACCTTAATATAAGCCGCTGCTTTACATACGTAAATATAAAATAATATGATGCTAACAAACAAACAAACACCAACAAAAATTTACCTTCTTTGTTGTTCATTTCATTTTCTTTCTGTAGTTGTTGCAGAGTTTGTAGTGTTTCTCATGGAAAAAAAAAAAGAGTATTTTGTTGTTGATTTTTTTTTCATTTTGAAAGGAAGAATTTTAAATATTTGTATGCTGTAGTAGTAGTAGGTATAGTTCCAACTAATGACTAGGATTTAAACATACATTCCCATGCCATAGACTGAACTCCAATCGACACCCTGAAAACTTGACATATCCACATTGGCTAAGGCATAACTTTGATATGGATTTGTGGCATTTAATTGATTTGTTGCTACTAATGCTGCTTGCTGAGCAGCAGCAGCAGCCAATGGATTTGTTACGGCCGTAGCTGCATGAGCACCAGTGGCAGGTGTTGAGCCAGCAGCTGCTAAGGCAGCCGCATTATGAGCCTGAGTTGCCGCCGCTGCTGCAGCTGAATTTTGAGCAGCTGTATGTTGTTGTGCCGCTGCAGCAGCGACACTCTGTTGCTGTTGATGATGATGATGAGCGTTGGCAACCTGTTGCTGCTGTTGTTGTTGAGCTTGAGCAAACGCATTTGCGGCTGCTGCTGTGGCGGGTATGGGATATGGGGTATAACTGCAATAAAATGAGTTTCAATATTAAGAAGTAAACAAATTAAAAAAAAAAGAATTGTAATATTTTATTTATATTACTCTGTTAGAAAAACCACTGTTTGTTCCTATAGATGGCATGTAATGTGTACACAGTCAAATAATCTAACCGACAATACAAGCTAAGCAAATAATACCGTAGTCTAGTAGGTAGTGTGTTGGCTTATTAGACGCAAAGCCAGGGTTCGAGCCCCAGGCCAGACATCAAAACAAAAATACAAAAAGTATTTCTTCGGCGATTACATCTCAGCAGATTTCTGGCAAAAACTCTGAGAGTAAATAAATTGCCATGAAAAGTTTCTCAAAAAATCTGTCGTTCGGAGTCGACTTTAAACTGTAGGTCCCGCCACTCATGTATAAAATTAACACACACACACAACATAAGTGGTGTGAGAAACTAGGTCAATAATCCTGACTGAAGAGTTGTAATGACCAATTATGTATGTATGTATGTATGTTATTATTGCTAATCAATTACACTGGCCTACAAACGTTAAAAAATACCATTTTTTTCTAAAGTTTTTTGGTGCGCCGAATCAGTGTCAGATCACAAGATATCTCGAAAACCTAGCGTGATGGAACAATTGTGAGGTCGGATTCCGTTTTAGCATGCGTAAAACCTTTAGAGGAGATTTGCTCCAATATAGTTGAAATTTTCCAATGTTCTTCGGGTTGGGATGTTGCGTATGATCAAAACCGGGAAGTTTAAAAAAAAATGGTTTGGCTTCTGAGTAGTAGCCTGTGCACGTCAGGGCAGAGACAAAGAATATTCTGACCAGACTACGGCTTCTCCAAATTAATACAAACTCTGGATTCTACAAGGAACTATTGACCCTCATACTGGCTCTTACCCTCCTTACAATACTCCGTTAAAAACTTTGGAGAAATTAGCAAACTATTCCTTCAAAAAACTTATCAAGATCCTAAGAGATTTTCTCCCCAGTCTCCTAACTCATTCCATTCCAGAACGATTTAAGCAGGGCCATAAAAGCCTAGTGATTCTGCAACTTTACTTTTTCATTGATAAATTAATTTAAATTCTTCTTTGTTACAACTTGCCTATATTTTACAATACAGACGCACCAAATATCTTTCATTTGATGATCTTCTAATAGTTTATTTTACACAAAATTCGCCTCTGATTTCATTTGCAGATTTAAATGGATCTGTAACTAATGCTCTGTGTTATTAAAGGAGTTCTCTCTACGTGCGGGAACATTTATAAATTAAATATTAAAATAAATAGTTCGTCTTACTAACTAAAATATAAGCAAGATTTTGAATGCTCAACTATTTTTCACCACTAAAAACAAGCTTACTTAACATAGATAAATTATACAAACTACTGTTTTCGTCACTGAGACCATTACGGTCTTTAATACTTTTATTCTAAGTATTACTAAATATTACAAACATTTTCTACTTACCGAACACTGTGTAATGCTGCTTGGGGATATGTTGTTAACAATTTACCAAAACCACTCTGATTAGCAGCTACAGCGGCAGCTGCAGCATTTTGTACTTGAAAAGGATTTTGCGAAATTAAAGCAGCTTGCTGAGCAGCAGCAGCTGCTTGTGGGGTGGTGGCGTGAAACTGTAATTGACCTTGATTCTGCAACATAGCCAATGGATTCATAGCTGTTAGACCGGCTGCAGTACGGGCACCTAAAAGTTGACCGGGTGCATGCCCGAGTAACTGGCCCGGAGCCAATGTACCCAACATAATGCGCTTCTGTAACAATTGAGCAGCTGGTGTAACCGCTTCTTTCGGTTGGGCTTTCTTGCATTCAACCTTCTTATTCTTAATTGTATGGAAATGTATTTCACAGACACGATCAACAACATCCTCATTCTCGAAGGTGACAAAGCCAAAGCCACGATGACGTTTGGTCTGTTGATCCATTAACATGACCGTTTCGCCTACAGTACCGAATTGATTAAAATATGCTTTAACTTCCTCAGCCGATGTGTCTTGTGCTACACCGCCAACGAAGATTTTTTTAGTTTTACTGGAATTACGTGGCCTATTCTTGGGTGTGGCATGCTTGGGATCAATCTTTTTACCATCCAATGTGTGTATGGGCACTTGTAAGACTTTGTCCACACTGCCGGGTTCTTTAAATGTGATAAAACCGAAACCACGACTACGCTGTTTAGGCGAAAGGTGGTGGATGTGTTGTGGTGAGTTTGATTTTTTTTTTTGGGAGAGCACAATTTGTTTTTTTTTTTGTGGGGAACAATGAGGGGAAAGAGAAAAAAGTTGATTAGTGTTTAAATATACAATAAAAAAACAAGCATTAAACGATACTAAAACAAATTTTGTTTAATTGTATACAAATTTACTAACTAAATAATATTTAATTAAATATATTATTTGGTATATAATAATAATGGTATTTGATAAATTAAATTTGCATCGACTTCAAAATGAACAAATTATTTTTAAACTAAGTTTTTATCCAACAAAATACTTCCTAGAGAGTTAATTAAAAATTTTTTGTTTTATTTTATAAATATTGGCTTCAATTCAAATAGTGTAAATGATATAAAGACAGAGTATTATTTATTATACCACCAATTGTAAAAAAAAAAATAAATAAATAAATTAAGAACAATGTATGTTTTTTTAAGCAACAAAAGTAAGTTTTAAAACATATAGAATTAAAATTTTTTAAGTGATTCATTTTTGTTTTTTTTTTTCTTAATTGACATAACTTTCTGTAGTATTATAGTACAATCCAAAGCTACCAAGCTTTATTAATTAATTATTTTCTTGTTTGTTTTGTCATATTAGTTACTATAAATAAATGTTTTGTTTTGGTTTTGTTTTTCAAATTTAATTAATTAAATAGGACCTAAAAAACTCGTTACAATTATTATTAAAACGAAATGTTTTGATTGTTCTAAAGAAAAAAAAGTTTGTTTTTATTCAAGCTACTTAAATAAGAAATAAAATATTTAAAAACTGTTAAGTTTCAATAATTAAAAGCTACAGAAATAAACTAAACAAAAGCAGAAGTGTAAGTTTAGTTGTATTATTTACACACACAAATTCCACAAATACAACGTACGTATTGGCTTTCAAACTAATTCCGAAACGACAATTCCTAACAAATTGTTTCTTTGTTGTTTTGTGTGATATAGTGTGTGGTGGGGGGGTGGCGGCAGTTAGGCACAGTTATAATTATAAAGACACTTTTATGGTTTCATTATCCAACAAACAATATTACCTTTTAAAAAAAGAAGGTGTGAAGTGTAAGTAGTACGAAATTTGCATAGACTTTGTGTGAGTTATGAATTGAGAATGATTTTTATGAACACCACACCACCACCACCACCACCACCACAGTAGTTACAGTTAATTTACTTGTTTATAAATATATGGGCAATTTCGTGTCAAGTGACCCAATTTTTAAAATCGATGTCTTCCGATTTAGATGAAATTTGCATTAAGTGACCACAAAGCTCTTAAAGGAAAAGAACTAGGCTTTCTTTGAGCAAAAAAAAAACATCCATTAAAAAAATATAGTGCATATGGTAAAATTTAAAAACTTTGGATTTTGAGTTAAAATATTTCTTTTTATATATATGCCTCTTGCTACTAAGTGCCCACAAAGATCTTAAAGGAAATGGTCTAAGTTTTCTTTTGAGGAAAAATAAAAAAAACTCCAGTTCGAAAAAAAAAAATGGGGGAAAATGAAAATGGTACATGTGCCAAATATTGAAAAATCTTATTCTTGAGTTAAAAAATAATTTTTTTTGATAGATATCCCACTCGCATCCCATTAAGCGATTATAAAGGCCTTAAAGGAAATTGTATAAGCTTTCTTTTGAGCAAAAAAAAAGGACCAAATTGAAAAAAAAAAAAATAAAACAATAAAAAAAAAAAATTTTTAAAATTAAAAAATTTTTTTTGGAAAGATTGAAGAAATAGCTATATAATATCCTTTGGAAAATTTTTGCTAGGACCAATAGGTGAAAAGTTACACACATTTTAAAAAAACCCTATATGACCAAAATGTCCAACTTTGACCCCCTCTAACTCCGGCAGTTCTTGACTGATAGAGCTGAAAATTTGTGTCTGGCCTACTATCCAATAGTACTAACCTTGGTGCAAATTTTATCGACATCGATTTTAAAAATTGGGTCACTTGACACGAAATTGCCTATATAATTCAAACTTAAATGTAGTTTAAATTTATCGAAATTTTCTGATTTTATACATTTGTTGTTATGTATAAATGAGGGGGAGGGGGTGAGGGAGGTCTAACAAAAATGTTTATTTTTTTGTTTGTTTTAATTTGTTGTTAACAACGTAAAACAATGAACATAAAAAAGCTAAAATATTAATTTAAAAAAAAAAAACAAACAAGAACAAAAAAATAAAACTATTTTGTCTTCAACTATTTTGCTAATAAAAAGAGTTTAAAAAAACATAAATATTTTTTTAAATACAATTTTGATTTTAATAAGGTAAACAAAAACAAAGACAAAAATTATAATTGATTTTTTCAAATCTTAAATGAGAATAATAATTATGCTGATAAATAAGTATTTAAATTTAAAGATATTAAAAGTTCGTTTTCATCATTATTATGCTTACATATTACATATTACTTTCTAGGTATTACAAAACACACTGTTTCAGAAAGGAACGCAACTAGTAAATTACAAAATATTTAAATTTGGCTTTTTCAGTTTAGTTTTTCATATAATAACGACTTTCTTTTTTCTTTTTCTTTGTATTATGTATTTATAATTATAACTTAATATCTAATATATTACAACTAAATTCTAAAATATTTTCAATATTTATTAAATATTATGTTCAATTAATTAGTAGGTAGCTTATAGGTTGTTTTTAATATTAAAAAAAAAAAGAAAATGTAGAATTCCTTGTTCTAAAAGTATAATTTTTGTTTTATTATTTATATTCAAAATGATATTTTTATTGTAAATTACATAAGACTTAGGGGAAACTACGTAATAACGTATTAAAATCCCGTAAACGTATGTTATTAGATTTTATAAGCAGCATTACATATTTTTTAAGAAATTTCTCTAAACATATAAAATTAAGTCTTATGTAGTATAGGCGCCAGAATATGCTTCTTTTAAATTAAAAAATTTTTTTTTTTTTTTTTTTTCAAAAAATTATAAACTATGATATATGGACGGACCTCAACTCTACGAACAAATTTTACTTGTTTAAATATGTTAAATTATGTAAATACTATAAACAATAAGAGCAAGAGAGTAAGAGAGCCTAAAAAGGTACAGTTAAGGAAAAAAAACTCTACGTAAGCCTCATTTTACCTTTTCAACAAAGGAATTTATTAAGATAAGCAAACAACAATAAAAACTATCAATTCAAATTATATATATTATTTTGCAGTGCAATATTAGATGTGATAGCGAGCAGTGATAATGTTTATATTTTAGATATTGCTACTCTCTTTTTTGAATCCTGAAGATGATATCCGATGGATATCGAAATATTGATATATAATAAAGAAAATTGATAATTGAGAAATTGACCTCGAGCTAGAATATTTTATTGATTGGATCAACAATAAAAACTTTAAAAACTAGTAAGAAAAATTAAACATACATACATTTTTCTATATACAGTGTTGGAAAAAATAATAGAAACGATTACTAGTTTATCATTAAAATATTGTATACTTTTTCGTAATAAACTTTTATTGTTGGAAATCGCTATTAAATTCTTGCTAATGTAAATGACAATGGGGATACTTTTAAGTTTATGTATATACCTTTTCTTATTTACTTAAAGATAAATAAAAATTTAAGGAAATAATAAAAATTTGATGCGTTTCTATTATTTTTTCCAACACTGTATGTATGTATTATTCGCCATTACAATTCGCATGGCCTCCTATTCGCACCACTAATATTGTGTACATTAATTTTATCCCTGAGAGGCAGTACCTACAATTTAACATCGATTTGATAAACTGTTGTATGGCAATTATGCAATTAAACTCAGAGCTTTTGGTAGAAGTTTGCTGAGGATTGCTTTGAACTCTCGTACCGTCGCTAGTAACCTAGACAACAGCTTTTTTCAAATAAAGAAAAATCAACGACTCGTCATTATGTCATACTTTCTTACCAATATTTCAGAAACAATCCCAATGTGTTCGCTAAGGTTAAGATCTGGAGCCTAAGGAGATATATTAACCAATTTGAGCACAAAGGCAAATCTGACCAATATATGCAGTATGTTTGGGGGATTGTCTCTTATTGATATCCCTCAGCAAAGTTGACAAGCGACGTCTTCAGAATAAAATAATAAAAAAAATAAAATAATAGCTCTCTATAACATTGCCATTACTTTGTATCGCTCTTTTTCAACATTTTTCAATCCATCGTGTTGTCATCATTTCAAAAAAAGTTCCCTTTTGAAGCAGGGCATTCTGTTGGAATACCGAACTATTAGTTGCAGGAGAAGTGAAAGAGGGATAGTGTGAACTATGCTATATGTGGACACACTTTTTGCTGGTTACTATAGGCAATAATTTCTAAACTACAATGATTTTCATAATTTTTAAATAAATTGACATCAAATGTTTTTTCTAAAAAGATCTTTTTTCCTTAACTGTATATTGTTTAGATAAAAATTATTTACAATTATTATTTATTTGTTTTAAAAAATTTAAAGAGGGAATACTACAAAAAAAAAAAAACATTAGTTCTATAGGCTCTTTTTTTTTTTGTAATAAGACGAGCAAAAACAAGTCCTCTTGACACGATGGACGGACATCAGTCACACAACGATTTAAAATACATTTGGACGAGAATTTACATTTTCATTATAAAAAAATTTTAAATTAATGTATTAATTTTGTTACTGTACTGTTTCTAATGCTAAGAAATACATAAAAAAAAAAAATGTTCACTATGTGTTATAAAATACCGTGTGTATAATTGTCTGGTAGTCTAAATGTATAACAGCTTCTTAATAGTTTGTGTTTCAACTAAATGTTGTGAAATATGTTTTAATTACTAATTAAGAATTTTTTTTGCAATAGTTTTCATTATAAAAATAAAAACCTTTAGTATACAGAATTTCTACAGAATTAATTTGTTTTAATGTAGTAGGCATCTGAATTGAAACCTAAATATCAATCAGCTTTAATTCTAACTAAGATTCGAGATATTATTTAAAGAAAATATGTACGTTATAATACTATAATTCCATTTTAATGTAATTTTAAACGAGGGGGTTTAATACTCGGTATTATCTATTAAAATTTATAAATTATAGGACGTTTTTTTTTCATATTCGTACTATTTAGTAAACATTTGATCAGAATTTAGTGTAATCAGTATAATTAAAACTAAGGACAATACTAAAAGTAATATTACAATATGTTTTAAACTATTATATAAACTAAATAAATATGTAGAGGCAAATAGAATCTTCGGTTTATGTAACGATTTTACATATAAAAACATTAAATTAAATTAAACGATTATTTCATATCAACTATAAATAGATAAAAAAAAAAACTCCAAGAAAAAGGTGTTAAGGTGCTCTAAAACATCGCGTATAATAGAAGGGAAAGCGTACAAGAGTACGACCGAAGCTCCGATGACGATGATCTTATAAAACTTGGTGTAAAAAATTTAAGAAAGAATGCCTACGATCGAGGCGCATGTCATTCAATTCTAACACAGTCTAAAGACCAAATAATTGTAATATAACCACTAAATAAGAGGGGAGAGGAAGAGAATATTTTTCTTCTAACATTATTTTTCTTTAGAAACAATTTTAGGTTAAGGATGTTGGTTTCAACTATTTTTTTTTTTTTTTTTTTGATCTTTTAACGACAAGTTCATTCGATCCATTCGATTGTAAGGTGTAAATCTCTAGCCACTAAATAAAAAGAAAGAAGAGAATAATTTTATTTTTCTAAGAAAAAATTTTAGGTTTAGGATGCTGATTCCAAAGTTTTCTTTTTTATCTGTTAACGACAAGTACATTCGATCGAATTTATATACCAAGAGTGTCAGGTACAACCTCTCTTTACCTCTACATATTTCTAATACAAAACAATAGTTTTAATTTATGTACATAAATACATACATACATACAATATATGATAGAAAATTAATAATTTACAAAATGTATTAATAAATGTGTATACGATACGATACGTACATATGTAAATACTTTTTCTCTAATATTAAATGTTTGATTTTTAATAACTTGCGTCATAATACATAGTTGCGGTGGCGCTTAATTAAACATTTTAATTACGTTATTACATTAGTTGGAGAGATTTATTACAAGAATGGCTAACAAAAATAAACTAAATTTTTTTTCTGTTGTTGTTTTTGTTTATTTTCTTTAGTGATACAAAAAGAGAATTGAAATGATTCGAACTGAACGAACAGAGGAACGAATGGCCAATAAGAACAACAACGACAACGAATTCATTGCGAAATACTTGATAATAGATTTTTTTTAGATTACATTTAAAAATGATACTTTTTTTTTTGTACAAATAAACAAGAGTAGATGGTAAGGTAATTGTAATTATAAGAGTAGTACAATATTACTTTTTATTTACGTTACGTTACGTTACGCTATATATGTATATAAAGAGATGTGTATATACGAGAGTTTTAAAGAAACATTATACTGAAACTATTTTGAGTTAAAGAATTATTATTATTAAAGGGGGGATCAAAATAAGGTTTAATAATTAAGGAGAAGAAGAAAAAGTAAAAGTAGTACCTATAGTAGTAACGTAATGTATGCTTGAAGGACTTTGTTTTTAGATCGTATTTTGAGAAAATTAAAGGCGTTGGCACAGAAAACAGGATGCGGCAAAATAATAGTTCCTTTTCTTTTTGCCATCAACGGGACGTAGCTATTTACGTACGCTATTTATTGTAAAAGTGCAGCTTGCACATTTTTTTAAATTGTATACAAGCATTTGCTATTTGCTGTAAGTGCTGTAGTATTCCTTTATTGTTTATTTGTTGGTTTTTTTTGTTCTTGTTGTTGCACAATTAACAACAATAATCCAGGTTTACCGTAAAGGAAAGAAAAAAAATTCCAAAAGCAAATTGTAAAAAGTGCAGCTGCCACAGAAAACTTCGTGCCAAATAGCTGTACGAATTAAACAATTCCTTCTTCTGTATGTATGCCTTTTTTCCCCTTTGTTATTGATGTCCTTCTTCTTCTTGTTATCCATACTTTAAAACCAGGTAGATAACAAAATTGCGTTGACGTAGAATATAAAAGAAATATTAGAACATTTGTAGAAATTTTGTTTTTTTTGTGTTTTTATCCAGAGTTCGTTTGAAATGTTTTTGTGTGTTTGTTTCGTATGTATATATATATACATATAAAGGATTACAAATATTATATATATGTATGAATTTTAATAATAATAGTAATAATAAAATACATACAATTTTCCATAGGATTTAATATAG
This sequence comes from Sarcophaga caerulescens, assembly GCA_927399465.1. Lineage (NCBI taxonomy): Eukaryota > Metazoa > Arthropoda > Insecta > Diptera > Sarcophagidae > Sarcophaga > Sarcophaga caerulescens. The sequence continues at coordinate 99,764,283 of OV656872.1, read as the reverse complement.
AATACGTTATAGCTTATAAACTAGTTGCGCTGCTTCGTTAAGATTCTTTAATTTTTATTTATTTCGTTATGAATTTGCAAAGACTTAAGAAAATGAAAACAAAATTGTAGATTTTAGTTATTTAGTACCTTAAAAAAAGTTCTTGATAAAGATTGTATTCTTTTTTATCCGGACTTTACAAAAAAAATCATTCATTCATTTTTTTATGCATGTACGAGTATAGAGAACTTGTTTTTTTTATTGAAATATCCTGCTTAAATAATAATAAACCCGTTAGAAAACCTTAAAAAGAAACAAAGCAACAAACAAAAAAAAAAACAAAATCAAAACCGAAAAGGATCCTGTTATGATAATAAACAAAAAAAAAATGAAAGAATTTAGTTCAGTTTCCGATCCTTTTTGGTTTCTTTTAATGTCTTGTTATTAAAGCCGTTCTTTGTTATATTATTTCGTTTAATGGGTCATATATCAAATATATTTCATACAACCATCAAAACCGAAAAATTAACAACAACAAAATGAAGTGAACTTGGCTTGGCTCGAACATTTAAAAACATTTTCATTCCTCACATGGGTTTACCTTTATCAATTCTTGAACAAAAAAAAAAAATCGCAAGAGGAGAACAAAAAGGACATGAAATAATGTCATGGGCCTCTAAGCCTGCCTGATGATATACACAATTCAATACAAATGACGATGACGACGACCTGAATGATATTAAATACGAACAGATGTGTTTTTCTACCAACGTCCTTTAGTAAGTCACACACAACAAACGTGCCATACAGATATACATACATACACACATATGTGTGTGTTTAAAACTTGAAATTATTTTCACCCTACTACTAATGCGGTCATGGAAGCGAGTGAGCAGAGTAGAGCGAGTGAGAATAGCAGGATATTTGAGTTATAAAGCCGTATGAAATTTATTGAAAATATTAAACAGCTGCCGTCGTCGTGTTTCGTTTGTTAAAAACGAAACATTTTTGAATTTATAAAATCATGTGTTGTTGTTGTTGTTATAAACATTAATTGTTGTTAATATTATTGCACATAATTTTTAATGCTGTTAACAAGCACAGCGCACATAGAAGAAAAAAGGGAACAGTTGCAGTTTTCAACTTGGCTTGTTGTTCGTTATACTTTTCTTTCTCAAAGTACTTACATTTAGGCTCGTGCTTAATGGCGCGATTAAATTTTAAATACAAGACACCTGTTTTTCCAGAGATCACTGGCAAGTTTCATTCTAACCATACAAAAGACAAATGTGATCTAAACTGGTTAGGTTAGGTTAGAGGACGTGTACTTGTCAGTTAAGACAAGTACAGTACCCGGAGGTCGAAATTGACCCATTGTACAACGTCCTTAGAGAGGAAAGGAAATAGAGGGAATAGGATGGAAGGAGGGAGGGCATGTAGGTAAGTGGGGAATGGAAAGCTTAGGAATCACACAGAAAGAAACAGACACAAACAAAAAAGGGGGAGAGCGCGAAAACACTTATGAAGCCCTAGCACCTCTCAACCAGCCCAAGCTGCTAATGAATCTGTGTAGAGCCTTGATGTCGGCTCTCGACACAGAATTCAAGCTCTCAAAGAAGGCCCTGCCAAGGGTCCTCAACCTCAACCTACCAAGGGCTGGGCAGTTACAGAGGAGGTGTTCGATAGTCTCTAACTCCTCCTCAACGCGACATACCCTGCAATAGTCTGGCAGTGTGGTGGTCGCTATACCACAGAATAATTTTATGTGCCTGGGAAGTATTATCGCCTAGGACAGTGGTGCCTAAATAGACGTAAATGAACATATTCAAAAAGCTTTTGCGTCCTTTGCAAAAATTAAAAATTAATGGCAATCGAGCAGTAATTAAAATCAAAGGAAAACTTTAATATTTGACACAACGCTGTTTTTGCAACGTTTAAGGAATGTTTGGTGGCCTAAAACTGTATTAAATGAGGCAGTATTTGACTAAACGAAGTCATGGAACGTAATTGTCACTCGTTGTTGTTGTAACTCAGCTCTGCTTTGCCCAGAAGTATTTCCCTGGAAAAAAAACTTTCGTTGGGTTGACAATCCTTGGCCGGCGTTGTGCCGGGTCGTTCTGAAATGCAAAGCCGACTGTCATCGAAACGTGGCATACGACACTAAATGTAGTAAAAGATCGCCACTGATATGCAGTTTGAAATTGGTAGATCTTTTAATTAGTTAACTAGGTTATATATTGACAGAAATAAATGGAGACTATATACGAGAACATTATCCTCCTAAAGCATAATGCTTGGAAAGTGCAATGACAGATAAGGAATATGAGAAGCTAAGGGCAGTCATTGATCAAACGAATATTAAAAACGAAGTAAAGAAAACATAAACAGTGATAAAAAATACTGTGAAATACCGCGCGGTCGCCCGACTTGGTAAACGCAAGTTACTAGACATCTTGGAAGAATGCTAGGGACTTGGAGAAGCTCAATTCATATCGAAACAGGCAAAGAGTTAAGCAATAGAGAAAGAGATAAGGTCAAACGAATATTCAAATCGAAGTTGAGGAACATAAATGCCGTTAACTGGAGTATAAGCAATAGGGAAAGCGATAAGGTCAAACGAATATTAATATCGTAGTTGAGGAACATAAATGCCGTTAACTGGAGTATACAATGAGTAAAAAATACAGTGGAATATCGCACACTGTTCTTACTTGGCGACTTGGAGAAGAACTATTCTGACGGAAATTCGACAAATCCATTAATGGGAAATAATATGTAGAAACTCTAGTGCACCTAAAGCTACATTTGAAAAGCGTGAAAAAATTTCACAAGTAATTCGCGTCAAATTAAAATCTTAAATTTTTAAACCCTAAAGGAATGTGGCTATAAAGGGGAGGGGTACTCTTTAATAGAATAATAACAACAGTATTTGAACTAAAATCAGAATATTCAACTAGAATTTCAAACCTGTGCTCATGTGTATATAGTACATACATGCAGAATCTGAAAAATAATGGTTTAGGTAAACAGATGTGTAGAAACATTAGTTAGATTGCTGCTTAAGACGCATTCTTTGCAGCATTTGGTACTTCACGTGAAGACCTATTATGAAGAACAAACCAGTTGGAAGTTGCTACTGAAATCACATGCAGAAACTGAGTTCAGTATACCTTATTATGCCAAAAATCCATTATTTTGGAAACCACTTAAGCAATCCTGCCATAAAGTGGAAAGAAAACTTTGTAATTCCTGGTGGAGAACTATTAAAGAAGAGAGAAAGTTATTGAATTTAATGTGCTACCAACTCAGAGATCGTGCACAATTGGGATACCAAGGAGGGCATGTGCTGCAACATTATTAATTAAAGGAGGTCGTATATTGGGGTACAACTGTTTCACAGCAGCTGAATGCTATATGAGGATATAATTTAAGGTAGAACAGTCACAATTTGTTGAGGTAGATTGGCTTAAGGCGAAAAATGAATTTTGCAAAGAACATCAAATTCCATGAATTTCTGCTTTTTTTTTTTGAACAATCTATCCAAATTTCGTCTTAAATAATATATGAAAAAATTGGTTACGAATGGATTTGTTTAAAATATTCTAGTTTTTCCTACAGTGAAGTACGAATTACGAGCACAAAAAATATATTTTATGGGCATTTAAGTAGACTTACTTACCTGTCTACTAAATAAATACATAAATACAAAAAAAATTAAGAAGGGAAACATGGATACATAAACGCATAGGTAGAAAAGATATTGCTAAACCAGATGATTATTAAAGACATGACATATTGACAACAATAGTTAGTTGGCATTGGCAGCAGATGCAGCCTATAAAATGTTTATTGTTGTTCTTTTTTTTTCTCTTTTTTACGCTTTGGACGGTCAAAATGATAATAATAAAGAACAAGACAGTAAAGAAGAGAAACACAAGAACAAAGAAAAAGTAGAAAAAGAAGTAAAAACTATAAAAACCTCAAAATAAGTTAAAGAATACTTAAAAGAAATAAGTGAAGAGCAAACAAATTCCTTGAAAAGACAACATAAAATGCGTAGAGTATATGTAGTATCTTAAGGTCTGAACCAACAACAACAAACATACATACATACATATTTGTTTGTTTGTTCGATTGGTTGGCTGGTTGGTAAACGGCATTATTTACTTGATGGTTCAAATAACAAACATAATAAATCAGTGAGAAAAATAAAAGATAATACAAAATAATAAATAAATGAATAAAGAAATTATAGGGAGAGAGCTTAAGCTGACTGCTTATAGGTACATATACAAGAGATTAAGTGCTGCTTACCTGTGTGAGAGGATCCTTCATAATGAGCACATCTGTGACGGCACCAAACATATTAAAGTATTCCTTAAGCTTTTCTGATGATGTCTGCCAACTTAAGCCGCCAACAAATAGTTTGCCCGGGGCTGGATCACTGCCCGATGAACCATTAACACTGTTGCTGGGTGTTGAGCGGCCCGACAATGATGTCTTGACTATGCCATCATTTGGATTTGTGTTGCTATTATTGGCGGAAGAGCCATTTAGTATGGCCAAGGCAGTTTGTTGGGCCTGTGTATGTTGCTGCTGCTGTTGTTGTTGCTGTGAAACTGTGTTATTGTTGGTGGTATTCATATTTTGTTGTTGCTGTTGTTGTTGCTGCTGCTGTGATGCATTATTTACATTTGTTTGCTGTTGCTGTTGTTGTTGTTGTTGAGCAGCCACTACTGCTGCAGCAGCCGAGGCACTTTTTAACACAGCCGCTGTTGTTAAAGAACCATTAATTGTGGCCGCAGTCACATTGCCATTCATGGAAGCAACCAAAGCATTACGCAAGTCCCGATTGTGAGGATCTATGAGGCCAGCTGCAGCAGCAGCGGCAGCAGCTGCCGCATTATCAATGGGATTACTGTGGGGATAAAAGAAATTATTGCTTGATTTCTCATCTTTAATACGGGCAACAATGGGTGGTGGCGGTAATGAGGTGGGATGATGTTGTAACATAGTGGCTCCTTCTATCATAGCCGTTAAAGACTTTGCTTTTCAATACAAAAAATAATAAATATTTCCCCAACAGTCCGTTATATTTTTTTGTTTTTATAATAAATTAGGAAGAGACACACACAAAAGTAAGGTTATGATACAACACTAGGATTGGATTTCGTTTTCTTTTGTTTAACAATTATTACACTTTGACTCTGTAATTTCAATTTTATTTTCCAAAAAAGTTTCTTTTTCTTTTATGATAATTTGTCAGAAAATTTCCTTGGTTTTGTTAGAAAGTTCAAATAAATAACAACTACGCGCTTTATATTGGTACTACAATTATACACACACGCAGTTGCTTAGTTACCAAAATAACAGAGAGAGAGAAAGAGAGCAAGAGGATATGACTCGCTGTATTATTTTTTTAATCGTTTGTTTTTCTTTTTGGTTTTTATTGCAATAATTATTATCGTTCTTTAACACACAAAATAAAAGTAGTTTTTGTTTATTTCAACACAACACCGTATTATTGCGAACTGTCCTTATTCCTTGAGAGAAAATTGAAGAATGATTTTAAAAAACACACAACGAGCGAGAGCGCAAGCGTAAATTACTCAAAAAGGTGTCTTGAGTGTTTTTTGCTTGAAAACACAACTAAACAGGGTTGATTAAAACAGGATTATTTTTCATTTAATCATAACAGTGTTGTATTTCATATTGTGTTTTAAAGAATTTTTTGTGGGGGTATTGTTGGAAGAGGAAATTTGTACAATACACAATAAAAATATTGAAAATACGCTAGAAATGAAGGAAATTGCATTTAATGAATAAAAATGAAACCATAAAGGATAAACGTTGTTTGTTAACTGTAAAATTTTATGATTTAGATATTTAAAACTAAATTGTTTAGGTTTTGTTCGAAAGGTTGGCGTTCTCCCGGAAACCCATTGGTCCATTGTGACTCTTCAGAAAAAGAAAAGACGACAAAACAAGTGAAAAATGGTCACAAATAGAAAACAGAATTAGTTTTCGACAAAGAGAACAAGAGCAAAAAAGAATAAATAAATAAGAGACGTTAAAAAAGGAGGAAAAGTAGAACAGAATAAAAAAATAGACAATTAAAGTTAGTTGGCCCATAACTAATTATCCCTAAAGTCCTATAAAAAGACACTTTGCTAAAGATATTCTCCTAGCCAGTCAATACAATTTATAAGCCGTATTAAATCCTCAAACTTGAAGTTCTTCAGTTCTGCTAGTCAAAAATCGACCACCCAACATATATATGATCCATTGTTTCTTCTGCCCCATAGTTCAAACCCTAGCTCAGACATCTGGACCAAACCGAAATCTGAAAACAAATATTTCTTCAACCACTCAGAAGTTTTTTAACAAAAACTATGAGCGTGAAATCGCCGTAGTCTAGTAGGTAGTGTGTTGGCTTATAAGATGTAAAGCCAGGGTTCGAGCCCCAGGCCAGACATCAAAACAAAATACAAAAAGTATTTCTTCGGCGATTTCCTCTCAGTAGATTTCTGGCAAAAACTCTGAGAGTAAATAAAATTGTCATGAAAAGTTTCTCAAAAAATCTGTCGTTCGGAGTCGACTTTAAACTGTAGGTCCCGCCACTTATGCATAAAATTAACACACACAACATAAGTGGTGTGAGAAACTAGGTCAATAATCCTGACTGAATGGTTGTAATGACCAATTATGTATGTATGAGCGTAAAAACAATTGTTATGAAAAGATTCTCGAAATTCTGTCATTCAGAGTCGACTTTAAACTTTAGATCTCGCCAGTCATTAATAAAAGTAACACTCTCAACATGGGTGGTGTGAAAAGCTAGGTTCTAATCCTAACTAAAGAGTTGTAATGACCAATTAAATAAGTACGTTCGGTTGTCAAACGGCTGATATTCGTACGTGTCACATCTTTCATCAAATGAATGACACTTCAGATGCAAGATTCTTAATAGCTGACAGTTTTGGAGACGTCCATAAAACACTTGAAATTATGTTTAAAAAAAAACCTTTTAAAATATTCACAATACTCACAAGTATTTTATTATTTTATTTTCATATTTTTTTAGGTCATACCCACAGTAGTAGTCACCGTACTCGGTATGCTTCTTAATTTTAGGAATGCCGTCGACGTATGGTTCACACGCGATGATGTCAGGTGGGTTAAAGGAATTGAGTTTTCTTCTAATTTTTTTCTTTATTCAATAAATTTTTTTTAATAAATTACCAGATTTTTGAATAAGAATTTTGCTTGTGATCAATTAGAGACGAGAGTGGGTCCCATGTATCCACCGCCATACAGGAAGAGGAGAAATTATCATCAAAAAGTCGAAAATAATAAAAATGTCATCAGAGCATTCCAGACCCAAGAAGAGGAGATCGAGGCGAAGTAATTAAAAGATAAATTCTAGGTTTAAACAAAAAATTTATGAAATGAAGTATTCTTTTTAATTTTATTTGGGGAAAAAACGCACACACACACACACATTTCGTAAAATAAATTAATTTTTAATAAATTTTTAATAAAAATTTTATAATTTTTTCTTAAACTTATATTACACCCCCCCCCCCTCTGGATAAAACCATAAAATTATGAGACTTTAGGGCGGCACAACAAACACACACACACACATCCCCTATACTAGACAACACTCAAATACGTGTTAACGAAACCTTTGTTTTCCAGCCTGTTTTTAAGGCTTTTGTTGTTGTGTCCCCGCAGTTATATGAGACTTCTTTAAACAAACGCAGCTAAAATGTATATCTCTTGTATGTATGCATGCATGACTGAATGTGTTTATGTGTATGTATGTGAGTGTGTATTACAATTATTTCCTGGAAGTTGACAACTGAACAAAAATTTCAAAAATAAGGTCACACACAAGGCATACCCTTAGTGAGTAGTCAGTCACTTGCATTGTAATGCGGTATTTTCTTTACGTTCTTAAACATGTATTCAAAACAGTAAATTGCACTAGGGGAGGAGAAGGTAATTAAATAAATAATAAAAAAAACCAAAATTTAATTCAATTAAAATGAAAACAGGTTTGCACACAAAATCAAAAAAGAAGTACATATACAATCAACCTATGTTTTCGACTGTAGAACTAGTTATCGTGTAATAACTGTTTAAAATTCATGGAAGACATATTTACAACAACATGGGCCTCTGAGAAGACATCTCCCCCAAGCTAGGTTATAATCCTGCCTAAAGGGTTGTAATGACCAATTAAGTAAGTATTATTCACAGATAATTTACCTTAACTCACCCAGGTGACTATATTCTTCAATTTGGGAAGATTAATGCTTCCTGTAAATAAAGGGCTATCCATTTCGTGGTTTCAAAAGTATGGGACTGGAATTCGACATCTGTCAAACTAAGTTGTGAAACCAATTTTTTTCTTTTCAGTTGAAAGTCTGACATTGACGAAAATGGATCGCTTAACTATCACACAACGCATAAAAATTATCAAAACCTACTATAAAAATGATGATTCTGTCACAGCCACGTATCGAATAAAATTTTCTTCAGCGATGAAGCACATTTCACACTCGGTGGGTATGTTAATAAAGAAAATTGTCGTATTTGGGGTTCTGAGAATCCTCAAGTAATTGAAGAGAGGCCATTACATCCAGAAAAAGTCACTGTTTGGTGCACTCTTTGGTCCGAAGGTGTGATTGGACCTTACTTTTTCGAAAACGACGATGGAACGACTGTCACCGTCAATTCGGAGCGTTATGGTCACATGATAACCGATTTTTTTTTGCCGGCTATTGAAGAATACGACTTGGAGAATATGTGGTTTCAACAAGACGGTGCCACATGCCACACAACTCGAGCGAATATGGCTTTATTGCAAAAGACATTTCCTGGCCGCGTAATTTCTCGTCGTGGCGATATCAACTGGCCACCAAGATCATGCGATTTGGCACCATTAGACTTTTTTTGTGGGGCTACGCGTGTTTAGGCAGATAAATCTTCAACTCTTGAGCACTTAAAAACCAACATTCGTCAAGTTATGGCTGAGATACCGCCCAATATGTGTCAAAAAGTGGTCGAAAATTACCTCAAAAGAATCAATGCTTGCAACACTTCGCGTGGAGATCATTTAAATGATGTAGTGTTTCACACATAATGTCAACGTTCAAACTTTACAATACAAAAGAAATATCATGAAAAAATATTTTATGTGTTTCATTTACGTTTACTTTTGAAACCACGAAATGGATAACCCGGTAGATTAGATTGGTTAAAAGAGTCCAATCTTGAGGGCGGGCACTTGATGTACCGGCCCCTATCATCTGATGCTCTGCTTGTGCTTCTGCGGTTCATTTTTATAGGACCTCTGTCAACCATACGGATAACAAAAGGGCCTTATCCCTTCTATTCGAGGTCCTATCTATGACCCTCTAAAGCGAGGAAAAATTCTCGCTATCCGTTTCACTCCTAAAGTCATGAAAATTCGTTTATTTCTTCAGTTTCAAATCTATTTACACAAAATCTAGTTTAGCTTTGAAATATAAAACAGCCGAATACATCACAAATCTTTCCCTATTTTCTTTTTTAAACTCAATTACTCGTTAATTAACTTGTGAAATATGTATCGAAAAAATGCAACCCTGTATGTGTTTGTTGGTTATATGAGCAGGTATTGTGTATTGGAAACCTTGACATTTAAATTTTGTAAAATCAACATAACGGAAGTGTTAATTTAAATTCCTACGCAGGTCACAATTAGCAAGACTTTTCAAACTGTTTTTACAGTTTAAAGGATACAAATTTAATGACACAGTATTGCCAGCTTAAAAATTTTTTAATTATTGATGGGAAATTCTTTGAAAATTTCCTTATTTTCCCATGCGCCTGCTCAGTTATGTCCTGGAAATGAATAAATTTTCTTGAATATTTTATCTCCTGTTAAAGTTTTTATGTTTAAAGAGAAAATGCCTCAGGTAAACAGCAACAAATAAGTTCACATTCTATGTAAAGTGCAGGAGTTTTATGTGTTGCTGCCTACAAGTTGTTAATATGCAGAATGAAATTCAATTAAAAACATTATTACTGGAAATTATTGCATTCATATTGATTTAAAGCGGAAAAGATTTTGTTTTAATTTTTATCCTCCAAATGCAGAAAATATGATTCAATTAAGTTTTCCGTAAGCAAAATAGTTCTTCTGCGTATAAATGTGGCAGGAAAAACGAAATGAAACGTTATGGAATTGAAACGAAAGTTATATTTTTACAATATTAAGAGTACCTATCAATAGGTAGGTAAGTAGAAGTAGACTATCAACTCGGAACCCCTAGTGCTTGAACTATCCGGAGCTTCTTATTCATCACACATATGTGGATCTGCATAGTGAAAGCTCAAGAACTTCCCACTCCTGCAACCTAAGGCTGGGCCAGTCATAATAGATGAAGAACAAATTCCTCATTTTTCTCGTTTCCACAACTCCTGCAGCTTTCATTAGAAATAGGACCAATCAATCAAACAATTAGTCACGGGTCAGTTCCCACAATGTAATGATTAGTAAACGTATTGAATTTCTGCACTGCCTATCATAAGCCTGCAGGTTCTCAAGGCGGTACACAGTGTAGGGAATTCACTCGAAAGATCAATGCTTGTGTCACATCTGGTAAATTTATATGTCGGAATACTATTATGTCCCGGTGCCCAAATTATGTGAATATTGTACCGCTCTCCGATCTTGTTGAGAGATTCGTGGCAGCCTCATCGCATTCTTGAGCTCATTGTTAGGCTGGTTTGACAGCCACCTGGTTATCAGAAACTATGCTAACATCAGCCCTAGAGATATGGCCTATGTTCCTGCCAGAAATACAATACAAAGTCTGGTAGCCTTATGGAGTAAGCTATAACTAATGACACCGAAAAGATGCCTCCGCTTAAGGCTACATCCAGTTCCGAATTATCCATGCAAATCTCTACTCGAGTAGCCATAACTTCGTGGAGAGGGTACAAAGGACAATGTTTGCTTTTTATTTCTGTAAAAAGGATATTGGAAAATGCTCTAGGAGTTTACCTCTAGGGATTGTCCCCTCTATATGGAATCATGCCCTCGAGAAGAGCCACCACCGGATGTGTTGCTGCGCTCTTGAGGTTGTTCCAAACTTCTCAAACTTAGTGGGCGAGTAAATGGCGGCAAACTATACGATTCACCTGAAAAGTACTTACTTCACAATGGGGTGAGAATACGTCCGGCCAGTGTCGAACTATAGTGATAAAGATTTCTGAATAGTAGCTTTATAATACATACATAATTGGTCATTACAATCCTTCAGTCAGGATTTCGACCTAGCTTCTCACACCACTTATGTTGTGTGCGTTAATTTTATACATGAGTGGTGGGACCTACAGTTTAAAGTCGACTCCGAACGACAGATTTTTGAGAAGCTCTTGATGGCAATTTTATTTACTCTCAGAGTTTTTGTCAGAAATCTGCTGAGAGGCAGTCGTCGAAAAAATATTTTTTTTTTTCATATTTCGTTTTGATGCCTGACCTGGGATACGAACCCGGGCTTTACGTCTAATAAGCCAACACACTACCTACTAGACTACGGCGACGTGGCGATGCTTTAATTTTTATAATCGCTTCTTAGTGCGCTGGTTTCGAGCTGGTGAGCTCTTGGAGGTAAAGATGGTCATTTATACGCGAGCGGGTATCAAAGGCAAGGAGGCTTATTGAGATCTTGTTGTGGGAACATGAGAAACATCTGTACTAAAACCTGTTTCACAGTTGAAACCTTGTATTTTTTCTTTCTGAAGTAAAGAACTGCTCCCATCAACGGGCTTTCTTCTCTTAGTAAGATTGTTGGACAATTTAATATTCAGATAGGTCAGGAACATAAAGAGAAATATATGCTCCAACTTTGACGTGAAATCGCTCTGGACTCCTATATCTTATTGAAAGATAGTCAGACTCATCCATCGGTTTTTTCTCCGTCTCTTTATCCATCCTTTTCTAACTCTTCTCCTTCATCAATTTCTCTATCTCCTTTACTATCCATTCCCTCACGTGCCCAACCCAAATCTAACCTAAACGATCTCCAGACTCTAAGTTAAATTCACTACGCCACATCTGTACTTAGTCTTAAAAGGAAATTTCACATTAGAATTCTAAACAGGGAGTACTGGTCGTCTGACACGGTCAGTTGAGTGGGGTTTGTTGAACGATTCTGAGGTTAAGGTGGGCAATGAAAATTCCACCAATGTGCCTAATCTTAGGATATCTTTCGGTTTGCGAAACAAACTTCTGCAATGGAGGTAGTAACCATAAATCAAGCTGCGGAACTGATCATAAACCATCAACTATTAGGTTAGGTTTGCCGTCTCAAAATGCATAGCTAACTTGGATTCTATAAAGTCATGTTATAATGATCCTTCGTTTCTATGCAGACTTTGAACTGCAAGTTGGGCTGCTGAGGGTGACAGCTCCGCCTGAACAGCAGAAGCATAGATTCCTTCTTGATGCTGAATACAGGTGATGTGAATATTCTTGTCTTATGGGGGCACACATACATAACTATCCTGCTTCCTTTTTTTGATTACTCTAACAGCTCAAATTCAAAACTGGAGAGCATTATGGGCTTTATAAGGAGCACAATTTGAGTCTAGAGGTGGGAATTGTCTTACTTAACCTAACTATTTAATTGAATGTTTTTAACTACCTTTAAATAAAATTAAATATTAAGGTATACACCTCATGTATGTATACCTTAATTGGTCAAACATTATTTGCAGAGCTGGGAGACCAGCCAATTAAAACAATGAAATAAAATGTAAAATGCTTGGCATTCATTAACAATTACGAAAATGTAAAGCTTCTTCGTTCTTAAAGGGCTTTTTTCCTTTATTTCACTCTCTCTAGAGGGAAAGAGGGTGGTAGAAAGAGGAAAACTTGTAAGGCTTTCCAAAAATTCGAAATTTGGTTTCCTCTCTTACCCTCCCCGGACAAAGAAGTAAAGTTTTTCTTGTGTAAGTATTTAAAGTAGCAAAAGAAAGGAAAAAGGGAATTTTCTTTTTCCCCATTCTTAGTTGTTGTTGTTGTTGCTGTTGCTGTTGTATTGTTAAATACCTACGGATATTCATATTTAATTTTCCTTTTACATTTTCTCTTTTGTTTCTTTTTTCTTTTGTAATTCTGTGTCTATATTTGTGTGGACTAGGGAGGGGGGCAATGGGTTTTTCATACTTTTAATTAATTTTTCTGTTTTTTTTTTTTTGGGTTATTTTTTGCTTTTTTTTCGGTGACATCAGGATACTTAAAGGCATTTGGGGAATTTACAACCATTAGCAATTCATTAAATGCAACAACAACAAAGGAAAAAAGAAATTAAGTTTTCATTGGGTTTCTTTCCTCCTTTCCTGGTGGATTGTGGCGAATTCTATTTTTTAGCCGCCGTAAAATAGATCGCAGCGACAAAAACAGGGGGTGGTTTGCTGTTTAAAATTCCTTAAGGAATATTTGCTGTGTACGTTACTTAAATAATGTTTTTTTAATTTAATTTATGGCAGCGTAATTGTTTGTTAACGGTTGAGACTAGTTTAGAAAATTCAGGTGTGTAAAACGCCTGAAAATAGGCTGTATGTTGCAAGTGAAACTTATCAAATATCTATAGTGAGCAAACTTTTGTTCTCTTCTGTACTGTTCTGTTCATACAAAAATTGTTGCGCAAAATTTTGAATTTAATTTCGTTGAGTTTTCTTGTAAAATAAACTTTAAATTGTTTGTTTCCACATAGTTGCACAATTTTTCAAAAAAAAAAAAAGAAAACTTTTGTTTGTTAAATTGGAAGCAACATTTCTGTATTCAACATAAAAAGCCTCTGGCATTTAGACTGTGTTGAATTCTCTATTTACTCCGCTTTTTTTGACAATTCAAAGGACTACAATAGGCATTATGAGATACACCATGCTGGAACAACTTCTTTTTTACAATTATGATTAGAAATGTTCAAAGGATCACCAGAGAGTATAAATACTGTTACGTTATAATATTTTAAAAACCGATTATATTCGTGAAATTCAAGAACTACAGTTTTACTTTATTTATCCTTCATTTATTATTGTTTTGGCAACTTCTAGAACATAGTGTTGTTGTTGTTATTGTTACTCTATTCATTACTGTTTTTCAAAGATTTTTATTTGGCTAAGCACTCTTCTACAAATTTATTTTTTCTGTTCTTATATTGCAAAAACTAAAGGAATGTATTGGAGATGAGCCGAAAAAGTTCGTAATCTAATTCAAAATTCTTTATTAGAACGTCTTCTTTCTTCACATCATTTGATACTCAATACTCTTGTTCATTTAACAAAAAACGTTCCATTTGGTGTGACCAGAAGGTTTTCTGCTGCTAAAATCAAACCAAACTATAACAGAACAGCTGAACCAAATATAAAGGGCTATCCATTTCGTGGTTTCAAAAGTATGGGACTGGAATTCGACATCTGTCAAACAAAGTTGTGAAACTAATTTTTTTTCTTTTCAGTTGAAAGTCTGACATTGACGAATATGGATCGCTTAACTATCACACAACGCATACAAATTATCAAAACCTACTACAAAAATGATGATTCTGCCACAGCCACGTATCGAACAAAATTTTCTTCAGCGATGAAGTACATTTCACACTCGGTGGGTATGTTAATAAACAAAATTGTCGTATTTGGGGTTCTGAGAATTCTCAAGTAATTGAAGAGAGGCCATTACATCCAGAAAAAGTCACTGTTTGGTGCGCTCTTTGGTCCGAAGGTGTGATTGGACCTTACTTCTTCGAAAACGACGATGGAACGACTGTCACCATCAATTCGGAGCGTTATGGTCATATGATAACCGACTTTTTTTTTGCCGGCTATTGAAGAATACGACTTGGAGAATATGTGGTTTCAACAAGACGGTGCCACATGCCACACAACTCGAGCGAATATGGCTTTATTGCAAGAGACATTTCCTGGCCGCGTAATTTCTCGTCGTGGCGATATCAACTGCCCACCAAGGTCATGAGATTTGACACCATTAGACTTTTTTTGTGGGGCTACGCGAAAGACCGTGTTTATGCACATAGACCTTCAACTCTTGAGCACTTAAAAATCAACATTCGTCAAGTTATGGCTGAGATACCGCCCAATATGTGTCAAAAAGTGGTCGAAAATTACCTCAAAAGAATCAATGCTTGCAACACTTCGCGTGGAGATCATTTAAATGATGTAGTGTTTCACACATAATCTCAACGTTCAAACTTTACAATAAAAATGAAATATCATGAAAAAAATATTTTATATGTGTTTTATTTACGTTTACTTTTGAAACCACGAAATGGATAACCCGGTATATGGCGTCTAGGCAATGTCCAGTATTTGGTGATATCAGAATGGTGCTTTTCGCGCACCTATTAGGAGCTGCTGAAATGAGGCCTTATGACCATAGGCGTCTGCATCCATTACAATACATTCATATCGAGCGAGTATTGACCGAAAAACATCTGAAGTATGTGTTCAGACCTGAAGCCGTTATCTGTAAACTACTTTAGGCCCCTGAGATCAATATAAGGCTCACCTGAAACCTATTAAGTTCTTTCAGAATATTATTATCGATCTTCCTACGGAAATTTATCTTGGGAGTCATGCAGTTTGTAATTGAAAACTGAAAAGGTTTCTAAAACACTCATGGCAGCCTAAGGTTCCCGAATTCCAGCCTTGAATCAAATTAAAAACTCAAAGTATTTTAAGTTTTACACTCGTTTCCTTAACAAACCACGTCGCTGTCGCCCAAACAGGGACAATCTGTCTCAGTATTCCACTCCATTCGTTATTAACCGCCCTAATTTAAAAAGTTTTGCTTCCTGTTCTCCGCTGCTAACATGTTTAATGTGGTTATACATGGACAAGAGAAGAAAGGGGAAAGAGAGAGAGAGAGAGAGAGAGTATGTACAAGTTTTTAATGTTCTGAAAACTGTTTTACAATTCAATTTAAAAATAATTCAACAAATACTATAAAAATCATGAGCATATGTGCGTGCATATATGTATGTATGTATGTATGGAGATGTGTGTGTGTGTGTGTAAATATTTCTCAATGATTGAATCCAAGAAACGAGAAAGTCATAAAGAAAAAGGATGTGGAAATGAAAGAGAATGACGGAATTAAATTTCGAAAAGAACACATTCTCACTACACTCACTTGTAGGCGAAGATATGCTTTATGATAAGAAATATTTTTTGATTTTTTTTTTTTAATAAATTTTTAATGGCTTTTCGTTTAAAAGGAAGCAAAAATTAAAATTTTTTTTCGTTTAAGGTTATTTAAGTTTGCTTCAAACACCATGGAATTTTTATTATTTTGCCTTATGATTTCAAACTGATCCATGTATTAAAAGTGTTGCCAACTTTAATGAAATTCTTTTGTTGAACAGATATTTGAATTTAGGATCGCCTTACAACTGATAATTATTGATTTTAGAAACGCTTTCGAATCTCTTGCTTATGGCCTTATCTTCAAAACACTTGAATGGAAGGCATACCACTGGAACTAATGCGACTAATAAAAGATGAACTGCCGTATTCATACTGATGGCTGATTATTCCCTCGAAAAACCATTAGTATTTGTTGACAATTATTCTTGATGATGTTTGAAGTCCCGTGCGTACTTCAAACCAACTGGAGGATCATGTGTTTGAAGATGATTTATATTTCCTTTCCCACAGCTCTTCTAACACGAATATTAAGCAACAAAAGTGGTCAAATATAGTAGTAGTAGCAGGTAATGTGTTGGTCTATTAGACGAGAGCCTGTGGTTCAACAGCCAACCACCTACTTGCTCTCAGCAGTCTTCTGGCAAGAACTCAAAGAGTAAATAAAATTGCCGTGAAAAATTTCTTAAAAATCTGTCGTCCGAATTGACACTAAACTGTATGTCCCGCCACTCGTGGATAAAATTAACACGTACAATGTGGTTAGTGGGAGAAGCTAGGTTGTAGTCTTGACTTAAGGTTTGTAATGATCCATCAAGTAAGTTAAGTAAATAGGTTGGTCCTACTCTTCCAATCTGCTATCAGTTTGGATTCTTCGGGGAATGGTTTTAAAAGAATAAGTCGCACTGCTATAATGTGCTGGCATTCGATAACGTAAGACAGTCTGCAATCAGATTTCTGGAGATGAGGAAATACTAGTAACAACAAAGCAGCTCCGCTGTGAATGTTGATTACCCCGTAAGAAGGTTTCTTTGAGAGTTTAATCTTAATGGTGGGAACCGATACTCAGGCTCTCTTGTAGTTTGCAATGGGTGTAGTTGATTCCTCTTAGTTATTATCAGTTTTTTTCCTTTCATTAACGGGATAGAGCATTTCCACACTCTTTTCCTTTTTCTAGGGCTCACTAATGGGTCAAACGAACTCGAGGTGTTTGTTTTATTTACCACTGCGGACAGTGCATTTGCAAATAAAATACGATTTTACTGTTTTCCCCTTTTATAATTTTAAATGAAAATGTACAATGGCAACACAGCATATCATTTCTATCATTTGATCAATAAGGCGTTGCCAACTTTATTAACAATACAGTTTAACATTCAATGCATATTGTAATCCTGCTAACCGTACATAAAATGAATGCAAACCAGTGTTGTTTCATGTTCGTTTTTTAAGTTTTCTTTAAAATTCTTTTTTTATTCTCTAATTTTCCTGTTAGTATTGCTAAAATCTTTTGTATAAAAAAGAAATGAAACAAAGAGAACCATAGTGAAAGAGAGAGAGAGAGAGAGAGTGAGAGCGTGAGAGAAAGAACGATGCTATTAATGAAAACATAATAAATCATGTCCTTAATAAATTGATTTTCTTATAAACCAATGCACACAAAACCTTATGTGCGAGACTAGTCGTCAAAGCTAAAAACGTAAACGATGCAACAACAAATCATTCAACGAAAAACCAATGGACAAGAGTTTCAATGTTCTAAAATAGCAACAACAGAACACATACTAAAACCAATAAATCTCATCAAAGTGAAAAAAAAAAAACATGAGATGCTGAGAGAGAGAGAGAGAGAGAATTAAATAAAAATGCCTTGTCATTTGAAGAGTATACAAAATTAAAGTAGCAAAACCAACCAATATTATCATGTGGAATAGAAAAGAAACAACAAAAAAAAAAAATTCACTTTAATTGTACGAAATTCTATGCCATCAGCATGCCGGCTGTAGCTGTATTTTTCAATACCCAGTAAACGAAAATGTAATGAGCAGAGTGGGGCAGGAGGTGGGGGTGAGTAGTGAGGGTTGAAATGAGTTGAATGAACATCAGCAACATCATCATCATCATCATGTTGGTTTTCATTATCATCGTAGAACTTAGAAGGGTGGCATTGGTACAATTTTAATGTGTTTCGTTTTTAGGTTAGGTTTTCTAAAACATCAACAACATTTCCCAGTTAAATGATGTGACTTTTGTTGTTGATGTTGTTTAAACTTAATTCTTAATAAAATGGCACAGAATTTTTACAATATTTCAGTTTGTTAAGGGTGGCTGCGAATATGGGCAGTAAGTCGTCGGTTGTATTGTAATTGAAACAAACTGGTCCATGATAAAGCACAAACACACCAACACACACACAAATACACATTCACTATTAAATATTTAATAAACTTTTAAAAAAAAATAAAACAATTTGTTGTTATACTTTAAGCATTCGCCAACAACAGCAACTACAACAATATTAACTGGGAAATGTTTTAATTTTGTTTCTATTGTTGTTGCTTTTAAGCATAAGAAATAATATGTATTTTTCTATTTCGTCTGTCTGTGTGTGCGTGTAATATTTACTCTCTTCCTACGCTCGGTCCATATAACTCTCATTGCTTTTGTTCCTATTTGAGTTTTTTTTCCCCCCGTTTTAACTGTTATTGTCCTGTGTGTTGACCATTCATTATACACACAGAGTTGCATTTCTAAAGGCGTAATATGTTTTTCGTTTTGTTTCTCAATAAATTCTTCTTTTTTTGGTTGTGCATTTAAGTCACGTAATGGAAGGAATAGTTGAGTTACAATTATTTTATAGACAACAATAAAACGAAGGAAGGATGATGCTGCTGTATCTTTTATTAATTATTAAGTACCGTGGAAAGGTATGCTGCATGCAGGAGAGATTTAAAATAGAAAAAAAAATAATATTTAAGTAACTGAACAGTAATTAAAAAACAAAAATTAATTTAGCCTTCGTAAGCGTAACAAAATGTAATCTTTCAATAGACGTATAGCATTCAAATTTATGATTAATGTCTAGGAAATATTACCCAAGTTTTGCCAGTCTGGCAAGACTGTTAGATGAAGTACTATTTCTTCGGTGAAATGTTTCCCACTTGCTAATATACAACATAGATCCCTTAAAAGCTGAAGAATACGAAAAACAGTTGAAATTGACCACAAAAGTGGTGATTCACACATGGCTCGTTTTCGAGCGCTATGAAGTGAAGATGTTCGACAAATCGGCCTACTGAGCAAAAAATTGTTAATACAATAAGGAACCTCAAAGCAAATGAAAGTAGATATGACAGACATGGTGTACGTACTACCTCAAATATCGCTTTGACTCCAAAAAATTGTAGCGGATAATGTGAATTCCACGGAGTACTCAACAATTGGGAAACTTTTTACATCTAGATGTTTGAGTTTAGTTTCCCATCCATACAGCTCCTACAACAATCGGACATGATACAGTGTCCAATAATTACACCAGTAAGGTATTGAAATCCTTTTAAAAGTCAAAAAAGGCAAAGCACGCCAGAACATCATCGGAAAATAAAATCGACGTGGTATTTGCATTGACAAAACTGACCAAATTTGAAACAGAACTGAACATGAAATAGGCATACACCAAGGTGGCTTAGTCTAAGCTCCCATTTAGAGAGGCAATAATAAAACTTGCTTTTCTTCCACATACTGATAACTCTTGCAATAGCCATAATATGGGTAATCCCAGGGATTTGACATACAATGAGCGCCATAAGTGAGTCAACACCCACTATAATTTTTTTAGAGATAGTTTTGTTCTTAAGTATAAAAAATGTCCTTTATCATGAATTGTTGTTTTTGTTTTAACATTTTATAAGTAATAAATAAACGTTTTTATTTTTGGAAATTTATTCGACTATTCTCATTTACTTTTCTCGCTATCCTAAGCAAATGAATTATTTCAGTGGTGTTTACTCATTTTTGGCGCTCACTGTATTTCCCAGAGATTGTGATTGTTTGCTAAGGACTGAAAAGGCCAGAGACATTCTACAAATGGTGATATCAGTCCAACTGAAGTTCATTGCCCTTAGCTTCTAAGCATCTATCAAGTTCGACAACACAATCATCGGGGGATATTTATTCTTTCGCGTAAGAGCCACACCAAGGGACAATCCTCGGATGCTCGAAATGGTTTGTGTCACTTTGATCTCTCTACGTTTGAGTTGTGAGCGATGATCGCCGCAGTGCTCTCTGCCATAGATAACGATGTGCGATGTTGCAGTTTCGTTTTTCAATTCGGAACAACACTGGTGAAATATTATTTGTCTTTTGATATATTCAAACTACTTCGTGTTAGCTCTAGAAACTCGTATAATACTCTGGTGTGCATTACAATATAATACTTTATATTGGATGTGGTAGTCTCGGATAAATGGTGAAAAAGTCTATGTATGGAGTATGGAGTGAAATTTCAGTATTTAATGCAATTAAAACAATATTTTCTTTGAACTCAGACTAACTTAAAGGAAGACAATTCCTTGAAACAAATAAAAAAACATTTAGTCTGTCATCAATACCACCCTCTCCTCCCATGTTTCAATTCCATTTGAAATACTTTAAGACATAAAAGTAGCAAAAAAAAAAAAAGAACGCAACAAAACAGCAACACTTACATTGAATAATGCAAAGGAAAGCAATAAAAAAAATGTGGGTTAAATCATAGACCTTTTGACAACACTTGTTTAGCAAAAACAACTACAGGGTGAGTAATTGAAAATGTATGCTTTAAATATTTACGAAGGAATTTATAATTACATTACGCTTGACTTATACTTTTTACTTCTTCTTCGGCTTCGGCTTCTGCTTCTTTTTGTTTTTTTTTTTTTTTAAGGAACAGTAATAAACTTCTATTTCACATGACGTTTCAGTAAGTCTGTGTGTGTGTGTGTGTGTATGTAACTTGGTGTTGGAAATGCTTTTAATTGGGGGGTAGCAGAAACACAAAATCTATTCCAATTAAATTATAATATTTTAATAGTTGTTTTCATTGAGAAAAATGGGAAAAAAGGAAATTATTAAACTCAGAGAGAGAGAGAGAGAGAGAGAGAGGTAGAATACTTTAAACACCCTCTATAAGAAATCATAATCGAAAAGGGAAATAAGGAATACAAAATCAATGTTATAATGAATCAAATTATCTATAAGAGAGCTTACACAAGTTACTTAGGGTTTTACTCTCTCTCTCTCACGCACTTGCTCTCTCTGTATCACTGCAATAAAAGAGAGTTTCTTTTGTATATGTAAGCATGTATGGGGGAGAGCTAAATTATGTATTTTGGTATACACAATAACCAAAAAAAAAAAAATAAAATTATAAGAAATTAAAATCGGAAACTTAAAATAAAAAAAATATTTGAAAACATTATTAAAATATTTAATTTTTAATACAGATAATACAGATATATTTTGTTTTAAAAGATTTCCTTAATATTTGTACAAAAGAAATTAAAAAGAAGATTAACTTGTAGTAGATTTTAAAAAATATAACGAATATGCGCTGTAATGCTAAAAAGCTTCCACCACTTTGCGTTATACTGTGTTGGTGGTAAAATAAACGAGTGTAAACGAACCGTACATACATATGTAAGAGAAATGTTGTATGTGTGTGTGAGAAAGAGAGTTCGTTTTATTTTAGAGAGATTTTCTTTCTTATTAAATTTCCTTTTGGCATTAAACAACCAACACACACACACACATAAAATATAACGGTGAGTGTGTGTTATTTAGTTAGTTGGGATGTCTCTGCTGCTCGTAATGTCACATCGTAATATCATGTATGGATTGGATGGTAACGTTGGCAATCGTGTTTCAAATCTACCCTCACACGACTCACATTAAATGGTTAGCCATTCAGTTATCATTTGGTTTTCGTACGTGCAATTTCTCTTTAGCTTTGGTTACTGCTACTTACACTTGATTTTTGTTACAAAAAAATATTTGAAAATTTGAAAATAATTTGTTTTTTTTTTTTTTTAAACAAAATGTGTTTTAATTTGAAATAAATTTAAAGAAAATATTAAAACAAATATAAAAACAACAAAAACGGTTAATTTAATGATTCAAATGAAGAAAAAAAAGAAGGAAAAAAATTTAAAAGGAATTTGTGGAAGAAGAAAAAAAAAGATTGCCAATGATATTGTCCTGTCACAGCAGTATGTTTTCAATTCAAATATTTTACTGCTGAAACGGGGCATTAACATTGTTGGTCCTTAAATAAACAGCAATAAACAATTCCTATCAACGTTATAAAACATTTAAAAAATTAAAATTAAAAGTAAAAAACAAGAGTCTTCAAAATAATATTTTTTTTTTCCTTTCCATACTTATACATACTCAATCATACTTAGACGTTGTATTTCGTTAGATATTTAACAGGAGAGATTATTGAAAAATTTCCGGTATACGGCATTAAGCAGGAAAAATCAATTTTCCATGCTTAATACAAAACCTCACTCTCATTCATTCTCTCTCTATCTCTCTCTCTCTCTCTCTCTCTTTCTTACACACTCATTGCCTTCTTCGCCTTTTTGTATACTTCAAATACTTGCATACTTATGCCACTAGCAAATACAATCTGTACAAAACACTTTTATTCGTGTGTATGTGTATGTGTGTGTAAAATAAAAGCAAAAGCTTTTGTTCCAAGAAAGAGCAACGAACAGAAATATTAAAAGCAATAGAGAGAGCAAAACGAATAATAAGAATAATAATAAAATGCAAAGCAACAACAACAATAAAATTATTTAGAACGAACTAACGTTAGTTACTGTTACATGCGCTCTTTCTTCTAACTCTCTCTCTCTCTCTCTCTCGCTCATTTAATTCTACACCATACAGCAGGCTTAAAGCAACAAAAAACTTTTGTGTATAACACATACACACTAGCACTATGGGTTGTTTAGCATGAAAAACATTATAAATTACTGCAAAATGTAATATTTTCTGTTCCTTTAAGGATTTTTAAGCATTTTTTTTTAAAGTTTCATTATAAAATTTCAAACAAAATATTTTTCATTAAATATGCTCTGTTATACCCTGTTTGTTAATTAATAAAAAAAAAATTAAAAAAGTTTCTCTTACAAATCTTAAAAAAAAATTTTTCAACAAAAATACTTTTTTCCAGCCCTTAAATAAAATTAAATACGGCAAACGAAAGAAACAATAACTAAAACTAACCCTTATTGGGTACGTTAAACGTTCCTTAACCTAGAAATTGTATAGATACAACATGGGATGTAAAGAAAAAAAAATTACAAAAATAGTCAACTAAAGAAGCAGCAGCAAAAACTTTTTATCATCACAAAACAACACCCTTAATTAATAGCACAGAAACTTTCTTTTCAACAAGTTTTATTTCCTTTTTTTTTCTTCTCTTTTTTCTGATTATTTATAGAAATTGTTTCAACTCCAAAGTGTCTAAAATTGTTCGATTGCAAGAATTTTTTTTTGGTAAAACGTTCCTAATATTAAAAGTTTTAAAATAGTTTTGGTTATAAGAAATTTACTCTCTTGTACATTAGACTTCTTATTAATAAACTGACTAATATTTGAGGTTGTTCGCTCACCAAAGAGAGATACTAAAACTACGTAAAAATTAATAGGACATCTGTATAGTGTACGTACTTCTTCAATTCTTACAATCCATTCCTCTTAGATGAGTAAGGTTTGGTAGAATATCATTAGAATCGCATGCATCCAAAACTTTGGCAATGTCTAAGATTCTTACAATGGAATTCGCAGTCCTTATAAGGGCCAAGTGCATATGTAAAGTCTAGGGTCCCGTAATTAGACTTAATCGTCATCCTTTTAATGTCCTCTACACGGAAAGGTCTGTTATTCATTGCTCCTATGAGGCTTAAATGCATTTGTAAAGTCGAGTGTCTCACAAGACACTTATTATCACTCTTATTTAGATTTAATGGCCTTCTACAGTGTCGTCCTGAAGGGTTCTAGTAATTTTGCCTATTGCGGCATTGTCACATAGTGTCGTCCTATTGAAACTCTGCTTTTAGTCACACAAAAATCTTTGGATTTTCTAAGTTTATCTCCCATAATTCACTATATTAGGTATAAACCATTTGTCTTTTCATTTTTGTCCAAGGCATGGAAGAAAATTGTATTGAAATTGTCGATAATTTTATCGAAAAAAAAAAACTTTTTTTCAGATCAACAATCAGAGGTAAAGAATTGCTTATTGACTCAGGCGAGCTTTGGAACTGCAGCAGATTTTATTGGAGAAGGGCTGCGTAAATTACGGAACAGCATGAATATTGCTAGGATAGTGAGTTTTCCACTTTAGGAATTCTACTACCTGAAATATTAAATCAAAAGGTTATGTCTTCTGGATGAGGATGAAAGCATAGGGAGTACATTTTATGCAATTGGATTGTGCAAAGTAGGACTAAATAGCTTTCCATCGGTTTCAAATGGATTAATCTAAGAGCAGAGAAGTTTTTTTTGAACATTTGTTTGAACATTTCAATTGGATGGTATCGTTGTGATCATGGATTTCATTATTCGTGACCAAAGTAGGACATAAAATATCTTTTACGTCAAAGTGGCTGTCATTAAGTAACTTGCTAAGTATAGCACTTAGCGGTTGGTCGGAAAGTAAGTTACCGCAGAATAGAAAGAGGAGGCAATGTGCTGCCATTTCGATTTTTATAACGAAGGCTATAAATTCGTCACTATTTTAGTTTTTTTTTATGTTTAATAACCTAAGAAGTTAAAGTGTAACCTAGAACACACTCTCTTGCCCACTCGACTAGCGAGGTACCAACAATTTCTACTACTTTTTTTTTTGGAAAATTACCCGTTGCTACACCAGTTCTACTTCAAAGAACATCTTGTTTTGTAAACAAATTAATTTTGAAATATTTTTGCAATTGAAGACATATTTGATAAGTGTAAAGGTTTCAATATTTTCGTCATACTTTTCATATTTTTCTAATTTCAGGATCAAAATTTTGAATGTTCCATCACCACATCGTTCCATACATTTACATGTTTACCCAGAACTTTTTTCTTTAAATTTCAAAGAAATATTTTAAAAATTATTGTATATCCACACGCTGAGACGAGGCAGCAATAATTTATTTACAAAAATTAGGAGCAAAAAACTTTATATTGCCACTCCCTTTTGTTATAAAAACAAAAAAAAAAAAAACAGCAGCAGCAGCACCCCCAAAAAATATATCTTAACAGCAGCAACAGCAACAACAACAACATTTACATCTTCATAATGATGACGATGATAATGATAATGCTGATGATATTAAAGTTTAGTATATACGACTATGGCAACACACATTTCGAGAGAAAATATTTGTAAAATATGTTCTCAATTGTATAACCAACACAACTACTATTACCAATACCACTGCCACTAACACTAACATCAGTCTTTAGTACATTCTACATTCGTTATATCCCTGTGTACGGCTTTTAGAAAATTTCTGTTATAGTGAGTGGTGGTGGTGGTGTATTGTGTTCAACAACTCTCTTTGATTTTATTTTCAAAAGCTCACACAACTTACTCCTTAGCAAGTATGCAAGTAGTGGTGGAAGTTAGTAGTGGACTGCTGAATGCTCTCAAAGATTTTTATCTATACCCCGATTATGTTACACGATGATGACGATGACGATGCCGATGAGGATGATAATGTTGATGATGATGGCTTATCTCAGTTACAAAGAAATTTAAGTAGAAGGAAGCAAAAAAAAGTTTTTAAATATTTGTAGCCACTACCCTCTACTGCTTAGAATTTAGGAAAGTCGTCTATAAACCGTTATTTTATTTCTTTTTACAAATCAATGCTCGTAAATGTATTTATTTTTTGCAGTAATACACACACAGCATCCCATAGTGGCAATATAACCAGAAACAGGGTTGTTTATAAAGCAAAAACAATGAAGCAAAAATTCAATTCAGCATCAGCAATAACAATAACAACAGCAAGTAAAACCATTTTAAAAATGTATAACAAAAGAGAGAGAGAGCGAATGGGTATTTTAGTTTTATTGTTGTTGTTGCTACCAAATGCAACGACTGTTAAAGCCGAATAAAATACGAACAAACAAGATATTTAACTCAAAAACAACGTAAATATGGGGGTAAAATAGAGAATATCCTGGTTTTTGTTTTATTTCTTCTTTACTCTACTTTAAAAGCGCACACAGAACCGTTTTAGAATCAAATAGAACGGCATTAATCATTTTATAGGCACACACACGCACACACACACTTATATACTCAAACAATATTTAGGTTGTTGGCAGACTGCAGCAAGCAGCATTACTCGTGCAATAATAAATCACAACAGCCGAACGAGCATCAATTTAACATCAGCACAGGCACAGGCAAAGGCTTCTCTTGTAACACACACAAAATGTTTAGTACAGACAAGCAAAGCAAAGCAAAACAAAACAAAACAATTGTAAATGGCTGCTCGTAATTTAGCAACTTAACCATGTATATTTGCATACACATGCATACATATGCATGGGCAAATACTCTTCTTCTCGTACACATTTTAACTGTTGTTTTATTATTATTGTTGTTCAAGTGCATTTAATTGATGAAATTTTGATTTCCCTTTTGGGGTTTTTGCTCTTTAAATATTTGTACGAATGTAAACAGTGTTGCCATTGGCAATTTTTTAATATTTTTATTTCTGTATTTCAATTATTGCCTCTTAACCAGACAAAAATTATTAAAATTTTCGAAAAGCTTTTTACAAAATGACCAAAAATATTGAGATTTTTACAGGTCCACTAGTACTTAGTGGCGGTAGTGGATTTTTATTATTTTCAAAGGATTTCCCACAGAAATACAATAATACTCATGGTTGTAAAAGGCGTGTAAATGCCTAATCCTTTTTTTTTCAATTTTAGGTATATAAATTTTTTTTTATTATAAAAAACCAATATTTCTGCTTTTTTTTTTCTAAAGAAAAATATTTTTCTTTTATTTTTATAAAAAAAAAGAATATTATTTTACATTTTTTCTAAAAATAAAAACATTTTTTAAGGTTTTTATTTAAATAAATATTTTTTTTGTATAATAAACAACAAAATTATTTTGGATAAATGGAAACAAAAAAGAATACCATTTTTAAGACAAAAAAAAAAACGAAAATTTTTTAGTTTATTTTAGAAAATACATATATTTTCTTTTTTAATTTAAAAAAGAAAAAGAAAAAATTTTTTTTTTAGGACTAGCAAATGTTTTTTTTTTTTTAAGAACAAAAATCGGTTAAAAAAGGAAAAAAAATAAAATAAAAAATAAATATATAAGAAAATTAAAAAAAAATATTAAAATAAATTTATGTTTAATTTATTTAAAAGAAAAATTTATATTTTTTTAGAAAAATATAACGAAACAATGAAAATAAAATAGAAAAAAATATTTGGAAAAAGGAAATTTTATTTAATTTTGAATTAAAATAAAATATTTGAAAACTTGAAAAAAATTCCATTCCTTTTCTATTTCTTTAATCTTTTTTTTTAATATAATATTTAATTTTTGTTTAGGTTGTATTAAAAAAGAAGATAATAAAAAATTAAAAAAATAAAATAAATTGTTTCGAATTTTTTTTAGTTTTTTTTTTCTAAGAGAAACAATTCTTTATAAGAAAATATTTTTTAGAAAAAAATTAGGGAAAAATTTCTTTATATAGGGTGAATTTTTAAGAGCTATAGGAAAATTTTTCAAAAAAAAACACATAAAATTTAGAAAAATGCATGAAATCTTTATTTGAATCGATAGTACGGTCCATATAATTTAATGTTTGAAGATTATTTCATGCAAATGTTGACCGCGACTGCGCCTCAAATGGTCCATCCGCTTAGTCCAATTTTGGCATACTCTTTCCAACATTTCGGCCGGTATCTCACGAATAAATGCTTCAATGTTGTCTTCCAATGCGTCAATTGGAGCGGGCTTGTCTGTATAGACATGAGCTTTAACATAGCACCACAAAAAATAGTCTAAAGGCGTTACGATTCGCAGCATCTTTCATGAAGTACGGTCCAATGATGCCACCAGCCCATAAACCACACCAAACAGTGACTTTTTCTGGATGCATTGGTAGCTTTTGCAATGCTTCTGGCTGATCTTCACTCCAAAATTGACAATTCTGCTTATTTACGTATCCATTGAGCCAAAAATGAGCTTCGCCACTGAACACAATTTTTCGATAAAGAAGTGGATCTTCGGTCAACTTTCCAAGAGCCCATTTTGATAATAAAATTCA
Source organism: Sarcophaga caerulescens (assembly GCA_927399465.1). Lineage (NCBI taxonomy): Eukaryota > Metazoa > Arthropoda > Insecta > Diptera > Sarcophagidae > Sarcophaga > Sarcophaga caerulescens. The sequence goes on along the minus strand of OV656872.1, from coordinate 99,735,727 downwards.
ATGATTTGCAAGCGTTGTTCGTTTGTAAGACGATTCATGATTAAATTATACACCAAACTGAAGATGTTTGACAGTGAAACAAAACACGAAACGTGCGTGAGCTGTTTAAACCAGTGTTGCCAAAAAGATAATAGCTAAAAAATCACCCTTTATAACCAAACCCTATTGAAAAACAGACTTGAACTTGTCAGACCATGTACAACGTGTAATTACAAATTCCACTTTAACTTGGTATGCTTAAACACAGAAATTCAATGAAATTTTTGTTGTTTTTGCTACTTTTGCTAGAATGCTGAGTATTTTCAATTTACACTGTTGTTGCGGAGTTAAAGGCATCTCTTTAGCGCAGAGAGATGTAACAATGCAAGAACATTAACACATACACACACACATACTAGGAGACAGACAGATTTTACAGAACACAGCGTGATAAACAACGATGGTTTCTTGCCAATTGATAATCAACCCTTTTGTTTCATTAATATTTTTTGCATTTGTTGTTGTTGTTTGCTTTTAATAATAATAATAATGGAACCGGAGCAATAGTTTGCTTTCGTTTATTTGTAGTCCATTACCATACTCTTCTTGTTTTTTTGTTACTTAAAAGAACATAACGAACGGGGAAAAGGGTAAAAAAATATGTAAAACAAATAGCCACGGGGTTGTTTTTGTTTTTGTATTTTCTTTATGAACTCTCTCTCTCTCTCTCCTCAACTCAACTCAACGCAACGCAACTCAACTCATTTGTCGTGTTTTTAATTAATTGAGCAAATTTATGCCAGTGATTATTTACCACAGGGATAATATTGTAATCATAAGAAGAAGCAGAAGATGGCGAAAGAAAATAAAGAGAGAAAATTTATTGTAAAAACGGTAATAAAATATTGAGAATAATTTTTTTTTTATTTTCCTTTGTTTCGTTTTTTTTCCTACTCAAAGTGTTGTAAGTTCATATAGTAGTGATGAGTGTATGGTTGCGTTGCATTAATGTTGGGTCTTAATAACAGTGATGGGCTTAATTAAGGCCACGCTTTGTATTGCTTTACTTCGAAATTGATTTTGCATTGTGGGTTTCAATTAAAAAAATAACGAAAAAAACAAGACAAAGAGAAACCTCTATTGTTTTTGTAAAGGACAATGCAATTTTGAAATTGAAGTATTTTGAAAGAGAAAACAACATTTGAATTTAAAATGCAGCTGCTTGTGAATGTAAAAAAGCAACAAAAAGTATTTTGAAAATGGATATGTCCATACTTAGGTAGCTAGGGACGTTCTTAAGGAATTAGATATTCTTACTATTTAAAGAATGTTGAATAGGTATATAAAGAAATTCGATGTAGGGGTGCCACATCTATTAAAAGTGAAACGAAAGTGAGTCATTCCTCAGGCGAATGATTACGGGTAATAAAACAAACGATAATAATGCATATAAAATATCGTAAACGAAACATGTGCGGCTATGGCAAAGTCAGTATAGGCCCAAGAAAGGCAATGCTGCCATATCCGGTAGGTTTGCAACGGAAATGTTCATTACGACTTCGTACAATGTGGTCAAACGTTTGATTTTGATTTCAAAAGTCAACAGCTAATAAGATTTAAGCAAAAAAATTTAAATAAAACGGCCAGAACAACAACGCCAAACTAGAGAGAGCTTTTCTTGTAAGTTTGGTTGCATCCACCATATGTATATCAGGATGTTTCACTATTAAGAATATCATTTGCTTCAATCGCTGCAGTTCCTCCTTAATAGAGTAAATTTTCATTCCAAAGTGGCATACAAAATATATTTGGGTTGGTTTTACGCTATGGAAACCTAGAAATTCTATGCTGGCCAGAAAAAGGAAAAGTTTGTATTAAAACGCCATAAATTTAGTTTGATTACATAAATATCACGAAGTTCCCAGCAATTGGATTTATGTTACGACTTATTATCAATTCACATTTTTTAAGGTCAACTCACATAACAATTAAAGCTGGATTACCATTTGCAACCCCGTGTATATGTTGATTCGATGCTAGAACAACAGACTTTCAATGCTGATGTTTCCAACAAAATATTCTTCCAAAGCTAAAACTTATTCCTCACAAGGTAGACATGTCAACAAGCATAATTGATGCATATCTGGCTAGAAAAGTCCACACAAGAGATAAAGGACAAGCCATTTGCATTCGGAAAAAGTTACTGTTTGGTAACCATTATGTTTTCGAGGGGCCTTTGAACCGTATTAACATCAATTCAGAGTTCTGTGACCGTATGATGGCCTGAAACTGAAGATTATGAACTGGACGGTATGTAATGTAAGAAATAATATCGAAAAAAGAATCGTCTGCGGCAAGGTAGTGTGTTGGTTTATTACATGAGAGCCCCTGGTTCAAAACCCAGCTCGGACAGAAATCTCGAGCGAAACGAAATATTCAAAAAATATTTCTTTTGACGTCGTCCACTGAACAGTCTTTCTCAAAAATCTTTCATTCGAGGTCGACGTTAAACAGTAGGTCCCCCTTATCATGAATAAAATTAACACAGACAACATGGATGGTAAGAGAAGTTAGCTGCGTAATCCTGATTAAAATTTTAATATAATGTTTGTTGTTTTTTTTTTATCATTATTCTCATTTATTACTTCCCCTTTAATTAGTGAATCATTACAAAAAAAAGTACCTTTAAAAAGAGTTTTTGTTTTTCTCTCGGTAAACGGTATTGCATTGTTTTTCCCTCAGTTATTACTCATTCCCATAACGCCAACAATATGGTAACATTTATAAACTTTGTTGTTGTTGCTGCCAATTGTTGTTATTGTCAGTATGTACCCTTTTGGAAAAAGAACGGAAAACTTATGCAAGTACTTTTTTCCGGTACTTAATGCGTAATCTTGTATAGAGAATAAGTTTCACATAATTTTGCACTCATACTCTCTTTTTTTCTTGTCCTACCCTACACACACACACTCACACATACTCACATAAAAATAAAATGTTGTTGTCATAGAAAATTGTTTGTCAAGCATAGAATAACGAAGAGAGAGAGAGAGAGTGAGTATCATAATATGAGATAACGGAATGCATGGATGGTACATAGGTGTGCTAAACAGTGCAATAAAAAAATACTGATGAGTAAGAGAGTGAGAGAGAGGTGCATATGATAGCATTTGTGAGTATAAAATACAATTTACTTACCACTACAACTACACATATGTACATGCATGCATACACACATATGGATGATAACACTTAAGGAAACATTTTAAAACTGGAAAGTAAATAAACGTCATACTTAATATGTGGTGGAGTTGGGTTTTAAAAGCTTGTTAACAGTTAGGGGAACGTATGCTAATTATTGAATATGAAAATAGAAGAGAACTCAAACGAAATTACTTCTTCAAGTGGTTTTCAAAAGTTATAAAAAAATAAAAACAAAAATAACAGCAACAAAAAAAACTTGACTAGATTTTCTAAAAATCATGCAATAAACTCTATTGTGAAATTACATGGGCTGCACTGTTCAATGGAATGGTAATTGACCTTATCATGCAGAAGAATTCTATGGAAACAACACAGGTATTTGACACTGGATGTTCAGTAATCCCTCGATTTACGTCGCAGTTGGTTCCAAAAAAAAGGCGACGTAAATCGAATTTCATATTGCTCAAATACAAAGTAGTATGTTTTTAACAAGGAACTTAAAAAAGTTATATGAATTTACAGTAATCCCTCGATTTACGTCGCAGTTGGTTCCAAAAAAAGGCGAATGACGACGCAAATTGAAGAGGTTAGAGGGAACAAAAAATTTGACGACGTAAATCGAAACAACGTTAATCGAGGCGACGTAAATCGAAGGATTACTGTATACAATGATGGTCAAACCAGTAATGACCTATGGGGGTCAATGTCTGTCTACGCAGACACAACAAAAGTCAATACAGCTCAATTGGAGTTGAACATGATACAGAGACTAGCGTGTGTTGGGATAGCAGGGTCAATGAGAATCTGTCCTACAACGGCGTTGGATGCTCTGTTAGATTTAAGCCCGCTGCACGTGGTGGTGCGGACGAAAGTTTTGGAGTTTATGGTTAGGTTCTGAATCGAAAAATCGATTGGTTGCCTCTTTGGCAGAAGCAGTCGACTATATGATTTTAGGACATGCTTCGCAACGAGGCTTGGTAATAAAAATGAATGCAGTAACCTAGAAACTGCATACTCTCTCAAAAGAGAGCCTGTTTTGTGGTATACAGATGGGTCAATAAGGGATTTTGGACTAGGAGCAGGCATTTTTGGCCACAATTAGATGTTCCGATTCTATTGGGAGATATTGCTCAATTGAACTAGGTTAGAACGAACAAAAAAACAGGCATACATAGCAAGACATTCTGACAGTCAGGCCGCTGTTCGAGGACTTGAATTAGCTTGAGGTTAAATCGAAGACTGTCTGAAGACAGAATAAGGCTACCCTCTGCTGGGTATTAGGTCATGTGGGAGTCTTCGGCAATGAATAAGCAGAACAGCTTACGAGAAAGGGAGTAACAAAGCCATTGACAGGGCCAGCGGATGTTTGGAAAACGTATGCTCACCGAATGGAAAGATAATTAGAGGCGAAAATTCTATTCTCAGAAAATGTACTCATCCTACAAGCGAAAAGCTAAAGAAAGAAATGACAGCCTTTATTAAGCCCAAGATCGTTAGCAAAGAATTCTTTAATTCACAGTGTTTGCCTTGAAAACAAACAACAATTCTTCATATTGAGTATATTAATGCCCAACGTTATGTCGGAGAAGAAAAAAGCTCCTGAAGTCTCTCTAATGGAATCACTGTTATTATAGAGGCATAAGGAATTTTTTAAAATTTTTTTATTTTTATTCTTTGGCATACCTTCTCTTATATGCCACATTAGTTCTAAAACATACCACTTCCTATCTCTCTCTCCCTCTCTTTCACACAATAAGTACGTCACATAAAAGTATTCCACAAGCCATTATCAGTTAACAACTCTTACACGCCTTTTTGTGTCGTTGAGAAATGCGCTTTTTAACCAGTTTAAACGGTCTAACGATAGACCTTCTCCAATGCTAAACTGACAGTTTGTCATACTCTTCTGCTTCTTCTGTAGATTGTAGGACAAAGAAAGAAACAAATGAAAAAATTGTGGAGAAAAACTGTAACAGTAGAGTTGAGTTGAGTTGAGTAGAGTAGATTAGAGTGTTTAAATTGTTGTTAAAAGACACTTGAGAACTTTAACTGGGTATTTGTTGCAGAATAGTAGACACTCGAAGAGGGAGGTTTAAAAGTCTTAAAAAAAAACTGGTTAAAAGGAAAAATATTTTCTGTCAGTTGCTAAAGGTCTTTTATCGTTCAACACCTGAATAAGGCGTAAAAATTATTTAAAATTGTCACAAAATTAGTGACCCAAACGTGGTCACTTTATGAGAATTATGGGGAGATTATGGTCACAATAATCATCCCTCTAAACAAATGATGGCAAGATTATAAAGAAATTTGAAGAGACTGCAATGTAATCATTGCTTAAAATTTCACTTCTGTTAGTGAAAGTTAGGCGGACAATCCGAATTTATCAATTCCACGTTCTTCTCAGTAATTGGGCCTATTATGCGACTCATTATGGCATATTTTGTATTTGCACCTCTTCCATTCATATAAAGTTCAACTCAATTTTCGGATTTTTCAAAAAAAAAATTTTCTTCAACAATTAAAATCATTCCTTACACGCTGGGTATGCCAACAAGTAAGAATAATTAACGCATATCTGGCTCGGAAAATCCACAAGTAATTGTGGAAAAATCATGGCATCGAGAAACAGTCAGTGATGGTCTGGAGTAGTCACTGAGCCGTATTAACATCAATTCAGAGTCCTATGACCGCATGATAGTCAATTTATTGCCCTTAAATTAAAGATTATGAACTGGACGGTATGTAGCTTTAACAAGACGAGGCCACAAAACTGTAATGTTTGTTGATGTAATCGCTGAGTGCGATTATGGTACCAAACTACAGCACATGGGGGTCAAGGGACCTCGAAGTGATTATGAGAAAGCCATTGTATTTAAAAAAAGCCACCATTTAGCGTCTTATATGGTCTGGAAATGTTTCAGGGAGGCAATTTTTAGAAATTATTCATGAAAAATCGTTGTCATACATTCAGAGTGCTATTTTCGTATGATAAACGTTTTTTTTTTCTTTTGACCTGCACTTATAGATTATGGACTGGACGGTATAGAGCCATGAACCACATAACATCACCGATTTTGACTACATTGATGCCGTTAAATACTTTTGGAAGAGCTAAGTTAAAGACCAGAACTGTGCAGAAAATTACCTAATGTGGTAGTATTTGAAAACGAAAACTTGTCAAGTTCAGATCAAAATCCCTCAGCAGATTTTTGACAAAAACTTTGAGAGAAAAAAAAATTGCCCTGAAAAATTTTCTCAAAAATCTGTCGTTCGAAGTCGACTCTAAACTGCAGTTACTGCCACTCATGTACAAAATTGGCACGCACAACATAAGTAATGTGAGAAACTAGGTCTTAGTGCTGATTGGAGGATTATAATGACGAATTATGTAGTATATATCAATGTATCAGAAGAATCGACTGCTGCAAACAGTCCAAAGGCGGTCATTTAAATGACATCGTATGTCATATGTAATGGCAATAGCTTAAGGTTTAAGTATTATGTGTGTATAATAGAGATGAGCGATCCAGTGATTTTTGAAGAACGTTGTTCTCAGTGAACGTGATTTGTTAATCACTGTTCTTTAAAACAGTGATTGTGATCACAGTATTCCAATAATACAATAATGACAATAACGTATTTTATTAAGTCGTAAGAAAGAGACAACTAGATACATACTACGAAAAGACTACTAAACAAAATCAAAGTGGTGTCATCAATGTTATTATTTTTAATGTAATTTTTTTTTATATAAAGTTTGACAATTAAGTTTCACAGAAAGTTCATGTATAAAAGACAAAAGTAAATAATCAGCATCATCTAATAGTAATTCTGCCTCGCTCAAAATAAAATGAAATAAATTTGAGTATGTAACAATTTTGAAAGAACGACATTATTAGTAACTGTTATTTAGCAATTTCAATCACTGTAGTTACCAGTGAATTATCAATCACCGTGATTAAATCACAGTTTTGGAAATATCGGTCATCTCTAGTGTACAATGAAATAAAAGTGAAGTTGCCATAGTCTAGTAGGTAGTGTGTGGGCTTATTAGACGAAAGCCCGTTCAAAGCCTAGCTCAGATATCTTGAACAAAACGAAATTTGAAAAAAATTTTAGCGTTCACTCAGCTGTTATGTAAGAAAAATTTCGGGAGTATATAAAGCTGCCTTAACAATAAACCGTAGGTCTTGCCACTCATGAGTAAAATTAACACACACAACATGGGTGGTGTGAGTAGATCGGTTGTAATCCTGACTAAAGAAAAAAAATAAAATAAATGTTTCATCGAAATCTCAGCTTTATGTGTAGTTTTATTTAACTTTACTTTTAAAAGCGATAAATGGATACAAGTTTTTCAAAATGAAATTTATTTTAACAAAATATTGTATAATTTTGTTTAAATTTTCTTTTCAAATTTAAAAATAATTGAAAAAAAGTCGTTATAAAATAAATTTTCATATTAACCCATTCGTTCCCACTGTACTCGCTTGAGTACATCGACTTTATAGCGCTATATACAAAAAGTTACTGACTTTTTTAAAAAAATTGTTTTTCATAACATTAATAGATAATGTAAAGAATTAATAAATAGTAAAAGAAAGTAAAAAAAAAAAAAATATAACGGTAAGTTATCATTCTCTTTTATCTGTAAGTGTTTTTATATTTTGTCATTTTTTGCACTTCTCATCACATGTTGACGTACATATGTACATATATCCTTTGTATTTTAAACTAAATGCAGTCGAATTTAAGTGAAAAGTAAAGTAAACTGATTAATTAACTATAATTTAATAGAAAAATTATTTAAAAAATTTAGAAAAGTGTTGTTTGGTAAGCATAAATATTGGTGTACTCGCTTGGGTACAGCAACAAAAACATATTTTCCAAAAAAAAATTTTTGGAAATTTTTTTTATATTTTATTTTAAGGTAGATCCTAATAAAATATATTTTAACACAATAAATTATTTTTTTTTTTGGTTTTAAAGATGGTTGGGATCTAATGGGTTAAAGCTAGAAATTTACTTTTTCCCTTAACCAATACAATGTTTTTATTGTTGAAAACACTGTTACGGGAAACACAAAGAGACTAGCGCCTACCAACACTGTTAAAGAGCACTTATTCAACATTTCAACATTGTTACTCTATTTGTCGTTGTTGTTGTGATTGTTGTTACGGAAATGTTTGTATTTGAAATTTGATAGCATTTCAGAAACATTTTGAAAAAAAAAAAACAGGAAAAAAAAAACCCAAAATAAAATACACAGCAATACAGTTAAAGAGATATCAACCTAACCTCACACAAAACCAGTTTCTTTCTCTCATTCCATCCAACTGTCACTCACTTTATGCTTTAGAAAAACGGAAATATGCGTCAGTATAACAATAAAATACTTGTATCCGTAGACCATCACTCTCTCTCTCTCTCTCTGCAGGTACTACACCCACTCTCACTCTACGTATCTATTAAAAATAAAGCAACAGAGTCTTTATATTTGTTATTTTTTTTTTTGCTATGCGTAGTGATATATTTTTGATACGTGTGTATGTGTGTAAGTGTGTGTGTGTACATTGGAGTCTTATAAATAAAGGACACACCTTTTAATTAATAAAATTATATGGCAATTATTTAAGTAGCAAGTGTTTGTTGTTTTGTTCAGTTAGAATATTTTATTACAACACAATATTATAAATACTTTACAGTGGTGGCTGTAAGTATAAGTACAGCTAATAAAAAAACAAATGAATTTACTTGAAAATTTCAAGAATTTTTGATTTAAATTGTAAAGAAAATTTTGTTTATTTTTTAAATTTTATTTATTTATAGTTTATTTCCCTAAGAAAACTTTTACATATGCCACCCACTGTATAAAGCAACATAATTACTTTTCATAGTGGGAGTATATTTACATATTTTGTTATTTTATATCCCTCTCCCTCTCCCGGTATCTCTCTCTCTCTTTCTATTTCTGTATGTACATATTTCTTTTTGCATTTTTATTATCTGTTACGAAATTTTTACTCTGTACTCAATAATATGCTCCACTTATTTTTGTTTTTTTTTTTTCTGTTTTCTTTCCTTAAATTATTGTTGACTCTTTTGTTTTCATCTACACACACCTACAGCCACACACACACACTCGCTTACACATTTATACATATGTGAAATTGCTATTGTTTTATAGGTACAAATAAAGTTCAGAATCTTTAGCAAAAAAAAAAAAAGAAAAAACTGTTTAACTGCCAGTTAAAAAAACTCTCTCTCTTACTCCATATTTTTCTCGTTTTTGACGTCATCACTATTTACATGATGGTGTACATTGTGTGTGTACCAAAGAAAAATGTTGTTGTTTCTTGTTCAGTTGGTAGTGTGTGTATATATTTTTGGCATTTTTATAAAGTATATTTTTAGGTGTTGAATAAAAGTTTTTTCTTTCTTTAATAAAGAAAAGTGGTGGGAGTGTAAAAGTATGTTTCTTTTATGCTTTAAAACATTTATTGTTTTGTTTTTTCTTTTCCATGGAATATTTAAATGAGTCCTTAAAGGAAAGACATACGAATTTAACGAGACTTATTTTCTAAATATATTATAAATTCTAGAAATTTCTACATCTTCTCTACAGAAAAAGAATTCGTATCAAACAATTCTTAAATTAAATAAATTTCTATTGAATATTTTCTTATTAGAAAGAATTTGTAACGGAGATACATTTCTTATCGAAAATTTTATGTATAGGAAAATTTGTTATCGAAAATTTTATGTATACATACATACATACATAATTGGTCATTACAACTCTTCAGTCAGGATTATTGACCTAGTTTCTCACACCACTTATGTTGTGTGTGTTAATTTTATACATGAGTGACGGGACCTACAGTTTAAAGTCGATTCCGAATGACAGATTTTTTTGAGAAACTTTTCATGGCAATTTTATTTATTCTCAGAGTTTTTTGCCAGAAATCTACTGAGAGGAAATCGCCGAAGAAACACTTTTTGTATTTTGTTTTGATGTCTGGCCTGGGGCTCGAACCCTGTCTTTACGTCTAATAAGCCAACACACTACCTACTAGACTACGGCGACTTCCGTATACAACATAATTTTATGTATACAACAATTTTTTATCGAAAGTTTTCTGTATAGGAAAATTTGTTATCGAAAATTTTCTGTATAGGAAATTTTTTTATCGAAAATTTTGTGTATAGAAAATTTGTTATCGAAAGTTTTCTGCATAGGAATATCTGTTATTGAAAATTTTGTTTGCAGAAAAATTTGTTGTCGGCAGTTTTCTGCATAGGAAAACTTGTTATCGAACGTTTTCTGTATAGGAAAACTTGTTATCGAACGTTTTCTGTATAGGAAAACTTGTTATCAAACGTTTTCTGTACAGAAAAACTTGTTATCAAACGTTTTCTGTGCAGAAAAACTTGTTATCGAACGTTTTCTGTACAGAAAATTTGTTATCGAACGTTTTCTGTACAGAAAAACTTGTTATCATACGTTTTCTGTACAGAAAAACTTGTTATCGAAAGTTTTCTGTATAGGAAAATTGGTTATGGAAAATTTTGTAAATAGAAAAATCCGTTATATAATCATTTCCGTATAGGAATATTTGTGGTCGAAAATTTTCTGCATCGGACAATTTGTTATCGAAAATTTTGTGTATAGAAAAATTTGTTATCGATAATTTTTGGTATACGAAAATTTGATATCGAAAATACAAGATCAATAGAAGGACAACATAGTCATGTATAGATTAACTTTCATAAAATTCTGTTTATCTAAGACCAGATTATGGTCCCTACTTATGCCGCGAACTATTATAGACTTCGAACTCAAGTTGTAAGACAAGGGTTAGAGAGAGTGTAGTAAACAATTCAGTTTTAGTTAATTTTTTCCAACACAACAGAGTTAAATTCAATCTTTTCTCTCTTTCTCTTAAATACAGCTTTTACTGTGTTGCCTAAAATCATGCTGCAGTTGTTTGATTATAATAAAAATCAACAACAATACTTTAACTGCATACATACATATGTATATGAGTGTGTTTAAGTGTATGTCATATTACACCAGATGACATATGAAAAACATCAGCCGCTTTGCAAGTGTGTGGGTACATTTGCCTGCATATATAACAGAGTAGTGCTAGTGGTAGTATCACTGCAGCCTCTTCAAACTACAAATGAAAGAGTGAGAGAGTGAGAGAGGAACAAATAACAATATAACCTGTTTTGTTTTAAGTACGAGTAATAAAAAAAATTGCTTTACATTTGTTGCTATTGACATTTTTATTATTATTATTGCTGTTGTTGTCTTACTCACTGATACATTCATTATTTACTTGAAAACTCGAGTGTACTGCTGAGTGATTTACATGCATCAACATTCAAGCGACTCAACAACAATAACAACAAGGATAGTAGTAAACATTTTCTAAAGCAGAGAGCGAGAGTGGAACAGATAGAGAGGGAGAGAGAGAGAGAGAAAAGAAATTTTTAAGCTTTTAGGTGGTGGAATATGATAAATTTTGAGAAAGCAGCGTTTTTGAAAAAATTTTTCTTACGGGAAGAGTACGCAGTATAGCTGGTAACAGAGTAGTATATTTTCGTATTACGACGAAGCGAGAAAGTTGGGAAAATTAGAAGAATCTGGAATATTTTTTGGTTTACAATTTTTCGTCCTTTTAAAAGGTGGCTGAACTAACTTGTTTAAACAGAAATGAAAGGATTGGAAGCTTTATCTTCATGGCTTTAAGTTCGAATAAACAAATTAAAGCTTTTTATTCTAAAACATTAAGGGTGGTTCGTGTTTTGGATGATACATTTCCTTTGGTTTTGAACTTTGCTGCGATATAATTTTCATATCCTAATTTGAAGCAAATCCTATTCCTTTATTGGTCCATTATATTGTTTTATACATGAAAAAACTTAGTAATTAAGATGGCGTTGTGCAAAAATACTTGACGACATCTCTTGGGAAAGAATGGGACTCAGTGAAAAATACATATTCACAACGGCATTGTTTCCATTCAGCAATACATATTTGGTAACTCAAACATTACAATGTAATCTTCTACCAATTAAAAAATTGGTTATCGGAAAGTTTTTGTAATAAAAAACTTGTTATCGAAGGTTTTCTGTACAGAAAAATTTGCTATCGTAAGTTTTCGGTACAGAAAAATTTGTTATCGAAGGTTTTCTGTACAGAAAAATTTGCTATCGTAAATTTTCGGTACAGAAAAATTTGTTATTGAATAATTTGTTGTACAGAATAATTTGTTATCGAAAACAATTGTATTGAAAGTTTGTTATCGAAAGTTTTTTGTATAGATAAATTAGTTATTGAAGGTTTTCGGTGCAGAAAAATTTGTTATCGAAGGTTTTCTGTACAGAAAAACTTGTTATCGATGATTTTCTGTACAGAAAAATTTGTTGTCGAAAAATTTTCTGTACAGGCTAAATTGTTATCGAAAATTTTCTGCATAGAATACTTGTTATCGAAAGTTTTTAATACAGAAACATGTTCGTTTTTATAAATATTTGTATTGAAAATTTGTTATCCAAAATTTTTTTTACAGAAAAATTTGTTATCGAAAGAAAAAATTGTTATCGAATGGTTTCTGTAGATATCGAAAAGTTTGTGTACAGAAAAATTTGGTATTTTACTTGATATGCAAAGATAATTAAAATGTTTTAAAATGAAAAGTATTGGCAACTCTATGAAATTTCCCTGTTTTGCTACATAGATGTTGGTGATTGTGGATTATCACTGACTGCGGGTGGTAATAAGATATGAAACTAAAAGATGGCGTTTGAATTTAGTAAAGTTCCAAACCCCTTAGAGTATATACTACAAAAGAAAAAGAGAAGAGAGTTTAAGGACAACGGAATTTTTTTACGATATTAAATAATGGTTACGATATACGCTTGTAATACATTTCATTTGTAAGTTTTAAAGTATTTAGAAGGCGAATTTTTTTGCTTTATTAAAGCGAAGGAAGAGTATTGAAACGTTTCTTATTTTTTTTTTTTCAAGAACACAGACTGATTTCTTGTGTCAGCAATTTTTTTTCTTTTGAAAAGGAGCAGAAGAAGTAACAATAAAAACAATTGTTCTTGAAGAAAAAAATTATTGAATACATCCTGGCACATACTTCATTGAATATTTGTCTCCCTTTTCACTTTTCACTTTTAAATTTCTGTTTTTAAATATTTCAAGTACTTGTTGTCTGTTGCAAATAAAATAAAAGAAACGAAAGGAAAGGAAAAAGTTAAAAAAATGTTGGAGGAGAATTAAACATCATAAACTCGATATCCTGTAGAGTTTAAATGTTTCAATGTCTGCAATGCAACATCCTTTAGCCCCACCATTTAGTCTCTTTCTTATGCCACTGCCAGCGAAAGGATTCTGTTTTCGTTTACTGTTGCATTTTATGTTTCATTTTTATTTTTTTTATTTTCTTGCCGGCTTTCTTTACTCGACCCCTTTTGAATTGGGTTACGACTGATGATGATTTTCTTTCTATAGGGGAACTTAAAACAAGAACGCAAAAAGATGAAGAAAAATTTTTAGAAATTGTAGCAGTTTGTTGTTGAGAAGAGAAGAGAAGACAGGACAAGAGTGTTTCTTAAGAGAATTCTTTTAAAAGGAAATATTAAAGTATTAACTTGACACACAAGAGGATGTAAAATAGAAAAAAATAGAAAATAAAGGAATTTTATATTTTACAAATTTAAACGATATTTTTTTAAAAAATTTCGTTTTTGAAAGTTTTTTTTTTAATATATGTACATAGGATTATAAGTTAAAAAAAATTAAAAACTCAGTTAATCTAAAGAAATAATTTCAGCTTAAAAAAATTTGTCATCGATCGTTTTCTGTACAGAAAAATTTGTTATCGAACGTTTTTTGTACAGAAAAATTTGTTATCGAACGTTTTCTGTACAGAAAAACTTGTTATCGAACGTGTTCTGTACAGAACAATTTGTTATCGAACGTTTTCTGTACAGAAGAACTTGTTATCGAACGTTTTCTGTACCGAAGAATTTGTTATCGAACGTTTTTGTACCGAAAATTTGTTATCGAACGTTTCCTGTACAGAAAAATTTGTTATCGAACATTTTCTGTACAGAAAAACTTGTTATCGAACGTTTTCTGTACCGAAGAACTTGTTATCGAACGTTTTCTGTACCGAAGATCTTGTTATCGAACGTTTTCTGTACAGAAAAATTTGTTATCGAAAGTTTTTTGTATAGAAAAATTTGTTATCGATCGTTTCCTGTACAAAAAAAATTTGTTATGTTTTTTATCGAACGTTTCCTTTACAGCAAAATTTTTTATTGAACGTTCTCTATACAGATAAATTTGTTAATTTCAGCTTAATTTGAACTTGAATTGCTCACCTATACATTGATGTATGTTTTATTAAAATTCCTTAAAGAATACTCAAATTATGATAAAATTTGTAAAACAATCTTTTTATTCAACTGGATTTAACTAAGCATACACTGTGTTTCAATAAATAGGCCTCCATAATCAAATATAATTTGAAATTTTCGGCACTCCTTCTCATTCAATCCTTTATTGAGTGTTTAAATCGGCCATTTTGCCACTTCCACTGCCTCTAGCACAGTTACTTTATTCTCAGTAGTTATGCTTACGCACTACTCGCAAGCTCTCTCTTTCTCTTTTTTTCTTATTGAAATTGAAGATTATCCTGTTTACTGAACACTTAAACTTCATATTTCAAGTTTAAACTACAATAAGAGTTACTCCTCACACATACACACGCACACACTGACACTCATGCCATAAAAACCACGAATATGCAACCAAAAATCAAAGAACAGAAGTGGATACTCTCTTTGTTTAAAATATTAAAAAACAAACAAAAATTCGTTAGGAAAGAGAGTCTAAGACCTGATTGATTGGAAATTTATGCTGACACGGTTGTTAAACACCAACACACACACAACAGCATTAAACCAAATACTTGAACTTTGAACAGCAACAGCAACCACACAACAGCAGCAATAAAACTTAATGGTTGACACTGTTGTCATCATTGATAATAATTTTTAGGAGAACAAGTTTTTAGCAAACACCCCTTCCCTCACCCACCTCTTTGTATTTTGCATTCTAAACTACCGTTTTTATGAGAGCAGATGCAAGGGAACAATGCTTATCAATGCTGGTGATAAACAGAGGAGAAAAAAAAGAAAAAAATTGTTTTTCCCTTGATCCTTAATAAAATACAATAAAGAGCAGAACAACAAAAACAACAACAATAACAGCAACTTCATTTTGTATAAAACAAGTAGCAAAAGCAACAACTACAAACACAAATAATGAATACGGCAGGCACAACAAAAAAAGGAATTGAAGATGAGAGCGGCATTAAAAAACTTGTCGTTTTATAAGCATGTCTGAGTACTTTTTTGTTGCTGTTTTTCTCGTTACAGTCGAGCATAAAGTAGTGAAAATGCTTAAACAGTCGAGTCTAAGAAAAATGAATAGTAATTAGCAGAAAGAAAAAAAAAAAAACAAATTTTAAAGATTTCATGTAAAAGAAAGAAAATATGAGGGACAGCTAAATTTTTTTTGTCAATGAAAATTAAAATACTTGGTCGCCATAGCTAGCATTCTACTGTTGCTTAGGAAATATATTGTTTTAAGTTATTATGACATGAGAAGTAAAAAAAGTTTTAAATATTATATGTTAAGGGGCATAAAACATTTTGTTTTGTGCTTAACACTGCATTTATTTACAACGTTTCAATTTTATCTTCTACTCTCGTCCCCTCTCTCTCTCTCTCTCTCTCTCTCTCTCTCTCTCTCTTATAAAGAAGCGATAAAGACGAGTACATACTTGTAGTTCTGTAACACGACAGCGAATATGATTTTTTTTTTAGAAAATTTTTGCAATTTTTGCAACTTTTTTTTCTTCAAGTTTTGTTAAATAATATTGCGAATATGAAAAATTGTGCACTTTTTACAGTTACGATATGATAAAACAATTCCGAAGCATACATTTAGGAGTTGAAACAAGAGAGTTAGAGAGAGGCACTTGAAAACAATATATAAAGGCAAAAAAGAAAAAAAATTGCAAGCATACATTTAGGATGAACAAAGTAAAGCAAATAAATAACATAAAAGTGTAGTATTATACAGTATGGAGAGAGGCGAAAAAAAAAAGGAAATATGCCTGCATATTTTAAGCCTGATTTGAGATAATGCGGTACTCCTTTTAAGATTTTTTTGGTTATGCTGTGATAAAATATTTTCAGATTTCAAGATACAGCAGACAGAAAATGCGGCATTTTCAAAACCAAAATGTTAAAAAATTTGCTTTGTTTCTGCTTACCAATAAGCATTTTGTGAGCGTTTGTTATTGGCTTCTAATAAAATATCAATTTACCTTTTATTTAATGCCCCTATGGTGTCGTAAAAATTTTGAATACTTTGTCACGTTTACAATTGCTGTTAATCGATTCAAAAAAACAGAAATTAATATGTGCTGCTATCAGATTCTGTTTTAATTTAAAAGTTGGGAAATAATACTTTGCCAGCAGCAGCACAAAAATGTGGAAATTGATTTATGAAATTTTAAATGTTTGGTACTTTTTTTTTTAAATTTTGTACTTATTTTTGGTACCTTTTAAAAAAGTCCTTTTGAATAAATGCAATTTTAAAGAAATGAAAATATAAAATAAATTAATTGCATTATTTTGGAAGTGTTTTTGGTACTATTCTGCGGTATTTTTTTAATACTTGGTACTCTTTTGGTACTTTTGGTTAAATATGATTTTATAGCAATAAAAATTTTAAATAAATTGATTACATCATTCTGGATAATATTTTGTGGTATTTAATATTTGGTATTTTTTTTTTGGTACTTTTGGTTAAATACAATTTTTAAGCAATAATTATGAAAATAATGAAATTAAAATAAGTCAATTGCAGCATTTTAGAGACATTTTTGATACTTTTTGTGCAACTTTTTTAACTTTTGATACTTTTTTGGTACCTTTTAGAAAGGTACTTCTGGTTATATACAAGCTTTAAGCAATGCAAAATGGTAAAATAAACTGCTTAGTTTTGGAGATGTTCTCGGTACTATTTTATGGTACCTTTTTTTAACCTTCTAAAGGTACTTTTGGTTAACCACAAAATTTTCAGGGGATATTTTTGGTAATATTTTATGGTACCATTTTTTTGGTATGTTAATTTAAAGTATTTGCTTTGGTAGCTTTTTCGAAATTAAGAGAAATGAATGCGGGATTATAGTACAAACTCAAATATATTCACTTGAATGAAGAGTTACAAGATTGGTACAATTTTCAAATATTACTTTCGACTAATTTCAATTCAAAAGTGTTTATTTTTATTAAAAACTGTAATTTAGGAATTTAAAAAAATTTTAAATTAAATTTCAAATAATTTCTAGCAATTTACAGCCAACCTTTACGCTTATTTTACCATTCCCGTATTAAAATTCTACTATTCATGGTTAAACTATTGCTCACCATGTAAACGGGTAGTCTTGTTGCCAATGAATAAAAGAAACACAGAGACAGAGTGAGAGAGTGATAGAGAATGCAAAAAAAAAAAAAAAATAGTGTCTCTGAAAAGGAAATGTTCGTATGAATGAGTCCGTTTGTTCTGTCTGTCCGTCTGTCTGTCTGTGTGATGTTATTTTTTTTTATTATCCTTTTCTTAAAACCGGAACTTACCACTATGAATGAGCAAATGAATGAATGAATATACAGGGTGGTGTAGATATTTCTCGCCAGTCATTATGAATTCATGAAATGCCTCAGAAATATTAAATAAACACTACGTACCTGCAAAGAGAAAAGAACAGAAAATTGTTTTAATTTTTAATGGCAATTAAAATGAAAGAAAAAAAAAAAAATTAAATTGTAGAAAAAAAGAAAGAAAGAAAAGAAAAGAAATAAATCAACGACCTATCCCACTGGTTTTTGTTAGCTTAGAAATGAAATGAAAAAAATTATAAGAAAAGATTCAATACGAAATAATTTATTTAAAAACGATTTATTTTTGTAATTAACACTACAACGAGAGCTTGATGTTTTTGGAAAACTTTAATAAGAATTTTAATAATAGAATAAGAAATTTGGAAAAATGGGTCAAGAATCTGTTTGAATAATACTTTCGAAGACACAACTATTTTACGCATGTTAAAGTAGCATCTGTTAAAATAAATAAAAGCATTTGTAGGTGAGGGGAGATGTAATTTAAATTAAATTTTATTTTTAATTTCAACAAACTTTTTTTAAGAAGTTTTAGCTTTCCAACAGAATGGTTTAGCAAAAGTTTTATACTTTAATTGAGAGTTGTATTTCTAATATGGTTAGTTTTACTTGTATTTAGTCTCAAGAGTTTTATTTGAAGGCTACTGAAAGATCCTTTTCAAATCGAAAGATTTTTTCAAAGTATAATAATTTTATTTCTCATTGAAAAGTTTTATTTTTAAGCTTAGGAGTTTTGTTTTAGTGTCAAGAGTTTTATTTTCAATCTAAGCAGTTATATTTTGTTGACAAGAGTTTTATTTTCAAACTTGCTGATTGTATTTTAGTGCCACGAGTTTTATTTTAACGCTTAGGGGTTATATTTTTGTGTCAAGAGTTTTATTTTCAAGCCTATGAGTTTTATTTTAGTGCCACGAGTTTTATTTTGACGCTCAGGGGTTATATTTTTGTTTCAAGAGTTTTATTTTCAAGCCTATGAGTTTTATTTTAGTGGCAAGAGTTTTATTTTCAAGATTAGGAGTTTTATTTTGGTGGAAAGAGTTTTATTTTCAAACTCAGGAGATCTATTTTAGTGACAAAAGTTTTATTTTTAATCTCCGGAGTTCTTTTTAGTCACAAGAGTTTTATTTTCAAACTTGCCGCTTTTATTTAAGTGCCACGAACTTTATTTTTACGCTTAGGTGTTTCACTTTAGTGTCAAGAGTTTTATTTTCAAGCTCATGAGTTTTATTTTAGTGACAAGAGTTTTATTTTTAATCTCAGGAGTTCTATATTAGTCACAAGAATTTTATTTTTAAGCGCAGGAGTTCTATTTTAGTCACAAGAGTTTTATTTTTAAGCTCAGGAGTTCTATTTTAGTGATTAGAATTTTATTTTCAAGATTAGAATTTTTATTTTAGTGTCAAGAGTTTTATTTTTAAGCTTAGGATTTTTATTTTAGCGACAAGAGTTTTATTTTCCAGCTCAGGTGTTCTATTATAGCGTCAAGAGTATTTATTTTTTATTTTAATGTCTAGAGTTTTATTTTTAAGCTCAGGTGTTCTATTTTAGTCACAAGAGTTTTATTTTTAAGCGCAGGAGTTCTATTTTAGTCACAAGAGTTTTATTATTAAGCTCAGGAGTTCTATTTTAGTGACTAGAATTTTATTTTCAAGATTAGAATTTTTATTTTAGTGTCAAGAGTTTTATTTTTAAGCTTAGGATTTTTATTTTAGCGACAAGAGTTTTATTTTTTAATGAGAACTTTTATTTCCCAACGTAAACTTTAGTTTTAAGTTTCAGTATCTAATTTTATGACACGATAGTTTTATTTTAGAGTTATTTAGAGCCTTATTTTTTATTTTAGAGGGTTTCTTATATATGAAGGTCCGAGTTTAAGTTTTTAAAATAATATTATTCTTAAGCATTAAGAAATTTTTTTATAATATGTAGAGGTTAGTTTTAAACGCTACAAATTAAATATTTTTAACTCGAGAGCTATTTCACTTGTCTAGAAATGAGGAAAATCTGCATTTTGGTACAACAAATGTAATATTCTCTACTTAGTTTTGCTTTTTTCATATGATTTGTTATTACTATCTGTCTAAATATTTATTCTTCTGTTTATTTGAAGAATTTATTAACGCCTTCATAGGCAGACCAACTAAAAACTTTCGATTAACATTTCGAGAGCATAGACATGGTTTGGTAGATTTCATCAATTATTTTTAACAAGTTGATCGTGGTTAAAAGAAGAAATTCAGTTTCTAATATGATTTATAACGCGTAACAAGTGAAAAGAAAATACGGCTAAGAACGAAAAAGAAATAAATTGAAAATGAATTTCAAACTATTGGTGCTAAAAGGTGTTTAAAAAATGTATAAACAATTAAGGAAAATTAATATTTTTTTTTATAATCGAACGGTTAATGTTGCTAAAATTGTGATTTTCATGTGTTTGAAAAGATAATTTCTAATAAAGGAAGGAGAGGAGACCAATCAAATGTCCCATGCCTATTGAAAAACGCCTAAGCCATCAATATTCTCTATAGAAAGTCTTTATCTTGTACAGACTTCTTGGCTTCTTCCAGTCCACTCCTGGTTTCTGGTTCTTCCTAGTCCCGTATTATTTCCATGTTTAGAGCCATCCCTGTGGTATTAAGTACTTAAGGGAATCTGCACAATGGAATACTTTGACAAAAAAAAGTTGGTTTGGTATCAAGTTGGCATATTTGGCCACCAATGATAGTCTAGGGACAAAACTCCAGAAGTGTGTCGTTAATTTTGTTATTTCATGAATTTTTTTTATTTATTTAAAGTTGTGAGTTTTATTTCTCATTTAAGAGTTTTTTGTTGTTTTTAAATCAAAGAGTTTTTTTTTAAGTTAAGTTCGTTTTTAATTCATGAGTTTTATTTCTAAATAAAGGAGTTTGATTTTTACGAAAGAGTTTTATTTTTGTTTCTTTACTTAGGAGTTTTGTTCTTTATTGCTTTGTTTTTTTTTTTTTTTTGCTTTATTGTTTACTAATGAGTTTTATTTTTATAATAAGTAGCCATTTTTTACTTAGGAGTTTTAGTTATGAGGTTGTATTTTTGATTAAGATGTTTTATTGTTAAGTTTGTAAGTTTTGATCTTCACTTAGGAGTTTTGTTTTTTTAATTTAGGAGTTTTATTTTCTATTTAAGGGCTTTATTTTTTTTATTTATTTTTTATTTAAGGAGCTCTAATCTTTACTTAAAAGTTTTATTTTTATGCTAAAGAGTTTTATTCTTTATTAAGGTTTTTTATTTTTAAATTAAGGAGTTTTATTCTTTACTTCAGAGTTTTATTTTTATGTTAAAGAGTTCTATTCATTACTTAAGAGTTTTATTTTTTTGTTAAAGAGTTTTATTCTTTACTTAAGAGTTTTATTTTTGTATTAAAGAGTTTTATTTTTATGTTAAAGAGTTTAATTATTTCTCCAGGAGTTTTATTTTTAAATGAGGGAGTTTTATTTTTTGTTAAAAAGTTTTATATTTTATTTAAGGAGCTCTAATCTTTACTTAAGAGTTTTATTTTTATGCTAAAGAGTTTTATTCTTTATTAAGGTTTTTTATTTTTAAATTAAGGAGTTTTATTCTTTACTTAAGAGTTTTATTTTTATGTTAAAGAGTTTTATTCATTACTTAAGAGTTTTATTTTTATGTTAAAGAGTTTTATTCTTTACTTAAGAGTTTTATTTTTATGTTAAAGAGTTTTATTTTTATGTTAAAGAGTTTAATTATTTCTCCAGGAGTTTTATTTTTAAATGGGGGAGTTTTATTTTTTGTTAAAGTTTTTTTTATGTTAAAGAGTTTTTGTCTTTATTGAGGAGTTTTATTTTTAAACTAAGAAGTTTTATTCTTTACTTAAGAGTTTTATTTTTATGTTAAAGAGTTTTTGTCTTTATTCAGGAGTTTCATTTTTAAATGAGGGAGTTTTATTTTTTGTTAAAGAGTTTTATTATCAAGTTAGGAGCACTATTCTTTACTAAGGAGTTTTATTTTTATGTTAAAGAGTTTTATTCTTTATTCAGGAGTTTTATTTTCAACTTAAGGAGTTTTATTCTTTACTCAAGAGTTTTATATTTGTATGAATTTCTTAGATTTAAATTCGGGAGTTCAATTTCTTATTTCAAAAGTTTTATTTTAAAGTTTCACAGCTTTTTTCAAGACTTAGAGCTTTATATTTTAAATCTTTGAAGTTTAAGAGTTAAATTTTTTTTTACAAAAAATCAAGAGTAAAAAAAAAACTAAAAATTAAACTCGTGATTTAAAAAGTACAACTATTTGTCAACTCTTTGTAATATTCAATTCATTTATATATTTCGATACACCTTTTCAATTGTTGTTATTGTTGTTATTTATTTCGCAGTCCTTTTATTGATGAGTATGGCAACTGCAGTACAATTTAATTGGAATACTTTGAATGCCACAAACAAATCCTTGGATGGACTCAATCAAAATCAAATTACATTAAACCCAATCAAAGATGACCATTATGATGACGATGCTAATCATAATGTTGTTAATGATGGTAATGCAATTATCGATAACAACGATGACCCAATTATGACATGGAAAATACAACAAAATCAGGAAAAAAAGCATGAGTTGGTGTTTAAAGAAAAGCTAAAATCACTTTTGAAAGTAGCTAAAACAACAACAATACCCACAACAAACTTATCGATAAATAATAAGAAAAATGAAAAAGTTACAAGTACGAGTACTACTAGTCATCATCTGCAACAAGAACGATTGCCACTCAATTTCAATAATGAAAATAAATGCCAACATTTCGTCAACAACAATGCTGATGAGCCAGAGCCACAGCCAAATGAAACTAATCACGATAATGAGACTGCTGCTGCTGCTACTGATACTGCTGATGTCCAATTGAACAACAAATTAAAGAACGATTTTAAACACACTGAAGATGATGAAACGAAGAAGGGGGAGGGGGACAAATCGATAACAGCCAACACAACAGCAATATTTAATGACAACGAATATGAAACACAAGAAAATGTAGGGCAGCAACCATTAAATGCTTTCAAAAATCTACAGACAAAGGAGAGAGAGAAGGAGGGGCAGTTAAGGCCTGAAGAAAGCGGGAGAGAAGCAGAAAATGTGAATAATTTTAAAGGAGAATATCAAACGAAATATTATGCAGCATCTGTGTATAGTTTAAGCAATACAGCATTCCTACTTGGCCAATTGCCACAATTACAACTGCAGCCACAACAGTTGCAATTATTTCCACAGCAACAGCAACAGCAAATACAACAACCGACGGCAACATCATCTTCAACATTATTGCCGCCACAAGAGTATCATCATTTGGCCGATTATCGTTTTCTCTTCAATCCCGAACGTCATACTGAATTCTTTCTACACACTTTATCTACAATGGCCAACAACCGCCACCTACAACAACAACGACAACAACAACGCACTTACAATGCATCAGACGCAGATGAAATGGCAGAAGCGATAACAACAACAGAAGAAGCGTCATACGGCACTACTTCCTTGCCATCCAACAACATTAACGACAACAACAACGACTCCGATAACGATAACGAGTTGAATGAAAATGATGATGAGAATGGGTTGGGAATGGCGATGAATTTAACAAATGCCCGCTTCTTAAATGTTGTCACCGATACAATAGGCGCTGCATTTGGTGTGAATACCCGGCCTGTTGCTGGCATTCAAGGTATAAACACAGAAGAAATTGAATTGTATAATGGCATGTCATTAAGACAATCAAGGTTTAATCCTTTCAATCCTTGCAGGTGAGTAGATAAACCCACACACACACACACACACACACACATACAAACAATAGCCATTCATACATAAAACATAAGGCATTAGAAATAAGGAAATATTTTTAGGGAGATAGAGAGAGAGAGAGCGAAAGAGAGAGACATGCACACACACACAGAGGCTCAGACACAGTGAAAGAGAGAAAAACCAGCATTAAAGTGCCTAGCATTTGTAGCAGCAAGAGAATATATAAAAAGAAAAATTCTTTTAAGTACTCAAGCTGTTGTCGTTGTTGCCATAGTTGCAAATTGCATTCGTTAAACATTCTTGTGGTAAAAATCGAGAAACAAAAAACACAAAAAAAGAAAAAGAAGGAAAAAGAAGAAGAAAGCATTTTACACTTGATTTGCCTTTCAAATTGACACATTTTTACATCATCATTCAGAAATATGCAGGTCCTTACTGCAATGTTTACGGCATAAATAAATCATATGACCAGAGAAGATGTGTTGCAACTACTTTTTCTTCTTCTCTTTCAACAACAACAATAGCAACAACGTACATGAAAGTCTTTTAGGAATTTAAAAAATTTATGAGAATTTAAAATTTCTTCTGCCATAAAATGCTTTTAATTTAATTAATTATTTAAAGTATTCAGAAGAATTATCGAATATTTCTTCATATTACACAATCAGAAATAAAAATTTTGTAAAAAAATATTTAAAAAAAAAATTAAAAAATTTGGAGAAAAGTTAGATTTTAGGCTAATAAAAGCGAATAATTTTCTATAGAAAATCTTTTGTTATCGAACAATTTTCTATAAAAATTTTTGTTATCAAATAATATTCTGTAAAAAATTTTTGTTATCGATAAATTTTTTATAAAAATTTTTGTTATCGATAAATTTTTTATAAAAATTTTTGTTATCGAATAAATTTTTGTAAAAATTTTGTTATTAAAAAATTTTCGATAGAAAATATTTTGTTATCGAACAATTTTCTATAGAAAATCTTTTGTTATCGAACAATTTTCTATAGAAAATCGTTTGTCATCGAATAACTTTCTATAGAAAATCTTTTGTTATCGAATAAATCTCTATAGAAAATCTTTTGTTATCGAACAATTTTCTATAGAAAATTTTTTGTTATCAAATAAATCTCTATAGAAAATCTTTTGTTAACGAACAATTTTCTTTAGAAAATCTTTTGTTATCGAATAAATCTCTATAGAAAATCTTTTGTTATCAAATAAATCTCTATAGAAAATCTTTTGTTAACGAACAATTTTCTTTAGAAAATCTTTTGTTATCGAATAAATCTCTATAGAAAATCTGTTGTTATCGAATAATTCTCTATAGAAAATCTTTTGTTATCGAATAATTCTCTATAGAAAATCTTTTGTTATAGAATAATTCTCTATAGAAAATCTTTTGTTATCAAATAATTCTCTATAGAAATTTTTTTGTTATCGAAAAAATCATTTCCATTAACAAATTTTTTGTTATCGAACAATTTTCTATATAAACATTTTTATTAAATTTTCTTTTTATTACAGAATTTTAATCCATGGCTGGCTTGGCGGCTCAAATGCCGGTATCTACAATACTCTAGTGCCGGAGTACTTTAAACTACAGGATGGTTCCTATAACATCATCACCGTGGATTGGGGCAAAGCTGCTATAGCCGACTACATAACGGCCAGTTATAGAGTGAAATCCGTGGGAATGGTTGTAGCAAAGTTTATCGATTTTCTTCACCGAGAAACTGGAATACCGTTTGAGAATATCCATGTAATCGGTTTCAGCATGGGGGCTCATATAGCCGGCATTGCTGGTAAATTTGTACAAACCGGCCGCTTACCAGTCATTTATGGTTTGGATCCTGCGCTGCCTCTTTTTCGCTACGAAAATGTAAACGAAAGACTTGACATTAGGGATGCCAATTATGTGGAAGTCATACACACCAGTGTGGGTTCCTATGGTTATGATCATCCATTGGGTCATGTGGATTTCTACATTAATTATGGTTACAATCAACCAGGATGCTTTTTCAATGAATGTTCCCACTTTCGGGCTTTTCAAGTTTATGCTGAAAGCCTAAGCAACGAATTGTTGGAGGGTGTGGAATGCTTTGCAGAACTATGGCTAGACATGATTAAATTTAAGAGATGTATGAAGGAAATGGGCAAGATGTTAAGCATTGGTGTGGAGGGTTTAACACGTGGGCAAATGTCCAGCAGAAGGGGTGTTTATTTTGTGAACACAAACGCCCAGCCACCCTATCGAATGGGATGAAGTGTGGCAAGATGGAATACGGAAGAAAGAAAGGAAAGAATATTAAAACTAAACAAAATGATTTATTACTTAAAAAAATTTTTTGGTTTTATTGTTATTCGCTGATTTTGTTTTGATATTAATGCACGAAATGTTTAGTGACGATAAATTTAATAGAGTTGACGTTTGATTTTATTTTAAAAGTTTTTCATTGGGAAATTACGCAAAAAAACACGAGCCATAGAAAGTTGTTCGATAACAAATTGCTACGGACCAATTTATTGGATTGGATTATCCAAGTTATTGGATAACAAATTTTTCGAAAATTTTTGTTGCAAATTTTTGAACAATTTTCTATAGAAAATTTGTGTTATCGAATAATTTTTTTAAAATTTTATTATCGAATAATTTTCTACAGAAAAATTTTGTTATTTTGTCAATTTTCTATAGAAAAATTTTGTTATCGGACAATTTTCTATAGAAAAATTTTGTTCTCGAACAATTTTCTATAGAAAATATTTGTTATCGAACAATTTTTATAGAAAATATTTGTTATCGCATAATTTTCCATAGAAAATATTTGTTATCGAACAATTTTCTATAGAAAATAATTGATATCGAACAATTTTCTATAGGAAATTGTTGTTATCGAACAATTTTTTATTGAAAATATTTGTTATCGAACAATTTTCTATAGGAAATTGTTGTTATCGAACAATTTTTTTTTGAAAATATTTGTTATCGAACAATTTTCAATAGAAAATATTTGTTGTTGAACAATTTTCAATATAAAATAATTGTTATCGAACAATTCTCTATAGGAAATTGTTGTTATCGAATAATTTTTTATTGAAAATATTTGTTATCGAACAATTTTCAATAGAAAACATTTGTTGTCGAACAATTTTCAGTAGAAAATATTTGTTATCGAACAATTTTCTATAACAAAATTTTTGTTATCTAACATTTTTCTATACAAAATTTTTGTTATCGAATGATTTTCTTTAGAAATTTTTTTATTTGATTTGAGACACAGGTATTTGTACAACAAATTAAAAGCAATAAAGCAAATTAAAGTTTTTTTTATCGAGTTAATTAATTTTTAAAATTTATTGTAACACATTTTTATTGGATAAATATGTACGTTAGTATTATGGTTTTTGTTTTATTTAAATTTGTATGCCTCATATATGAGTATTGTTTTATTTAAAAAGTCATTTCAATGAAAAACTTTATTCTTCTTTCAATTCTGGTTTGTTGTAATTGTTGTAGTATTTCTTTTTTTTATTATTTTTCATAATAATATTTTTTTCTATGTTTATTTGTTGGATTTTTTTTTTGCTTTTTTGAGAAGCATTTTACACATGACAGCCTTTTTTAATTTTGAACATTTTCATGTTGTTTCAACAGTTCTTTTTCTAGATTTGTGTGTTTTTCATGTGTTCATACAATATTTCAGTTGTTGTCGTTGTTGTTTTTGTTAATGCTGCTGCTGATCTTGTTGTTGTAAAGTAAACAAAGAATAAAAAAAATCTTAAAAATATGTACTTGTAAAAAAGAGCGTAAAAAAATGAATAACAAAAGAGGGAGAGGCAATATGAATTTAAAAATTCAGACAAAAAATATTTATTCAACAAATATGTATGTGTACGTGTGTGAAAGTATGTGTGTGTATGTATGTATGTGTTATAGAGAGAGTGTTTAACTGACATATGTTGGAATCTATTAAATGTCTTTTATGTTAATATGTTAAGTAAGTTTTATGTTTGTAGTCGTAGTTGTAGTGATGTCTGCACTTGGAAAAAACATTAAAAAAATATTTTTTTAAGACTAAAATCTTATTGGAATTATAAGGCCAAGTATAGTTAAAAATTTGCCTAAAATGCTGCAACAATTTCAATAAAAAACATACATTTTGAAACTGCATAACTCAATTAGAATTTCTTTCAATGTAACCTACGTACGTGTAGTGTGTACACAACAATAAACATTTACACAACACAAATACAAACACAAATGCGAATACAATTTCATATATGCGAACGATTACATGTATGTATGTACATGCTTATACAAATAAAAACCCCCGAAAAAAACACACAACAAGAGAGAGAGAGAGAGAAAGAAAACAAACCTTTAAAATGCAGTCATATTTACAATAACAATAACTGGCATATACTGCATATGCAAACACATAATAGCCAACATGTTAACAAATTCATATACTCACTGCCTTTGCTCTTTCTCTTACTCTCTCTCTCTCTCTCTCGCTCTCTATGTCCCTAACCTGTCTCGTGAAATCTACACAAAGCATTGGCATATTCTATACGATGACTACACATACAACGCACAATAATATAACTGTTGTTATACGAGTGGATTAGGTTCAGTATGAATACTAATTATGTATGCGAGTAGGCGAATAGGTGTGCATTTCTGTGTGTTCGTGTGCGTATGTATATGTGTGCCTTAGTGTAGGATGAATAAATATAAACATTGAAGTGGCAACGAATGTACCCCATTCGTTTACGAGTATATGTGTGCAGCACGAGTGTATTTCACATTTTAAAGCTTTTGTTTGTTTGCCTATACATTCATAAAGCGTATGTGCATGTGTGTGTGTGTGGAATTCTCTATTTTTCTCAAACTAAACTAGTATGTGTATGTCAGTAGTGTAAATGGGAGAATATTTTTTTTGTTTTTTTTTTACTTTCTGACTGTTGTGTGTGTGTGTGTTGCCATTGTAAAGAAATGATCTTTTTTTCACGTTTTTTTTCCTCATACACGTCTTTTGCTGACATTTAAAAAAAAAAAAAGTAAAAAAATTGCGGGAAAAAAGAGAATCCTACTCATTTCCTCATTATGATTTGAGTTTTTTAATTATAATTTTTCATTTTTTTCCGCGAAAAATACAAGAAAAATAGTAGAATAGTAATAAAGGAAATAGAAAAAAAAAAAAAAATTAAAAAATTGTTTTCGTAAGTAAAGTGCAATTGAATCAAGAGAGAGGGTTTTAACTCAAGGAGAAGTTTAACTGAAGAAATGCTATTTAATTTGGTAGGGATTCCCAACTATGATTTGATGCAACAAAGTTATTAAAGCTGCAATTCTGTTGTAGGTCCTGAAAACGTGGACGATGAATTGTTTAATACCGGAGGTGACGAGCTGGTAGACTGCACGCATCAGATTAGTTGAAAAACATGGCGAGAAGAAAATATGCACAACAAAGTGTTAAGTGTCCTGTTCTAAAAAAGGTGACCCCACGATATGCGCCTATTACGGAGGTAAAAGCCTTCTCTCTATTGCATATAAGGTTCTTACCAGCGTATTGTTTGAACGAGTGAAGTCACTCGCCAAAACATTTAATGAACCGGATCAGTGCGGCCACAGGCCTGGCAAATCCACAATTGACCAGATTAGTTCAAATCCAGGAGAAGACCCACGAAAAGCAAGTCGACACACACTATTATGTTGCCGACTGTAAGGTAGCTTTCGATAGCCTTAAAAGAAATTGTGTTTTTGACTCAATGTCTGAGCTTGGCAAAGCTGAGAAGATGTCGAGAAACTCCTGTTACTCCGCCAAGGTAGGAATGAACCTCTCCGAACCTTTAATCAACGTGCAATGTTTCAGCGGGGCGATCACTTTTCAAGCGATCTCTTTAACATCGTTATGAAAAGTCTTCTGTGGAAGGCGGAAGTGCATCGCAATAGTTTGCTTGCATATGCATTGACACCATTGGGAGTACCGAGCAAGATGTTACTGCTGCCTTTAGCACTATTGAACGGCAGTCTACCAGAAACGAGGCAAAACTAATGAATATTGTTGACGAGTAGGAATTTACGGCGTAACATATCCCAAATCACGGCCGATAACTATACTGTCGATGTTGTCCATGAATTTGTTTATCGTGGCCCTGCCGTTACCAGCAAAAATATTGACAAACCAAATTTACTGATAACTTCAAACATTTAAGAATAATTAATAATTTAAAATATCTAAAGGAATTTATCGATAACTAAAAATTTCTATCTTTAACTCAAAATTTAAAAAAAGAAATTATGGAAAATATAAGTATCGATTGCTGAAATATTTCACATAAAAAATTTATCGATAAATTTATTTTTCTAGGGAAAATTTATGGATAAAGAAATCATCTTACAAAGACAATTTATCGATAAATTAAATGTACTATAGAAAATTTATCGATAAAATAAATATTTCGAAAAATACGTTATAAATAGTTAACAACAATATTATTATCGATCAGAAATGTCAATAACAAGAAATTTCTGATTTTTTTTTGATAATAAATAAATAACATGAATAGGAAAATTTCTTTTTTAAATTTATCGATAACAAAAATTTTTTTGTTGAAAATTTTGTTTGTAAACCTTTCGATAACAAAGAATTTTATTTTATTTAATTATTTTATTTTAATTTTCTAAAGAAAATTTTCGATAACAATTATTTATTGTAGAGGAATTTTTTATAATTTGAATTGGTAATTTTTGATAACAAAGTTTAGTTTATTTTTTTTTTTATTTTTCGATAATAAAATAAATTTAAAATACATTTTTTTTTCTAAAATTAAGATATTTTCTTTAATTTATTTTGTGTTCTTTTAAGGACGGTGTGGTGACCTCTGCACTGTGTTGAGGGTTTAAATATTTAAAATCTTCAATGTTCATTGTATTTTGAAATTTTTATAAACTCTTGCTAGTTTTAATTTCATGTATATTTGTTGTTGTTGTTGTTGTTATTGCATATACAGTAACCTATTTCTGAATTATAAAAGAGAAATTCATTCCCCGTTTTTCATACATTTTTCTTGTGAATGGAAAAATGGTTGAGAGGAGTAGGCATTTGAATGCAAGGATTTGTTTAAAGTTTTGCTTTCTTTTTCGACATTTTGTTTTTGTCATTAAAGCAACGGCTTTTATGACACTCCTAGACGTATGAGTGATTTTAATTACAAAAACCATGTTTACCATGTGTTTTGTACGAGGGAAATGGGTTTTAAGTATTATGAAGGGAAGTAATTCTGAGAATATAAAAATTTTATACAAAGTTTTGCAGAAATATGCCACATTAAAGAGGGCCAAGAACTTTTCTAATGAAATGTTAATGTGGTGAAGAAAAATTTGATGGAAATTTTGTAAATAAGGGGAAATGGCATGAACAGTTTAGAATAGATGAAGAAATTTAAGTTAAGTTATAAAAACTTCATCAAAGTATCATAAAACAAAATTAAAAAAAATTGTTTTTTGATAAAATATTCGTAATTTATTGAGGTTTTTTCAAAACTTTTACTTAAGAAGTGTTGTAAATATATCCCAACTCTTAAAGCTTGATTTGAAAGCTCTAATTTAAGCCATAAACGATTTGTAATGTAAAAACTTTTAATGTTATTGAGTTTTTAAAGAAATAAGCCATTAATTAATATTAATCATACGCCTGTGGTAACAGCATTTTTTTAATTTTAAAATTCAATGGAAACCATAGAAATTTATTCAGAATTTCTTTAAGGTTTGTTGCAGAGCAGGAAACAGGCTTAAACTTACCATCGAATGGCTTCCAAATAGTTCATGATTTCCGTGAAAGATTTCGTTTAAAAGTTTGAACAATTTTTAATTCTATTTTTTATTCTTTTTCACTTATTGTTTTTAATTTATTTTTTTTTTGGTTTTGTTATTGAGCTCTCTATTAAACAAATTATCTCATACACACTTGTTTTTAACACCACGTCCGTTTTAAAAATGACTGATAATTTGTTTTCAAATTCAATACCCCTTTTCTTATGCTTTTTTTTTCCTTCAATTTCTCAATTCTAGTCTGAGGGAGAGAGGTTCGAAAGCAAATTTCTACTGAAAAAAAGACGAAAAAATGGGAATATTGACGAGCGCATAAATAATGGCTGGAATAAAAGAAGCCATTGAAATGTTGCAAAATGTAAAGAATAACGAAATAAATACAGAAAATAAAAGAAAGAAAAATATACACAGAAACTAAACAACTAAAATACAATAAAAATAAATGGAAAGTAGCAGCAGTTAAAACGTGGCAAAAACTATAGAAGAGAAGGTAAAAAGTAAATTTCAAAAAATATCTTAAAACGAAACTTATACACAACAAACCCCAACAGACGGTGAATTCCAATGAAACCAATGCAAAAAAGAAAAACAATTCTTTAAAGGGTGGCTTACACTTGCCATCAAAAGAGCTTTTAATGCTGCACTTTAACCGTTTCAGCCACCATACCCCTTATAAGAGTTTACTTTTTGTCTTTAATGTTGCTAGAAGAATTATAAAAAAAAAATCCGTAAAAATACCAAGAAAACTTGCACCCAAGTATTGTACACTGCATGTTTGATTAAACGTTTAGTGAAGTGTATACGAGGGTCAGCCTTTGGTTTTTCTTAAAGATTTTATGGTTTTCATAGAAAAAACTTAAAGAAATTGGTTTAATCACTATAAAATGTTATAGTAAATTAATCGATAACACAAAAATTGTCAGTAGAATACAACGATAACGTAATTTATTATAGAATATAAGCCGATAACAATAATTGCCGTAGTAAAAATTTTCTGAAGAAAATTGTTCCATAACAAAAACCTCCTAAAGAATATTGTTCGATAACAAACGTTTCTATAGAAAATTTTTCGATAATAAAAATTTCGTAAAGAATATTGTTCGATAACAAAAATGTCCTAAAAAAATTGTTCGATAACAAAAATTTCCTAAAGAAAATTGTTCGATAACAAAAAGTTTTTATAGAAAATTGTTCGATAACAAAAAGTTTGTATAGAAAAAGTTTGAACAAAAAGTTTCTATTCAAAAAATTTTTCGATAACAAAAATTTTCTATTAAAAATATTATTCGATAACAAAAATTTTCTAAAGAATATTGTTCAATAACAAAAAATTTCAAAAGAATATTGTTCGATAACAAAAAGTTTCGGTAACAAAGATTGTTCGATAACAAAAGTCTGTATACAAAATTTTTCAATAACAAAAGTTTTCTGTTCATAAACTATTCGATAACAAAAATTTTCTAAAGAAAACTATTCGATAACAAAAATTTTCTAAAGAAAATTGTTCGATAACAAAAGTTTTCTAAAGAACATTTTTCGATAACAAAAAGCTTATATAGAAAAAATTGTTCGATAACAAAAAATTGTCTATGGAAAAATTATTCGATAACAAAAATTTCTAAAAAATTGTTGGAAAACAAAATGTTTCTATAGAAAATTTTTCGATAACAAAAATTTTTTGATAATAAAAATTTTCTATGGAAAAAAATATTCGATAACAAAAATTTTCTAAAGAAAACTATTCGATAACAAAAATTTTCTAAAGAAAATTGTTCGATAACAAAAGTTTTCTAAAGAAAATTTTTCGATAACAAAAGTTTTCTAAAGATAATTTTTCGATAACAAAAGTTTTCTAAAGAAAATTTTTCGATAACAAAAGTTTTCTAAAGAAAATTTTTCGATAACAAAAAGCTTATATAGAAAAAATTGATCGATAACAAAAATTTTCTATGGAAAAAATTATTGATAACAAAAATTTCTAAAAAAAATTGTTGGAAAACAAAATGTTTCTATAGAAAATTTTTCAATAACAAAAATTTTTTGATAATAAAAATTTTCTATGGAAAAAAATATTTGATAACAAAAATTTTCTAAAGAAAATTGTTCGATAACAAAAAGTTCCTATACAAACTTTTTCGATAACAAAAATTTTCTATGGAAAATATTATTCGATAACAAAATTTTTCTATACAAAAAATTATTCGATAATTTATTTTCTTTTGTTCCTAAACAACACAACCCCCGTAAGCAAATTAGCAATGGCAAATAACAATCCATGCAATTCAATCTTTATTATGAAAGAAAAGAAAAAGAAAATAAAAAGGGGAAAAGAAAAAGTGAAAATCATTCAAAGTCTTTATGCTTTAACAATTGGTACTGAAAAGCCAATTGAAATAAAATTAAAAACAAGAAAAACTGATTTTCTTTAGCAATTTTTTAAATTTTCTTTTTTTGTTGAAATATTTTAAACAAATAAGAACAAGAACTTGAGTAAACATTAAAAAGTTTAGCTTTTTGAAAAAAAATTTTTTTTTGTTTTATGTTCAGCGTTTATCACAATAAAAAAAAATTTTTTTTCAAAGAAATAAGCCTGAGCCGCTCATATAAGTTTTTGACTGTTGAAATTGGGTCAACAGCAGCTTAAAAAAGAGGAGAGGGGGAGGAAGAGAATGGCATTTAAAGGTTTTTGGAATTTTCTTTTGTATTTATCAACTAAATTTCGCAGGAAAAAAAAATCATAAATCATGGTGCACATAAAAGATTATCAACCGTATTCAGGCACATGAACATGAAATTCAATTACAAAACGCTGAAAAGAAGAATTTTTTTCTTTTTGAGGACTTAATACCGAATTAAAAACAAAAAAAAAAAAATTCAGGGATTACAAGAATTGATAATAAAGAAACTATTATAGGCTTTGTGTGTTGACATAAAGCCGCATAGGAAACAAATTTTTGAATTGAAAAAAAAGAAGCTTTTTTCTCCCTAACAAAGTGTAATTAAAAGATTTGAATTTTTGGTATGTTTTTTAAACAAAAATGTTTCACAGAAATGTTTCGATAACTTAAAATTACTGCAGACAAATAAATGATAAAATGTATGTATGTATGACATATCGATAACTTCTACTATCGATAGAAAAGGTATCGTTAATTTGACTTTTCTACGTTTAATATTACGATAACCTAAATTTTTTACTAAAAATTAATCGATAATTTGAATAAACCAATTATAATATATATATAATATGCCGCCGTAGTCTAGTAGGTATGTAGTAGAGGTGTGCACAAGACATTCTGCTAGCTTACCCTTCACCGAATGCAATACTGTATTGTACTCTTTTCTGTTGCTCTTGATTTTACGAGTGCACTGAAATGTGTATTTCTCATTTATTCAATGTATACAACAGCACTCGTTTGTCTGTGAAGTAACGGAACTATGCTTTGTGTTGTAAGAGCATATTTTACTACTGAAGCTACATTTTCAGTATTGCCATATTGAAAAATATGTGTACATAAGTGTTTCTATACATTCTTTGCTTTCGCCATAAATTCATAAAAAAGGTTTTTCCCCGAAATAAAAAGTTTAAAAAAGTTACTGGCAATGGTGGCGTCGAATACGACGAAGATGTTCGGTTCCCGAGAGAAAAACATTCGGATCTTTCTTATTCATTGTTGTTAAAAAACAAAAACAAACAACAACAAATGCACGTTGTGACACTATGAAGAGTACAATAATTTTGTTGCACTCTTCACACAACTATCTTTTATACTGTTGTACAATGGTTTACGAGTTCATAAGTTCACACTTATTTGTATTTGCAGCTACAATCAATATTCGGTCTTGGGAAAAATGCAATACTGTGCAATTTTATATGTCTTGTGCACACCTCTAGTATGTAGTGTGTTAGCTTATTAGATGAGGTTCAAAACTCAGTTCAGACATTTCCAATAAAACGAAGATTGTAAAAATCATTCCTACGACGACTTCCTCTCAGTCGTGTTCTGGCAAAAACTCTGGGAATAAGAAAAATCGCCATGAAAATTTTCTCAAATATCTGTCATACGAAGACAACGTTAAACTGTAGGTCTCATCATGAATAAAATTAACACATACGGCATGGGTGATGTGAGAAGCTAGGTCGTAATCCTGCATAAAATTTTTATACTCGTAATAACCAATGAAGTGAGTGAAGTAAGTAGTGTCCAGATCTAACAGTGAGATGATTAAGATTCTTATGGTACCTTCGTTTTCAATGGCTTGAGACATTGCGTAAGCCCGGTTCATACTCTCTCTCTCTCTCTCTCTCTGTATTGCGTGGTTCAACACCTGTGTTCTTGATATTGTTATAAAATGCAACTCTGGAGCAAGTTTTTGGTTAACCTAGCGAACCCAATACGCAACCCAAACATTTTAACAGAGACTATTTTAGTTTTGACACAGTAAAACTGGACATTAACAGAGCACTGTTAACTATTTAACACTGTCCATATGAAAGGACTTATTTTCTTACGAACTAATTACGGGATATAGACAAAGGCCAAAGGGCTGTTAATATAACATTGGCAAAGCAGTTGCATGTATTTAAAAAAAGGTCTTTGAAATAAAAAAATTAAACAGAACTGTTTCAAACACAATGAACTGTTTCTATATGGCACTATAAACAAATGGCTGGTTTTGAAACTTCCATTTAGATTTTGAAATTAAAAATAAAAGCATGAGGGGAAATGTACGTATGTATACTCACAACATTTTTATTTTGTCTGCTTCATGCACATGTTAATCAATATTTACCTGCAAGCAAAATAAAGAAGAGAGAGAATTTTAAATTAATAAAAACATATTTTTAAATAAAATTAAATAATTTTTAAAATAAAATACAAAAATAAAACTTATTTATATGGCCTCAGGGCATATGTGCATATGTTGGAATTTGAAAACAACAAGCCGTAAAGCAACGCCTTTTCGAACAGTCACTTTTGTTATTAACAGAAAAAATTCTAATGTTAACAGAGCAATGTTAACTATTTAACAGTGGCAATAGGTAGATTAGTCTTTTACTTCGTCCATTATTACAGGCTATTGGCATAAAATTTAATTTTTATTCTGGATTATTATTATTGGTGAATAAATTGTGAAAGAAATGGCATGGAATGATTGGCTGGGGATAGAGCGGGCACTCTAGTTTCTACTACCACGTATCGGAAGAGTCCCTCTAAACTACCATCTGCATATAGTCGGGTAGGTGTAGTATGCTCCATATCTTCCAAATTTGCCCACCTAATCTTTTAGAAACATGTAATGTTTTAACATAAAAGTTCTGACATTATGTTCTGAAATTATGTGGAATAATCCATTGCTGGTACCAGTATATATATAGAAGGAACTCTTTGCTACAATTTAAACCTGTTGGGATATATATATATATTCCTGGACCCGATGTCCTATAAACATGTGAAAAGTTGTACAACTATAAATTGTTGCTTCTGTTAAACAGTTAACAGTGGTCTGTTAATAACAAAATTTGGCTCTGTTAACA
Organism: Sarcophaga caerulescens; assembly: GCA_927399465.1. Taxonomy (NCBI): domain Eukaryota; kingdom Metazoa; phylum Arthropoda; class Insecta; order Diptera; family Sarcophagidae; genus Sarcophaga; species Sarcophaga caerulescens. The sequence goes on along the minus strand of OV656872.1, from coordinate 99,698,597 downwards.
CTAAAAGTGGCACTGCTAAAGATATAGGTTTGCGTCTTTGGTTTTTAATTTCGAAATGAATAATGATGTTAAATTTAAAAGGAGACCAGCAAGCATAGATTAAAACTGAAATTTTTATTTTTGCCCAAGAGATTATTGAGACTTTGAAATAAAACACTTTCTGTAAATACTTTTCAAAATTCCTTAAACTCTCTGGGTGGTGACCTTTTCAATGAAACTCTTTTCAATTATTTATGATTTCAAGAGGTTATACAAGCATTGCCAACCATTAACACTTTTTATTGCAATGCTTAAAAATGAATTTTCTATTGCAAAAAAATGTTGACTAAACAAGTCGTCAATAGTTTAAATGAGAAACTTCTTGGGGAATTAAGAACGATATTAAAAAATTAAATATTAACTAAAGAAAAGACCTGAGAGGATTATTAAGAATTCAAAAATATATTAACACAGATCTTTAAAGAGCTTTAAACAAGTGTCAAAGTTCATTGACCTTAAACAAGTGATGATTTACTATTCTAATGTGTCCTTCAAGTTAAAAGTTTTATACGCAAAACTTCTTTCCCTTGTCTTTCTACAAACAAAAATTCCATTCTTCAGATTTAGAAACACTTTTTTATTGCACTGTCATTTTTATAATAAAATTTAAAAACTTGACTTAATAACTCTTCAATTTAAAAACAATTTTCATTCTTTCTCTCTTGTTTATTCGCTTTTTTTAATTTTCATTACAATAGTGGCGCTGAAAAGTATGCAAAACATTTTCAGTTCAACAGAAAAACTGTTTCAATTAAAATTGTTTAATGCGGAGAGAGAGAGAGAGAGAGAGAGGGAGAGAGAGAGAGGGAGGGCAATTAAAAAAGAAAAACGATTGAAACACTTTACAAATACCTCTGTAAAGAAAAAATAAAGAAAAATGAAAAGAGTTTTTTCCAACAGCAACAAGTGTTTGCCCTTAGAATGAAGGGTCAGTCGTTTAGAGTTGCAGTTCGCATTAAATATCGTTAAGATTTCATATTTTAAATTAGAAATACATTCTTAATGATTTAGCGATATCAAAACTAAATTTAAAAAAAATTAAACAGAAAGCTTTGAGGGAGACAATCGGAATTTTAAAATATTCTTATAGGAGTTGTACCTCCTTTTGAGGGATCTAGTGAACGTGTTTACTTAGCGCCTACCAAATCGAAAGCGAGCTAATTATTACGCTGCTGTAATCTCTCTCTCTCCCAAAATTGTTAGGAAAACTGTCACAAAATTTGTAAGAAGATTGTCAGAAAGATTGTCAGAAAGATTGTCAGAAAGATTGTCAGAAAAATTGTGCGAAAAATTGTCAGAAAATTATCAGAAAATTCTAAGAAAAATGATGAAAAAAGATTGTCAGAAAAATTGTCAAAAAAAAATTATCAACAAATTTTCAGATAAATTGCCAAAAAATTGTCCGAAAGATTGTCAGAAAAATTGTAAGAATGATAGTTAGAAAATAGTCTGAAAATTGTTCTAAAAATTTTCAGATAAATTGTCAGGAAAATTGTCAGATATTTGTTGGAATATTGGAAAAAAGATTGTGAGAAAGGTTAGTTTAGGTTAGGTTAGAGGTCGTGTACTTGTCAACTGTGACAAGTACAGTACCCGGAGGTCGAATTGAACCATTGTACAACGTCCTAGCTTCTCACACCACTCGTGTTGTGTGCGTTAATTTTATACATGATTGGCGGCACCTACAGTTTAAAGTCGACTCCGAGCGACAGATTTTTGAGAAGCTTTTCATGGCAATTTTTACTCTCAGAGTTTTTGCCAGAAATCTGCTGAGAGGAAGTCGCCGAAGAAATATTTTCATATTTTCGTTTTGATGTCTGACCTGTGATTTGAACTCGAGTCTTGCGTCTAATAAGCCAACACACTACCTACTAGACTACGGCGACTTCTAAAAAGATTGTGAGAAAGGTTTTTAGAAAATTGTCAGAAAAATTATCAGAAAATTGTCAGAAAAATTGTTAGATAACCTTTCAAAAAAATTATTAAATATTTGTCGGAAAAATTGTCAGAAAACTTGTCAGAAAAATTGTGAGAAAGATTAACAGAAAAATTGTCAGAAAAATTGTGAGAAAGGCTGTTAGAAAATTGTCTGAAAACTTATCAGAAAACCTGTCAGAAGGATTGTAAGAAAACTTGTCAAAAAATTTTCAAAAACATATTTGTCAGAAAATTGTGAGAAAGATTGACAGAAAATTGTCAGAAAATTGACATAAAAATTTTGAGGAAGGTTATAGAAAATTATCTGAAAACTGGTCAGAAAAATTGTGAAGAAGATCGTTTAAAATATTGTCAGAGAATTTGTCAGGGAAATCGTCAGCAAGATTGCGAACAAAACTTTTCAAATTTACTTTTGAAACCGACTAACTGATAACCCTTTATTGTGTGTTGTTGTAATTTGAAATTATGTTGCAAATACTTTAATTCTTATAAGAATTTACATCTTAGTTCCCTATTAACCTGATAAGCTTTAAAAAACAGTTTTTTTGTTTGTTTAGAATATTCATTTAATGAAAGCCTTTTAATAAAAATTTGTTATTGTTGGTAGTTGTATATTGTTCTTGTGTATACTTTTACTTTAATTTCAGGCCAATTAAAATGCAAAATAGGCTTCCTTTGCCAAAAAGAAACAAAAGAGAGAGATTCATTCAGTGTTTCTTGCCACTGCAAACATGTTAAAGTAATTATTTTAGATTGCAAATGTTTTTTGCCACTCTCTTGGCTCGCTCTTAATATCCCCTAAATAAGATAAATTATGGCCGAAAAAAAGTAGCAAAATTTCTTGGCAACAAGGTTCGAAAACATACAAGAAAATTAAAATGAAAATGAAATGTTAAACAAGCTAAAGACAGCACATTTCAAGGCTTGATTTTATAACGATTTACTGTACAAAATTAAAAACATACATACACACACCATCAATCACTACCAAATAAACAAAGACAAAAAAGGGGAAAGGGACAAAAGGGGAGGTTTTGGAATGATTATGAGGAGTTAAGGAAAATTATTTTCTTTACTGTCGAAAATACCCGGACATTTTATTATCCCGACGTTATATTGGTTATAAAGTTGATATGCAGCCGTCATTTAGTCTAGACATATGGTTTATAACCGCACTAAAACTGGTTTAAGACCAAACTAATTTATTGTATTACTGCTAGCCAGAGTGCAGAGTATAACATTGCTATGCTCTGCTAGACTGATATGTATAAGACAAGGACTCTGATCTACTGAAGTTCACACCCACTTTAGTGGTTCTTCCAGACCACTGTCCTATCAGGAAGGCATGCCAATAGACTTGGCATTCTATTCAATGACTTCTGCAGGACTTCTGCAGTAACTGTAGGTTTGAGGAGAAGAAAAACAGACTAGTTTTTACCTAGTGTGTCAGTAACTAGCTAGGATTAGGATTATCGGGTTGGTAAGAATTACCGAAGTAGTTGTGTTAGCTTATTATACGAGAGGCGGTGGTTGAACCCCTGGCACAGACATCTCAAACAAAAACAAAATATGAAAAAAATATTATTTTTGGCCCCTTCCAAGACTTCTGTAAAAACTCTGAGAAAGAAATAAAATTGCTGTGATAAGTTTCTCAAAACACCATTCATGGGTAAAATTAGCACAGACAACACGTGTGATATGAGAAGCTAGGTTTGTAATCATGACCAATTAAGTAAGTAAAGTAAATACAGCACTCTCACCTTTATTGAACTGTAACAGATCTTCTGCATTTTGTCTGAAGATATCATCGCATTGTAAAATTCATCATCATGGATCAAACTTCTGATCCATAAGCAGCCATAGGCCTTGAACGTTTTCGTTCAAAGTATTGATTTTTTTTTGCTGACATAAGTCATACCTTCTGCTATGTATTTGTCCTATTGACTGGCCTCTTCTTTGGTTTATTTTCTTCTACTCACCCAGTATATTTCTGTTTAAAATTATCCCTGTCTGTTGGCGGTATTAAATGTAAACGTTGTATGTATTTATGTGTGTGTTTGAGTGTGTATAAGTATGTGGCATGAATGGGATGATTCGTTTGAATCATGATTTTTGAACGGTTTTATTTTAGAATAACGGTTGTTTATTGATTTTTCCATAAAAACAAAACAAATTTCTTTCTTTTCACTTTTTTAAGCAGAAATTCGTTACACTTTCCTTTTGTCTGTCTGTCTGTGTTTATGTCTCACGGCCTGTGTGTGATGTTTATACCCATACAGAGAGAAAGTCTATTATCGTTTTCCAAAACTCTAGAGGCATTCGATTACGACCCACATATTCATACTCAAAATACATACTCATACACGGGGATTCATGTTTAATTCTCAGTATCAGTCTCATACGCATTCCATTAGAATTTATTTGTGTGTGGAGTTTTAGCTTCTCTTGCTCTTTGCTTTTCCCTTTTCTGCTGACAAACAACTGTTGGTGTTGGTGTGGTAGTGATGATGTTGATGGGGATGGCAATGGTCTTGGCCCTTTTAAAATTGTTTGGCTATGCTGTTGATAATGTTTTTTTTTTGGGTTCCCTTGTGCAACATATCCAGCTTAGGCTGTTAGAACGTTAGGCTGTTGGGCTTTAGCACCGTATTTTCGTGAGAATTTACGATTATTTTGTTTCAGCTTTTTTATGATTATTGAACGAGAATATTGAAAAGTATGACTTTTAATGAAAGTTTTTTTTTTATTCACAAGAAAAACATGTGAGGGAATATTAATTACAAAAGCAAAGTGAAAAGTTTTCATAGAGACGGAGAGAGAGAGAGAGAGTGTCCTTTAAGAAAACAATTTGTTTAACATACTTTAAGGGAAATTAATGGCAGTCTATGTTGTAATAAAAAATACAAGTTTTTGGAATTAAATGCGATAAAATATTGGAATTTTAACAAATCAAACTTCGTGGCTGTCTTTGAATTACTAAAGGGAACACAAAAATCCTGAAAAAATATTTTTCGAAAGTCCTTAAGAATGTCACCGCGACGCCAGTCTGCACCTAAAAATTTTGAATTTTTTAATATTAGATTCCTAAGCCAACCTAGGAAGACCAATGAAAAATACACCTCTAAGCAGACACTAGAAAGATCCTTTATGAATTCCTTCTGTGTGATACGAGGAAAGAAGGAAAACAATTAAAAATAGTTAACAGAGGGGAAATAAAGAGGAAAGAAAGGCGGAGAAGCAGTAGAAAATCATCATCTGGATATCTTTAGATTTAAAATCCCAGTAGCCTTTAACTCTCTACAGCCGTTTAAGAAACTTTAACCAAGTGAACTAGTATCTGGCTCCTTGATTTTTCCCGCACTTCCTGCAGAGGATATGCCTTTAATCAAAAAATTGCCACTCAGCTTTCAGAGCATAATGTCCAGTTAGTGAAACTATCAAGGTTCAACAGACTCCCCACGCCTTTTTTCAGTTTTATGGGCATTTTGCAATCTCTTACATTCTGCCATTATGGCCATCCACCCATGCGATAAGCTAATCAGAGTGGCTAGAGAGCCAGTAGTTTTAAAACTTTTACTGAGCATAGGCTTTCCAATTGCCTCAGTTAGATAGGGTATCCTTCGGTGCTCGCTGTAGTCTAGTAAGAAGTATGTTAACTTAGCAGACGAGACTACAGAGTCTAATGCTTGATTCTAACATTTTGGAAAAAAAATTCTTTCGACGACCCCTCTAAGCAGTCTTCTGGCAAAACCTTCAAATAATTGGGACGAAAAAGTTGTCAAGTTGGTTGTTGTAGGTTCTGCCAACTGATGGATAAAATTAACACACAAAACATAAATGATGTGAGAAGTTACGTCATAGCTCTGGCCAAAGGACTGTAATGGTCAATAGTGTATGTGTATATTTATCTTCTGGTTGGTGTAGAGCGAAGCTTAACTTTATTGGCCTGTTTATTAGGGCAAAAGTTTAACAACTCTTTTTCTCACTGCAAATATTAAGACCCTCTGTCTATGGTGTACCCTAAAGGGTACAATACCCCTTTGGGAATACATAAATCTTTATGAAAATCTGTGAATGTGTTTCGTGTATTGAAAGAAAAGTTAAAACAAGTTGAACAAATGAGACCAATTAACTCCTTCTACTTTCCTTTCTAAGCAGCAGCAACGTTTAATTTTTAATGTTAAAAAAGCAACAACAACAACAACATCTTTTTTTTTTAGAAAAAAAAATTTATGGAAAACAATTTACTGATGCTGAGCCATTTAAATGCTGTTTTGAAGCCAGAGAAAGTTTTTCCATTTAAATCGTTTTAAATGGATGTTGAAAACAAATTTTATTTTTTACCTAAAAGTATGTTTTACTTTCTGTTAAACAATTTATGTGAATTAAACTGTTAATGGCTTTAACTTAATTAAGCGAGAGTGAGTAAGAGCAAGAGGAAATTTGAAAATCGTTTACAGCTGCTAAGTAAAATGAATAGGTTAGGGGTAAAACTACATAATGAACACTTTAAAGTAGGCTTTAGTTTTTTTTTTGGTGATAGTGGTGATGTTGGCTAAAACAATTAACAGGAAAAGTTTAATTGAATTTTGAAAATCCTAACGTTCCTATAAATCATAGAAATTAATAAGGCCTTTGATATTTTTCCATCATAATAAAACCAAACTTGAAAATAATACTTTATGCCTAAAAGTATACTTGCCATTTTGATTTTATTTATAATTATGCCTTAATTGTACAAAAGTTTCCATGAAAACTGATTTTATAAATCTTTTTCAAATATCATTAAAGATTTCTGTGTTGATGATGCTGCCCAAAAGCAGGCACCATTTATTTCTGTTTTTTAAATAAAATATTGTTTATTGCAATTGAACGAGCAGAGCAAGCAGGCAAGCAACAGCAGGAGTGTTAAAAACGAACAAATACAGCCTAAAAGCATGCAAGTGTTTTGTAGTATTCTTTCGGTATTTTTAAGAACAACAAATATACAGTTTTTGCGATTTTCTGTGTGTTTTTTTTTTTTTAATTACAGCAACGATTATTAATATTTTTCTCACTCACTCACTCACTTACATGCACACATACTCTGCATGTATCAGCACTCGCATAGAAATTATTATTTTTTCTTCTCGTTTTTTTCAATTGCTTTTGAGTCGAGTGAGAGAGTGTGTGGAATACAGAAAGCACAGAACGCCTGTAAATGTGCAACACTATTTCAAAATAACACACACAATATTTTTTAACGCTGTTGATGGCGTTTTTTCTTCTTCTTCAGCATTTTGTTTTTTGTTTTACAAGGCCTTTTGAAGCCTACTCTGTTTTGATTTCGCCATTTTCTGTGATTTTTTCTTTTCGCAAAATGAGCATATTCAAGCAAGGCTGTTGCTATTTTATTTTTGGTTGTGTGTTGCTGTTGTTGTTGTGTGATGTTGTTGTTATATTTCATTTTTAGCCATCGTAAAGAACCTCTTCATCAGAGTCCTCTTCGTCAGCATCGTTAGTTTTTCTGTGTGTGATTTTGTTTTCCATTCATCCTCATCACCATCATCATCTGCATCCTTTCCGAGCGCTGTTCTTATTATTTTTTATTTCGCTTTTACGTATAGAGGAGTGTAATGAAATCTTTTTATGTGAGGAAACTAACAGTAGCAACAGCAGTAAAATGCCAGAGAGAAAGTACTTTAATGGTGTGGCATCACGAATTCAAATGAAAGCTACACAAACTTAGTATATTTGACGCCTAAAAGTAGGCTTAATATATAGTGGATATTATGCTATGACTCAAAGTCTCGTGCAGAATTTTTGTACTTAAATTACTCTAAAGCAAGTGATCGGCTCTATCATAAACAGGTACACAGGAATGGTGATGGAGTTGAGTGCTGAAGGCTCAAGTGACCGTAGTCGTCAAAAGAACTCGTCCAGGTTAGGTGTCTTTGCTACACATTATATAAGAATAATAAAAAGAGCAGAGTTTCCCCCTTAGACCATGTACTAGTACTTTATCTACCACTTTATTTCTTAGTGAGGATTACAACCAAGTATCTCACACCACCCATGTTGTGTGTGGTATGAAAGACAAGTTTTAGGGAAACTTCTCATAGTACAAGAAAACTGTTAAAGTTTTTGCCAATAGAAGACTTAGAGGTAGTCGTCGTAAGAATTATTTTTTCTTATTTCGTTTTGTTCGAGGTGTCTGAGCTGGGGTTTGAATCACGGGCTCACGCTTAATAAGCCAACACACTATCTACTAGACAAAGACAACTTCGATTATTGTCCGTTTTAACTGTTGCCTTGTATAACCAAATTGCAACGAAGGGTTTGAGAGTCTTTTATCAATGGCCTGTTTACATCTAAAGACAGCCACATAAGATGTTAAGTTCCCCAGTTTTAAAGATCTGACTCTCATAAGATGAGTGATACTCGACTTGGTTCGAGAATAATAACAAAAAACCGTAAATAATTAGAAAAACCTATCCAAAGTGTCCCTAAAAGTATGTTACATATTGATTTTTAAAATAAGAGTGGCAACTTAAATTTTATAGCATACTTTTAGGCTGTTATAAAAAAAAAAAAAAAAAAAAAAAATATTAAAAAAAGAGAAATAAATCAGACACAGAAAATAAAAGAAAATTGTGAAAAACTTAAAAGCCTTAAAGGCTTACAAAACAAATAATGGGTTTTGCATACGAACTGAGGAAAAATACAGAAAAAAATAAAGAAAACAGCGAAAAAAATTAACACGATGGTTGTTTTACCATTAAAAACAGCAACAGTAGCTTTTGCCAACACATACAAACTCACAAACGTGCACACAGTTGCATTTACACTGTAATTCTGTATCTTCTTGTCTCAGTCCTGTATTTATGTTTGTGTATGAGGTTGAATGTGTATCTGTATGTGTGTGTTTTTAACAATTTCATTATTTTTAAGCTTTAGTCTCACTTTATCATTCATTTGCCGTTTCTGTTTCTGCTTCTTCTGTTTCTAGTGTCGTTCTTGTTTGTTATGCGAGAGATCCTCTTTTTAATATTTTGTTACACTGTGTGAAATGATTTTCAGGCTTTTAAATGAACAATTAATAGGCATTTCATTTGCTGTTTAAACAATTCTTATAATAGAGCACTCTTTTTTTTGCGGCAGCAGAAGAAAAGGATTCGAATTGTTAAAGTTAAAAAAATATATTTTTGAAGCATAATTTAAGGGGCTATTAAGAACAATAAACAAGAGGGGGGATTAAAATTATGAATTTAATATAAAATAAATGATAATAATAAAGAAAATTATTGTTATCGAACAATTTTCAAATAAAATTTTTGTTATCGAACAATTGTTTATCGAAATTTTTTTTTTATCGAACAATTAAATAATAAATAATAAGTAATAAGTATTGAATTTTTATGTCTATCAGTAATTTCTAAATAAGAGTTTAAATCGCCTTAATTTATGCTACATTGAATTCAATAAATCTTTTTAAGGTAGGCTATAATTGAAATAGAAGCGCAAATCTAAACAAAGAAATTCGTATTTAAACTGTTAACATATGTTTCTCGAAATTGTAAATATTTGATAAAAAATTTCCTTAAAATATGCCACAAAATTTTTTAAATTTTTCATGTAGGACAAGATTCTGATATTCTACAAAATAAAAGAGGATTTAAGACAAGCATTGAACAACTTTTCAGACTTTATTGCTTTCTTTATTACTTCTCGCAATAGCCTTGGCCTGAGTTAATGTTCAAAAGCTTGCTTAGCAATCAAATAGCATTTCTAGACTGTCCTAAAACACAACAAGGAAATTAAAAGAAAAAAATAATAATAGAACTAAAAACCAAATTCAGGAAGACAATAAAAATGCATTAAAAAATTTTGTATGAAAACATGAAAAAAAAAATTATAATGAAACATACATTTCTTAAAGTATATTTTCAGGTTCTTAACAGGCAGAAAAGGTCATTCACTTGAACAAGTAAAATGAGAGGGAGCTGCCTAGAAAAATTTTTTCAAAAAGCAAGAAGCATGAAAAAAGAGATGCAATAAAAACAACGACAGCCTAAAAGTAGACTATAAAAAGCGTATTACAATTTCGTGTTGCATTTCCTTCTTGTTGTCTGTCTGGTGGAGTTTATTTATTTCGAAAATTTTTGTGTGTTTTTCTCCATTTCTATTTGATTGCAACAGAATTCTGGCTGTAACAATAGAAATTAAAAAAAAATTTTGTTGTCTGTACACCAAAAAAAAAAATGATAGAAACTGTCTCTTTTGTCAAAACTAGTTGTGATAAAATATTTGATATTTCATTTTTTGACTTGAAATATGATGAAAAATAAACTTTAAAGCATACTTTTAGACATTTGAAAAAAATGTTTAGAAAAACAAGTATTTTAAGCTGATTTAATTTTTAAGGATTTGATACTAAAAACTAACTTTTTTTTTTACAAAGTTAGTATATTTCAAAGCATATTTTTGGGCTTATAAAATCTAAATAAAACAAATATTTCAGGTAAAAAGAGAAATTAATTTAAAAATGGTTTAAAAAATCAATATTAAGTGGTAATTTCATAAGAAATTTTTTTATATTTTAAAGCATATTTTTAGGCATACGTTTAATATAAAAAATTAATTTTAAATTTCAAAATTAAAATTTATTTTCAATATGAGATTTGCCTAGAGTTATTATTAATTTTTTTAATTCAAAATTAATAAAATGGTTTAAATATTATGATTTTAATGTGGGCTTCTCAAACAAGACTTTAAATTCCTTAAGAATTTTATAATGTTCCTTCCTACCCTACATATCTGTCTTCCTTTTTCTACTACACTCTACTACGTCTTTAATCAATTAATCACAATCATTTTATGACAAATCTGTAATTTTTTTTCGTTTTTTTTGATTTTCCCTGTCAATTTCACAGCATATCTTCAAGGGGTTGGTTGGCTGCTGCTCATCTATCAATTGATTATTAAATTAATCATTGTCGGTTCCAGATAAATTACATCACATATTACATTACAAAAATTGAATTAAAATGGCAAAGATATCATGTCATATAATTCAGATTATCATATAATTAATAAAAGGGATACACACAGAATTGTAATAAGAAAAAACGCCTAAAGTTATGCAACAAATAAAAACAATTTAATACAAAAAATATGTTCTATTACAGGCAATAATTCATAGAAATTCAAAATCAATAATTTAAACGAGCTATTTTGGAATTTCTTAATGTCTTATAGAATTTGCCTCAATTATTATAATTATTTATAAGTACATTTTTTGTCGCTTTTTAACTACTTTTATGTGTTGTTCGCTTGTGATAAGATCCATATTCGTAAATAGTGAACCTTTCACTGCATAAATGACACCGCAGACACCGGACCAGCTATTTTAAAACCATTTAAAGAATAAGCCGGTGTTGATTATTGATAACATCAGTCTATGAACTAACGTCAGATTGAAACTGGAATTTCTCGCCAACTCATTTAGAGACGGCGGGCATTTTATGTCTCTTGCAGTTTAGAAATTAATATCTACAGACTACTACAGAAGTCGCCGTAGTCCAGTAGGTAGTGTGTTGGCTAATTAGACGTAAAGTCCGGATTCGTATCCCAGGTCAGGCATCAAAACGAAATATGAAAAAAAATATTTCTTCGGCGATTTCCTCTCAGCAGATTACTGGCAAAAACTCTGAGAGTAAATAAACCTGCCATGAAAAAGTTTCTTAAAAATCTGTCGTTCAGAATCGACGTTAAACTGTAGGTCCCGCCACTCACGTATAAAATTAACGCACACAACAAGAGTGGTGTGAGAAGCTAGGCCGTAATCCTGACTGAAGGGTTGTAATGGCCAATTATGTATGTATGTATGTATCTACAGACTTTATGGATAATTTCCTAAAAACGGTCATCAGAGTTGACATCACACTCACCTGAATGAGCCGCCAGAAATTAAAAGAGTTTGACTGCGATGTTTTAATGTATCCACCCTATAGTTCGAGATTAGCAGCTTCAGATTATTATTTGTTTCGATCCCCATAGAACCCTTAAAAGATTTAAAGTTTAAGACCCGTAACTTAATTAGTCTTTTCATATCTTTAGTCAGTTTTACAACCTTGCTTCTCACATCACCCAGAGAACTATTTTTATTGACTCAATTACACAGCTTTTGGCAGAAGACTGCTAAAAACAACTTGTCAAACGCAATATTTTTTTATATTTCGGTTTCTTCGAGATGTCCAAGTTAGGCTTTTGAGTCATGGACTTTCGTTTAATAATCCAACGGAAGAAATTTATTCGAGAACTTAATATTACTGAACGCTGGCTCACACACGTACCATTTATGGTACATTTAATATGTGTCATGTTTAACCTGCTATGTAAAGACATTTACCATAATGTGCCTATAAGTATGCAATAATTTATTACCGTTATTATGAGAGTTTTTTTCCTTTCCAAGAGATTTATGAAAAGCAAATCTTTTTGTGTCATTCAAGTGGAAATAAATGATTATTTTTTATTTCATTTTCTATTGATTTGTTTGTATTTTTATTTTGTTTCTGATTTAAAATGTTAAAATATTTGATTTATTTTGCATTTTCAAAAAAAGTTTCTATGTATTGTTTTCTGTTTCTTTTTTTTATATTCTAATGGCATTTGTGGCTTTTATGGCAGCTTGTAAATACATATTGTAATAATCTTAAAAGCCTGTACAAAGGGAAAGAGAGTGTCCTTAATATGAAAATAAAAATGATGATATGCTTTGATTTATTAAAATAAATAATTTTTTTTTTTTCAGTTTTTCTTTTACTCTTTTTAATAAAAAAATAAAATATTTTTCCTTTTGTTTTCACTGCAACAATTCTGATATTGATGCCAAAACAACAATTACAAACAAAAAAAAAAAAGGAAAAAATAATTACATTAAAAGCCTTTTCTTTTCTTTCAAAATATTTTCCTTGATATTGTAAATGAATTTGAAACCATTATAATATTCCCAGGCCATTAATCAAAACAATAGAGGAATATAAAAATAATAAATAAATAAAAACGTTGCCTATTTATAGGCTCAGCTACTACACACTTCACTCTAATAGTTGATAATACTCCCAAAACAAATATTGTGCTGCAGAACATGTAATAAAAGAACGAGAGTATGACTTAAGTGAGTCATTTGATAGGCATAAAAACACACAGAGCGAAGGAGCGACAGAGAGAGAGAGAGAGAGAGAGAAAAAGAGGATTGACAGTTATTTGCTTGCATATGAGCAACCGGAAATGAGTGTCTCTCTATATTACTTGGTATTATGTTATGATTATAAAATGTCAACTCAAAGCTAAAATAAATTTGACAGGTTATCTTTCTATAGACATAGACTTTGGTCTTAAGCTTAAAGGCCTTTAAAAGAATAACATTTTTATGATGACAAAAAGATACTTTTAGTACAGAATGATACTTTTAGCACTTAAATAATAAGGTCACGAGAAAGATTGATTTTTCTTTGAAGTTTTTCGAATTCTAGAGATCCTAAACAATCTTGTTGAATTCTTTTTCCTGTTTTTTTTTTTCTCAATATAAATTGGTATTCCGATGAGTCATTAGATAAAATAGGATTATTTTACGAAAGTACTTTTCATTTCTAAAAAAAAAATAATTAAAAAAAGTACTTCTTTAGTCCTTATTGACTTAATAAAAGTACTTCCTTCGTCCTTTTTAAGTAAACAAAGTACCTTTTAAGCTTTTTTGAATAATATTCTTCTTTTATTCCTTAAAAAGTGTACTTTTTAGAAACGTACTTTTTATTAAGCCTTATAAAAGTACTAAGAAAGTACTTTTTCACAACAAAAGTATTATTATTTTTTTTTTATTTAATTTATTTTTATTTAATTTATTTATTATTTAATTTATTTATTATAATTAACATAACACAACAAGATTTTAATCTTATAAGTTATAGTGCTATGCTTAGGATCAATAAGATATAAAACATAAAAAAAAAAAATAAAAATAATTGTAAAGTATAAGAAATTAATCAAAAAAAAAAAAAAAAATAAATAGCAAATTAATATAAGAAACAAATTAATAAAAATATTAAATTTAAGTAGAAATATAATTTCAAGCAATTTAGAAAACAAACAGAAATAACTAAAAAAGTGAAAAGAAAGAAAAAATTAAGAATTATAAAAATATAAAAAAGAAATATTTACAAAAATCAGAGTAAGAAAGTAAGGATAAATATTTAACCGATATAGTAACCATACTAAGGAAGTAACATACTTTTCATTAAGAGAATAATTTAAATAACTCCTTTTTGAACCCATTTGCATTGCCTAACTTTTGTATGTAATTCGGTAGGGAATTCCAGAGACTTGTGGTGTGTATAAAAAACTGACGCTGTGACAGAAGAGTCCTGTACCGTTGTTGAATAATCTTCATGCCCCGGAATGACCTAGCAAACTTCACTCGGCCCAATAAATATTCCGGCTGTCCCGTATTAATAATCTTATGGAATAGAATGAGGCATTTAATTTTCAGAAGATTATCAAATTTCACACCAGATATCTGGTACGCTAAATGAGAAATATGATCACGGCGACCTTTAAGAAACACGTATCTTGCTATATTGTTGTATGCCAAGTTTAGTTTGCGGTTGTCATTACTATCGCAATTTGCGAAGATTTCGCACCCATACAATAGCACAGGAATTAAATAAGTTTTAGCAAGTTGCATACGCATTGCAAAAGGAGTTGAATCAATGACCGCCCATAAGTTCCGAAGCATGCTGTATATTCTGCCAACAACAACGCTTATATGGCCAGACCACGATAATCTGTCATTAAATACAATACCCAGATTGGTAGCAGACTTGACATAGTCAATTTTATTTCCCCTGATACTCAATCCCGGTATGGCAACCGAAATGTTGGCTTTCGAAAGCACTATACATTTGGACTTTGAGGGATTAATGTATAGTCCATTTGCCGAAGCCCAACTGTCAATCCTATCCAAATCACGGTTAACAGAGTGTAAACAAGAAACAATATTCTCCTTACGAGTACTGGTATAAATCTGCACATCATCAGCATACATATGAACACGGCAGTCAACCAAAACATCCGGTAGATCATTAATATACATACAGAACAACAGAGGCCCCAGAATTGATCCCTGGGGAACACCTCTACTAATATTACGCGAATCTGAAATATTACCATTCAGATGAACCTTCTGACATCTGTCCAACAAGTAAGAAAAAATTAGACTAGCGGCAGAATTAGAAAAATTAAACAGTTTCCGGAGCTTATCCAGTAATATTTTATGATTGACTGTATCGAAAGCCTTGGTGTGATCGAGAAGAACTAAAAACGCTACACTATTTACATCTAGCTCCAACCTAAGGTCCTCAACTACATTTAATAGAGCGGTAGTACAACTCCTACCTTTCATGAAACCCGACTGATTAACTGTTAAATAATTGTGACATTCCAGATAACCATTAATCTGTTTAGCTATAATGTTCTCCATTACCTTCGACAAAAAAGGAAGAATAGCAATTGGCCTAAACTCATTGTTCGATTTTGGAATGGGAAGGATTTTAGCTAATTTCCACTCATCAGGAAAAGTAGACTTAGTCAGCACTGTATTGAATAAGTGGGTATAATACGGCAAAAGTCTAGGTGTCAAAACTTTCAAAAACAAAGGATCTATATCATCAGAACCGATTGCGTTCGATTTCACCGCATTATGTGTGTGAAGATAAATACGAATTTAAAAACCAAAGACGCAAACCTATACTATTAGCAATGCCACTTCTTGCATCTAACAGGGTAAACTTTGCTATTAACAGAGCACTATTAATAGTAATAGTAATGTATGCTGTACTATTTCTTATATGTTCCAAAATGGCCACTGATCTTCTATAGAATTTTCGAGGAAAAAATTGATGTTTTTAAAGCCAATTTTCTCAATACCATATCACTTTATATGTGACTATGTTGCTGATTATATTAAGAGGCCTTGGAACCTTCCTTTGCTTTTATAGTATGGTACTCATAGACCTAGAGGATTTCCCAAAATTAGCTCCTAAAGAAGTGGGCTTGTTCAGATAGATACTGTTAAATAGCTAACAATGCTGTGTTAAGTCTTTTTGTAGGCGTACATCCTCTGTCCATTTAAGACATCCATCAAGTTTATGTGCAAAACTGCTTTACATGTACATTTTCTAATTGTCATCATTATTAACATCATTATCATGAACATCATAATGAAGGGATATTATTACAAAAACTACTTTAACATACATTAGCCCAACAAAATAAATAAAAATACACATAAAAGTTTAGTCATATCATACACAATGTACAAGACGACAAACATTTAATGTGTCTGCCTCCCCCGCTTCAAAAAATGTGGCCTATTTTGAGGTGTTTTTTGAAAAACAAAATTTCCAATTAATGTTGCTTTGTATGTCAATTTCCTTTTTAAGTATGAAATCCCTTCGCATACACAGACAGATTGTAAAAGGGCCTTAAATATGATGACAACATAGTGGTCACATGCACACACCATGAGTATCAACTCATAAACCTATAAAAAGAGTTAAGCAGCTTTACAAAAATGTTGATATTGAAGTATACTTTATGGCTGTTTACGTATGTATGTACATATGTATGTGTGCGTATATACAGGCTTTTTAAATATTAATAACGATTTTTCTGGTTAAAATAACCGTCAAGACATGAAGAAAAATGTTGAAAGAATTATTTTCTTCTTGAGGCTTTTCTGTTTAAGATTAAAAAAGGGAAAGAAAAAGGAAAAGAAGAATTTAACAGCCCCAGTAAATAACATTAAAGCTGAGGAGTAACGTAAAGTGGAAAAATTATATGAAATTTATTTTCTTAACAGAGTTTTCTTTCCATGTCTTGTAGGAAAACCACATGAAACGTTAAAGAAAAACAAGAATTCAGTTTAAATGTTGATGATTAAAAATTGATGAGCTCTGTACTCTTATAGTAGAGATTTCAGGATATGTTTTCCTTAAAGCAGAAAACCCAATAGAAACTTTATTTAAAGAATAACATATCCATTCAGAGAAATATTATTTCAAAGCCTTTATGACTGCATGACAATTTTACTTGATTATAAATCTTTAATTTTGTTGAGAAACTATGATTTTTGCTTGTATGGTATGGAAACACCTTAAATTATGCTTTACTTTTAACGTAAACATCATCATTATCATCATGTTTATCTTGTTAATTTTTTATTATTTAATGTTTATTTGGTTTATTATGTAAACGAATTACGTAAAGAAAAATAATCTTCAAGATTTTTCTCCTTTAAGTATGCTTTAGTTTCTTTTTACATTTATGTAACTCCTAAATCTATGCTTAAATTTTTCTTGGAAATGTTATGTTATTTAAATTTATTTGGAAAAATTTTCTTCTTAAAGTCAGATTACAAACATACTTAATGAATTCAAAAGAATTTCAGATTAAACAACTACGGCTAAAAGTAGGCAATAGTTTTAAATTCTTCTAATTTCTTAGAATTATGCTACAAATTTTTTTAATAAAAATCATTTTTTAACCTTAAATTATGAAATGATTTTACAAGGTATTTAAATTTTTAAAAACCAGCCTTTTCTGCGGATTTGAGGTTACTTAATTGATCATTACTAACCCTTTAGTTAAGATTACAACTTAGCTTCACACACCCCCCCTTGTTGTTAGTGTTAAGTTTTATGCATGTTTGGTGGAACCTACTGTTTATTAGACATGAGCCGTGTTTCAAAATCCAGCTCAGACTTCTGGAATAAAACGAAATATTAAAAAATATTTCTTCAGCGACATAATAACGAATTAAGGCTCAAAGATATGTGACAGGTTGGGCTGTGTTTTGGCGTACTTATTAAAGATTCTGATGTTAAACCTTCTTTTAGTTCGCCTGACGACTGCAGTGTTTTCTAGGCACAGGTCGTGATAAAAAAGCGGCGCTATGCTTGTTGAATGGCAGTATTTTCCCTGAAAATCTCTTGATTTACCCGGAAAGTCAGGCTGTGGTTAAGTCCCTAACGAACGTAGTTTTAACGTCCGTCCTTGGCCGAGGATTTCTCAGAGAAATTTCGGATCTTTTAAAGATAACTGTTATATGGGTTCCGTGACATAGGGATGTCGTTGGAAATTGCATTTCTGATGAGTTGGCCAGGGCCGTTACGGAGCTCATAATCTCCAGTCAGCATGTTACAGGGCATAGATATTAATTTCGATATTGTTTACTTGCTTTATAGGAAGCCTTAACCTCCTCGACAGCAAAAGTTTACGTGCAATATTGCTAGACTCTGCTGGATACGTATGGACAAGAAGAGGGCCGACTCACTTCTGTCTTTAAGTCGCATGGCTATCCATCGGTACAATGTGGATTATCTTGGTTCACTTGACATTTCACCAAATGACTTTTGCAGGAGCTACGGGGTCTAAGAAGGATCAAGAGACTGTCCTTGTCTGTGCCCTGCCCTTGCAATGAAAAGACGGAAGTTTCCGATCTCTCTCTGCCTGACATCCTTGACCTGGCTGCCTTATATAAAAACTGCTGCAATTGCAAGATTTACTGTGGACTTGGGTTGGCTTCCTGTAGGGAATTTTTGATTCCCAGGTTGAATTTCTGATTGTGGTATTGCAATGTGGGCTGCGCCTAAACAATATTTTGCAAAGAAATCAAATTTATTTGATTTTTTTTTTTTTTTTAAATTAATTTTTTTAATATTCATTCGGGATGTAGTTTTAGAACAATTGCTGCTACTGCTGCTGCTATTATTTTAACACACATAGTAAAACTCTTTCTTTTTTTTTTTTTGTTTCAACATAATCTCTCTCACTGTGTTTATATTTCTATGTTTTTGCTCTTTCTGCTGTTGTTGTTGTGTTTAAAATATTAATTAAAACGTTTTCAGTTGCAGTTTTTTTTCGATTTTTTTTTTAATTTTTCAATTCAGAACATTTCAACCTTGAAATATTTTATTTTTATTCCATTCCATTCCACTTCACTCCTTTCCATGCATTTAATAAAAAAAATATGGGATTGGTATCGCTGTTCGGTTGGTTGCTTGACTGTTACTGCCTGACTGCCTGCCTGCCTGCTTGCCAGTGGCTGGTTATTGTTGCAACCTATTGTTGCTGTTTATTGATAAGGCAATACAAACTACAACAACAATATCAATAGCCAGAACAACTAATAAAACAACATGACAGCAACAACAACAAAGAGAAAGAGAGAGAGAGTAGTAGAATGAAATGCATTTTGAATTTCAATATAAAAATAGCATTGGATTGCATTGGGATTTTTTAATGTATTGTTCAGCAGCTGACTGTATTACATGAAAATAAATGGAAGCAGCAAAATGAATTCTTTACTGCGTTTTTTTTTTTTTTCTCTCAAAACTCTTTTTGCATGTTGATTGTGATAAGCATTAAAACGCATACAAATGTATAATATGGGGTATTCCATATCACTTGATTAAAATAATTTTCTAAAAACACAGAAAATTAAGACCATTTTGTCTATGGAATCGCCCATAAACTGGTTTTGAAAACGCAGTTTGTTTAACTAAGTAAGTGCCAGAGCGGCAGTCAGCCAAAGTGCCTGTTGATTGGTATACGTCTGGTGTAGGCATTGTGGAATTGTTAATATCCAGTTTGATATGCCATTTTGCATAAATAATTAACTGTTTAAGGAAATGCATTTCAATTTTAATTTAAAACGATTTTGTTTGAATTCTTTTTCATGGTTTTGAATTTATTTTTCAATTAGAATTGTTGTATTGTTGGCTAACATAACTGTCAGTTGAACAGGCAACTAACTTCACAAGTAATTTATTCACAGCTTATCAAAGCAATTGAAATTTATTTCATAAATCTAAAAATAATTTCACTTTTCATCACAGATACTCAATTAAGTCCTTCATTAATGGAGTTTGACACAGAAGTGTCACGGAAAATCTTTTGAAAAATACGTCAAAGGCGAGACAGTTATCAAGTTGTCGACACCACAAATAGTCGCCGTAGCCTGGGAGGTTGTGTTTGGGTTTATTAGACAAGTTTCCGTGCGTCAAATCCCAACACACAGAACTCAAAAACAAAATATTTCTTCTGGACGACTTCCTCTTCTGGCAAAAACTTTACGAGTAAAAATGGATGGTGGGAAAAGCAAGGTTGTAATCCTGACTAAAGGCTTGTAATGGCCACTTGAATAAGTAAGTAAGTCTTGAAAATGGTACGGTACAAAAAGGCAGAAACGCTCAAAATCTTATGTTATCTTGACTACGAACAAGACAATCGAAAATTATCATGACACGGCTCCTTTTAATTACTGTAACAAGTAGAATTATCGATTCTGGGGTGTAGAAAATTCGTATAAAAGAACATCGCTGGTCAAACAACAACATCGAATGACGAGCACAACAGTGCCATGCTCATAGACTTTCGCCGGTCTCAACTGAGCGAATTTGAGCAGTAGAACAACAGAACAGAGCAATAACGTTTACAGAACGACTTACAATCGAAGTTCTGAGTCCTCATTTTCCCATCGCCATCAAGATTCTCCGACGTTTGGTGGTCCAAACGTCTATGATCAATGAAAATGTTGGTCTTCACATCCCTTAATTGTGTGCCGTAATTTGTCAATCGGTTGTCTCCGTAATCTGAAGAAATATTAACCATTCTAGATCAGCTTGTGTTGTCTACAAACTCGAGTGTAATGGAAAAAATGTGGGCAGTAATCAAACCGAGAACGTTAGAAATGCAAAAGTTATTGAAAACCGTGTTAAGAAAACTGTGTTTTGAACACTGAAAATTAAAAAATTTTCCTTTAAGCAGATTCTAGAATAGTAGGGTTGCCATCTCCTGATGTCTAGAAATTATCTTTGCTTTGTAAATGTATTGAGTGTAGTTGTGCCGTATTTTGTTCTTTGATTCCTACTCTATTTTAAAAGATGGCGCTGATTCTTATTGATGTTATCTTCTTAGGAGGATTATGAGGGTAATAAAATATTGAAACATGAAGCTTTTCTGTGGACTTACCAGAGAGAGGTCAGAGTGTATTATTTGTAATTAAAAAGGATTATGATTACATTGTTGTATCTTGACAAGAAATAGTGCAACAGAAAGCTTCGGAAAGTGCTTGAATTTCCAAAGGAATTCTAAAGAAATGAAAGGTATAACAATAACAAATCAAAACAGTAAGTTCTAGAAGTTGCCAGATTGGAATGAAATCGGAGAAAGGTTTAGAATTAAACACTGTGATGTTTGGTCTTTTTAATATTGCAATATTGTAGCATATATAAACGTATCAGGTAAACAAAAAAATTTAATTTTTCTTTTTCAATTTTTTTTTTATGTAGGAAAACATAACAGTACATTTATGCTCTAAAAATATAACGGTAAACCATAAATGTATTACTTTTTTACAATTATTCTTACAGATTAATAGTTCTTTTTCTATATGCAATTTATAGCATACTTTAAGGCTTTGGGTGCTCAACTACAAATGTTAACAAAACAAAACACGTTTCATTCAAAGCCATTCAATGATGAATGTTTGGTTGTTTTTTTTTATATTTTTTTTCTATAGGAAATCAGGTCTATGACTATGCATGTGTAAAGGAAAAAGAAAAAAAAAAAAGAAATACTAACTCCCATCTCTGCTTCTCTGTTCTACAGCAAGCAAGTTTTAGAGAGAAACAGTAACAAGTGTCTGCTGTACGAGGTACGAGAGTATCATTATAAATGTTACATGAAGTACACACAAGTATAGTTAAATGCAATTTAAGTATTTATGATGATGTTTATTAATGTAGTACTGTTTGTTTTCATTTTCACTCTCTTCATCTCTTCTTTTTAATATTGCTCTCTCTCTCTCTCTCACTCGCAACCACTACAATTTGTTGTTAATTGTCTCAACTATTTGTTGTTTTACAATTTCTTTCTTTCTCTCTCTTTGATTTTATTTTTTGCTTTCATAACACTGTTGTTGTTGTTATTGCTTTTAATGTTTTCACAACATTATAACGGTATAATATTATAATGAGTAGTGTTGTTCAGGCTTTCATACACACACACACACGCATGCATATTATGCGTACTTGTTTATGCCTGCAGCAAGTGAGAAAGAGAGAGAGAGAGTACAGGCACAGCAATGGAGAGAAATTATATGGAATACTCTACACAGTTATCTTACTTTAGTAAACGGATGCATGTTTACATGTGTAAGTGTGTGTGTGTTTGTGCTTGTAAGCTTGGGAGCATATGAGTGAATACATTTTAATATGCTGATGCTATTATGGCTGAAATAATAAGAAAAATAATAGAAGAAGATAATGATGCTGTTGGAAACAACATGATTATATTTTAAAATGAGACTAAAGAAGGAGAGACATAGAGAATCAGGCTTTTTTCTAACACTGTTTTAGCCAACATGTGAGTTATTTTATATACGAAGTAGGCCTGTTAAAGGACAGAAACTTTTTTTAAAGAAAGTTATAAAATTTCAATTTGAATTAAAAAAAAAAAATATTTTGCTTCTTCTCATCCTTATTGTTCAACTTCTTACTTCCTTAGTAAATTGGGCCTTAAAACCCGTTAATAAGAACTACAGCTTACCATGTTGTGTGTATTATTTTTATCTGTGAGTGGCGGGACCTATAGGTTAACATCGACTTTTCATGGCAATTTTATTTACTCTCCGAGTTTTTGTCAGAGAACTGCAGAGAGAATGTCGCCGAAGGAATATTTTTTTGGCTCTTCGCTTTGTACGAGATGTCTGTGATGAGGTTTGAACCACTTGCTCGCGCCTAAAAAGCCGACATACTACCTTCTATACTGCGGCGACTCGTACAGCGTATAAGTAATATTAATTGTGGCTTTTTTTTTATAAAAAATCATTAGAATTCTGGTGTTTTTTATACAATTTTTAAAATTTCGATTTTTACGCTTTAAAATACATTACAAAACAATTTTATGTCATTATAAAAATATTGTTACGAAAGTGGAAATGGTGTTGTTAAAATAATAAACAAAAGCTCCAAAAACAACACAATGGACTTGATCACACATAAAATGATAAACAAAAGCTCCAAAAACAAAACAATGCAGTTGTTGACGTGATCAACGAATGAGTAAGCATATAGCAACAAAAACAACAGGCTTGTTTACAAGATCGATGAATAAACAAAAATATAGCAACAACGTCCGTGTATAAAAAATATAGCAGAAAGACAAACAAACAAAACAACAACAACTCTGCCTGGACGAAAGTAAACAAGATACACGAACAACAAAAATGGAAACAAGTTGTTTACATTTTTGGATTGTTCCCGAAGGTCGTCATCATCCTTCAAGGGCATTCATCACACTAATGATCCAGCGATATAAAAAGGCAAACCAAGCCAGCAATGTTTGAGTTTGAATTTAATCGTGTAAGACGACGTCACGTCGGTGTGAGAATTAAATCTATCGAGCTTTAATTCGGTCAGACTTGTGTGCAGACAAGTTGCGTTTGAGAACACAGTTGTTAGTGTAGTGCTTACAAAAAAAGGTTGTGAGCAAAGAGGAATAACTAATAAATGTTGTTGCTTACAAGAAGGTTGTAGGCAGAGAAATATAACGAAAAAAAGCACATATTGTGAAAGTTATCGTTGTATAAGTGAAAGAAGTTCGAACAGTGGCACAAGAGTTGTGCCGATAATAAAGAATTGACTTAAAATTAAACACAGATTTATTTTTATTTTATTTGCAATCTACGAACTCATATTTTTAACGTTTTTAAAAGGTAAAAACGTAACAATATGAAAAAGTAAAATTTACAGAGCAATGAATGGAATTTCAGTTGAGGACGTGAGTATCACGCAATCATTTCATGTCAAGGAATGAAACAAGAATGCCCTCTAGCAAAGTCTGTTCAGAGAGACGGAAAATTACCTAAAGTCTCTCATACCTATTCGGCAATATCGATAACGCTGCCGAAATCTGTTCACTATTGCAGAAGATAAGAGGGAGTGACAGCCTTTTAAAACACAGCTCACTTGAGCACACATAGGGAGCCGTTGTGAATCTATACCCCACTGACAAGTCCTGATTAACAATAAGCATTACGTCTGCGCCGTAGGCAATGTGTTGGCTTATTAGACGAGAAAAGGGATGCTCAACGAAAAAGAAAATAAAGAGAAGCAAAGGCTTTTCTTAAACCAAAAGATTTACAAGCAATCAAAATTTTGTTAGGAAACTACAAAAATAGAAGATCTGAGACATGTATCAGGCTATTTAGGAATTAATCTGAGTTTGGTAACTGGTCTTTTAACAGGGCACTGTAGATTTAAGATACACTTATTCAAAATGGGGGTCATCTCGGGCCCAAACATGAAGATTCTCTGACGATAAGAATGAAATATCGAAGCAGATTCTTAGAACCTGTGAAGTCTTAATGCATATCAAGCACCACAATACAATTATAAATTATATCCAATTATTACGAGCGATGTGACGACGAAGACCATGTGATCGATGTAGTGTAACAGACCAGAGTCTCTGGTATGAATCGAAAGAGCCTCACACTAACAGGCTAGCAGCATACTACCCACTAGACTACCAGACCATCCAATGGGACTTTTTCAAAAAATATATTTTTTTTAATAAAAATAATTGCCTACTTTTAGGATTTGGATTACAAAAAGTAATTCCCTTATAAGTGTTGACTTAAAATATTTCAAATAAAAAGAAATAATTCATGCTCTTGCCTTACATCTTTAAGTTTCTTTCACAAAAGAAAAAACTTTTATCAGACTACACTCTCCTTAGCAAAAAAAATTTGCTTAAAAGCACGCCTTATCATTTACTTTTTTCTTTTAAGTAAATAAACCACTTATTAAGTACTTTTTAATTAAAAAAATATTTTAAATTTAATTGCCGTGGCTATTAAGAAACCCTTAATTATTTTAAAAATAATTACTGAGAGCCTTAAAGTAGGCAACAAATTTTTTTCAACTAAATTTTTTTGCCTTTAAATTGAAATTTTTTCTCATTTTTAGTTTTTTTTAGCATTTAAATGTCAAGTGAACATATTTTTTTTTTATGGAAATTTTTATTTTCCAAACATATTTTTTGTAGCATATTTATGGGTGGAATTTCTTTGTTAATATTTGTTGTTATTTTGTTTGTAACAGTAAAACATGTTTGGTTTTGTTTGTTTACATTCTTTTTTACTGAGTTTTTTATTTTATTTTTCCATATTTAATAAACACTTCATCACTCAATGGTTTGTAACAGTGTTAATAGCAGCAGGCTATTTGGGTTTATGACGATTTATTAGGGCGATTCAAAATGTTTGAATTATTGAAAGTATTCCATTAGTGATTAGTGGTTGCAAAAGTGTTTTTTAAAGTGAACTTCCCTATTATTTTCGTGATTTCGTGTTAAAATGCCATTTGTAATGGCAACACTTTGTAAAAGAAAGAAATGAAAACCCACAGGCATGCATTATTTGTTTTAGAAATTCTAAAGCAAATTAAAGAAGCACAGAGAATTGCTTAATATATGGTGTATATGGACTGCAATGGAGAGTTACACCCACAGTTATTTAAAACCTTCTTTTAAGGAGTCAATAAGGCGCCGTCTTTAAACTCTACTTTAATACTTTTCTCTACTTGGAACCAAAGCCGCAATAAGCCTCACCTAAAGGGTTTTTATGAACAATTAAATGAGTAAGTAAGAGCTTGCAGATATGATTTTATATAAATAGAACTTTTCTGTGGCGAAAGAGAAGCCTATAATCGGCTGAAGGAAAGGGGAGAGAGGCGGAAAGTCTTCTCATTTCAAATGGTTTTAGGGAAAATTATAATTTATAAGAGTTGAGAGATTTTAGTTACGCATCCTACTATCCGAGCATCTGACCGGGGGCACTGTAGAACTAAAGAACACTTTTTCAGAATAAGGATCAACTCAAGTCCACTGTATAGATTCTGGGCTAGGGAGCGTCAATCATCAGAATATATTATTCGCCAAAGACTTTTCCTTACTGACACCGAAAAACATACTGAAATTTGTCAAGGCAACAGGCTTGGCGGGATGGTCAAACTATACAAATTGAGACTAGCATAATAGATCGTATGGTCACAGTACCTTAGCTGCTCTACAAGCCAATTGTAATATTTATCATTGGAATTTTTGCATTTCTCGAACAACAGACCGGTCCATAAAATGCTTATCATAAGCAAGACTGTTTTCTGCTTATATAAACTTTTATGAACAAAAAAGTTTTTGTACATTTTTCACAGCGGGCCTATTTACAGAATAAAATCCTATTGAAAACTTTAATTTTTTTCATTTTTTTTTATAAAATTTGAACTCCTTATCAACTCTAACGCTCTGCACATAAACTGTTTTAAACTGATTATCATAAACTCTAGATTTTCAGCAGAATTTTTTCCATTTTAATTCATTCCCCTATGAAAAGTTTCGGAAAAAAAATTCTCCGAAAAATAAAAGTTACCCCAGCAATGAATGAATGCTTAGCCATTCCATCACCACCAGCCAATAGTCACAATTGGGGTGGTGGTGTAGTGATGGTACCGTTAAAACTACTGGAACAGAAAAAACATTTTCTCCTTTCCCTTTTCTCCTCTCACTTAACAGCAGTGCTGTTGCTGAGCTGCTTGGTAACCTTTAAACTCCAACTGTCAATTGTTTTTTCTTCTATTTTGCTTTCATGCCTGCCTTTTGCATTCGCATGATTTATGCATTCAGGTGTTAAAAAGTTTAAAGGGATTAAAAACGATTTTTAGGCGTTATTATCTCTTTCATTCTCTCACTCTCTCTTTCTTTCTCTATCTCTCTCTTTCTCGTATTTTTGAATTGAATTTTTGCATTTATTTACCATCACTAGAGCATTTGCATTTTTGAAAATTATGTCTGTGTGCATTTGTTTTTATTAACTCACACACACACAGAGAGCGAGAGCGAGAGAGAGAGAGAGTGAGAGATAGAGAAAGTTATTGTCAGTTGCAAGTGCATACATTTAGGGGTTACTGAGTCACGAGTAACAGAAAAAACTGGCATTAAATTTGTAAATTTTAAATTCGTTAAACGATTGTAATAAAATTTTCTGGAATTAAAATAGAGAGAGATAGTCTCGTATTAGACCTGAGTTTGGAATTTTTAAATCTTTAATTGCCAGTAATTCATGGCACCATAGTAGGATATGAAAACTTTCTTAAAAGTCTGTCGTTCTTGATGGATGTTAAACTGTAAGTCCCCGGCTACTCATGGACGAATTTAACACACACAACATGGGTGGTGTGAGAAACTAGATGGTAATCCTGATTAAAAGATTGTAACGACCAATTAAGTAAGTAAATAAAAATCATTTTGTGGTATACGAATGACGCGTGGACTGATAGTGGGACAAAAGTGAAATATTCGATACAAATCGGGGGAGACATTAAAGGGATATTCTATACATATTGAAGGCAATACAATGCGCCTGTACCATCTCTACCCGACAATAATAGGAATATAAATTTACATAATAGTGTGGCATACCTTCGGGTAAAATAAATCTATTCATGCATACATTTAATGGCTTCACGCATAATGTTTAATTTCTTAATTAAAATTTCAATTTTACAAAATCATTAAAAATATTTAAAAACTTCTTTAGTTTTGAAAATTAACACAAAAAAACGTTGCATACTTTGCTTAAAAAATAGAACGATTTGTTAAAGTATACTTTAAGGCAGCGACTAAATAAATGGCACTTAATTTAAAAAAAAAATTTATATTTGATGAGAACAATAAATCAAAATTATGCTGTGGATAATAATATTGTAAGCTATCTAGGCAATAAAGCATACAATTTTTGAAGCATACTTTTAGGCCACAAGAACTAAAAATTAAATTTTTATGAACGGTTTTTAAAGCTTTTCAAATTAGTTTTGTTGCAAATTTAAACTCTTCGGTGCTTATTGGCTTATTTACAGTTGAAATGCTCATATTTTAACCTCTAAAAAGAGTGCGTGTTGTGAAGGCATGTCTAGAGACTATTAGCATTAAACAAGCTGCGATTATTTTTTTTTTCTTTAACCCATTTAAATATTTTGAAATTTTTATAGCCAATTTGTTGGACATTGCCCTAGAGGCCAGAGGGACGAAATTAGGGGTCATTTTAATGGAAAAAACAAAATATTGCTGACAAGATTGTCAACATTACTGACACCACACAATGAAGGCAAGAATAAAGTTGTTAAGCTGTGGCACTGGTTTATAACTTCATGGGGAAAAAAATTGCAGTTTTTTTGTTTAAACAAATTCAACGCATTTAAGTGAATTACATGTTATTATTGCCGCTGTTATTGCAAGTATTCGTTTCTCTCTCTTTCTCTCATTTGATTTTTATCGAAACTAATAGAGATTAATAATAATTGGAGAGTGAAATTTGCATTACGGGAGCATGCAATATTATTTATTTCCTTATTTTTTAAATTATTAGGTGTTAACAGAATAATTGACTATAAATTGAAAAATTAAAAATTGCATACTTTTATGGTTAAGGCAGTAAATGATAAAAGTATGGCATATTTCACAGAGTTATTCATTAAGAAGATAATGAAGATGGTTGTAATTGAATGTAACGCATTAAATAGACACACAAAAAATTGTAGCATATTTTAAGGCGTACGATTAATAAAGACAAATGTTTTTCAATATAAAACATAGGATTTTTATAGTCAAGAGTTGTTTTATTAATATTTAAGGCTCTTAAGAAACCAGACTTATTTGGAGCCTTAAATAATTTCACTTCTATTGCATAATTTAAGGCATACAGAAACAATATATTTGAAAATTCGAAACTTAATACTGTTTAAAGTTATACTTTGTTAAAAGGCACAGTTTCAGGCAGAAGGTGGTAAATAGAGGAATACCGCAAGGTACGTTCCTTTCTCCACTCCTTTGGAACATTGCCACGTACAGGTCCCTTACGCGGTTTGAGTCCTCGGGCAACAAAGTCATCGCTTATGCTAACGATATCACTAATGCAGCATCAGGTATTTGTTAAAACTAATTTGGACTAAAGGTGGTCCCAGTAAAGCTGATACAATATTTTCTATGAGAAGATACAAAATAACTCAATATACTCTACCTAGAGCCTTTGATTCTCAATCCTAAGCTAAGCTGGGGTTAGAACCTACATACATATCTACTGCTGTTATACTAGTATCAAATGGGGACTCTGGCCTGGTTGTATTTCGCTGGAATTATTCAACGACTATCGAATCCAATGTCTTTTATGCAGTAGTCTTCTGCTGGCCTGTGAACTCAATAAAAATGGCAATGTGAACCTTCTGGATCAAACAAGATGATCTGTTACGATACATATGTATATTGAGTTGTATTGTAGGAACAGAACAAAATCCCTCTTTTTTGCCAGAAGACCGCTGAGAGGAAATCACCGAAGAAATATTTTTTCTACCTACTAAAGTACGGCCAGTGGCGTGTGGAGCTACGCGAATGAGGAATTCTAGATTTAGAGGGAAGTGTATGGGTAGACATCTTATGATTAGCAGTGGTTTACAACTGCGTTTGATCTGGCATATGCTATAATAATGCATTCAGAAAAATAGATCTTTAAGAGACAATTAAAATTATATTGTGGCTCCCAAGGGCCAAAAGAATGCTGTTTCTTAATTTAACCCATGTTTTTTCAGGTCTCTTCTCTCTTTCCACCTTAATGAGATAATTTCAGCCAAAAAAATACACTCTTATACTACTTGAGGCCAGAGTAAATCATAAAATTTTAAAGCCTATATTTAGGCGTTTCGATTTTTAATAAAAATTTATAGCATACTTTTTGGCTGCGTACAAAAGCCTATATATTTTTGTGTTTGTTCTTGTTTTGCATTCTGTTTTGTGCTCTGTGTTTAGTTATCTTTATTTTTTTTAATAAACGTTCGTTCCCTTATGGAAAATTGACCGCATATAGTGGCCAAAAAATTGTGGCAAAAATTGACTATAAAATACAATTACAACTGCAACTACAATTACAATTACAACAACTACTAAAACAGCAAGAGAAAAAAGTAACGTATTTTATGTTTAACTTTTTTCATTTACGTATTGTTTCGTTGTTGTTGTAAAATTTTGGTACGAAAATTGTTACACAATGTCGAGTTGAGTCATGCTGCAGTTGGGGTTGTATTTCAAAAAAAAAATTTTTTTTTTGCTTTTTTCTTCTGTTTTCAATGGCTTTTATGACTTGTTTTTGTTTCTCCTCCAGCCATTTAGTCTATTGGTAGCAATCTTTTGTAACTCTCCCTTACCTTGCCTTGCCCTTCTCCCCATGCATATTGCGCACGTATTTTGGCTTCAATGTGTTGCAAAATGTTAGTTTTGGAAGAAGAGAACACGAACAAAAAAAAAAAGGTGTTGTAAGTTGTCGTAAATGGTTATTTGGTTGTCGTAGTCATTCGTATTTTTTATGGGGGCTTCCACGTCTCTTTTTTGTTTTTTTTTTTGTTTTTTTTTTTTGTTTTTGGCCTGTTCAATACAACAACAACCGTCGCAAAAAAAAATTTTTAAATTACACAGAAAGAAAGAAAAAGAAATTTTATGTGTCAGTCAGTCAGTGGCGTGTGAATTTCAGTGTTCTTTTTTTATGAAGATTTCCCAAAAGATACAAGCAACGAGGGAGGTTCTACATGGAAAAGAAACATAGTTTCTCTCTAAAAAGTTCGAGATGAGCTACACGAAGAATGTTGACTACTTATCGGGGTTACAGAGCCTATTCCCCTGCGTGATGCGCCACAATTTGACTAGGTGTAGCCCTTTCTGATACCACTGCTACTGACGATATCATTTACTCTTCCAATGTCCATCTTCACAGATCAGTGAGATTATCCACCTGTAAGAAGACCAGATGCTTTCTTTTACGTCGCGACATAGCACTTAGCACATACCCAAGAGAGGTAGAACAGTTTCCTTCTATTTCTACAGCTCCAGCAGAAGAGATTGGCTATATGACCGAGACCAGTGCATATTGCAGGGGTAACCAGAATGCAATATTCAGTAATGAGTCTGAATCTTACGATAAGCATGCTCATTTGAAGTGGCCGTAGTCTAGTTGGTAGTGTGTGGTTTGTATCGGGGTCACTAGGACAAAACTTAAACTTTTACACATCAAAGGCGATTTGAAATTTGCTGTGGGTTATTTAGGCTGTCCAGCAACTGTTATGTATATGGCAGTTTCAAACTGTTGCAATACCTCATAAAAAAGGCGACAGTAGTGCAATGCTGTGGAATCCATCTCGAAAAGCATACGCACTGTTCCTGAAAAAAAAAATTATCTTTGTATTGAAATGTGAAATGACCTGCACAATTATGGGCCATACATTTATTTTATTACCCGTAAAGGTTGTTAAATTTCGTTACAAAATTTATTTGCTCTTCTCTTCTTCCATTTTCTTTCTCTTTCTCCTCTTGCTCTTCTTTTCGTCATCAGCCAGACAGTCATATGGACAGACAGACAATACAATGAAACATTTTGGAATAAATTTCAACTTCAGCTGGCTCCTGTGCAGTGCATTGTATGCCTGTGAATACCACAGTTGTGGGGGTAGAAAGGCATTTAAAATGCCTTTAAAATGCTTCTTAGAGAGAGGAAGGAAATCCATATAATTTTTCTTTAGAGCCAACAACTAAACACGCAATGAAGACGACTAAAGAGAGAGAGAGAGAGACAGAGAGAGAGAGAGAGAGAGAGAGAGTGAAAGGCAACCGTTATACAACACCCAAAAGTGCATGTATAACTGTAATTTTAACAACTTCCGTTGCAAAGGAAGTGCAAATACTCACAGAATAGAAGGAACAAAAAAAAAGAAGCAAGAATGCAAAAAAGAAATACTCGTAACTGCCATAATCAGCCACAGTAAGAAGGAGAAAAAATAAACGAATAAGAATTTAATGACTCCACTTTATTTATTGAGAATAAAAGCACAAAAAAAGGAGTAAAGAAATCGTAAATTAGCAAAATTTATCGGGGAAAGAAACCTTCAAAATTATATGCACTTGTAATCGATAAGTATGCCAATAAAAAAAAGTTTACAAATCAAATGTGTGTGCAGTTAGCTACGAAAATTGTATTCTTTTTTTCTACAGTGAATGTTAAGTTAACAGAGGCTGTTAAACTAACATAATTTAAATATTTGAAAAAGTATAAAAAGAAAATCGATTATGATAAAAATACGAAAAATTTTAAGAAAAATTTTAAGAAAAATAGAAGAATTTTACAATAAAACAAACAAATCTGTTTTGTTTCCCCCATTCAGAAATAATTAAGTTGAAAAATCAAGTTTCTTAATCAAATATATCTATTTCTCATAAATCAGGCAATATTGGATAAAAAATGGAATTGTTGGAAAAATGCTAAATCTGGTATCAAGGAATTCAAAACAGATTTCATTACGGTTGGCTGTTACTTGGGACCGGAAATGTAGGCGACGGAGCTAATATAAGTAAACAAAAAATGCAAGTCGTCGACAAAAAAAATTGCATGTAATCGACCAAAAAAGTAAAGTTATCGACCAAAAAATGCAAGTTATCGACCAAAAAATGCATTGAAAAAAAATTCAAGTCATGGATAAAAAAATGCAAGTCATGGATCCAAAAATTAAACTCATCGATCAGAAAAATTCAAGTCATGGATCAAAAAATTAAAGTCAACGTCCAAAAACATGCAAGTCAGATATAAAAAATGGAGGTCATCGACAAAAAAAAATTGCATGTAGTCGCGCAAAAAATTAAAGGTATCGAGTACAATTTATCGACCAAAAAAATGCAAGTCGTCGACCAAAAAAAAGCAAGTCATGGATCAAACATTCAAAGTCATCGGCCAAAAAGTCCAAGTCAGCGACCAGAAAATGCAGGTCATCAACACAAGAAAAAACAAGTCAGCGACAAAGAGACTGCAATGCGACAATTTTACCCGATTTATATAGAAAACTTTTTGTTGCTCATTTGAAGAAAACAATTAGCTTCGACGCACACATATACGTTGTGAATCCAGGCTACTTATAGGAACAACTGGCATATACTTATGTATATAGAACTTCGGAGCTTTCGTGACGTTTAATTCTTTAACTTTTAGACATAGCTGGCGTTCAGGCTTAAACAGATATGTATGTGCTTATTTCGTGAATGGTAACACTTAGCTCATGTCTGATTTGACAGATAATTAGTTTTATCCTTTCGCTGAACGAATATGGTTGTGTATACGCTTGAACAACGCTAGGAAATATTACGACATTACTTTGAAAATCATGGTAAAATCATGGAGTGGCCGTTATAGTCAATGGTGATCGTTATTGGGCCATGTTGAACGAATTTTTGTTCACAAAAATTTGAAGAGGAGGATATTGGCAACATTTGGTTTCAACAGGACGGCGCTACGTGCCACACAGGCGAAGCTACACCCGATGTTTTGCGCCCTGTTTTTGAAGATCGCATTATCAGCCGCAGAGCTGATGTCGTTTGGCCACCTCGGAGTTGCGATTTGACACCGTTGGACTATTATTTGTGGGGTGCCGTCAAAGATAAGTGTTACGCCGACAAGCCAGAGACAATTGACGCTTTAAAGGACAATATTCGTGAAGCCATTGGTGAAATACAGCTGCACACAATCGATAATGTGCTTAAAAATTGGACCGATCGTGTAGGCTACTGCATGGTCAGCCGAGGCAGCCATTTGAATGAAATTATTTTCCATTATTAATCGGAAGGATTGTACTTTCAAATAAAAAAAAGAAATTTGAGAAAATATTCAGTAGTTTTTTTAAAGCATTTTCAAAAAAAAAAAGTTATTTGGCGGACCCTTTATAAGTCACCGTAGCCTAGTAGGTAGTGTGTTGGCTTATTAGACTGTAGGCCCGAGTTCAAACTCCAGGTCAGACATCAAAACGAAAATATGAAAATATTTCTTCGGCGACTTCCTCTCAGCAGATTTCTGTCAAAAACTCTTAGAGTAAATAAAATTGCCATTAAAAAGCTTCTCAAAAATCTGTCGTTCGGAGTCGACTTTAAACTCTAGGTATCCCGCCACTCATGTATAAAATTAACACACACAACATAAGTGGTGTGAGAAGCTAGGTCGTAATCCTGACTGAAGGGTTGTAATGACCAATTATGTATGTATATATGTATGTATGTATATGCTTGTTATACTCATGTAAAATTTAAATTTATTTAAAAAAAAATTGAAATTTTCAATTCCATTAACAGAGGGTTAGAATGAACGATGTTAGGCGAACATCAATTTGCATGAAAATAACTCAAAAATGTTTGAGTAATAGGGGGTTAATTAGTGAGTCATTTGGATGATTCTTTATACAGTCAAACTCGTTTATAACGAACTCGGTTATAACGAATTCTTGGTTATTACGTACATATTTTCAAGTCCCAACGTTTTAAAAACAATTTTCATACAAAAAACATCGTTTATTACGAACTCGTTTATAACGAATTCTCGGTTAAAAGGAACTACTTTGAATGGTCCCAGTAATTAAATTTCATACATTTTGCCTTTTTATAACGAACCATCAGAAATAACTTTGAAGTGTGGCAATAGTCTTTACTTTTATTTAATATGGCAGCATTAAATTATAACTCAACATCTTTAATCAGTTGATAGATAAAAAGAATTAAAACGTCAGTTGCTAAATAATTTGAAAATGTCTAAAAATAAGATAAAATCACTGTCTGTGATTCAAAAAATTAAAATATTAAATGAAATAGATGAGAAACGGAAATCAAATAAAGACATATGCAAAGAATATAATATACATTTTATATTTTCTTCTATGACTTCACCCCGTTTATTACGAACTTTGCCTATAACGAACTATTTTTTCTGGTCCCACGGAGTTCGTTATAACCGAGTTTTACTGTATCTTAAATTATTTAAAACTGGTTTCAGATCTGTTACGTTAAGAATATATTTGTATGTAAATAAAAATTTATCTTTTTTTTTTTGATTATTCTTTCATATACACTCACCTGGGTGTTGTTAGGCAGGCGAATGCTTTAATGGGTGTCTGAAACCTGTAATAATAGAAACCAGAAAAAAGAGAAAAAATAGTGGTTTTGGTCTTTCAAGAAAATTTTAAGAAAAAAAATTTTTATATTTTTAAATAAAATTTTTAAAATTCAATATTTTTTTTTATTTCATTTCTTTTAATATAACGGTAATAAAATAAAATATATTTAATTATTTTTTTTTGCTTATAAGTTGAATTAATTAAACTTATGCATGTACGTACACACAGTATATAAATATGTACTATGTGACACAGAGTGTATTTAATTAATTAAAATTATGACTTTAATAAAAAAAACAAAAAAACCGAAGAGATTGAAATTTTTCTTCTCTTCTTATTCATGTTTTTATATAGAGTTTCTCATGTTTTTCAGCTTTTCAATTTTATTACAAAAAAAAAAAAAAAATCACTTCATACCCCGTCCCTAATAAATGAAGTTGAAGAATCCTTTAAAAAAGCAGAAAATGTTGCAAAAAATTTATGAGTGGTAGTAAGGGTGCGAGAAAAGCATAAGACTTACAGGGTTAAATGCACTTAAAAGCAGCTGTTGCTCTTAAATGGAGGTGGCTGTGGATACTTAAAGAATTTCTGTGTTCATTTTAATTTTGAAAAGCAATTAAAATATGAATGGCATGGCCTGTTTGTGATGATTGTGGGGAGGGTGAGAAATGATGAAGGGGAAATTTAATATGATGAAATACAGGTACAAATACAAAGGTTATTAAATAACAAGTATCAGTATTATGGTGTTTTTGGAATTCTAATTATTTTTAAATTTTATTCACTAACAAATTTTTGTAATTCGTGACATGTGCTAAAGTGAAATTTGAAAAATATCATTTTCATACATTTACATTTTAAAATAATTGCAATTGAAATAATTCTACGAAAATTATTGTGTACTTCGCGACATGTGTGAACTTTAAATATACTTTCATGAAAGAAGAATGTTAGAAATATTCAAAATGTTTAAAATTCTCTTAAGAATTGTTGTTTGTACAAAATTTTCTTATGAAATATTTATGCTTCGTGACATGTTTTTCCTTCAAACATATTGTTCCATGTGTTTAAAAAACAAATTTCATAAGAGTTAAACAAATTACTTTTAAAAATTATGTCGAGAAGGTGTTTTGTCAAACATTTATTTTTGGAAATCCCAACATGTGTGAAATGATTTTCAAATTTTAATAAAATTTGTATTTTAAAAAAGAACTTTCTAATAAAGTATTAAGTAATGATGTTTGATAAGGGTTCTGGCGAGTATTTCTATACAAAATTGTTGTGTACTTCGTGACATGTTTGAAACTTAAGTACACTTTTATGAAAGAAAAATGTTAGAAATATTTCAAATGTTAAAAATTTTATGTGAATTCTTGTGAGAATATTTGTTTGCAAAAAAATTTGGTATAAAATATTTGTGCTTCGTGACATGTTTTTTATTGAAATATAGCCTTAAATGTTCTTAAGAAATAAATTGCAGCATATTAAGTTAAATGCTTTTAAAAATTATGTAAAGTATGAATTAAGTTAAAGAAAAATGTTGAAATTCATGACATGTGTGAAGAGAAATTTGCTTTTTATGACTTATTACATAGAAAACAACATTATAAAAGGTAAATAAATTTAAAATTGATTGGAAATTTGTATTTAAAGAGAATTTTTTTATAAATTAATGCGAATTAAGGAATGACAAGAGTTCAGATGGGTTGCTAGTATGTATTTCAATGCAAATGAAATTTTATTCGAATTTTATGTATTGTGCTTCGAAAATGTTAACTGCCTTGGTTAGCCTTCTGGAAAAAATTTTTTTTTTTTTTGCTGAAAATTCATGAGAATTCTTGTTTAAAAACAATTTTAATTTATTTATGATTTTTATAATTAAAATAACACTCTTTAATGATTTTATTTTTTGGTTGATGCTGTTGTTGTATTACAAAGAAAAAAGCATAATATTTTACAGCCGTTTATATGTACATACAAAAATAATGTTTTTTTGTTTTTGTTTTTTTAAGTTAAAACAACACAGTGTTATAATAAATTTTAATACATTTTTTTCATTTACAATTAATAATTAAACAATACAAATACGATTATAATATGAAACAGAGCAATGAGAAAAAAATTAATTAAAAATTATTTACAATAAAAAAAAAAAAATTAACACCATAAACCAACTACTACTCTCAATTGTATGAAATAATAAAAATAAAATTATTTTTTTACATTTTTCTGGTTAAAATTATTATTTTTTTTAAAGACAATTTCAATAACAACATAAAAACTAAGAAATAATTTATTTAAAATATATACATATGTATGTATGTATGTACGGGGGACAAGCAAATTAAATGTATGAAAAAATGTGTGTAAAGCTAAATTCGAATTTAAAAACCAAAGACGCAAACCCACACTTTTAGCAGAGCCACTTCTTGCCTCTAACAGGGTAAACTTTGCTATTAACAGAGTACTGTTAACTGTTTAACAGTGACAATAGTGTTCTACTTTGCAATTATTGCAAACTATTGATATAAAATATAATTCTCATTATGATCATTATTATTTGTGAACAAAAGTGTTGAAATCTAAAGAATGGTTGGTAGGGGTGGAGGTAGCAAATTATCCCAATACCACGGTTAGAAAGAGAACCCTCTGGACTACCATTTGTATATAGTCTGTATGGTGTACTATTTCTTATATGTTCCCATATGGTTACTGATCTTCTAGAGAATTTTCCAGTAAAAAATTGATATTTTCAAAGCCAATTTTCTCAACACCATATCACTTTATATGTAACTATGTTGCTGATTATATTAAGAGGCCTTGGAACCTTCCTTTGCATATAGTACGGATAGACTTAGAGTATTTCCCAAAATTAGCTCTTAAACTAGTGGGCTCGTTCAGATGGATACTGTTTAATAGCTAACAGTGCTCTGTTAAAGGCAAATTTTGTTCTGTTAAGAGGAAATTTTGCTCTGTTAACGCCAATTGTGGCGCTGCTAAAATTTATGGATTGCGTCTTGGATTCCCAAATTCGAATTTATCTTCACACACATGAAAAAAAAAAATGATTCATAAATAAAGTATGATGAGGATGCAGTTGTTTTTCTAACAAACTTTACAAAAAATGATGGAAACAAAATAATGATTTTTATCTACAATCCAACACCTTTGAAAACATTTTTTTAAATTTTAATTTTTAATTCCTTTGCTTGTACTATACCATCATGCCTGGAGTACGTTTTTTTTTTTCAGAAATTTTCAAAAATTCATATTAAAATCAATTGCGGTTTTATGCAACCGCACTCTACACATTTAAGGATAATTATAATCGGGGATATATTGATACCATAAAATATAAAAGAACATATAAAACACATGCTGTGATTTTCACTCATAAATTGTTTATTTACAATAACAAAAATATACAAAAAAAAAACTTGTTTTTTAAATAAAAATATTATTGTGGTTGGCATATATGAAAATTTATTGATTTCATTCAGCAATCTGGCTGCCTGAGGGCGGGCCATTTATTTCAATATTTAATTGAAAATGACAGATTTTGGTTAAAATTTTAAAAATTTATCGATTTCATGGGCGTCAATAATAGCACTGTAACACTCAAGTCATATTAAGCAAATATTTTCTATAAAAATCACTAATTGCAGAAAACTCAGGACAAAAAATGTTTATAAAACAAAAACCACCACCACAAGAAAATGTGTCCAGAAACTCGGTTTTACGTTTGTTTTCGATAAATATTTGCTTATTTAGGATACAGTCACATCAAGCAAATACCGTTTCTACGGGTAAAATCTCCTAACATTGGAGCATTTGTAAACAAAAATTCGTCAGGTTATTTTACCTGCAAGAAAGTGTTGGAAAACTACCGCGAAGACTGCAAACAGCACAGGCTTGGTTATTGGGAATTTGTTTATCTCGGCTCCGCCAAAACCACCAACCAAAATCATCAAAAATGATGTCAGCCTGGAGATCAAGGGCAGGATCACTCTTGCCAACAGTGCTACTATGTTCTCAATAGGTAATCGAGTAGCAGAAAAGACCTCTCCCGTGCGACAAAACTGAAACTATGCCAGACACTCATTCTCCCCGTGCTTCTTTAAGGCGCAGAGGCATGGAGACTATTAAGCACTGCTGCAGTAGCCTTGAGAGAATTCGAGAGGAAAGTCATACGTAAGATCTTCGGTCCAGTGCGAGTTGGCTCCAGTGTATGAGCTCCTCAACGACATTGATGTTGTACAGCGTATTAACATCCAGGAGCAGCGCTCGCACGGCCATGTTGTTCGAATGGAGAAGGATGCTCCAGACTAACGGGTATTTTATGCGGGAATTTGCAAAAGTCAGCGAAGAGGACAATCTTGTTTGCGTTGGAAGGACTAAATCGAGGAAGTCCTGTCATTGATTGGTGTGACCAACTGGCGAAGGCGCATAAGAAGCAGAGGCGCCCGGAAAGATGTGTTAAGGTGGGCCGTAATCCGTTAATCGGGTTGTAAATGGGCAATTAAGTAAGTAAGGTAAGTATTTCGTTCATCATTACTATGGCAAAATCCCAGCATAATAATGAAATAAAAATTTCATGGAAATCATAGCTTCATTTAGATTTTATTTTTTTCAATTTTTCTTTTTGAAATCGAAAGCTGTAGAACCCTATACATTACGAATCAGCTTGTTATTTATTCTTTGTTTATGTAAAGAAATGTAAAGAATTTTCCATAAAAATATTAGTATGTTCTGGTTTCATGCTATCTTTATGTGTTATCGATTTTTTTGTAGTAAATTTTTAATTGTTATCGTTATTCGATAGAGAATATTGTACCTTATTCTATAGAGAATGTCTGATGCTATCGATAACCTGTCAACAGTTGCAGTGTATTACTGGTTTTACTCATAAGTTTTCTTTACATAAACTCAAAGCAATAAGAAATTATAGTGGAGAATAGATGTATGTAGATGTTGTCAATTGCTTCTATGTTATCGTTTTCGTTTAGAAACAGTCTATGGCTAATATAGTATATCAATAACGTATTGAAAAGCTTCATTTTAACCAAAAATCTTTTGTTATTGTCCATAAAATATTTTAAAAATATTCTCTTCCTCAGCGTGATTATGCGTTTTCAAAAGGAAATTAATTTTCCTGCCATAAAATCCATGGAAATCATTAGAAATATTAATTCAAAAATTTCTATTTCGAAAATTTACCACAACGTAATGGAACAATACAATAGATTTGATAATAAAACAACAACAACAACAAAAAACGATAAACGATAAACCAGTAATGATGGAAAACAATGACAATTTTTTTTGTGTATTTGCGAATTGAAATGCAAATTTTTGTTTATTTTGCAAGCATTAGAAACCATTTTTAATTTCCGTTCGAAATCCCAACACTGGCTAATGGGAATGATGATGAGAGAACGACAAACTTTTTAGTTTAAAAAATGAATCATTTTAACAAAAAAAAAAAAAAAAAAAAAAAAAAACAAATAATTTTTTATAGAGTGTGACCAATAAAAATTAGAATAATTTTTAATAAAAAAAAATTTTAATAACTTTTTTTTGTTATCTTTTCTAAAATTTATTATTTATTGGCCAAAATATGAATGAGAATATAAAAAAATGAAAGAAAGAAAAAAGAAAAAAATATTATTTTCATATGATAATTTTATGCAAACACCTGTTTTTATGGATTTAAATTCGTTATGGATTACATATTCGATAACTTGATTATGATTTGTTGAGGGTGTGCTGTTGATGTCAATGACAGCCATAAACAGACAGATGAAACGCATTTTACAACCAACAAAGCCACTCAACCATACGTCCATAAGCCCGTGAGTTATTGAATGTGTGGGAAGTTTATTTAAAAAATAAAATCGTAAATTACCTGAAAAGATAATAGAAAAAATTTAAAAATTAGTAAGTGTTGTAAAAAAAATTATTTAAAATAAGTTATCGATAACAAAAGAGTTAAAAAATATTTGAATATAAATTGTTTTCAAGTTTTTTTATAAAAACTTTTAATATATCCCATAAACAAATTACAAAAATAAATTATCGATAACAAAAAATTGCTAAAAAATCTTCAATTATGATATCTCTGTAATTAATAAAAAAATCTTAAGAATTTAAAAAAAAAAATATTTTATAAGATAGCCAGTGAGAAAAATAACTTTACTGAATATAAGTTATCGATTACAAAAGAATGGATCAACCCTTCAATTACAACATCAATAAAAATTAACAAAAACTTGTAAGATTTTTATAAAAAGAACACATTTATTGAAATACCCATAAGATATTATTAAACATAAGTTGTTTAATTGTGTACAAAATTTTGTGTATCAAATTTTTGTTTTTATAAAAATTTCTTTATTGCCAATTTTCTGTAGGAAATTAATTTATCGATTATTTTCACTTTAAGAAAATATTTTTTAACCATTCTCTATGGAAAATTTTCTGTTATCAATTTTTTATATTAAAAACTAAGGTTTACTATTACCGATTTTCCATTGAAAATTTTCTTATCACCTTTTTTCTTTTAAAAATTTGTCTTTGTTATCGATTTTCTAAGAAAATTTTTCTAATCAGTTTTCTATAGAAAATCAGCAAAATATTTGCTTTATCAGTTTTTATTAAATATTAAGTGTTATCGATTTTTAGTAAAAAAAAAAAATGTACATACGTAACTGACTATGTTCCATAGAAAATTTTGTTATATCTATTTTCTATAAACAATTTTGTGTTATCGATTTTCCTCCGAAATTTTTTGTTATAAATTTACCATTTAAAACTTAATTATCATCCTTTTTTTTAGAAAATTGTCTTTGTCATCGATTTTCTACAAAAAATTTATGTTATCGATTTTCAGTACAAAGTTTTGTTACCAATTTTCTATAAAAATCTGAAATACCGATTTTTTATTTATAAACAAAACAGTTTGTTTTTTTTTTGGCTTTTGATATAAAATTTCGTGATATCGATTTCTTTTAAAAATAAAAATTATATTGTTATCGTTTTTTCTTCTTTAAGAAAATTCTAAGTATTGTAGATTTTCTATTACAACGTTCTTGTTATCGATTTTCTAAAGAAAGTTCTATTTTATTTTTTTTTTCTATTGAAAATTGAGATTTATCGATCTTCCATAAGGAATTTTGTGTTATCGATTTTTCATCATCGATTATTTTAATAGAAAATTATATGTTCCAGATTTTCTGATTAAATATTACTTTTTTTTATTGATTTCCACTTACTTTATCGATAACTTACTATAAAAAAACATACTGAATTTTCTTTCAGTGCATGACATTTCATGTTCGCCGCGTATTTATTTAATCAAATTAATCTAATCGGTATGAGAGTTTCTATTTCAATTTTTAACTTATCAGAGTAAACTTTAGAGTCTTTATTACAAACGATGAATGGATTTTTATGGATTAGTTATGCTTTCATCAGGCAACGACAGTCTTTTTAAAATTACGAAAACCATTCGGCAGCAGATTGTAAATTGAAGTGCACAAAACGTTATCGGATGGTTGATTTTCCAAATTTCCATTACTGGCAGCTTCTGGTTCCACAGCTTTGGCTACATACAGAGGTATATCTGTGGTAGAGAATTCCATGATGAATTGGCGACATACACCACAAGGTGTAGTGTAGGCATCCTCCTGGTAGGCCACCACAGCGCCAGCTAAGAATTCCTGAACACCTTCACTTACGGCCTTGCAAATGGCAGTGCGTTCAGCACAAGAGGAGGGTGTAAAGGCAGCATTCTCTACATTACAGCCGGTGAATATGCGGCCACATTTTGAGCGAAATGCAGCACCAACTTTGAAGTGACTATAGGGTGCGTAGGCATGCTGACGTACCTGATTGGCGGCACGCAACAGCTCCTTGGCAGAATCATCTGGAATGAGGGGCGAAGATAAATGTAAATATGCAAAGAAATCTTTGTTGGACCCTTAGTAAGCTTACCTAAATCCTTGTATAGTTTTATAGTTTCAGGTAAATCGGCTTTTTTCAAACCGGTTACTGTTGTGGTGTCGTTCATTTTGATGTGAGTATTTCAAAAAAAAAAAAAAAAACAATTTTTTGTTTAAAAATTATTTCAACGAAGAACGTTTGCGTTTTGCGTGACTTTCACTCGATGACCGTTAAACGCTAGACTGTCTGTCGTAATGAATTCGCGCGTCTACTAATAATTTTGTGGTTGTTTTGTCAACAACGTTTGAAACGTTGAATTTAGTCACAACAGCTACAACAATGTAGTCGTCGTCAATAGAAACAAACTAAACAAATCATATGTTTTGACGAGAGGGAGAGTGGAAGAATTGCTCACACTGTTAATTTTGATTTTTTTCCGAATTTGTGTTTTTTTTTTTTTTTTTTGTTTTAATTTAAAATAAAAATAAAAATAGAATTTGAAAATTTTGTTTTCAAAAGAGAGTAAAACGTCATGACACTGACGATGGGACACCCTCGTTTTTTTTTTTTGGTTGGTTTTTTTTAAAGCCCAAACGGGAAATAGTTTGTTCAGTAAGAGAGGAAAACTCACGCTGAAGAGATAACAAGTGAGTGTACGGAGAGAACATTGTGGTTGGCGGTGGTTGTTTTCAGAATAAAGATCTCAACTCTTTGGAAGAATTTATAGAAATTACTCACAGCGGTTTTTGAGTATCCGTGGCAAGAAAATGAAAAAAGGTTGCCATGTACACTGTTAAATAAGAATTCAAGAGGTCATGATAGCTTTTTTTGCACAACATACATTGAAATCATTTTACTTTGGCAAAATGATTAAAAAACAGTTTTGTTATCGACAAAAAAAAAAAGATGTTTTTTCCAGAAAAAAAAAATTAATTTGTTATCGATTTCTGATTATTTTTTCTGTTTATCGATTTGTTATAGAATATGTAGACATCGATTTTTCCAAAAAATATCAAAAATTCTCCACAAAGAAAATCTGTTACCGATTTTTTTAAATTTTTTTTATTATCGATTTATTAAGGAAAATATTTACATATCGATTTATACAAAATTTTTCAAACGTTAATTTTATTTAATTACAAATAGTTTGTTGTTATTGATTTTTTAGAGAACATATTTTTAAATCGATTTAATTGAACAATTAATGACAAATTTTTAATCGATTTTTCTAGAA
Source organism: Sarcophaga caerulescens (assembly GCA_927399465.1). Classification (NCBI taxonomy): domain Eukaryota; kingdom Metazoa; phylum Arthropoda; class Insecta; order Diptera; family Sarcophagidae; genus Sarcophaga; species Sarcophaga caerulescens. The sequence continues at coordinate 99,654,320 of OV656872.1, read as the reverse complement.
AAAGAATTTGTTATCAATTTTTGATAATTTTTTCTGTTTTATCGATTTGTTATAGAATATGAAGATAACGATTTTTTCAAAAAATTATCAAATATTCTCCACAGAAAAATGTGTTATCGATTTCTGAAAATTTTTTATTATTGATTTATTATGGAAAAATATTTAGATATCGATTTATACAAAATTTTTCAAATGTTAAAATTATTTATTTATCGATTTTTTAGAGAATATATTTTGAAATCTATTTATTTCAACAATCGATGAAAATTTTGTAAGCGATTGTCTATATACAAATCGATTTCTCTAGAAAAAAAATTGTTATCGATATCTGATAAATATAAATAAATTTTTCTGTTGTCGATTTAATTTTTTTTTATAATCGATTTTTTTAAAGAACATTATTTCTATTAAAGAAATTTGTTATTGGTTTTGTGATAGCCTTTGTGTGTTATCGATTTTTTTGAAAATAATTATTTGTGTTATCGAATGTTTAGAAAATATTTCGTTATTAAATTATCGACGAAATCAGTAATAAAATTTTTTTTAATAACGATTTCCTATCGAAAATTTTATTTGTTATCGAATTATTATTGTTAATTGAATACTGATTTTTGTTATCGACTTTGTAAAAATAATAATTTTTTATTTCGTTTACCGATTTTCGATTTTTACATTTTTTTTTGTTATCGTTCTTTAAATTTAATTTTCTTTTCATACAAACATTTGCTCGTGATGGGCTCTTTTCATATTTTCTTGTTATCGAAAACTAAGAAAAATTGTTTCATACACATTTTTATTCCCAAAATTTAAGGAGAAAATTATTTAAATGCTTCAAATTTCTTTGCCTGTGGCAACTCTGTTATAAAAGAGTACACAAGTTTTTCTTGTTCATTATCAGTTCGTTAAATCAAATAGAACATGAAGCAATTTTTTTTTTCTTCGCTGCTAAATTCTAGCCTTCATCTACCGCTAATGGTTATTGTTGGGTGTGCTCAACTGATTGCAATTGCAATTGCTGGTGCTGGGGCTGGTACTGCTGCTGTTTGGCGTGCGAGTAATCGATACAACAATTTAACGTTATTAGTGATGGTTATTTGGAATGACAATTTAATTAGGGACACCAGACAGTAGGTGCATACACTCGGAAAATATGATATTCAAGGTCGCAAGCATTAGAATGGGGGATGTGAATTGAGAAAAACATAAAACGTAAACGGTTACATAAAACGTAAACGGGTACCCATAACAACCTGGTTTAAGATTTCACTACAACGACTTTCATGTGCGGTTGTCGGTGTCCATGTGTTATTGGCCAACTTTGTTTGTTATTTGGCTAATGTGTACGTACCCTCAGCCTTTAAATTTGTTTTTAATCTTTTAAAAACTGATACAGCTTTTTCCATTATCCCTACACAACAAAGGCTGTGGGTTTTTCCTTCCTTTTGTACGAGAATTGGATTTCTTATGGTCGTAAATACATCAGCCCCCACCCCCCAAAAAGAATGTAATTCGTTGGGAGTGGAAAGTATGTAATAAACTTACACTCAACTCATGTGGCTGAAGGTAATCTTTACTTTAAATCTACCAAAAAAAAAAAAAAAAAAACGAAGATATAACCAAAAACAAACCGATGAAGTGGAATAACGAAATAAAGTAGCCCAACAATGTTTAGCCATACAATGGGAGGAACGAGGATAAAGCGTGATTGGGGAAGGTCTCCTAAACTTTCAAATGTTGAAAATGTTTTCCTAGCCTTCAAACAGAAGAAAATAAATTAAATTTTCTATTTGTTATTATGCTGCGATAAATTAATTCAAAATAGAATTTATGAACAGCAATTACAAGAGTTTCCTAATGAAAATGGTCCTTCGAAGCCATATACAGAAATTGAGCTACGAGACTTAAAGGTAATATTTCCCTCCGGTAAATGAATAAAAATTATGAAAATTGAATTGAATTTTATTTATTGAACGACAGCAGACACTTGCTAAGGCATTGATTTGACCTTATCATTGCAGCTTCATACCTGGTAGTTCAACCATTGACTAGAAATCCTGAAAAAAAACCTATGAAAATAATATTCTTGTAGACTATAAGGCATCATTTGATAGCCCAATAATGGAACGCATATTGGCCGCACATTCTGAGCTCGATATTATATTTCTGAGAAGTTAACAATTCAACTACAGCTCCGAATCTTTTGGTACTGTGCAAGGTTTCTTCTGACCAGACGACTTCTTATCGAGCGACCTCTTCAATTTCGTCTTGGTGAGTGTTCTGCAAACGACGGGAGTTCAATGTAATGCTACTATTTTTACAAGGGCATCCAGTTTTTGGGGTACACCGACTATATTGCCATCATTAATTGTATCAAGCGAAATATTACCGCTGCTTGTGAGTGTCTGCGACGATGAATCTGTCACTAAAGGCAGGCAAAATGAAGTTTATGTTGTCGCGAAGTACGGGCCTGCTGTGCGAAGGATTCAAAGATATTGACAACTATACCTTCGATATTATCAAGGAATTTATTTACCAACGGCTTTGCCGTTACCCATGAACATAATATCAGTCTGGAGATCAAGTATATTAATGTTCCAATAGGCAATTGAGTAGCACAGTCCTCTCCTGTGCAACGCAACTAAAACTCTGTAAGTCGCTCGTCTTTAATGTGCTTCTCCATGGCACGGAACATATTGTTTACAGTTCCAAATGCCTTGTGTATATTCGAGAGATATGTTCTGCGCAAGATCTTCGATGCAATGCAAGTAGTATACGAAACAGCTATAAGATGTATGAACTTCTTAACGACGCTAAGGGTTCTTCAGCCTATTAACATCCAGCGGTTACATTGGCCTGACATGGTTAAGATGGAATAGAATGTTTCAGAGAGACGGATATTTGAAATACTCTAGGTCTATGAGTACCATACCATATGCAATGGATGGTTCCAAGGCCTCTTAATATAATTTGGTTTTTAAATTCGAATTTAGCTTAACACACATTCGTTCATTATACCTTTCGAAATATCTGTCTTCACTTCACAGAACGGTTTTAGCCTTATCAGCTTCGTGGAAACTCCCTTCTTTAGAAGCTTATCTGGCTGCTTATTACCCCAAATTCCCACAGCAGCTGATGCAGCTTCTCCAGACAGTTCCAAATTATTTTCAATTTAATCTCGAGTGTTTATATGACTGCCTTACTGTCAGATGACATAGTCGAGGATAAAGCCGTTTTCTTATGGATTTCCAATGAAAAATTTTCCATTCTCATATCTTGTTGTGTAATTCCATGAAATCATGGCACTGAGCAGCTGTAACTATTTCTCTGTGAGTTTTTTTATTTTATTAAAACCAACAAAAGCCGTAATATTGTCTTCCGTAAAGCTTTCTTTGCATTTTGTGGTTGCCTGCTTTGGGGTCATTTCACTTTAAGGCACCACCACGCATGTAAGAAATGCCACAATTTTTCCATGTTTTTTCTTTTCTTCACTGAAATACATTTCTAAAATAACTCCAGATTGTCTAAAGACGATAAGCGTATGGGATAGGAAAGCAGACAGAACAGGGCTTATCTTACAAGAATCTTTTGCCACAACAAAATTGCAAGAAATATGACAGCAAAACCAATACCAATACGATATGAGATGAGCTGAGCTGAGATAAAAAAATTCTTATAATTTTGCAGAGAATTTTTCTTTTTTCCATGAAAACCACCAAAAAGAAAACCTTCAAAATCATGTACAACAACAATGGAAGAGAAGGGAGGTAGAGAAAGCGGTGGACCCAGCTTATTATTGGAACACATGTGCAGCACAACTATAGAATTGAAGCGGCGTACGTGCAGTATTGATTGTGAAACAAAGTTTTTTGCGGTTTTTTTTTTTGGATTCTAAAGACTGTCATAAGTTCTCTGTGTGTCAGTCCGTCTGTCTGTTTATCTCACTATTGTTCTCTGTTGTATGTTTAACTGTATGTCTGTGTGTGTGTGTGTGTGTGTTTGCCTATCGGTTTGATTATCGTTTTCAAAAGAAATCTTATAAGAGAAGTTCATATTGACAATTTGATTTTGAAAACGTAATTGATACACACAAAATAAATTTTATTTTTCTTCTTCTTCTTCTTCTTCATGGCATCTTCAGAGTGAAGTGTAGAGTACCGGAAACAGGGTTGCTTACAAGTATATGGTATAGAGTGCTCTTTAAGGAGCATTTGAAAAGGAATGTTGAGTTCCACTGAAGTACATACTTCAATAGCGCAGACTTGCGTTTGAAGGATTCCAAATATTTCACTCGGATGCCGAACATTCTCGCTCATATCCTCTCATCAATCCATTTAAATACCAAGAAAAGCTATTCTTAAGCTACTTTATAAGTCTAAGCAGTCTCGACAATCAGCATGGAAGTTTGTCTGAATTGCTGCTTGACGTCAAGCAGTGATAGCTCTGCGAAAGGGTAAACCAAATGAGAGAGAAGTCTACGCTGAGCTATAGACAGCCCCTGGCAAATATCCTACCTCAACATCATTCTCTATAGAATGCATCTGGGAAATCACCCCGCCTGTCTACCCCCTCCTATGCTATGACAATGACACCGGTGTCCCTACAATCTAAGCTAAGTTATTGATTGGCACGCTTCGAATGCAATTAGGAACATGAGGAGTCCGGCAATGAAGTAAAATTCTTCCACAATTGAAGATTTGTAAGCAGCAGAGATCAGCAACGAGTATTCAAAACGATGAGTAGATTCGAGTCATACTTATAATTTCAGCTACTTATACGCATTCATACTTATTTTAATATCATACTCATACTACTTATATTCAAAGTTAGAAATACTCATCGTACTCATACTTAACAATACGCACGATGTTGTGGATTTCGACTCTCCATGATTCAACATATACACGAAGCACAAAATAAGTATGATTCGAGTACGAACACCACAATACTCGCTAGAAGGTTGTGTGTGTGCTTTGCTTGCAGTCTTTGTCTTTTCTTTTATCTTCTTTTGTAAATGCAACAATAACTACTACTGTCAATTTTGATGAATTATTCGAGTGACTCGAATCATTCGTAAGTATTATAAGTATTTTTCTAAATTTATGAATCTGAATGAGTAGGCGTATGAATCAAACAATGAATCGAATGTTGTGAGTTTGATGTCAACGTTGTACTCATACTCATTGCAACCTATACTTATAAATCAATGTTGTAGCGAGTACGAATGAATCAGAGTAGTTGAATTTTAATACTCTTGACTCACTCATACTCAAAATTTCATAAGTACCTATAAGTAGCGAAAATCCGATTCATTGCTGATCTCTGGTAAGCAGCCAATAGGAAGAGGTGTGGCTTGGTATTCGGAGGTAGCGTGACTGCTCTGGAAAGTTCATTGGCTACACAATAATGTGGCCTATCCCTGTGAACAGTAATTTATATTAAAATGAAACAAAACTACAGCGTTATATGCCAGCCAACATCCGCGCTATGAACAGAACTCATAATCCTTCATGGTAGTATAGGGTAATTGACTTCCGGCCTATTATCTTGGGATATATCGAGATTAGAATCACTGAGGATACTAAATGGTTTGGTATTATTTTGGTCAAAAAGCTAAGCCTCAAGCAAAACATTATACATGAGCCTCAAGGGTGAAAAGACCGACGTTTGCACTCTACACCTGCAGAAAAGCCATGGCGGAGAACTGAGGTTTTATCCCGGATATACACCGCTGTAGCTCATCAAATTCATTATGCTTTGAAAAAAAATATGGAAATGGTCCTTCATCCGTTAATGTTGTCAAAAATGGTAGGAATGCTAGAAATTTGAAAATCCCTTACTCCGGATCAAAGCCTCAGTGTGATTTACGGCCATTACAACGGTCTGAAACACTTGACAGTAGGACGAAAGGCATGACACTTTCAACAAGCCTGCAGTATTTTGAAAGTTTTCCAAATCTTCGAAAGAAGTTTCTTCCTTCGATTTTTGATTTTTCCAACCCAATTTACCCAAAAAAAATTTCTTTCTTTTAATTTTTTTTCTTAAATTATTTTCCCTAAAATTCTCAAAAAAGGTAAAGAAGAAAAAAAAAACAATTTCTTTGATAGGCGCCCCAATTCCTCACTCATTGGTGGCACCAATTCTCACTCTCTCTCTCTCTCTCTTTCACATGCTTGTAAATATTTACAAAAGAAAAGAAAAAAATTTTGTCGAAAATGTTTAGCAAATGTGTGGACGAACGCAAAAAAAAAATTTTGAAAATTAAAATGAAAATTAAATTTGAATTGAAATTCTGATTATGATTGTAAATTCTGTTACTGATTCTAATAATTATAATTAGATTACGTCCGTCTGTCTGTCTGTCCATCTGTATATGCATTGTACATACGATTGTCAAACAAAATTATCGCAGAAAACATTATTAAATTATGAATTTAGAGTACGAGTACTAGTACGAGTACGAGTACAAGAGAACAGAGAACATTGTAAACAAATTTGCAACAAAGATTGCATTATTGAATGTGCAAGTTAGTTAGGGGAAATAGGCAGGCAACGACAGTGGCTAACAATTAGAAATGTTGCGAATGATAAAGTAACCCAATAAGCCATTCAACAACTAAATGACTTCTATGGAATGTACATAGGCACTCACAGTTGACCGAATACCTTACATGTATGTGAAGGAAAATTCGAATTTGAAAATCCAAGACACAAACCATAAATTTTAACAGCGCCACATTTGGCGTTAACAGATCAAAATTTTATCTTAACAGAACAAAATTTTCTCTGAACAGAACACTGTTAGCTATTTAACAGTATGCCTTTGAATAAGCCCACATATTTAAGAGCTAATTTTGGGAAATACTCTTTCCGGTATGCAAAGGAAGGTTACAAGGTTTCTTAATATAATCAGCAACATAGTCACATATAAAGTGATGTAGTATTGAGAAAATTGGCTTTGAAAATACCAATTTTTTTTATTAAAAATTCTCTAGAAGATCAGTGGCCATTTTGGAACATATAAGAAGTAGTACACCACACAGACTATATGCAAAGTGTAGTCCAGAAGGTCTTCTTTCGAACCGTGGTAGTGGGATAGTTGTGATAATTTTTTCCTCCATTCCCACCAACCATCCTTTACATTTCAACATTTTTGTTCACAAATAATAATGATCATAATGACAATTATATTTTATGCCGATACTCTGCAATAATTGCAAAGTAGGGGACTAATGGTGTTTTCTTTTCTACCAAAAAATGTGCATTTTATTAACGCAAAATGCAATTTTGCGTTTGTTTCTTAAAAATGTTTCGCCCTCTAAAAGGGTGGTATGTTTTATTCTAAATAATTCGCACTAGCCAATGGTGGAGGGCATTGCATTTTATGCCCTGTATAAATCGAGAGTGCTGATAATGCCCTGTAAAGCAGATGACTTTTGTTTATTTATAGAGCTACCAGGTGAAATTTAAAAAAAGTAGCCTGGAATTGTTATCCAATTTGAAGTTAATTTTCTCATTGTTTTGTATAGTAATCTTAAGGAAATATTACATTATTAAAGCTACATGGTCAGCAGTAGAAAAAATTGCATTCATTGTTAGAACAGTGATAAAATATTTTTTTTTTTTTTGTTATAAAAAAAGCGTGAAAAAAATGCAGTCGAAAAATTTGCGATCTGGCAACACCTTTGAACATATTGGCATTTCCTCATTCATTTTCTTAATAAGTGGTAAACACAGGGCATACCCTTTTTTAATATTTATGTTATGTTCTTCTCAAATAAAAAATGACATTACAACAGGGTTGGTCAAAAATTTTTTTAATGTACCTTGTAAGAGGGTGACATTTTCTTTGTAGAAAAGAAAACACCATAATATACATACTATTGCCACTGTTAAACAGTTAACAGTGCTCTGTTAATAGCAAAATTTACCCAGTTACAGGCAAGAAGTGGCACTGCTAAAAGTGTGGGTTTGCGTCTTTGGTTTTTAAATTCGATTTCATCTTCATACACATATACTTTACCAAGATTAACATCGCTTACGTTTTACTCCAACTAACACTCATACGTGATTCGGAGCTTACAACACTTGGATTTTGTGGTGGAGGAAATGTTAACAAACATTGTACTTCGCCAGAAGAGAGTACATCGCAATTAAATGGGAATTTTTTTGACCATTCTTGTAAAACTATAGGCACGATGATATACTCGTAGAAGTTAGACGCTGTAGTCGTGCATTATAGCACGAGTCGTGGTGTAAGGAGAGAGAGATACAAAACGCTTACCTCAGTCGAATATTGACTAAGCACGTGAATTAGGCTTCCATACCAGTGCAGCGTTTATGGGGGAGAAATCCTTGATATCAGGGATCGCTGGTCTCTTAATAAGATGACTGAGTGTTGTAGTATTCGAATCATATGGTTCAAACATATGGAGAAATAAAACGGCTTAGCGAGGATGGTATTATCTTACAGGTACAACGAGATTTGAAAGCCGATTAAGATTAAGAGATTAAGCTCATGCTCTTTTGCAAACTCCAACTTCGGTGTGAATGTTGGAAACTTCTAGTTACGAGGCTGCTAAACAAAATCGTGAAGATGTTACTGTAACTAGGAAAACGGTAACGAAATGGCTAAATGGTTTGATGTTAAAGGTATACCTTTATTATCATGAGAGTGCCTAAATAGCTTCAATGACTATGTGATAGCCCGCAGTTTAAGGCAAATGTTTGACTATACCAAAGATAATTAGTTTTTCGCATAGAAAGTGTAGATACTTGCCTACTAATTCTGGTTGCTTCCTTGTGAGTAATGAAAGCAAATGTACAGGTTAACTGGACTATATGTTGATAGAACGGTATATAGGTACTCATATATTTTAAAAAACATATGCGGAAGTAGAAGTAACTTCCTATGAAAGAACGATAAATCTTGCTGTTCTACGAAAATTTATTTCTTCCCATAGGTTTGGGGGATGGTTACCTTATGAAAATTATTCAATTAATTTCTTAAGAAAATCATTGTTTTTAATATGTTTACTGGATTATGCCGACCAGTAGGCATTGCACTGCCGTTCAGAAAAAAAAAAAAGAAAGACAAACGACAGCCCAAAAAGTTTATTAAACAAGAACGTCCAATAAAAATGATGTACAGGCCCCCCACTCTATACTTTGCATTTGTAGCTACTTTCAATAGAATTTATGGCTTATTATTCCATATGAAAAAGGCCTTTCTTTCTCTCTTCTTCCCTGTGATTCCTTTGATATGAAAATTTTAATATTTTTTGAAAAATTGCCAGCAAAATTTATTTAAATTTTTGTTGTTGTTTTTTTTTTTCTTTCGTTTTTACCAAATTACCGAGATGTGTAGTTTTCGATTAAGTCATTTACACAATATGTATGTTATCGAAAACAATAAAAAAAAAGTATGGAAAAAAAATCAGGCAAAATTTAACACAATTTCACAATTACAATTTCATATACAATATCAGTTAGTCAGTCAGTCAGTCAGTATTTTTATTTCAATTTTTTTTCTTTTTTTTGGTTTTATTGGATGCTCTCACACGAAATTGTGGTTTTTTGGAAAACACCGCCAGTCAATTCAGTACACAGTACGCACTGCTACATATATTAATAGCGTGGGGAAAGAGGATAGCCTGGTCCTTTGGTTGGCGAATTTATTGGCAATTTTAAATTAAAAAAATAATACATGAAGTGTTGAAATTTTTATGAGATTTTAATTGTTTGTTGCATGAGAAAATTAAATATGATTCGTTAAATAAAAGAAATGCCCGAAAATGACGATAACCATGAAAGAAAGAAAGTTGTTATAGGCCCTTATGATCACAAAAAGGGCCTCTTTGAGAACTTAAGAAAAGTTAAAAAAAATTTTAATTTCTTCGTAACTAAAAATTATCTTATTATGTTTCTCACAAACATAGTTTTCAATTCACAATCATAAATTTTAATTGGCCCGACTAAAACTGCATAGAGCTATAGGATAGGCCTCTAAAAGAAATATTAGTTTCTGTTTAGAACTTTGACTTCAAAGTAAACTTTTCTTAGCATTTCCAATATTACGGAACTTTAGTTGGTTTAAATAAAATTATATTTGCGACAAACATATTTTACAGGGTAACCCATATTCTGTTTTTAAAAGCAAATTTAAATAAAACACACACCTAGAAAGCAATAGTTTCTATGAAAATTGTATTCCTTTATAATTCTTGGATCATTTGGTACAAATATAGGGTCTTTAATTAAAGGCTTCCTATTTGTAAGTTTAAATGAAACAAAGTATCATTTGAAGAACTTATTGATGCCCATATAATAATATAAAATCGTTCAACTATTTGGCACGGTTTCTCTGGGTAGAGCTTATATGAAACGCTTAACTTTCCACAATTCTGGCGTATAAATCCGACTGAATGTGTCAGATTTTATAGGTTATGTTGGCAGTGAAGACCGCATACACATGTGATTCAAGAAAAAAATCAAATGGAGTGAAATTACACGATATCTGTGTCCAGTCCATATCATTTCCATGTGAGAAGACCACAAAAGAAAACCTTAAATCTCTTGTGCAGAATATTCAATGTGACTTGAGCTGCGTGGTACACAGTTTTCTGTTAAGTGCATGTCGTGAATGTCCAAATCATCCAATTTAGGCTAAAAAAAAAGTTGTTAAGCATCGACCTATAGTGCTTGCTGTTGACAGTGATGACATGACTAACGTCGTGCTCCAAAAATAATGGACTGCCAGCATAAAATCGACATCCAATTGGTGACTTTTTCGGGATAATCAAACACTCTTGGATCTCATATGCATTCGACAATTTTTTGTTTGTTCACGCACCCATACAATCAAAAATAGGTCTCATCGCTGAAGGTGACTTTTCGATTCGAATTAGGAGGAATCAGTTGCTAACTGTTCCAGAGTCCACATAGCGTATACACATCGTTGTTTATGGTCGTTTATTCCTGTGTCAGTTGAATTTTGTACGAGTGCAGGCTCAAGTCATATTGGTCGATCGTCTATTGAACCAGGCGAAAAGTTCTTTCGGTAAATGATTATGACGAATGATGTTGCCCGAGCGAAATAACATCCACGTGTTGTTGAAAGCTATATCCGTCCATGATGATCTGGCAAAACAGACTGAATCAACGACAACTAATTTGACAGATAAAGGCTTCAACAAGATGGCCGTTGTAAACTATCAAAGTTAGGAAACCCTATAGAATGGAATGGTCCTTTAGACTGCATCTGGGTTGGTTGCAAACTTCGATTCTTTGAGTTAATTTTCGACCACTCTTACGCCATTTCGATCCATATCACTATGACAATCCGACGAACGTTGCCGTTAAAATGCTCCAAAAGCATCAAATCGCATGATCTTGAAGCTCAATTGACGTCGTAAAAACACGAAATTTTTCCTTCTGGAAATTTTTTATGTCATGAAGGCAAAATCAGTCGTGATGCGCCTGAGTGACTGTCATATTGATACCACATACCATACAGTTCTCAAACTTCAAATGCAGGTCAAAAAAGTCGGTTACCATACGGCAATAAGGGGTTATTCTGGCTTACCAGAATCAAATCATTTCTGGGTTAAATAAGCTCCACATGCCACAATTCTGCAATCTACTGCAACCATGGAGAATAATTTCTTACTTTTTTCTAAATTTTTTTAGGCCACGCCTTTCAATTATTTAGTGCTCTCTCTCTCTGGTGGAGATAAGAGAATTGTTTTCATGGAAATTAAAAAACTCAGGGTTCCTTAATCTCTTGAGCGGGTTATCTATGTTCCATTATTGAAATGTTTGATAAGAAGCCCCACTTGAGTATTAAAAGATTAAATTTTTGTAAGAGTCTTGCTAGTCTTGGATTTTATGTCATAGTCATCATAGAGCAGCTGAATAACATACGAAATGTTTTGGAAATCTTCGGCTACCACTGTCATATTAATTTTAAGCTGCTGTTTACAAACCATTGAATGTGTCAATGATGATGCAGCACCCCTCGTTTATATTGATAATGATGACTTTAGAGGTTCAATAATGGGCAGAAGAATACAAGAAACAGATGTGGAGTACATGGCATTTAGGGGGATACCGTATGCCCAAGCACCAGTCAAAGAACTAAGGTTTAAGGTGAGTTTTAAGTCATGTTATCTTGAAGAGGAATTGCAAAAAAAATTTCATAAAATTTCTTAAGGATCCTGTTTACGTGCGAAATGCCCCATATTTACGTTCAGTTAATGCACATCCTTTTTGACACTTTCTTTTAATATTTAATTTTTCTTATAATTGCTATTTTGGCGCCTAAATTTTTTTGTATATTTTTTTTGTATGCATCTGCTTTTTTTAGTGTTACACAATCCACCAAACTGAACGTAAGTAACGCACACCCCCGATTTAAAATAAAAGATTAACTTAACCCCAAATTTATTTTTGTTCTTATTTTTCCCCCTAATTTTTACTATTCTTGTGAGGAATATTTCACATATACATTTTTTGGTCCATTCGATCCAGATATTTAAACCCCAGTGGAATATTTACAAAAAGAATAGTTTTGTGTTGCTACTAAATAAAACCCGAAGATCAACCCACATCTTTAATTTGGAATTAAAAATTAACATTCAATTGTAATACATCTATATATTCATCTATAAAGAAAAGGTAAGTCATTTGTGAGCTAACAAGTGATTTTATTTTGTTCGAAGTGTTTCTTTTTGTATATAAAAGCAAGTGATAAAGTGCGTCTTTTTTACCAACAACAATTAAATTAATATTCGCTGCTTTGGTTTTGTTAAATAAATAAAAAGCTTTTATGTAAAACAAACCCAGTGCTTTCTAAACTGTGCTTTTATTTATTAAATTTTTAATATACTAAACGACAAATATTTTTATATACATAATTACATACATACCAAAAAAAAAAAAAAAAAAAATAAAATAAAAAGAAAAGGAAATGAAAGTAAATGAAACAGATTAGATATATAACATTGTTTGTGGTTTGAAATAAATAAAAGACAAAATTGAAATAAAAAAAGAAAAAGCTTTACTCTCTCGATCGTGGTGAAAAGTGTTGTTGTTAATTGAATATTTTGTTTCTTTATACTTTGCTTTTATATTGTAATACATACTACATTCGTGTTGCACTGGTTTCGAGTTAACGAATAAAAAAGTACTCGGTTATTTTTGGGAAACATTTCAAACTTTTACGCTTTAATACTCGTCTTGCCCGAGTAATAAGTTGAGGATTCAATTAATTTTGCGTATGGGAACATATGTATATGGAATGAAATTTGATACGGTAAAGCATTTACCCCGTTAATGGAAATAATCGTGCCTTTTGGATTTATATTAGATAATTTTTATTTTAATTTTTTTTCTTTTTCTCGCGCAACATTTTTGTAAATACCATTTTAAACCATTTTTTTTTATTCCCCGATTACATTCAGTTTATATTTTGAGTGATCTCGCACTGTACGATTTTTGAGTACAATAATTATTAATTTTGGAAATTTATTATTTTGTGTACTTAATTCGGTTTTTGAGTAAACTCAGCATTAGGCAGTGTGAGAATATTTTTTGTACCTTGTTCGGAAATATTTCTAATTTCTCATTGCTTTTTATTAACCCTTCGCATCCCTTTATTATTATTCTTTTAAATCGTACATACCCAATTGGCATTGTTTTTGTTGAAAGTTTTTTTTTTCTTGGTATTTCACTCTGAAACTCTTTTAAAAATGTCCTCTGTAAATGATTTAATAAGGAACGGTGACCGTTTATCGGAGTTTGAGGCTTACGTTAGAGATATTCCTCCGGCGGATCATACTATTCGCTCTTTAGGTATGCACGAGAAGGAACTACACCGTTTGTGGGAGGCCATTAGAGAAACTTATGACTCTTTGTTAATTGTGGCTGAGGAGAATCCCAAGATGGATATTGTGGCGGTCAAATCAAAGTACAGGGGCTCCTATGATACCTATGTTCGTGGAGTTTCTCTCATTTCCGATCATTTGGAGCGTTTGGAGAAGACTCGGCAGGATCAGAAGGATCAGGAGCGTGATTTTATCTCATCGGTTCATTTGCCTCCGTGTGAGATCGAACCGTTCTATGGAGATTATTTGAAATGGCCCTCATTCCGTGAATCGTTTAGGGGCATGGTCGGGGAAAATCCCCGAATCGACCCTGTCTCGAAAATGTACTATCTTTTACAGTACACTAAGGGTGAACCCCATAAAATGATTCGAACATGTCCCTTAACCAAAAATGGTTTTCCTATTGCATGGAAAAATCTAATGGACAGATATGAGAACAAACGCGTTCTTATTAACGCTCAACTGAAAATTCTTTTCAATATCAACCCTATTACCCGTGAAACCGGTCCCAGTATTAAAGAATTGCAGAGAACTATCAATGATTGTATTACCAACCTCTCATTGCTCGAAGTCGAAACTGATAGTTGGGATGTAATTTTTGTTTATATTGCTTCTACGAAACTTCCTGATACCACCCTAAATCTCTGGGAGCAGTCAGAAAAGCTTGATGCGGATAGGCCATTGTGGAAGGAAATGGATAAATTTCTGACTTTGCGTTACAAAACTTTGGAATCAGTCTATGACATTAAAGGTTCTCATTCCAACCCCCCTCAAAACCCAGTTAAAACCCACAGCTTTAACCACCCGGGAAAATCGACCGATTCCAGAAAGGTAAAAGCGTTTGTGACTAGGACCAATTCGAGTTCGAATATAACTCAATGTGTTTTATGTCCAGAGAAACACCCCCTTAGATTGTGTCCAGTATTTTTGGGACAGTCTGTTGATGATCGTTCATCAACTGTTGAGAGGATGAAATTTTGCTCTAACTGCTTGGCATCCTCCCACGTGTACAAAATGTGCAAAAGCGTTCACGTCTGTTTCATTTGCAAACAGAGACACCATTCGCTTCTGCACAAGAACCCTGGTCGGAGCTCGAGTAGCTCCGCGCCAAGAGAATCGGCTCAATCTAAACCCTCTCGTTTGAATCCTACTAATTCTCAGGCTAGTGAACATAACTCCCGAGGATCTGGTGCCCATGGTTCGAATTACAGTCCACACCCACACGGCTCTGAGGAAGGACCCTCTACCTCCAGCGCGAATAAATTATTTCACACGTATACCTCACAAATAGATTTTAACCCGCAATCTACAGTATTGCTGGGAACGGCAACTTGTGAAGTCGTGATCGGCGACATCAGATATGTGGCGCAGGCACTGATTGACCCTGCTTCACAGGCTACGTTTATTTCACGAAGACTGCAAAGAAAACTTTGTTTACCAACTCATGCGTCTCATATGGCGAAAATTACTGGCCTTAACGGCAATTTGGCAGCAACGGCTTCTAAGATTTGTTTCGTCACGATTGGGTCTAAAACGGACCCTGATTTTAGAATTGATTGTGAAGCATATGTGGTAGAAGAGTTGACTGGCCGATTGCCCACGTGCTCCATAGCTGATAGCCGATCCCCCGGTTTTATGGACATTGGTCAGACTAATGTTAAATTTGCCCGGATGGATCTTTTGCTGGGGGGAGACGTGTATCCACAGATATTATTACCCGAGGTTGAAAAGCATCCGAGTGGCAACCTCGTTGCTCAGAATACCATGTTCGGATGGATCGTCACTGGCAAGCTTCTCCACAGCAACCCAATACACTCGGTTGAATCTTACTTCAATCAAATCGATTTGAATAACCAGCTTTCTCGTTTCTGGGAACTTGAAGAAGTTCCGAAAGCAACTGAATTGTCTGACTCTGACAAGTTCTGCGAGCAACTGTATCAGTCGACAACCTCCAGAAACCCCGATGGGCGCTTTGTAGTTTCCCTGCCCTTTAAGCGTGAATATCCGGAAACCCTATCGTTGGGGGATTCTCGAAACCGCGCGTTGTCCCAGTTTAGAAGGAATGAGGCTCGACTTTTACGTAACCCTGAGTTAAAGTGCCAATACGATAGGGTAGTTAGCGAGTATATTGAATTGGGACATATGAAAGAGGTTCAACCGTGCACAGCGGAAAGTGCATCTTACTATTTACCACACCATGCGGTTATCAAACCTGACAGTGTAACTACCAAACTTCGTGTGGTCTTTAATGCTTCCTGTCAGTCGTCAAATGGAATGAGTTTGAATGACATCTTGTACCCTGGGCCTGTGTTACAAGCCGACCTTACGGTTCTGATGCTCCGTTGGCGACTTTATCGTTTCGTATTTAATGCTGACATTGAAAAGATGTATAGGCAAATACAGGTTCATCCTAATCATACCCCATTTCAGCGGATTCTATTCCGTGATAATCCCCATAGCGAAGTCAAGGATTTCGAACTTAATACGGTCACATTCGGAGTAAATTGTGCACCGTATCTCGCAATACGTACTCTTATGCAACTGGCCAGTGAATGTGAAGCTCGAAATCCTGCTGTATCCGAAATTTTGCGAACTCAGATGTACGTCGATGATGTTCTCGCTGGTTCTCATGAACTTGACGAGGCCATTAAGCGTCGTGACGATCTAACAAATGTTCTTTGCTCCGCTGGTTTTGTTCTCCGAAAATGGACTGCGAATCATAAACGTTTGTTAGAGGATTTACCCGAAGAGAATCTGTTAGCCGCAGACTTCTTGAAATTTTCGGATACGAGCACGACTAAGACGCTTGGCTTACGTTGGAATGCTAGTTCCGATAATTTCTACTTTCGGCTCGTAACGCCACCTAACAGAGATTTGGTTACCAAGCGAGCTGTCTTGTCAGAGATAGCAAAGCTATTTGATCCAGCCGGATGGCTTTCTCCTAAGATCGTTGTCGCTAAGATGATAATGCAGCAGATCTGGAGAGACAAGACAGACTGGGATGAGTGTCTTACCCCCCTAACACTTAATAAATGGCATACTTTCTTAGATGACTACCCACAGATTGAGGCAATTAACATTCCAAGATGGGTTAATTTCCACCCGGATTTCAACATAGAAATCCATGGCTTTTGCGACGCCTCAGAGAAGGCGTATGCAGCAACTTTGTATTTGCGTGCGGTCACCCCTGGTGGTGATATAACCTGCCATTTATTGACAGCGAAGACAAAAGTGGCTCCGGTGAAATGCGAGACTTTACCCCGTCTAGAGCTCTGCGGAGCTGCATTATTGGCAAATATGGTGGACTCATTGTGCAGTCAAATGAATCTGAATCAAAAGATTCATTTTTGGACTGATTCTACCATTGTTTTATCCTGGCTACAAAAACCCCCTTGCCATTGGCCTACTTTTGTCGCAAATAGAGTGGCATTAATTCTTAAAAAAGTTGGCACGGAGAATTGGTCTCACGTCGACTCTAGAAGTAATCCCGCCGATTTGGCAAGTCGTGGATCTCTAGCAAAAGATTTGATAGACAACACCTTATGGTGGCACGGCCCTGAGTGGCTGAGTCAGCCTGAGGAAAAATGGCCTCGGACCCAGATTGTCTATCACACGAACCTCGAGACGAAAAATGTAATGACTCATTTTACCCAGGCTGATAATTCAAATGATATACTTAGACGTTTTTCGAATTTACCCCGAGCTTTAAGAGTCATTGGCTATATTTTTCGATTCTACGATAGGTTACGGAAGCTTAATTCTGTTTTTGATTCCTACGAGTTATCCAGATCTGAGATAATTTTTGTGAAAACTCGTTTAACTCTCTTATCTCAGCAGTTGTATTTACCCGATTACGATAATTTACTGAAAGGCGGAAGTTTACCTAGGGGGAGTAAACTACTCTCCTTAAATCCTTTTCTCGATTCAAGTGGAATTATGAGAGTGAATGGTCGATTGGCACAGGCCGCAGGTCTGACCTATGATGAACGTTTTCCGAAAATTCTGCCTTATTGTGCTCCTTTTACTCGTTTGTATCTGAGCTATGTTCACAAATACTCACTTCATGGTGGAAGTTCGTTGCTTATACGTATTGTCAGACGTGAATTTTGGGTCCCCAGACTTCGGAATTTAGTACGCACTATTGTGAACAATTGCAAGGAGTGTGTCATCCAACGCAAGCAAACAAGCCGTCAAATTATGGCTGCTCTACCCCCGGAGAGGACTTCTATTGGCAAGCCTTTTGATCATACCGGTGTTGACTTCGCCGGCCCTTTTGATATCAAATCCTACAGTGGAAGGGGTTGCCGCATTTCAAAAGGCTACGTCGTTGTATTTGTTTGTTTTGGTACGAAAGCGATTCATTTGGAGGTGACTGAAGACATGTCCTCGGAAGCGTTTCTTGCAGCTTTTACCCGTTTTATATCTCGTCGCTCTGCGCCTCAGCACATGTACTCGGACAATGGCACAGCTTTCGTTGGCGCTGCGAAACTACTTGCTTGCGATCGAAGAAAGTTTATATTGGAATTACGGAGTAAAGTTCTTTCCCTGGATTGTGAAGAGCCCATGGAATGGCATTTTATTCCCCCAGGTGCACCGCATATGGGTGGTTTATGGGAAGCTGGGGTAAAAAGTTTCAAGACCCATTTGAAAAGAATTTCTTGTTCACAAAAATTCACATACCCTGAGTTTGAGACGATGTTGACTCGTATTGAAGCTTGTTTGAATTCTAGGCCCTTGTGTGCAATGTCTGATAACCCTACTGACTTGATTCCTCTCACCCCCGGCCATTTTCTTGTCGGGCGTCCAATACTCGGACGCGCCGAACCAGACCACTCAGGTTTGTCAATAAGCTTGGCTAACAGATGGCAGAAACTCAGAATTCTTCACCATCAATTTGCTATAAGGTGGAAGGAAGAATATTTGAAGGAACTCCACAAGCGCACGAAATGGAAGTTACCCGAGAAAGATCTGGCCGTTGGCGATCTGGTGGTCGTTCGACAGGACAATTTTCCCCCGAACTTATGGCGATTAGGTCGTATTGAAAAGGTTTATTATGGTCAGGACTCTAAAGTCAGAGTGGCTGATGTGAGAACAGCTTCAGGCATTATCTCCCGCCCGATTGTGAAGCTTGTTCTCCTCCCTAATTCAGAATCCAACTAATGTATTGTTCTTCTCTTGTTCCAAGTTTATCTCCTAGGTTCCATAATGTCGAAGGCTGTCGCTCGTTTTGAAGTGCACCGGACCGCTGAAAAGACACCCGAAACCACTTTGGAAACGAAGTTGGTGCCTCGTGAAGAGTCGTTGCGTGACTGTCGGTTGTGCAAAAGGGAGCACGCTATCCGGAAGTGCCCTAAGTTCCGAAAGATGTCGGTAGGGGAGCGTTGGAAAGCGATAACGAAATATCATTACTGTTTTAACTGCCTGGCACACTCCCATATGCGAGACAAGTGCACTAGCCGAGAAAGATGTCGAGAATGCGTAGGAGACCATCACACCCTCCTCCATCGTTTTAAAACTCATAAACCGAAGCTACGGTCCGAAGTTCACTCAACCAACCGAACAGGAGACAAACGGCAGAAGAACAACAAAAAAGGCAACAAAAGAACTCGACCCAACAAAAACAAGAATAACAATACCCAAAAACTAGAACAACAAGTAAAAGAATTAAAACAACAACTACAGAGACAGCAGCAACGAACACAGCAAATTCAGCCCTATACACCACAATTACAACAACGCGGCTTTCAACATGATACTGCAACCATCGTCATAAATGTCCAAAATGGACGTATTTATTAATTTTTTTTCTTTTTATATTATAAGTTTTTTATTGCTTATTATTTTACTCAATATTATATATGTTTTATTATTGCTTCCCTTTTTAAACAATGAATTGTTATTATATAAAACTGAATTTTTTATCAATGAATTTATGTAAACCCTAAGCTATTTACTTTTTCCCTTATTTCCGCCTTAGCCTCCGCTGTTGCACTCGTGCAAGGGGGGCGGGATGTTTACGTGCGAAATGCCCCATATTTACGTTCAGTTAATGCACATCCTTTTTGACACTTTCTTTTAATATTTAATTTTTCTTATAATTGCTATTTTGGCGCCTAAATTTTTTTGTATATTTTTTTTGTATGCATCTGCTTTTTTTAGTGTTACACAATCCACCAAACTGAACGTAAGTAACGCACACCCCCGATTTAAAATAAAAGATTAACTTAACCCCAAATTTATTTTTGTTCTTATTTTTCCCCCTAATTTTTACTATTCTTGTGAGGAATATTTCACATATACAGATCCTGTTAAATTAAATAGATTTGAGGGCCGCTTGGATGCTACCCACGATGGCTATGAATGCTGTTCCATAACGGCTAGAAATGAATCCGAGGACTGTTTAAATTTGAATGTCTATACGAAACAGGTATTAAGGCTTCACTGCTGGTAAAAAGGAGGCAATCTGAATGATAATTTTTCTTTCAGTTAAACCCGTCTGTTCTTAAGCCGGTATTGGTTTTAATACATCCCGGTGGCCTGTATCTGGGCAGTGCAGCCAGTTATTTTATGAATCCTAGCCATATGATGTCTCAAGATATTGTCGTGGTCACATTTAATTATCGTTTGGGTACTTTGGGTTTCCTAAACCTAGGCACTTCTGAAATACCCGGCAATGCAGGCTTTAAAGATCAGATTTTTGCTTTACGTTGGATTCAGAAACACATTGAAAGTTTCGGCTGCAATCCAAAGGATGTAACACTCATGGGTTATAGTGCTGGTGCCTTAAGTGTTCAATTGCATTTAATGTCTGAGCTAAGTAAAGATTTATTCCATCAGGCGATTATTATGAGTGGCAGCATAGCTCCCCAATTGCATTTGCCTTACGAACAACAGAAATATTTGGCGGTAAGGCAAGCCAAACGTTTGAAATGTGCAAACTTCATCAATATTACAGAGGAAATGCCCTATGGCAAGCATCAGGAATTCTCAAACTATGAAGACATACGAAATGAAGATCTTATTGAGTGTCTCAATGGCTTCAATGGCTCTGTGATAGCCCACAGTTTAAGGCAAATGTTTGACTATCCCAAAGATAATCCCATATGGCTATGGTTGCCCATTATAGAGAGAGACTTTAAGCAGCAGCGTTTTTTAATGCCAACATTAAAAGTGGCTTCGAAACCTATTCTCCTCGGTTATGCCAATGGAGAGCTGTGCACTTCCGCCAAGGAAATCTTAGAAGATGATAACAAAAGAATGAAAATCAATGAAATTTTTAATACCTTTGCCCCACGAGCTTTACTGTACGAACGTCATCCGCAAAGGGATATGATCTCGACAGCATTACGTCAGAAATATTTCAACAGTTCCAGAGAATTTCTACCAAAAGATCATGATGCCTTGTGTGATCTATTCTCGGATGGCCTGTTACGTTTTGGTTTGCATAAATTCGCTGAATTTATGGCGCAAAATAAGGCTTCCGTGTATTTCTATGAATTTAATTTTGTAGATGACAATACTAGACAGCAAATAGGTGCTAAGTTTCCAGATAAACAAGGTGAGTCTTAAGGCAAAAACTTAAAATTAAAGCATATTTTGAGGCGTTGAAATAAAAGGCTTATGCAGATATACGTTATGGACCATTATAAGCACAATAAGTCGGCATTATGAAACTAGGTTTACACATAAAACCATCAACAGCTCATTAGACAAATATTGGACGAGAGAATAAATTGAAAAATTCAAAGAAAAAATTCCTTAAAATATGCTTGAGAAATTAGAAAAAAAAAATTAAAATTCTTCACCTAATTTTAGGGTATCTTAATTGCAATTTTTCTTTTATAATTTTAAATGAAATTTCAGCACGCTGTGAGCACATGGATGATTTTCAATATCTTTTCAATTGGTCCGGTCGTAGGCATGATACGGACAATGAAAGGAAAATAGTAAAACTTTACACCGATTTCATATATGATTTCATGAAAAACGGGTAAGTCTTTGACCTGAAGTTATTTGAATAATTTTATTTCAAATCAATCTGTTCCTTGTTTAGGAAACTATCAGATGCCAAGGCTAAGCCATACCCACAATCCTACGCTTCAATCAACGATCATATTGAGTACAAAGAGGGTCGCAATTTTAACAACTACGAATTTTGGTTACAATTATTTCCCGATTATTTTAATTTCAAATTAAAATGAATAACGAATAAACTGAAGTTATTACAAGTAAAATGCATAAATTATTCGATTAAAATACAATCTCTATAGAATTTTCGTTGCATTAATTCCTAATATACAATATTATGTTTCAGTGGAAGATAAAAGAAAGTTACAAAAAAAATTTAAAAAAACCGGTTACAAAAATATTCGAATAAAAAACCGGGTTTACTACAGTAAAGTCATTGATTTGTATTTGTCTAGTCTGTAAGGATATTATATCTATAGACTTTATTAAATAAATAAATAAACATAAACCGTAGTGAACGTGCTAAACACAAGAAAAAAAATAAAAATAGTTAAATAAATAAATTTAGCAAATAAAAACCGGTTATAAAAATATTCGAATAAAAAAACCGGATTAACTACAATAACATATAGGAAAATAGATACAAATATAGTTAAATAAATAATTCTAATGATTGAAAATTATAAAAATTTTCGAATAAAAAAATCCGGGTTTACTAAAAATTTTTAGTATAAAAAAATAGAGTGTAATGCCCTAACCCTTATACATATTTATATATTTTAGTAGCATACAAAAAATAAGATAAAAAGGTTAAATAACAATTAAAAACCGGTTACATATATATTCGAATAAAAAAACCGGATTTACTACACTAATATCTGAGGAAAAAGTTACAAAAACAGTTAAATAACTTTAAGAAATAACTTTAAGAAACTTAAAAAAAAAAAATTTGTGAATAAAAACCGATTATAAAAATTTTCGAATAAAAAAAATCCGGGTTTACTAAATTTTTTAGTATAAAAAAATAGATTAAAAACCGGTTACATATATATTCGAATAACAAAAACCGGATTTACTACACTAATATCTGAGGAAATAGTTACAAAAATAGTTAAATAACTTTAAGAAACTTTAGGTTTGCGAATAAAAACGAGTTTCAAAAATATTCGAATAGAAAACCGGGTTAAATTCAATAATATCTAAGAAAATAGCTGCAAAAATAGTTAAGTAAAGAAATAAGAATTAAAAATCCAAATTAAAAGCGATTACAAAAATATTCGAATAAAAAATCGAGTTCTGAAAAATGTAAATGTGTTCGGGTTTGCAATTTAATTTAATCGAATAATTTGTTTTTTATTTCATGATAAGGGGTACTATTTTAAAAACATTTTGCATGTCCTTAACATTATATTGTTGTTGCTTTTTTAATTGAAGTTTAAACCTTTACAGGCAAAATACAGTTTTTTTAACCAGAGAATCCGTAAAAGAAGAGAGTTTTCCTTTCCTTTTTTTCTCTTCCGTTTTGTCCGTCTGTTAAGTAAATAAATATTTACAAAAAATCTTAACACGGAAACTCAGGGACAATGGCTCTCAAAGAAAAACCACATAAATGTGCAAATAAAAGAGTATAATGAGGAGTGTGTGTGTGTGTATGAGTATGTGTATGTGTGTGTAAATATATAAATATTAACACCAATACCCAGGGTGTAAGGCAAGAACCGGCTCATAAGTCAAACTGGTATTTACTGAGTACCAAACGAACGAGCACTTGACAAATGTTTCCCAAGTGGGCGTCAAACAACAATGAGGATGGGCCCCATACTGTTATGTTCACACATACAAATGCACTCGTTCGCAGCACACTTTTATGGCAAAGTAAAGTAAACAAACGCAAATAGAGTCCCCAATTATAAGGTGAGAGCAAAAGTAATATTCGAAATATCAACACTCAACACATACAAATAGGAATCAAGAATTCTCTTCTACTCTCAGCCATTGATTAAATGAGAATATTAACTTGGTGTGTATGTGTGTGAGTGCGTATGTGTGTGTTGGTATAATCTTTTTATTTATTTAAGCCGAAGCTTATTGTAGTTTTACTCTGTTATGGCGAGTTGATCCAAGTGAAAGGAAAATATGCGGTTCTCGTGTTTCTCTCTCCTTTGTTTTTCCTCTTTCTTTTTTCTTTCCGAACTTCAACATCAGCAACAGCAAATGAGAAAAAGAATCCTTAAATCCACTCACAGCTGTTTTTGGCACTGGCACAGTTGATTGTTTCTACGTTGGTCGTATACACCTCAAGTCGTGGACACACAGACTGAGGGAGGGTGAAGTAAATGTTATTTTCTGAATTTAGCATTTCATTTGTGTTTTGCACATCCTTCATCTCTTTTCACTTCCTGACCAGTGTGTGGATTGCTAAACATTTTAAGTGAATGAAGTTTTGGTACAGATTTAAAGCGAATTTAATTCGTTGAAATAATTAAGTTTTAAGCTCTGGGAATTAGTGAAATTATTAGTAAAATTAATCGCATTAGAAAGCACTGCCAACCTTATCAGAGGTCATGGGGGACACTGAAGATGGCAAAAAAACGTTATTGATTTAATTTTCGTATACATTTCTTATAAATTTTAATAAATTTTAAACATTTTTTAAATCGAAAAATCGATAAAAACCCGATTTTTTTTAACAACATTCTTCTTTTACGAGTCCATTGACTAACAACATACATAGACTCGATTATAATGGGTATTGTATCAACAATCTGAAGCGTAGCTTCTCACACCACTCATGTTGTGCGTGCTAATTCTATCCATGAGTGGAGCGAGGCCTTCATTTTAATATCGACTCCGAAAGATAGATTTTTAAAGAACATTTCTTGGTAATTTTATTTACTCTCAGAGTATATGCCAGAAGACTGATACTTCGATGTGTTCAATATATCTGAGATGGGGTTTTAACCATAGGTCAATACTCTACCTACAAAATCACTGCGATTTCATAACAAGATTACTGAGGAATATTTTAGATACAATTTTTTTTATTAAATGGTTTTTCGATAACATATTTCAAACATGTTAACGATAAAAACAGTACAATGTACAATGGGTCAATTCGATCTCCGGGTACTGTACTTGTCACAGTTGACAAGTACACGTCCTCTAACCTAACGATAAAAAACTTTTCTACTTGTATTTTTGAAAATAACATATTTTTCTGTGCAAAAAACTTTCGATAACAAATATTTCTGTGTAAAAAATTTTCGATAACAAAGTTTTCTATACTGAAAATTTTCGATAACAAAATAGAATTGTATAGAAAATATCCGATAAAAGATTTCTATATTGAACACTTTCGATAACAATTCTTTCTGTATAAAAATTGTATAGAAAATATCCGATAAAAGATTTCTATATTGAACACTTTCGATAGCAATTCTTTCTGTATAAAAATTGTATAGAAAATATCCGATAAGAGATTTCTATATTGAACAATTTCGATAATAAATTTTTCTACATACAATATTGTTGATAACAAATTTTTTTAAAACAGACTTTAAAGACTTCTGTACAAAAAATTATCGATATCAAATTTTTCTATACAAAAAAATTTCGATAACAAATTTTCCTGTATAGGAAACTTTACATAACAATTTTTGATGGCAATTTTTTCTATATAGAAAACAAAGGTTTTTGTATAAAAAATTATCGATAACAAATATTTCTACATTGGAGACTGGATAGAATATGATTTTCTACATAGAAAACAAAGATTTTGTATAAAAAATTATCGATAACAAATTTTTCTACAAAAAAAAAACAAAGAATTTTGTACAGAAAATAATCGATAACAAATTTATCTATATACAGAAAACTGTGGATAACAAGTTTTTCTATAAAGAAAATTATCGATAACAATTTATATTACTTGAAGTATAAAGGGTAACCTGTGTAGATGAACGACTGCAGTGTATTTCAAACGTTACCTTGGTTTCACCATGATGGTTCCATCCCAGTCATACATTGTGATTGCAAGGCAACTATAGAATGGAACTGTTTTTCAAGAAACTTTTTTTAGTAATGAAGTTGCCAAAAGGGGTTTAAAATCTTTATAAGTTACCTTTCATGCTGTCCCCACCCCTCTTTATGTTAAAATTATTGAATGCCCATCCATCGTGGAAAATATTTTAAAAACTTGTTTCCTTTTTATTTTTTCCCCCGTTTAAATATTTGCCTAAAAGTATGCAATGGATTTCCGACTGTTAAAAGAAACGTTTACCGGTTTCCAAACATGAGAATAAAATCGAAATAAAAGCAAATGAGAAAAAAGATTGAAGAAGAAATCCATTATAACCATTAAAATAAAATGGGAACAATACAACAATAACAACAACAAAAACAATAACACAAGTTATAAGAATAAAAATATAATGGAATGCATGCATATTCGCTAAAAAAAAAAAATTAAATACAACTTGTAGTCGGTCAAACCTGACTCTAAGATAACAGGATAAGAACTAAATGAGCACAGTTCATCACCACAATACTCAATAAGAAAAGCCAATAGATTTTCACACACAGCATTGCTTCTGGATAACAACAAAGGGTAACCCTATAATTCTAGAACTTGATATTAATAGTCCAACAGCTCAATTATTTGTGCACAGTTTAACTTAAAACAACCCATACTAGGTGTAGGGCACAAAAATAAAATAAAAAAGAGAAACCACCGCGAACAATTGAGTTTTTCTTTTTAAATGGATTTTCAAGATGAAAACGTATGAATGAGGGCGAGCAGTGGACGTGGATGGCGGAGGAACTTAAAAGCAGCAACAGAAGAAAAGGCTAAAAAGTGTGTCAAAAATAAAATAACAAAAACGAGAAATCTTAAAAGAAAAACTTATACACGGAATAAAATTATTGGAAGCAAAAAAAAAAAAGAAAAAACAACAACAAAAGGAAAATATATTCCTATTAACGCTTATTAAGAAAGTATATCACGGTTATTTCTTTTTCTCTTTCTTATGATACACAGGAACGAACGATTCGAACATATTTTAAGGCTTTTTTGTTAAAGCAGGGAAAAACAACAAAACTTATAACGTTTAATTATGTGTGTTGTGCCTACATTTAGGCTTTTGTTTTTAATATTCATTTATTAAAGCATACTTCTAGGTTGTCTTGTTGTTTTTTTTTTTTTTTTTTGTAGCAGATAACAAAGATAGTTACAGAGAGTATAAAGAGAGGATGAAGAGCGTAACATAATGGTCTTTGTTTTCCTTTCTTTTGTTGTTGTATTTTGAACATCCTTTTTACAAAATATTTTATTTCCTTTTTAGTCTTTGTTTTCCTCTCTTTTTTTCTACTGCCATTGTTCTTTTCCTTGATATATTCTTCTTTTTTGTTGTAGTTGTTGTAGCGAACTATTATTCATTTTCACAAAATAATTATTATCCTGCCTCTTCGTCTCATTCTCTCTCCCTCTCTCTCTCTCTCCCCTTAAGTTGTATATGAATAATGCTGGCATATTATTTACTTAAAATAATTACACAATCATCGTAGTTTTCGATTCTTTTTTTCGTTTTGTTTCGCTTTTTGCTACGGTTTCTTCACGCTGTTTAATATGCCATAAATATTAAATGGTTGGCATACAGTGATCAACAAAAAATGGCAAACACTAATAAAAGAGAAAAAGAAATAAAAATTGAGTAGCTCGAGCAACAGCTTTCATCACAAAAACAAAAGAACGTACAGATACAGGTGTTGTTTCACTATCTGCTCTCGATCTGTACGTATGTATACCAGAGAAGGGTGCCTATATTAAAAGAGTTTGTAACCTTCAAATTACTGCATTCCGTTGTATTACTCAGTCTCATTGTGAAGCACTCTTAGAGTTTACTGGTTCTCTCCAGGCGAGAGTTAGGAAAGAGACTGGTTATGTCAGTTCTCAATGCCATCTGATGAATCTCGTGTTAGATTTGTCTCCCATCAATCTAACCATAGTCTCTCTACAGTTTTGATGTTCAAAAACATGTGCAGAAGACTTAATCCAACAAAGCCCTCTGCACCACAATACGACATGGTCTCATTGCCCCTGCTATATCCACACTTCTGAGTTGATTTACAATTTTTCGTACATACTCAAACAATGGACTTTTAGGTCACAAGGGGTCATTAAGAAGTCCCATTATGTTATGCATTCAGTGCATAATTCTTGGATTGCAAGACCAAATTTTTCGTAATAGTTAATATCCGCGTCAGACAATTTTTTTCAAGAGTTCATCCACAATTAAGTTCTACATACGCGGTGATAGAATCCCACCTCGTCAGCGCCAGCGAATAAATGGCCATGTTTCACAAAATCAATATTTCTTAATGGGTGTGAAGATAAATTTGAATTTGAAAATCCAAGACGCAATCCATAAATTTTAGCAGCGCCACTTTTGGCGTTAACAGAACAAAATTTGCCCTTAACAGAGCACTGTTAGCTATTTAACAGTATCCATCTGCACAAGCCCACTTGTTTAGGAGTTAATTTTGGGAAATACTCTAGGTCTATGAGTACCACACTATAAAAGCAAAGGAAGGTTCCAAGGCCTCTCAAAATAATCGGCAACATAGTCACATATAAAGTGATATGGTATTAAGAAAATCGGCTTTGAAAATATTAATTTTTTGCTTGAAAATTCTTTAGAACATCAGTGGCTATTTTGGAACATATAAGAAATAGTACACCATACAGACTATAGGCAAGTGGTAATCCAGAAGGTCCTCTTTCGAAACGTTGTAGTAAGATAGTTGGAATAATTCCGTCCTTTATCCCCACCAACCATCCTTTACATTTCAACACTTTTGTTCACAAATAATAATAGTCATAATGCGAATTATATTTTATGTCAATAATCTGCAATAATTGTAAAGTAAAAGACTAATCTACTATTGCCACTGTTAAACAGTTAACAGTTCTCTGTTAATAGCAAAGTTTACCTTATTAGAGGCAAGAAGTGGCGCTGCTAAAAGTGTGGGTTTGCGTCGTTGGTTTTTAAATTCGAATTTATCTTCACACACATTATATTTCCCTACAACCCTGACTCTTTGCCTGCTTTCATGTGTCATAAATACCTTTCAAACTCATTAGACTGGCCCCCAAAACTTCCTCTACCATTGCCCTGTAACGAAGTTTAACAGGGAATGGTTGTTACAAACTATTGTTCCGCTTTTGAGTGTCTCTTAGAAAAAAGTTCCTGTCATTATTTTTCCATTTTTTTGCATATTTTCCTAGGAAACAAGAGATTTTCCTAGTTTTTCTTTTTTGCTATTCTTTCCATTTAACATTAGATTTGACAAGCGACAATTTGTTTAATGGATTTTTAAAATTCTTATTAGAAAAGAAACAGAAAGACAGAAAAGGAGAAAAAGAGAAGAACAACAAAAAAAAACAGAAATTATTTCCAACTCTGACTTATTTGAGTGAGGTTTGGAGGCTGGCTGGATGGATGGTTAGTCACAACACAACACAACGTGACACGACACGAAGTTATGCGACAAGACATATAATCGCTTACGGCATAGAAAATTAAGAATTTCTTCTATCGTAGGTTGTGGCAGCAATAATGTGGAGGCAGTTACAGAAAGTAGTAGGTGGAAAGTGCTTAAAATGTAGGCCGCCATTAGAAATTATTTGATAAAGTGTAGGGTTTTTAAAACCAGCTGCTCATTAATTATAAATATTGATGATGGTTTGTGTAGGAGGAAAAATGTAACCAAAACACAAATTATTGCTGAGGTTTAGTTGTGCCATTAAAAATTATTCCAAGAAAATGGTAAAGAATTTTAATGCGCCTTAAAATAGGCCATAATTTTATTTAATAACATTCCTTTCAAAAATATAAAATTTTTGAGTTAATCTTAATTCATCAATATCAAAATGAAATCAGAAAAAGGCCAGAGACGTTAAAAAATAGATTTAAAATGCCTTAAAATATGCAATATTTTTATTTTAAACACATGTAAACTTTTGTTGCGTTAATTTTTGGGCAACTCAATCAAATGAATAGGAAAAAAGGAGACTGTGGTAGCAAGATTCCACCCAATAGAAACTTGAAGAATAAGAAATAGCAGATAAGTTATAATCTGTCTTAAAGTAGGCAACAATTTTGTTTTAAAATACTAGTTTTGGGTACATTGATTTTTTAATATATATTTTGAAAAAAATATTTCCCTTTTTCTTTATATTTTAACTCGAATAATTATTCGAATAATTTCATAACCGGGTTTACTTTTAATCGATTATTCTATTTTTTATTGACTATTTATTTACGATATTTCACTGATTAGCAAAACAGAAAATTTAGAATGTTTTTATAGCTATTTTGACTCGAATAATTCCATAACCGGGTTTTTTTATTCGTTTATTCTGATTTTATTGACCAATTAAGAAAATATTCCACTGATAAGTAAAATTTATAAATTTTATATTTATTTTAGAACGTATAATTATCCGAATAATTTCATAACCGGGTTTACTTTTATTCGATTATTCTGATTTTTATTGTGTATTAAAAATAATATTTCACTGATTACTAAAACAGAAATATCAAAGTTATTTTAAAATTTATTTGAATATGAATAATAAATAGAAAAAATTAAATACACCCGACTAATGACATAGTGTAGGTTGTGAGTTTTGTTGAGTAGATCTCAAAAATATTTTTTTTATATTTCTCGAACCCTCCAAACTTTTTTTATTTGACAAAAACTGTTTTTTACTTTACGCACAAATTTCTAGATTACTCAAACATTGCTGACCCGATTTCCAAAAATTAAATCATGTTTGAAAAGGGGAGAGATGGACCTTTAAACCGGTATACATATATCTGTTATTCGACTTAATATGCTATGAGATTTGATGAGGTAAACTTGGAAAATGCGAATTTTTTTCATATTTTTTTCAAGTTTGTCCGCTCATAGTAGCAAACTTTAATAAAAAAATATAGGATAAGTGATAATATTCTTAAAGTCTGTTCTCTTGTGAAGAAATTGAGTCATCATTTGATGAAATTGGATAAAAATTACCGGGTTTTTTTATTCGATTATTCTGACTTTTATTGAATATTAAAAATAATATTTCACCGATTAGTAATATAAAAAATTTAAAATTTTTTTATAGTTATTTTAACTCGAATAATTATTCGAATAATTTCATAACCGGTTATTATCATAACAATTTATATTCATTCTTCTCGGAAACTTATTTCACTGTTTAACATAAAACAAATTAAAAAAACAATTTTGATTCTTGATCATAATGCAAATAATTATTCGAATAATTTCCTCAGAGGCTTTTCTATTCGATTATTCAAAATTTTTGTTGAATAAGTTTAGAAAAAGGTTAATAAAACTAAAGTTTTTTTTAATATATTTTAACTTGAATGATTATTCGAATATAGAAAGGCGTTAATCGCGTTTACTTGTTATATTAAAAAAGATACGCTGTTGCTGAATTATAATCGACTTAAATTTAAAATTAAAGGATTGCTTTAAAGGTGCAGGGTTTTTGAAAACGCCAGACATGCTTTAAGAAAAAAAAATTTTTCAAAAATTCTAAATTTTTGTCCTCTTTCTCAAAAATATATTCGAATTCATTTGTGGTACTTTTTGGCGAATAAATTGGTACTTTTTTTTGTGCCTGACTAATTTTATTTCCTCACTTTCCTCTTTTTTTAATCGAAAATTACAAAAACTAAATAAAAATTATTAACATCTTTGATTAGATGGGGGGGAAATTATTTTAATTTTACCTGCAGAACCACTTTTTTATTGTGTTTTGAATACCAGAATGGATTGTAAAATTTACCTGCAAAGAAATAAAAAAACAAAACAAAAAATATTATAAAATGTTTTCTCACATGTTTATTTAGCTTAAAAGCGATTGTTTTTATTGAAATATTAATAAAAAAAAAAAAATAAACACTTTAACACTTTCAATTTCAAAAAAAAAAAAAATATTTCTTTACGAAGGTTATAAAAATAAGCAGTTTCAGATGGTCAAATAATATTTTTTTTTGTCAAATCCATCTCAAATTAAGCACCAACCAACAATGAACGCACAATGGGCTCACACACATATTTCGTTTTAAAATAATTTGAAAATAAAAAAACATTCAACAAAAAATTGGTCTGAACGTCCACGTATTATGACCATTTTCTGTATTCCAAAATAATTCAATACATGTGTAGGACCCATCCCCTAAGTAGTAGTCAAATTTATTTTGGTTGTTTGTTTATTAAAATATTCTTCAAAAAAGAAATTTAAATGCCAATAGACATTAAGGTTTTCTAAAATAAGAAATAAAATTGAAACAAAGTCTGATGAAATTTAATATTATTTTCTCTCTCTCTCTCTCTCTACCTTCTCTTTGGCTTGAAATCAATAAAACGTGCAAAGGATTAAATTTCCTGTTTTGTACTTTTCAATTTTATTTTATTTTTTAAATTTAATTTTACGCCACAAATATTGAGGAGAGGGGGATATACGAGTAAAAAAATGTGTCTTTTTGTTGGTTAGTGAAACCCATTTTAATAAAGAAATTGTCCTGTTATCTTAAAATAAAATTTAAAATAAAATTTGGAAACGTGAGCTGCCAAATGAATTCAATTAAGTTCTCTAATAGATAGCCATGGGGATAGAAAGAAGGGTGTTCACGTTGGCCACCCTACTTTTAAGTATAGATTTAAGTTTGTTAAAGTGTATAAACCACCCCTGTAATTACGTTTATAATATTGTGAATTGTAAAGAATATAAACGAAAAGAGATCATTACTCGATCCACCCCCCAAACCGAAGGTACGTTGTGTACATAAAATAAATAATAATTTGGTTATTTATACTAATTATCTTTGTTTTTATTTACCCCGTATTCTCGCCAAATATTTTGTTTTAATATTTCCCCGCTCACCCCCACAAAAGGAAAATAGGCCATTAAATAATAGATTTGCTTGTTTGATCCCGTTTAGCTTGTGGCTTCAAAGCTGCTCCACCTAACCACTCCAAAAAGTAGAAAGACTTGAACGGCGACTTATACAGGGTTTTGCGTACCGAATATTGAAATTTTCAAAGAAAGCGAATTGCTTCTGCGTTAGAACAAACAGAAGACGGAAGACAGAATTATCTCCGAAATTACAAACTCACTCGGCTGGCCTCTACAATATAATCAGAAGGCAACATCTTCTAAGAAAGATCAATTTGAGTGTACTGCCCATGTGACCAGGGATAACCTTATTTGTGAAATCGCTAGAGAGTACAACAATGTCCATGAAACTTTGCAGTGTATTTGCTGCTTTATTTAAAAAATGTTGCCTACTTCCAGGCGGTTAATTGTTATGACCATTTATACAATTAATTATTCCCTCAACAGCATATTTCCAGCCAGACAAAAATGATTGAAACAATTTCAAGGAATCCGAATTATTAAGAAAAATTAAAGCATACCTTACGGTAATAAAGCTAAAAACAAACACAAAAAAGTTACATCATCATTTACAGTCTAACCTTAGGGGCGTTTTTTCTTTGTAAGCGAAATAATTATAAGGGAATTTAAGATAAAGACAAATGACACTGTTTATATTTCTTTGCGAAGCACGGGAAATTTCTTATAGCATACATTTAGGCGGTTTAAAGGACTGTTCAAAGAAAAGATTTTTAAAAGAAAAATTTTAATTTAAAATAAATGATACTGTCTTTTAGTTTTAAATGGCAATACGAAAACAATGCTGTAGAAAAGTATTTAAGTTTTTACGATGCCTATTTTTTGGCTTATTGTATAGGCTGGATTGATTTTTTATATTATTTTTTGCATAAGTATTTTAAGGAAATATGTTTTCAATCGTATTTTGAAATGAAGAAAAACTTTTTTTACTTTTCATTACAAATTTTGTAGCTTTGAATCGCTTTTGAAAAAGTATTGCCAACTTTTAGTCAAATTTTAATTTAAGTTTTATTTTTTCTTCTATATTGCTTGGACATGCGACCCATATTCAGGCAGAGAATAAAAGAGGGTGATCTATGAGGCAATTTTTCGTGCAGACAAAACAAATTTAAAAACATTCAAGTAGAGTTGGACAACATATATAGACTAGCGTATGCTGGCGTAACAAGGACAATGAGAAAATGTCATGGTAGTGAAGGCCAAAACTGTGGACGGTCTATGTGGTCAGGAGACAAGTCTAACATACAATTCGTTTGGGAATTTCAGGACTCAAGTAATCAGCTGACAGCTCCCGCCTTTACAGGAGCAGAAGACTTTATGAAACCCAACGAGACTCTTGGAGTAATCTGGAAGCTGTTTAATCGCTTAAAAGAGGAACTATTTTGTGGTCTACAAATGGTTCAAGAACGGATTTTAGAACACGAGCAGGAGTTTTTGGTACCAGAATGAAATAATGCGAACCCATGTGGAATGTCGCGACTAACTTCCAAGCGGAAGTCTATGCCATTGAAAGATGTGCTCAATTTAACTTGGAGGGCAATACTACTTGATAGTCAGGCCGCCATTCGAATGTTCGACTCTTATGAGGTTAAATTGCAGATACTAGGAGGCTGTCTGAAGAAGTCGAATCGAATCGGTACACAGAATAAGGTTACCCTCTGCTGGTTTCCAGATCATATGGAAATTATAGGCAATGATCAAGCACAAGAACTTGTGAGGAAGTAGGCTTTAACGCCGTTGATGGGGCCAGAGCTCTTCTGTGGAGTGCGAGCGGAAAGGTATGTTCAACGAAAGGGAAGACAAAGGGAGGCAAAGACTCTTAACAAATCATATCAGTTTCATGCGAACGAAACTTTTGTTGGGATTTTGTTGTTAAGAAGATGTAAGTTATGCAACAGACTACCAAGAAATAACCTAAGTTTGATAAACGGTCTTTTGACAGGGCAATGTACACTCAAAGTATACTTATTCAGGTTGGATGGTGATTCAAGCCCAACATGTAGTTTCTGTGACATTGAGAATGAATCATCGGAAGACATTCTTGGAACCTGTAAGGCATTAATGCATCCCAGGAAACGCTCGGGTCATTGCTGCCATCAAACAGCAGATTGAGGTTGTTAGGACTTTGGAGGACACATTATAGGGATACCCTATAATGTTTGAGAGGAGGACAAAGATCGAATGCTCGCAATACTAAGGCACAGTAATAATAAGATCGCCTGTCAGAAATCTGAAGCGTTATAATTAAAGGCTCAAGGATGAAAAATAAAGTGAATATCGAGACATTTTTTAAATCCTTTAAACGTTTATAAAATTCTTAAATTTTTATAACGATTTTTTTTTAATGATTTACTAACACTGTTGCTGCTGCCACTTGTTGCCACAGCCGTTGTTACTGTGCCTTACTTTGTATGTACAGATGTAAGTATGTTTGTATGTGTTTCGTTTTTGGCTTTAAAGCCACACAGAGAGAGAAAAGCAAAAAACAGGCCAATTACAAATAGTTAATGAAACAAACAAAAAAAAAACAACAACACAAACAGCAGAATGTCAACAAATTTCTCAACACGTTTTTGTTTTTTTTTTTGTTGTATTTTTTGCTGTATTTTTTCTTGTTATTGTGGTATTTACACTTGCAACGCAGCAGTTCTGCTGGATTTTTAACGCCACATGAATCTTTAATAACTAAAAAGCAACAGAAAGCGTTGCATGCAACTAGTTTGATAGCTGTGGTGTTTTTTGTTCGTTTGCTCCGTTAATCCCGTTTATAAATGAACCACAAACACGTCAAAGAGAAACAGAGGGAGAGGGAGACAGATAGAGATTATATTTCAAATTTGTTTAAAACATACATTAAGGCTGACAGAAAAAAAGAAGTAATTTTTAAAGCATATTTTTAAGCTTACAATGTGCGAAAGCAAACTGCATAATTTTAGGAGTCCAGTAGCTTTCGATCGTTATATTCGAAAACAGGCTTCAGAAATATTAGACCCTAATCCCCATTCAAAATAAGTGTAGTCTGAGTCTACAGTGCCCTGTCAGAAAACCAGTTAACAAACTCATGTTACTGAGTCTTATACATGACTCAAACCTCCTCTTATGGTAGTTTCCCAACAACATTTTTCATTTTCTCAAACCCACTTGGTTTGAGAAGAGACTTTGCCTCGCTTTATCCTGCCGTCGGTTGAGCATACTGTTACGTTTTTACCTTTTAAAAACGTTAAAAGTATGAGTTCGTAGATTGCAAATAAAATAAAAATAAATCTGTGTTTATTTTTCAATAAATTCTTTATTATCTGAACAACTTTTGTGCCACTGTTCGAACTTATTCCACTTATACAATGGTAACTTTCACAATATGTGCTTGTTCGTGATATTTCTCTGCTCACAACCTTTTTTTGTAAGAAACAACACTTGTTAGTTATTCTTCTTTGCTCACAACCTTTTTTTTTTGTAAGCACAACACTAACAACTGTTTTCTTCACGCAACTTTTCTGCACACAAGTCTGACTGAATTATAACTCGATCTCGTATCTTCACACAGCACTGGTTGAATTCTCACTCAATTCAACGCGACGTCGTCACACGACTAACTTAACTCGAACTCCGAGAATCACGTGTCTTCATACACGACTGACTGAATTCTAACTGAATCCTCGTTGCTCGCTTTATATCACTGGATCAACAGTGTGATGAATGCCCTTGAAGGATGATGACGACCTTCGGGAACAATGTTCGTGTATCTTGTTTACTTTCGTCCAGGCAGAGTTGTTGTTGTTTTGTTTGTTTGTCTTTCCGCTATATTTTTTTTTTATACGCGGACGTTGTTGCTATATTTTTGTTTATTCATCGATCTTGTAAACAAGCCTGTTGTTTTTGTTGCTATATGTTTACTAATTCGTTGATCACGTGAACAACTGCATTGTTTTGTTTTTGGAGTTTTTGTTTATCATTTTATGTGTGATCAAGTCCATTGTGTTGTGTTTGGAGCTTTTGCTTATTATTTTAACAACACCATTTCCATTTTCGTAACAATACCTTTCCAAAGACGTAAACCATTCCCCCCCTTGAAAAATTCGTGCGTACATTGCGAATTTTTCAATCCCCATATCTCAAATTTTAAAATTATTTGGGATATACCACTTATTGGGTTGTATTAGGTACACCGTAGGCAACAATTTGTATATAGTGGGATGCCTGCAGCAAGTCCCATTTTTTCACAATACATTTTTTTTTTGTCTAAATTTTACTATTTTTAAGAGAATTACAGAATTACCAGAGCAGCCGTTCCACTCAGGAACGTGTGGAGCACATTTTTAAAGGAATCGAATAGGTATTCCATTCTCTGACATCCTAGCCGTATAACGCCCAAAAAAGCGGCCACGTTTCAATCACTACTTGTGTAATCTGTTTTAAACATTTTTACGCATTCTTAGACCATTAAACGGCAATCCTTCCGTTAAATGGTTCATGGCAGTTCAGCTGAAATAGATTTTACAACTGGCAGCCTCACCAGACTGACAATGTTGAAGACACTAAATGCATTACCCGTATTTTTTAACTGCTGACACTCATGTTTTTATTTTTTGTTTTTGTTCAAAAGTTTAATGAACATTTCATTGTATTTAAAACAATAAATTTATTTCATGGACGTTACATTTTATTTCCTTTGAATTGAATTTATGAGGGAAGGAGAGTGTTTCTGTTTGCATTTGCAATGCAATTAAAAACCTCTAAGAAAACAAAAACAAAAAACAACAGTCAGTCCAATGAAGTCATTCAATTTAAATTCAACCATCGTATCCACTTACAAGTCTAAACAAAAACAAAAACAAAATTTATTTTTTATTTTCGAAAAATTTCATATAAATTTTGATAAAAATGTGACACAAAAAATTTATGGAAATATTTTATTTTAATGCGAAAAACAGTTCATTAAACCAAAAATAGCAAAGAAAAAAATTTGGATTTAAATATCAATCATAATATTAAACAGAAGAAATAAAAATAGGACAAATACCCCCTAAAATTTCTGAATTCCTTTGAAATAAATAGGCCTTTAAACCAATAAACGGTCTTTTCTCCTTCACTTCTGATAAAAGTTTTGCTGTTTCCTATTCCTTTAAGGACATCACTACAATCTAGTATGAGTCACTGACTGATAAGTTCCTATTAACCGGTCGTAACAACAAGCATCTTGTTGACTTTGCATTTAAAGCATGGTTCCCTCAGAATGAAGCTGAAAACCAGCCTGAAAGTTTAATATATATAATAATCGATCCGATATTTTCCCAAATGAGAGAAGTGCCTGCCGAGCCAGAGAGTTGTATTGAAAAATACTCCTCATTTGACCGATCAACAACCTCTACCCCTTACACAGCTCAGGATTTGTCAACGGCATTTGCCTAGCTTAGGTAAGAGCTAAAACTGTACTCATGTGTATTCGATGAGCTTGTTTCTGCTCCAGAAAGTTCTACGGCGATATTCCTCGGATCAAGAACCCATAAAACCTAAATATGCGGCATATGACAGGCAGTTAAGAACTGTATGCTATATCCGTAACCGATCAGATAATTGCAGCATGGTTGTCAGAGAAGAAATGTAGGTAGATCTCATATTTGAATGTTCAGTTACCGATGTTAAGGAACGATTCTCAGTGCTTTTATAGGAGGCTAGTAGCACATTAAGTGAAGTATAATCTCTTGCTCCTCCTATGATTTGCAACTTCTGTAGAATTTGTATTACTATAATCTCTTGTGTGAAATTTATTGGGTATTGTGGACAAAATGGACCAATTATGGGCTGGTCACATAAAGATTTATCCAAGTTTTGACCAATTTATCGGTAACATAATTCATAGACAGAGATCCAATTGATGAGCAATCGCACAGAAGTAGAGAACATTGATAGACGTTGAAATGACGTTTGAAAAGGTCTTGCTCTATGTGTACATCCATATGTTCTAGATACAGCATGAGTATGTTACTCTCTGGATTCACTTACAGGCCACTTTCGCTTTCAGTACGTACCAGAAACCGCTATTGTCTGATAACCAGTATATTCTATCACATAATGCGACACATAAAACCAGACCTAAGCAGAACTATAATTTCTATTGAACTTCAGACTTCTAGAGCCATGGAGGACATGCTTACGACAATGCCGGACAGGTCGATCAATAAATATCCTGATATTCGAGTTTTCCCTTACCAGACGGCATTGCAATATATCTGTGAGCATAGTTTTAAATATACTTCCTGGTGCATACGAATCATAAAACATTGTAGTGTATTTAGCATAATGTAGTGTATCATAACAAACGTAAACAACACACCACATATATTACACTATAAGATTTAAATTACATTTGCTCTATATTTGTATAACACATTAATTGTAATTCTAAACCCTTAAAATAAAAACAAAGTAAACAAAGTGTAACACACTTTAAGGGAAATACAATTAGAACAACTGACATGGGTCAAAGCACTTATGAAAGAAATTTATGACTTCAAATTACTCATTTTAAAGTAATGAGTGGAAATATGAAAAATATTGAGTGAGGTCTTGACCAATCAAAATTCAGTATGTTAATGTAAATGAAAGTTACTATGTAATAGAAAGAGCAAATGATAGATTATTAAGAAATATTGTAAAAATTAGAAATTAGTATAAATAGTAGAAAAAATTAAATAAAAATTCAGAAAAGATCTTGAAGTCAAAAGAAATCATTATCATTTTCTAACCCAGCACCTTAAACAGTGCAGGGAAGAAGTAAAACTGCTGTGGCTAGACATAGCATTCAAAACTAAACTAGCACAAAACCAATTTTAAATCCTGTCCTTCTCCTTTGAACTTTGAAAATACATTATAACATGTTAGTTTTATGTGTCTCTACTCAGGTGTTTTACAGGTGTTAGCCTATATTTTCTTTAATTCCATTCCATTTTATGTCTATGTTTCTATTTTTAGTCTGGTTTCATGCGTGACCATGATTTATTAGCCCCATAACAGATTTTGGTCTTATCAGACATTTTGACATGCGGAGTGGGGTGTGACTTGAATATATTAAATAACCATTATTATGTTAAAAAAAAACATAATTTAAAATAAAGACGAAGAAAAAAAAACAAAATTTTTCTTTTCAAACCCAGACAAATTAAAAACAAATAAAAAAAAGAGCAAAGCAAACAATAATGACGGCTTGGAGATGTGATTTATCAAATGAGTGGTTCCGATCGGATGTCATAAAACAAGAAACTGTCAAAAACAAAGAAAATAAAAATCAAAAGCGAATTAAAACCAAAAATTTTTAATAATTTCCATAAATTCATATTTTAATCCATCATGTATATATGTATGTCTGTATGTATTGATCTAACAAAAGATTTCTGGCTATTTAAAAAATTATTGAATTTTAAACAAAAACGGTTAATGACAAGCTTAGGCTTTTCAAACTGTTCGAATAAATCACGATTTAAAAGCAAAAAATACAAAAAATTAAAAATAAATAAATAATCGAATGAAATTAATAACAAACGACTGACCGTTAAGCAGAGATGGGAATTGAAACGCTTTAAAATTTTAATAAAAAAAAAAAAAAATATTTCAATAACAATCGACAACAACAAGAACAACGGTAGCACAGTGTGTTAAAATTTAATCTGACAACGCAAGTGATATTGAAACTGCAACTGGAACTGAAACCGAAAGCGAAATCGAACCATAACGAAACAAAACAAAAGGAAACAAAGCAAAAATGAAGTGTAAATTGGTCAATAAATTGAAATTAAAAATTAAAAAATAAAAGTAAACAATTTTACATGTACGCACATGTAATATGAATGCATTCTATATGCGAGAGAGAGAGAGAGAAAGAAAATACGGAAACAATAAAACAAAAAAATAAAACATACTTCAACAGCATCCCAAACCAAAACAAACCGGGTCTGCTTCCTCTTCTTTTGCATCGCAATCAATCAACATTCACTTTGGAATTCCACAAATGCACACACACACACACAATAATAATAAAAAACAAAAACAAAAACTAGGCCTTTAAAAAACTCTCATCTTTTATTAATTATGGTCACACATTAATGATCATTAATTAACAGATTGATGTTGATTTAAAAAGTAAAACTTATTGAAAAACAAAAACAAACACAAAAACAGTCCCAACAAACCAAAAGAGTAGTAAGAGGAACCTGTTTTTCTATATTAAATGCGTCTGTTTAACCCAATTAGGGAGAATGAAAAAGAAAACAAAACTTTGAAACCAAAAACCAGATCAAATTTCAAATATGAATACGTACCAACACCACTACCACTGCCACTACCACTATCATTATCCGTACAAAAAAAACGAAGCCGAGTTAATACGATAATTTATTGAATTTGAATTAGAACAACTGTGACGTACACACCACACATCATCACTGAAAGGCAGGTTTAGGGAATGTACAGTATTGGCCAAAACTAAAGCACCCCCTCAGTACATTTAGGATTGAACCGTTGTCCGTTTGGCCTGCCTCTGGATGCCTTATGCCATCTGAATCCTTTAATTTAAACTTAGATTCGTCAGAAAACAGCACATTCATCCATTTTGGGACACTCCAGTTGAGATGGGTCTTGGCGAATTGAAGTTTGGCGATATCAAAGGTTTTTTGCTGGTCGTCGACTGAATAATCCGGCCTCTACCGCCCTTCTGGGAATCGTTCTTTCGGTTGTTTTTAAATCTAAGCGGTTTCGTACGTGACTAGAAGATGCTGTAGCATCATTTTGGATTGTCCTTTTAATTAAGGAGTCTTCATGTCGCAAGGTTTCACGTGACCTTCCTCCAGAATGAGTAGGAGATGTGCGACCAGTCTGTAAAAACTTTTAAATTAGCCTAGAAATAATTGATCTGTTGATTGAATATTTTGCACTCAATTGATGCCTTGATAAGCCAGCTCTCCAATCCAATCATTAACTTAAAAATCAACCCACAAAATTGCAAAACCAAAGAAGATTTATTTGAAGCCGCAAAAATAGCCTGGGAAGCAATATCTCCTGAAATAATTAATAATTTAATGTCCCCTATGCCTAAAAGATGTGCGTGTGTCATTCAGAATAAAGGATTCGCAACGAAATATTGATTTCAATAGTTTTTTGTGCACCTTAATTGGGGGGTGCTTTAGTTTTGTCCGCTTATATTTGCGACTTAAAATGTTTTTTGAATTCTAAATTTTTTTTTTTTAAATTCTAAATTCCTTAAGTTTGTATTTTTCAATAATAAGGATATAAATAAATTAAAAATATAAAAATAACATTTTAATAGCCTTGTTTTCTTAAAAAAATTATCATTTAAAAAAAAAATGTACTGAGGGGGTGCTTTAGTTTTGGCCAATACTGTATGTATGTTATTAAAGAACACACACACACACACATACACATGATTAGTTTAAAAAATTCAAATTCAATGAGCGAGAGTGAGAGTATTAGAAAACCGTTGATTAATTGTAAATTTTTGAATTTTAAATTATTATAACGGTTAAAACGTAAAAATAATAGGCAAACAAAAAAGACATAAGACATATCACCGACAACACATTGTATGTTAGGTTAGGTGCGACAAGTCTCTACTGAATTCCAAACTCAATTGATTCTGTGTGAAATGCTACACCACCTATGGCAATAGATCTGCAGAAATATCATTTAGAAAGAGCTGAACTCAGATACAAATTAATTTATATTAAAAAACCATCATTTAGAGATTCTAATACACTTAGTCGCCGTAGTCTAGAAGGTAGTGTATTCACTTATTAGACGAGAGGCCACGTTTCAAACCTCAGGTGGTTGAACAATATCCAGCAAAACGAATTATTACTTCAGCAACTTCCTATCACCAGATTTCTGGCAAAAACTCTGAAAGTAAGTAAAAATTGTCATGAAAAGTTTCTCAAAAAATCTGACGTTCATTCCCGCGCCATTCATGTATAAAATTAACACACACACACAACATAAGTGGTGTGAGAAGCTAGGTCTTAATCCTGCCTAAAATGTTTGTAATGACCAGTTATGTGTATTTGTATGTATGTAATAAACTTATTTGATTCGCCATTGTAACCCTTTAGTCAGGATTATAACCTAGCTTCACACAATACCCATAATGTGTGTCTACGTTTTACCCATTTTCCGATTACAGGCTATATTGGAAATGTGCTGCCTATTTATAATACACGTGTTTACAGCCAACTTGAAGAGAAAGGTTGACCGATCATCTGATCCATATAAGACATGACCAGCTTAGCGATCGTTTTAGCTAGCTAGCTAGAACACACACAAAGGCATAGGTTGAAATTAGAATCATTCGCCATTTCATTCAGAGAAATCCGGTGTGTGTGTGTGTGCATGTAAATCTGGATCGATATTGTGTAAGTATCATGCAGGCTGCTTTGATCCTCAAATCTCCACCGTATACTTAGAAAATTGTTGAAACCTCGGCCCGAAGATCAGTAAATTTATCCATTATCCTGTAGTAGTTTTCTTGTTTATTTCTCTAATATTAAAATCATATCTCGTCGCATCGGAGAGCCATCAAATTGGATCCGGAAGCAATCCCCAACTACTTAGACTTGTCCATGAAGAACTAATTTAATTCCTATCCCATCGGAGTAAAATCATTATAGATGCTTTGGAAATGTTACTCTTATGTGAGTCAATGTTTTACTAACGTGACGTAATATATACCTTACGTGACGTAGTGTTTCTCTTAACGTAATACCATAAAATAGTTTAAAGGCTATAAGTGTCTATGCAAATGTTATTCTTATGTGAGGCAATGTTTTAACGTGACGTAATGTATTCCTTACGTAACGTAGTGTTTCTCTTAACGTAATACCGTAAAATAATCTAAAGGCTATAAGTGTCTACAGAAAAGTTATTCTTATGTGAGGCAATATTTTACTAACGTCACGTAATATATTACTTACGTGACGTATTGCTTTTCTTAACGTAATACCGTAAAATAGTCTAAAGGCCATAGTATACAAAATATTTAATCGATTTACGTTTTTCTATAAAGTCATCATCTTGAGACATTGAAATTTTTGTCGCCTGTGTTTTTATTTTAAGCTTCACCTCACACCGCCACCTGCTTGGCAAAGGCCTTAATAATGCTGCCTTAATAATGCTGTTGTAAATATTGTACCAGTGTAAAATAAAATTAAAAAAAAAAGAAAATTAAATTTAAATTTACCTGGAAACCGTAAAAGTCAACAAAACAAATTAACTGAAGAAAACAAAAGAAAGAAAAAAATTTTTTTTTCAAGTTGACGCATCAGAGGTTTTAAAAATTTTGTGGTTTTTTTTGTTGTAAATTGTTTTTTACCTTGAACTTAAATTTGAACTGTTTTGTTTCGCTTGGTGTCCCTCCCCAAATACCTGTGGTTTCGTATGTACGTTCAGAAGTTCATATTTTATTTGCTCATGGAGTTTTTAATTTCATTCTGACATCCCTCTCTCAATTTACGACGATTTGTTTTCCTCCTCTTCTTTCCCTTTTTGTGCAATTATGTATTTTGAGTTTTATGTTTTGTTTGAAGGGGAAGAGTTGAGTCATTTTGCAGTTTAAAGTGTATAGGCTTATGGAATTTTTTTCTTTTATTACAAGTTCTGATGATATATATATTACCCTGGGGTATGTAGTGTTACCTCATGTACATCCGTTTGCCTTTTTTTTAAACCTACAAAAACGTTCGTTGCATACTTATGTTATGCAGTGTTACTATTTTCCAAGATACATTCATTAATTCAAAATTAATTTTCTGGAGTAAATGCTTAACTGAACTGCCTGTGTGAATTGTGTAGCAATCACTATCAAATTGTCCTAGAACTAAAAGTATAAGTTACGTAACGTAGTGGTTTTATTACATAACATA
The DNA here is from genome assembly GCA_927399465.1 of Sarcophaga caerulescens. Classification (NCBI taxonomy): domain Eukaryota; kingdom Metazoa; phylum Arthropoda; class Insecta; order Diptera; family Sarcophagidae; genus Sarcophaga; species Sarcophaga caerulescens. The sequence goes on along the minus strand of OV656872.1, from coordinate 99,609,564 downwards.
ATTGGTCATTACAACCCTTCAGTCAGGATTACGACCTAGCTTCTCACACCACTTATGTTGTGTGTGTGTGTTAATTTTATACATGAGTGGCGGGACCTACAGTTTAAAGTCGACTCCGAACGACAGTTTTTTTTGAGAAGCTTTTCATGGCAATTTTATTTACTCTCAGAGTTTTTGCCAGAAATCTGCTGAGAGGAAGTCGCCGAAGAAATATTTTCATATTTTGGTTTTGATGTCTGACCTGGGATTTGAACTCGGGCCTTAAGTCTAATAAGGCAACACACTACCTACTAGACTACGGTGAACAAAATGCATTTGCTACGTGTCGTAATAATTGTAATGCGTGAAAGCAATTGTTTTCTAACGTTATGTAGTGGGACAGTTACTTTAGACATAGATTTCTTGTTACGTAACGTAATAGTTTTCTTACCTAACGAAACGCTTTTGTTACGTGATAGAATTGTTGTGTTACATAACATATTTTTACGTGAAGTAATGGTTTTGCTACTTGGCGTAATAATTGCATTACAGAACGTAATAGTGGTGTTACGTGACGTAAAATTTTTATATTCCTTTCGTCACGCTAATTAATAACTTTGTTTCGTAACTTTAAATTTGTTATTCGTCTCCAATTTCTACTATACTTTCAACACTGTTACATCCCCGGTTAGAGATATTTGTAGGGTAGATCGGGTACATTTTTTCGTACCATCGTAAAGTACTGACACCATACAGTAATGACACCATACAGTACGGACACCGTACAGTGCTGACATGTTGTTGGAAGTCAGGACAGCAGTGTTAAGAGAGATATTATAGAGAAATTCTCTATAAAAGAGGGCTGTGGAGTAGACAGTGCATAGGGATCTCTATAAGAATGTAACATATAGCAACACAATCACGAGACCAATAAAAAAGTAAGATCAGTAAAGTGTGCTAACGCGAAGTAATACGAAATGGCAGTTTCGTGGAGTTTTGTGTTGACGAAGGTAATGGTTTTAGTTGGTATGATGATATCCTTTTCTGTCAGTAGGAATCCATGCAAAGTGGAAATCATTTACAGTTCCGTGAGCTGTTGTCCTACCAATTAAAGTGGTAAAAATCCAATGCAGCCAACGACATTAGGATCTTAGAGATAATCTTCTACCAAGTTAGTGAGCTAATCTAGGATTTCACACTTTTTTATTTCTTTTCATTGCTTTAAAGAATTTAGAACATTTCTTCTACATTTCTGGTAAATTTTTCAGATTCATTAAACAAATTTTTCTCGATAAGCAGAAGATCTAGAATGACAGAGTTACCAACTTTCATTCCCCATAATCTTATTATTTCTTTGCTATTATTTTCACATCATCGTTAATCAAAATTTTGCCGATAAGCAGAAGATTGGTTTACAGCAGTGGGATCTGGAACGATAGGGTTGCCTCGAATGTATTGGAATTGAAATGAATTAAAAATGTAGAAATGTATTGGAAAGTTGTATTGGTTGTAGTAATGAGAAATTGTTTTTACTGAGCCCTGCTCTTGTTCAAGAGAGGCTTGTTTTCTGTTATCTCAAACTGGGGAGGCAGTTATCAGAGGTATTCGTAGATTCAATAGTTGAAGAGAAATTGAATTTCCGACTTCTTATTTTGTGATCACTTTAAAGCCGAAAACCGAAATGGGGGAGGGGGAAAAGGGAAACAAATTGAATTAAAACAATAAGAGATTATGATGGAAACCATTGCCAAAACCCCAGAGCAATTGTTGTAGTGTTTGGTAAACCAAAACAAAAAGAAAAAAATTCTCTTCCCTTGCCTATCGCTTGTTGAATATAATTTAAAAGCGGATACATTTTAAGCCAATTTTTACAATTTAAATGAATGAGCAGAGGGAAGAGGGGCCAGCACTGCAACCGAACTTTGACTGCATGCATAACCAAACACATGCATATTCATATTGTTAGACAGACAGACACATGATGACTCTACTATTCATATGCAGAGAAACAATGTCTGGAAAACTACTGCTGGAACGCACTCTGTATATACACAGATGCGCACATGGAGAGAGAGAGAGTAAGCAAGAGAGGAGAATGAAAGACCGAAGAGACGGGCTTAATACGGCATAGCTTGACATGGCATGGCAAATATGGCATTCATAGACGAAATAAGACATCTGTCGTCTGGCTAGTTATGAGTATGTGTGTGTGTATGTGTATGTGTATTTATGAGTATATGAATATAAATGAATATGCATGTGTTTGTGTGTACATACGTACATATGTTTTATGCTTTAAAACAATAACTTGCGTACAAATTTTTTTTCCAATTTTTTTTTTTGGTGGCGTTTGTTTGTGAGAGTGTGTGTGTTTCAATGGAGTTTATAACGGCAATAATTGATACGTTTTTCATTTCATTTTCTATTCTGTGGATTTTTTTCTTTAATTTGTTGCATTTTTTAGTTGTTGTTTTTTTTTAGTTTCTGGCACACACTCGCATACATAGAAATTATTCACAGGCTGGCATATTCATGCATCTGGTCTGGTCTGGTCTGTATATGTGGTTGATGGTAAGAGGCATCGTTTATTTTCCAACTATTGAGTCTCAATTGAATTGAAATTGAATTGAGTCGAGTCGAGTCAAGTCGTGTTGAGTATTTCGTTTAATTTATTCAATATCTTCTGTGTGGCTTGTTTTTTCATTATTTTTTCCATTTTTTTTTTTTTTTCATTAAACCCAGGCAGGCATTGCAAATATGCCAACAACATTTCATTTTGGTTGCCATTATCGTTAGTTTTTCTTGATTTTTTCCATTTTTTTTTTCTTTTTTTTTTCAAATTGTTTTATGACAGCCTTTAAGTGTGTTTGTTTTATAACTGTTTTGGGAGGTTTTCTTTAAAACGTTAAAAGACAAAAATTGTTTTTGGTTTTTTTTTCGTTTATTTTTGTATATCAATGAAGATTGATTGTTAGCCAAGAAAAAATATTTAAAAAACGAATGATTAATCGCTTCCATTAATTATTAATTAACAAATCAAGCCGAAAAGTAAAAATTAAATATGGAATTCCATTTATCACAAGCATTTACATATTTTGTAGAATTTTTTATTTGTTTCTATAAGCCACAGTTTTTTTTTTTTTTTTTGTGAACTAGGGTACACATCAACTCTTTGCTTTATTTCTTCAGTTCAGACCCCGTATAGGTATCAAAAAAAGTGTATTTTTTTGGTACCCAGCTATTGTACAAAGACATCTGTCCCTGTCCATAATATCAGACACACAGGAATCCCTTTTTAACAGTTTAACGCATTTGCTTGTGGTTCACACGCAGTGGAGTACAGTGACCTTACAAAAAAAAAATGAAAAAAACGGAAAACCTCAAGGGATATGGAATTTGTTATCTGTTAAGCTGACATCTTTTGTCCTACAATAACTTTCGACGAGGAAAAAATCTGCCAATGTTTAAGTTGAAGATAACACAGCTCTGCAAATTTGGACTTCTTTTGTGCAAATAAGATGGCTCCAAGTGTTTCCGAAGGCTGCAAGTTTTCATCACGTCAGGTTTTCGAGAAAAAGGGGGTTGAAACCCCCTAAAAATAGCGTTTTGGCCATTTTTGAAAAATTGTAGAGCTAAACACTGACGTGCTAGAACCATCGCTATTGTCAGAAATTGACAATCGATCTTTAAAATGAGCCCAAAGTCAAATTGATTGCATGCACCCTTAAAGTAGGGGGTGGGTTTATGTCAAGGGGGTGCAAGAGAAAAAGAAACACATTTCGGAGGTCCTTAAAAATTAATCAGATTTACTTGAAAATTGTTACTCAGGGGTTTTTGGGGTCGCTGATTACAGATCTTCATTCAGATTTAAAAAATTCAAAATGGCGGATCCAATATGGCGGTTTATGTCAAGGGGGCAAGAGAAAAAGAAACACATTTCGGAGGTCCTTAAAAATTAATCAGATTTACTTGAAAATAGTTACTCAGGGGTTTTTGAGGTCCCTGATTACAGATCTTCATTCAGATTTAAAAAACTCAAAATTGCGGATCTAATATGGAGGTCGAGGTTTATAAAATTTTTTTTCTCTTGCACCCCTTGAACCCTTGGAACCATCTTATTTGCAAAACCCATGCGGGGCTGTGTAATAGTACAAGGTACAGTTGCATCTCTTCCTCTGGTATTTCAAGTGCCCTGTGGCAGTGCTAAGGGAAAAATATTGAAACTTACGATGACCTCACTCTATTTCCAAGCTCATAGCGATGTTCACAAGGTCATAGCCATTGAACATTATGAACGCACGCGGTGAAAATGCCTTTACTCTTTAACCTTCACTGCAGAGGCTGCAGCAACACTTCTGAAAGGCCAACAATTATTTAATTTCCCTTTTAATGTCAAGTTTTATCGGTTAAGAAGTCGTTGTAGTCTAGTAGTCCGCGGTTCATACCCCAGCTCAGATATCTTCAACAAAATGAAAAACTCAAAAAATATCTGCTTCGGCGACACTCTTTCAGCACTAATTTGGCAAAAAGTCTGAATCGGTCGTTTAGAGGCCAATTATGGCTAAAAATTAACACACACAACATGGGTGGTGTGAGATACTTAGTTGTAATCCTTTGTTGTAATGATCAGTTAAGTTCATCAGCCTTTTTCTAGACTCAATTTCAAAACGGCAAACTAAACTTATTCAAGTTAACAGTTAATGGGCCACCCTAACCTAATCTATCAAATACAACGTCCTAGATGAAGAAAAACGCTAAAGACGTCAACTGCACTAGAATTTTAATTAAAATATTTTAACGCGGAAATATTTTTTTCTTTTTACAATTAAAATCATAAATACGATGTGTTTACGACATTCAGACGGACTTGTGTCTCGTTTAAACTCAAACAAGACTTCAAGTACGCAATTTGCGATTTCAAAAGCTTATGGAATATTTCATAAATTTCTATAAAAGAAAAGAAAAGAAAAAAAGGAAAAAGAAATGCAACGAATTGATAGAAATATTTACGATTATGAATGAAACATAAAATGGAATGAATGGTCAGTCATTGTGTACATCCAATATTTTACACTCCAACTTAAAGCATCAATCTGCACTATTGTCGTCACTTGACTTGGCTTGACTGACTGACTGACTGGCTCTACTAAATTCGTTTATTTTCTAATGCCACAATTGATGCGTTTTGCAATGAAGTGCCACCAACATAATATCAATGAAAAACGATAATAAATTGAAAATAAAAACACTCATGATGCATTATAAATTCTTTAGACAGAGATTCCCAAATACATTTTTCAAAATAAAATCAGCAATACAAAGGACAATTTGAAAGAATTCCTTCTTTGATCATCACATTAAAATATTTTCCGTAAGAAAAGCTCCCTGCTTGTTCATTTGTATGTTATCGATAAATCTTTTATAGAAAATTTAATGTTATCTATATTTTACATTATGTGGAAAATTCAATTTTATCGATAACATATTCTATAAAAAATTCAATATTATCGCTAACATTATCCGTTGAAAATTGCATGGTATCGATATATTTTCCACAGAAAATTCAATGTTATCGATAGCACTTCCTATAGACGATTTAATGTTATCGATATTCTACATTATGTAGAAAATTCAAAATTTTATCGATAAAATATTCTACAGAAAAATCAATATTATCGGTAAGATTTTTTAAAAAATTTCAATGTTATCGATAGCATTTTCTATAGAAAATTCAAGGTTATCGATAACACTTTCTACAGAAAATTCAATGTTATCGATAACATTTTCTATAGAAAACTCAATTTTATCGATAGCATTTTCTATAAAAAATTCAATGTTATCTACATTATTTTCTAAAGAAAATTCTATGTTATCGACATTATTTTCTATAAAAAATTCAAAATTTTATCGATAACATATTCTATAGAAAATTCAATATTATCGGTAGAATTTTCTATAGAAATTTCAATGTTTTCTATAGAAATTTCAATGTTTTTTATAGAAAATTTTACCGATATCATTGAAACATTGAAATTTCTATAGAAAAATCAAGGTTATCGAATGCATTTTCTATAGAAAATTCAATGTTATCGACATTATTTTCTATAGAAAACTCAATATTATCGATAGCTTTTTCTATAGAAAATTCAATGTTATCGTAACTCTATAAAAAATTCAATATTATCGCTAACATTTTCTGTAGAAAATTCTATTTTCTATAGAACATTCAATGTCACCAATAAATGTTCAACAGAAAATTCAATATTAACGACGTAATTTTGTTCAGGATATTCATCGTTATCGATAGCATCTTCTAAAGAAAATTCAATGTTATCGATAGAAAATTTAATGTTATCGATAACATTTTCAATAGAAAATTCAATGTTATCGATAAATTTTCTTTAGTAAATTTCATCTTATCGATTCATTTTGTAAAGAAAATTATATGTTATCGATAAATCTTGTACACAAAATTTGAAGTTATCGATAAGTTATTTACAGAAAAATTGAAAATTCGACAAGAATTAATTATTTTTGGTCTTGCCACACGCAAATAATCGATTATTATAAAGAAAACTACAGACATACAGTAAATAAGTGCAATTTGGAAAAATCTTCCCTTTAAATCACTGACTGAATTCGCTATAAAAATTCCTTTGGGGCATATTGGATTCCTTCATTCAGTTCTACTTTTTCTTCTTCTTGTTTTTCTTCATTTATTTCTAATGGTTATTGTTGTTTATGATGATATTGTTGTTGTTGTTGTTTATAATAGATGGATGGCATTGGAGTCATTTCGGTTATTTGGCATTTTGCAAAAAATATTTCCATCTCTTGGTGGTGTGTGGTGGATGGATGTATGGTGGCATAGAGTAACACTTTCAATTTCTATTTCTAATAACGATGAGTGACAGTCCGTCATTAGTTGCTGTTCTTCCACGCATTTGTCGTTTGTACAGTTCATTTGAAATATGAAGGAGAACAGAAAAAAAGGAGAAGCATAAACGAATATTGGAATTTTAACGCTTTCATAATGATTTCATTAATTTAAAAAGCACTGCTCGCTCGCTCATATTACTTGACTACCATTTTTCATAATTTTTTTTTTTACTTTTTATTTCATTTCAACGAACATTATTTATGGCTTTAGGAGAAGTTTACATCGTTAGAAGAGTTTTTTTTTTACGATTTTTCATGGAAAATCTTCGAAAGTCACGCGAACTTGATTTGATGTCTTTCGATGCTTTAAGGAATTCTCATAAATTTGCAAAATTATTTACAATACTGAGGCGTTTTCATAATCTTTGCAAGTCAATATTTTTATTTACTTTTGTGGTTACGACGTTACACTGTGCCACACAATGATACAAAAAAAAAAGAATAAAAAGTCGTTGCATTTATTTTTCTGTTTCACTGTGATAAAACATAACAAAATTACATTCGCAATTATTTCTTTAATGTAAACAAAAACAACAAAAATAATAAATTATTAACAATTTATTAATTCACTGGCTGCTGCTGCGCTTAAATATCAGAAAATTTTTGTATAAAAATTCTTCAAAAAATTTTCAAAAAATCCAACACAAACGGTTTATTTTTGAAATGAAATCGTAAAAAAAACGATGAGAGGAAAAGAAAATTTTTGAAAAAATTTGTAAAAACAGAAAAACATTTTGTCAGTTGACATGTTTAGACAACATTTTGAACAAATTGTCAAATAAAATCAACAAAAAATTTACAATAAACACACACAAACACACACAGACACATACACAAAATCCTAAGAAGAAGAAGAAAATTTGAAAATAAAAATTCAAAATGTGAAGAACTCCTCGTCGTACAAGAAAAATGAACAGCATGTGGTTGTAAAAGATTTAAACGCTCAACGATTCTACAAAAGCACTGAAAATTGAAATCATTCATCAGTCAAACTAAAATAAATTAAAAATAAACAAACTCAACATTCTCTTGCGTAATGATTCACTCTATAAATATCGATAATTATCAAAGAACAATAATAACCATAATGACAATATTTTTTGAACACATTTTGTGATTAAATTTTATTAAAACCTAAGATCAGCTTCATCTACAGGAAATTTATCAGTAACATAAATTTTCTGTAAGAAATTTATCGATAACGGATATTTGTTATAGAAAATGTATCGATAACATAAAGTTCTTATTTAAAATTTAATTAAAAATTTATCGATGACATAAATTTCTTATAAAAAACTTTCTGGCTTAAATAAATTTTTCGTGGGAAATTTCTCAATGATATAATTTTTTAATGGAAGGTAATCAATAACTCTAATTCAATAAAAATTATCGATAACTTTAAATTTATATTTACAATTTTATTAGAAATGTACCAATAATATAATTGTTTTTGTTAAAAATTTAATTAAAAATTTATCGATAACATAAATTTCTTATAAAAAACTTTCTGTCTTAAATAAACTTTATATACATAGTATGTATATGTATGTATATAGAAATTTATTGCAAAATTTCATTAACAGATTATATGTTGTGGACTAATATTTCTATTGAAATTTCGTTTATCGATAACTTTTTTATAAGAATTTAGGTATTCAATATACTTCATAATAAAAATTCATGTTATGGTTTAATTCTTTTATAGAACTTTATGTTATAGACCAATTTCTTTAAGAAAATTTAGATTATCGATAACTATTTCCATGCAAACTTGTGTTATCGCTAAAGTTTTTCTATTAAAATTTGTGTTCTCAATTAATTTTATATAAAAGCTTAGGTTATCGACAAATTTCTTTAAGAAAATTTAAATTATTGATAACTATTTCCATGTAAATTTGTGTTATCGATTAATTTTAGATAAAAGTTTATGTTATCGATTTTCTTAATAAAATTTCGATTACCGATAACTATTTCCATGTAAACTTGTGTTATCGATAGAGTTTTTCTATTACAATTCATGTTATCAACAAATTTCTTTAAGAAGATTTAGATTATCGATAACTATTTCCATGCAAACTTGTGTTATTGCTGGAGTTTTTCTATTAAAATTTGTATTATCGATTAATTTTAGGTTATCGATCAATTTTCTTAAGAAAATTTGAATTATCAATAACTATTTCTATGTATACATGTATTATCGATAAAGTTTTTCTATTACATGTTATCAATTAATTATTTATAGAAGTCTAGGTTATCGACAAATTTCTTAAAGGAAAATTTAAATTATCGATAACTATTTCTATGTAATCTAGGTTATCGACCAATTTCCTTAAGAAAATTTAGATTCTCGATAACTAATTTCCAAGTAAACTTGTACTACCGATAGAGTTTTACTGCTAAAATTTATGTTATCGAAAAAAATGTGTATGTAAGTAAAGGCTTTTTATGGTTAAAACGTTTAGTATTAACGATGATTTAAAAGTCGTTGAGGGTTTATTAAATGGTGCATGGTTTTTATGCACGGCATTTGAAGAAAAACAAAAATGACTTGAAATTCAAAATCATCAGGCAGAAAATTGTTTTCCATTACAATGTTGTTGTAAAAATTTTTGTTTTTAATTTTCTTTAAAAAAAACGAAAGAAGGCGAAAAACAAGAGCCAAAAAATGTTTTTCTTTTTTGTTTTTCATTTTCATTACGTACATACGTACGTAGCACTTACGTTTAAACTTGCCTCTTAATTAGTTTGTGCAACATATACGTTTAATATGTGTGGGCTTTTTTTCTTCAATTCAATGTTAAATGCCAACAACAACAAAAGCAATGACAGCAGCAATAGCAATAGCAACAGCAACAATTGCTTAACGTGTTACAATTTTTGAAATTTTTTTTGCAAAATTTTTTTGGTATTTTTTTCGGATTTTTTTAATGGAAATTAAAAATACAAAGAACCACAAACAATATAATAAGAAAATGACTACAATAACAATAGCAATAAAAGAATACATATAATAAAATTATAATTGCAACAACAACAATAGCAACAGCAACAATAACAACAGCAACACATTAGATAACAATAAAATAAAACCTCAGATGATAAAATAAAACCAGCAACGCAACACAACACAACAGCACTGAGCACAGCAGAACAGAACACAATTGTTAATTATTGTTTAAAACGTTAGTTATTTATTAATATGAAACAACAACAACAACAATGGCAACAACAACAATGACAGATCATATAAAAAATATTAAAAAAAAATAAACTATTGCTGCATAAAACAACAACATCAAGAACAATAACGATAATAACCACCACCATCACATACAGAACGACACAGTGAGCAATTCTATGCAACAGTGAAGGGCATAAAGTTAGTTAAAGTCGACACATAACTTGTCAACTTGGGCATTCAAACCTTGTGCCCAGGTTTCAAAGACTATATGATCAGATTCAGATTCTCCAGAACATCAGTTGCCATTTTGGAACATATAAAAAATAGTACACCATACAGACTATATGCAATTGGTAGTCCAGAGGGTCCTCTTTCGAACCGTGGTAGTGAGATAATTCCGTCCTCCAGCCCCCACCAACCACTCTTTACATTTCAACACTTTTGTTCAACACTTTTGTTTGTTCGAATTGTACTTCGGGGATGAAGTTATGCTGTCCCATAAGCTCTCTGCCGTCTTGGGCACAAGGCAAATGACTTCTGCAGGAGCTAAAGAGATAATGAAGAGTAGGAAACTATTTGTCACCTACCGAGGACGTGCTCAGCACTAAGACAGTTGAGAGAAATGCATCGTGACCAATTTAAGCAAACTATCAATGATGGACATTCGTCAGAAGGTCCGAATGTTCAGAGTTTAAAGGAATTGTTCAACTGTGGTATCACACTATGGGCCATATGTGTATCTACCTCCCATAGGCTTCCAGATGAAAGCACTGTATTTCAGGCTCAGGTATATGCGATCATTAAGATTATGGAAGCTTATCCGGTAACGTTTTCCTTAGGGCGGCACTAACTGTACACTGTGTTAACTCGAGACTGGATTCAGTTTGCATAAAGTCCCTCACGGAGTTCCGAAACTTGTAAAGGACGGTGTGGTACTGTGTTGCGTTCCAAAGTATTATTCTGTGTGGGGAACTGAAAATGCAGATAAGCTGGCGAAGGAAAGCTCAGGTAAAAATGGCATACGAATGGTCGTTTAGACCATCCCTGGGCACTTTTTCAGTCTAATCATTCAGATGATCAGACTAAAAGTAGATCCACAAAAATCTGTCGTTTGAAGTCGCCGTTAAACTGTTAGTCCCAGCCACTCGTGGATAAAATTAACACACACTACATGGATGGTGTGAGAAAGCAACGTGGGTAGGTAAGGTTAGTTTCTTCAATGATTTTGTTGAGTTAATTTCTGCCTGGGATTTCTGAAATTGAAAGTCTTCTCTCTGGCTTGAGAGCTTGTTTGCGAGTGCATCTATTTGCCATGCTCTTTTAATTTCCATTTTTTTCTGTCATGTTACACTCTCTTCCGTTGACTTGTTTATTATTTTTCTTATGTCTCTTGCGTTTCGGTTTTCATTTCAAAAAAAAACCGGAATAGAGCATTTCTAATCTCCGGATAGAGAGAAAACGGCAACTATAATCTGAATTGGACTTGAAAAAAAGAATACGGCTTCAGCTTTTTTGATAAGGATAATCATTTATCTTTTTGTTACTATTTTTTTACTCTCTAGTGTATGAATATTTGTGGTATGTTTTTTTTTTGTTTTTTTTTTGTTTTTTCATTAAATTTAATTCAACATTTTTGCTGCTGTTTTTAATTGAAACCAGTTTAACTAGTTTCTGTTCTGTTCTGTTTTTGTTTTTTATTTTCTGTAATTTACACACACACTCTCTCTCTCTCTCTCTCTCTCTCTGTTTTAACAATTGCAAAACTACACAATCAAAAAAGCAACAAAAAAATAAATCTCTGCTATTGCCCCACTGTGCTACTGCTGCTGCCCTTTTGTTAATAAATTCTGAACAGTTTTATGACTTTCAATTAATTTCGAAATTCGAATGTTAATTAAACAAAAAGAATTAATTAAAGTAATACAATCACAAAACAACAACAGCAACAAAATATTAATTTTAAAAAAAGAGAGAATTTATTTAACACGTTAACACGTGTTTAAAAACTGCAGCTTGAAACTAACGTATCGTGTTGTCGATAAATAACGCAGCAGTTTAGTTTTGTTTTTATGAATTTTTTTTGTTTTGATAAATACAAATGTACATATAAAGCGTGATTTTTTGTAACCATTAGATCCCCAATAATAAGTGTAAGAGGATAAATTCGAATTAAAAAACCAAAGACGCAAACCCATACATTTAGCAGCGCCACTTCTTGCCTCTAACAGAGTAAACTTTGCTATTAACAGAACACTGTTAACTGTTTAACAGTGGCAACATGTAGATTAGTCTTCTACTTTGCAATTATTGCAGACTAATGACATAAAATATAATTCTCATTATGATTATAATTATTTGTGAACAAAAATGTTGAAATGTAAAGGACGATTGGTGGGAGCGAAGCACAAAATTATTCTAACAATCCCACTATCACGGTTCGAAAGAGGACCCTCTGGACTACCCTTTGCATATAGTCTGTATGGTGTACTATTTTTTATATGTTCCAAAATGGCCACTATTCTTCTAGAGAATTTTCCAGCAAAAAATTGATATTTTCAAAGCCAATTTTCTCAATACCATATAATTTCATGTGTGACTATGTTGCTGATTATATTAAGAGGCCTTGCAACCTTCCTTTGCATATAGTATGGTACTCATAGACCTTTAGTATTTTCCAAAATTAGCTTTTAAACAAGTAGGCTTGTTCAGATGGATACTGTTAAATAGCTAACAGTGCTCTGTGAAGGGAAAATATTGTTCTGTTAAGAGGAAACTAACGCCAAATGTGGCGCTGCTAAAATTTATGGATTGCGTCTTGGATTTTCAAAATCGAATTTATCTTCAAACACAGCGAAGGTGACCCTAACATTAAACGACTTAAGCAGTTAAGAACTGTATTTCTAAACTTTAGCTACTGTTGGCTTGACGGTGGTTTCGATGCCATGTTCTTTTTTTTTTGTATTTTTTGATAAATTATTGATCGACTGACTGACTGTCTTAATTTGAACTTGATTTGTTTTGAGAATTTATGGCGAGATTAAATTAAATTGATAAATAAGTTGCGTTGTTTTAAATCAAAATCAAAATTAAAAAAAGATAAACAAATTAAATACGTTATGACGGCCAGAAATAAGAAAATAAAAAACACGACAAAATGTTGATGACAAAAAAAAAAACCTGGCCAAATAGCAAAGACGACATTAGCTTGTTTGAGTAAAAACCGTTTTGGCTAATGACACAAAACCACCACAAAACGTATAAAAATATTCGTCAGAAGAAAGACAAAAAAAAAAACTCGCTTACCTTCCGCAAATTTGAATAATTTTTTTTTTTTTTTTGAAATTTTAATTTCTTATTTAAATTCATTAATTTATCAATTTCTCAAAAGTCCATTATGAATTTGATTTGAAAATAAAATTGAAAACCATTAAAATTGGTCCACTTTCGCTTTTAACTGATTTTGCTAATTTGGTTGGTTGGTTGGTTGATTGGAGAGAGAAACACTGTCTGTCCGTTCATACACTCTATCCATTAATTTATGATAATTTCAGCATATTAGCGTGGAACTGGATTTTATTTAAAATTTTTTAATTTTTTTTTTTTTTTTTTGTATTTTCAAGAAATATTTATTGGCAGATGCTCTTCGTGTATCTCGTATGATGATGATTTCGTTTGCTTACCTAAAATGAAAGAAAAAAAAAACAAACAATAAATACAAGTTGCTATTAGAACTTTTTAGTTAAACAAAAAAAGTCATAAAATTTTAAAATTAAATTGAAAAACAAAATTTCATTCTCATTAAAAAGCCATAAAACTAATGATAAATCCAAAAGAGAACCTGTTGAATACAAAACATTATTAAAAGCTTGATTTGTTTGTTTTTCGTTGTTGAAAAGCATTGCTTCTAAAGCGCTAATTAAGCCATAGAGGCTATAAAAATTTTGAGAAAGGTTAAGAAGATTCCACAGAGACAATATTTTTAGCACAATAATTGTTTCCATGAACAGCCTCCCCCCTCCATTATCTAATAAATAATCTTCAACTATTTTTTGTGAAACTTTAGTTGAACATGCTTCAAATTGTTACTTGACAAAATTAATCACAATTCTTTAATTTACTTACCTAATCGCATATTACAAACTTTTATAGTCAGGTTTGCAACCTAGCTTCTCTCACCACCCATTTTTTGTGTATTAATTTTGCTCCATGAGTAGCGAGAGATCTACAGTTTAACGTTAACTCCATAAGACGGATTTTTCAGAAACTTTTCATAGCAATTTTTATGTCACTCTCGAAGTTTTTGTCAGAAGACTGCAGCCAAGAGGTGGCAAAAAGAAATTTCTGTTTCCATATTTCGTTTTGTCTGAACTGAGTTCAAAATCTCTGAGACTAAACTAAAATTCCATTGAAAAGTTTCTTAAATAAGTCGTTCGGCTGCCGCCACTAATGGACAAGATTATGACACACAACATGGGTGGTGTGAGAAGCTAGGTTTCAATCCTGACTAAGTAGTTCTACTAACCAATTAAGTAATTAATTAAGTAATATGTGTGTGAAGATAAATTCGAATTTGAAAATCCACGACGCAATTCATAAATTTTAGCAGCGCCACATTTGGCGTTAACAGAGCAAAATTTCCTCTTAACAGAACAAAATTTGCCTTTAACAGAGCACTGTTAGCTATTTAACAGTATCGATCTGAACAAGCCCACTTGTTTAGGAGCTAATTTTGGGAAATACTCTAGGTCTATTAGTACCATACTATTAAGATAAAGGAAGGTTCCAAGGCCTCTAACGTATTGGCATATAGAGTGATATGGTATAATTGGTTTTGAAAATATTATTTTTTGCTTGAAAATTCTCTAGAAGATCAATGGCCATTTTGGAACATATAAGAAATACTACACCCTACAGACTATATGCAAATGGTAGTCCAGAGGGTCCTCTTTCGAACCGTGGTAGTGGGGTAGTTAGAATAATTTTGAGAGTTGATAGAATGGGAAAATGACTTCTGTGAATGTTGTAGATCGATCTAATAAGGAGTATTTGCCAATATCTGCCACTGGCTCGGCAGGCACTTTCCTCATTTGGCAAGATATCGGATCGACTATTAAATCCATTAAACATTCAGACTGGTTTTCAGCTTGATTCTGAGGGAACCATGCAATGTCAAGATGCTTATTGTCACGACCGGTTAATAGGAACTTGTCAGCCAGTCTCTGGGACATTGTCTCATGTGGCATAACAATGAGCTGCTATATGTACTCAAGTTGCCAGACAACTGTGTAAAAAGCTGAAAAAAATTTTTGGGTGACTGCATCTCCTGATCTCCTGAAAAGAATAGAAAACAGCAAAACTTTGATCAGAAGTGATGCAGAAAAGACTGTTTATTGCTTTAAAGGCCTCTTTATTTTAAAGAAATTCACATTTTAGGGGGTATTTGTCACGTTTTTATTTCTTCTGCTCAAATACATATTAGAATTGAAATTTAAAGCCAATTTTTGGTTCAATGAACTGTTTTTCGCTTGTTCCATACATTTTTTGTGTCACATTTTCTTAAAATTTATTTGAAATTTTTCGAAAATAAAAAATAAATTTTGTTTTTGTTTAGACTTGTAAGTGGATACGTTGGTTGAATTTAAATTGAATGACTTCACTGGATTGACTGTGGTTTTTGTTTTTGTTTTCTTAGAGGATTTTAATTGCATTGCAAATGCAAACAGAAACACTCTCATTCTCTCATAAATTCAATTCAGAGCAAAATTTCTTTCTAACCGTGGTAGTGGGATAGTTGTAATAATTCCGTCCTCCACCCCATTTTCACCAACCATCCTTTACATTTCAACACTTTTGTTCACAAATAATAATGAGATCATAATGAGAATTATATTTTATGTCAATAGTCTGCAATAATTGCAAAGTAGAAGACTAATCTACATATTGCCACTGTTAAACAGTTAACAGTCCTCTGTTAATAGCAAAGTTTACTCTGTCAGAGGCCAGAAGTGATGCTGAGTCTTTGGTTTTTAAATTCGAATTTATATTCACACACATTTAAGTAATAGGATAAATATATAACCTTTGACCTTTTTAAATAAAATTTTGTACAAATATGCAAGTTTTTGTTTTAAAATTTCATTTAATATGAAAAAAAAATTTGAATTTGAAAAGAGAATTTCCATTAAAAAAGGAAATTCTTTTAAAATGTACATCAAAAACATATATAACCTTTGACCTTTGAAATACAATTTGTTTTCAAAATTCCCAGCTGCCTTTTCTTAAATATCGATTTACTTTGAAAATTAATTTTTAATAAAAACAAGCTTTTTTTTACAACAAATTGCCTGCAAACACGCATATAACCTTTGATCTGTACTTGCTTAATGGGCTGAAAAGTGTTCCTTTTTTTGCCAAAAAAAAAAAAAAAAAAAAAAAGAAAAAACATCATACATGGCTTATTTAGTTATTTAAAGCATTTGTAATTCAATATTTTTACCTCCAAAACAACGATCCCAAACCCCCCGGCAACTATAAAAATATTTTGTAATGCAATCCCATGTAAAAAAAAAATTCTCATCTCATAATGAATTGAATGGAGAAGCCTATTGAGAAGATAATACAATAAAAGAAATTTTGAATAACGAGAAGCATATTTACGGCATAAAAAAATAATTTCACTTTGTCATTATATTTCCACCAACACCCCTACCCCTACCCTAACTACACCACCACCATCTTTCCGAAGGCAAAAATCATATTCTATTACCGAAAACCGGCGACATACATAAGGGGACTTAGTTACGCATTTACGGTGTAGACTTTAAGGCAACCAAATTACGTATGAAATGTAATGCGAATCCTTTTTAAGTAAAACCAACACGTAATACAGGACAACAAAAACAACACAAATTGAGACAAAATTTCTTTAGTGGCAGTATATGCTGGGTGGGTGTGGGTTGTCAGTGATGGTGGTGGTGGTGGTTGTTGGAGGAAACACGTACAAAAAATTTTCTTTCAATAACATTAAAGCAATAAAACGAAAAAAAAAGAAAATCCGAAATTCCCTATAAAAATATGGAGCTTTCCATACAATTGTTTTTAACTAAAACAATAATAAAACTTTAATTAAATTAAGAATTAAAATTGAATTTAAAGAAATTAACAAGAAAATATTTTTTTTTTTTGAGATTTCACAATGGAAACCCCCATATTTATTATTATTTTCATGTGAAACAACGTACAGAAACATTATTATGGGGGGCAACATGCAAACAAAGTACGAAACAATTTTATTTTCGTTTCTTCTTACAAATCTTGTTGTTATATCGATAAGCAACAACACCAACAACAACTACAAAAACATTTTTTTGGTAACAGTCACTGAATTACGTCTTAAACAAATTTTCAAGTCACAATGTAAATCTGAAACTAAAAGAAAGGTTAAGGAATATCCTTAATATCCTTATATAAATCCTTAGAATTCTAAACATGTAAAGACAGCGTATTTAATTTCATGTGACTGTACTAGAACAACAAAGTCCTCGTTCGGCTACATCCCAAGTAAAGTAAAAGTTATGATGAAATTCAAGAAAGCCTGTAAATTACTGGCGTAGCTGGTTATTGCGATTTAAATGTCAGTCTGGTACTATTATAGTGAAGAGGTGCATGCCTTAATACTGCGACCATACGGTCTATTCTTTTCCCCGCTTACTTTATAGGGTAACCCTATAATGTCTCCTCCAAGCCTATTGCCCTAACAAACCACAAGATCCTGTTCAGTGTCACCAGTAACAAGTCCTTGCCATAGCACTTGATATTCCTTCTGGGATGCATTAATGCCTCACAGGCTCTAAGAATGCGTTCCGATGATTTGTTCTCCGCGTCACGGAATCTACAATAAATAACTCCCCTATGGCCCTCTCTAGTGGGGACAGAAAATATTCCACACATTACCATAGTTCTCTACAGCAAAAATGTACTCAATTGAGAACCCGTAGTTCAAACTCCAACTCATGAACAAAACAAATTTCTTATTGCAACTTTTTCTCAGTAGTCTGCGGGCAAAAACTCTGAGAATAAATAAAAATTGTCATTTTTTTTTTATGAAACCAGCACTCAGGGGATGGCCCCTACTCATGCAGTGCATTGTGCAGGTTTTTTAGGAAAGGTGGAAAGGGGGAAGATGTGAACGGCAAGGAAACGAGTTGCTGCTAGGTGACTATAAAATGGTCAGTGCTATACCTTCACCATTAGACAGTCTACAGGCAATCGTCCCCAAGAAGCCCGCAATTTCTCACACCACTTATGTTGTGTGTGTTAATTTTATACATAATTGGCGGGACCTACAGTTTAAAGTCGACTCCGAACGACAGATTTTTTGAGAAACTGAGAAGAAATCGCCGAAAAAATACTTTTTGTATTTTTTTATTTTTTGATGTCTGGCCTGGGACTCGAACCCTGGCCATGAAAAGTTTGTCAAAAATTTGGTGCCACTCAAGGATAAAAGTTAACACACACAACGAGGGGTGGTGTGAGAAGCTAGGTTGTAATCCTGACTAAACGTTTGTAATGACCAATTAAGTAAGTAATCTAGGCTGAAAATCATTCAATGCCTCAGCTCATGCACAGGTCAACTTGTCTAACCGATCGTTCTCTTGGAAAACCCTGTAACCCACATAAATTTATCTTCATAAAAACCTCCATCTGCTGTTTTACATTTCCAAATAATAGTCGTGAATACCTCTGTAATCTCTCTTTATACAAATGCAGAACTGACACCATGTTCATCAACTTTCGAGGGGATCCTAACGTTTATACCCTACACAACAGCTTAAATTGGACCCCCACCAACAGGGATTAGTTAACAAACTAGCGTGTCTTAGTCTGGTCAGCAGTTTTCTGGTAAAAACTCAAAGTTTCTTAAAAATCTGTTGTTCGAAGTCGACATTAAACAGTATGTTCCGCCACTCACTGGATAAAAACTAACCCACAACATGGGTGGTGTAAAAAACGAAGTTGTTATCTTGGCTGAAGAGATGTTTGTAATGACCAATTAAGTAACCAGAAGGAGTACAAAAATAGCAACATGTCGACTTGAATACAGCAAAGTAAGGATCCCTCCGGAGGCTGTGGTATTGTTCAAAACCCGAAACTTTATCTTCTTTACGTACATCACCCATTCTAAGCAGCGAATATGATCAAAAGCGTAGAATTACTCTCGCCAACAGGTGAGATAATGGTTCCAAGTAAGTGTGGTGTGAGAAGCTAGATTGGAATGACCAATTAAGTAAGTCACGGTTTACATTCACAGATCGATGAACCTTACGAAGTGCTCAACATGTGGAAAGACGCATGGTGGAAGTTGTCTCTTGGCACACTAAACTGGCTGAAGATCCTATAGGGCGGCTTTGTGTATTAACCAGCCAAGATGTTGATTTGAATCGCTACTACAAACTCGAATCGAACGTATGTATGTCTCTTGCATGCTGTGAATCAAGACTGCCATTGGCTGTAAATATCTGACCCCCAAGGCTAGCTAGTCAGGTTCAAAACCACATCGGAATGGTACAGTCATATCGTTCGGTGGCATGTTTTATTTTTTTTTTTTTGTTCTGAGCATCAAAAAAAAATCGAATGATCATGTGAAGATGGAAATTTTAATATAAAACCATCGGTTTTGATTTACGGGTTTGTGTAGCACAGTGTAATTATGGCGATTTTTTTTTTTGTTTTTTTGAATGCACATACAAATTCGAACAGGTTCAATAAACTTGACGTTTTAAGAAATACAATTTTTTTTTTCACTCTGCCTCCAATTAATTTAAAATTCCTGACACGTCTTATGGATGGCGGTGCTGGTAGATTTATGACTGTTGCTGTGTAGCGGTTAAATTTGTTAATTTTTTTTGAAAGACATTGAACTGATTTTTTATTGTTTAATCGGACTAATATGGTATAAATAACACAGAAACAAAGTTTATTTGCGAATTCGTTTAATTAAGGGTTTATTTGCGTTTTCATGAAGAAGAATGGTTTTTTTTTTAACTGAAAAAAATATATTTTTGTTTTTTTTTTTCATTTAATTTAATTAAATTAACTTAATTTGTGATTATACCAGCATAAATAATTATTAAAAATTAATTTTATTATTTACGGATAATTAATCATTAAAACGCCATCACCAACGCCATTACCTATCATGCCAATCAAAACTAATCAAACTAAACGGCAGGCAGGCAGTCAAGCTGATCCATGATCAACAACAATATCATCACAATTAGCGAATTAGTCAAAGACGCATAAAATATTTACTTAAAGATTTATTAGGTAAGTTTTGTTAAAATTAAAAAAGTATGGCTTGGCACTGGCTTTGACGACAGCATCAAATTTTTAGAAAAATTTTTTTATTCTTTTCTTTGTCAAGAAAATGTCAAAAGTTGCAAAATCTTATAAAACAAATGCAAAAAGAAAAAACAAAAAATTACAATAAAATAATATTATTTTTTTTTTTTTTTTGGTATTTTGGTTTTCAAATGGCAAAAATAATTTTATTTCTCATAAAAACTTGCACAGAATAATAAGAAAAAAAAAAAAAAGAAAAAATTCTGAAGCAATTGCTTAAAACTCAAATTTCATGTCTCATGCACATTTCAGTCTGTCAGTAAAAAAAAAAAAAAAAATAAAAAAAAATATTTTGTTTATAAAACCCCTTAACAGAGCCACAAATGCAAAATGAATGAAGCAGCAGCAGCACCAGCATCATTTTTTCTCAGAATTTTTTTAAAATTTTTCTTTTATTCTGGTAGCTGAGATGTTAAAACTGTGATAACAAGGTTTTTTTCTTTAAATTTATATTAACAACTGCATCTGTAAACCTTGTTTAATTTCAGTTTAAAACAAAATTATTTTTTTCTTTCTTGTGCTTTAAAATCGTATTTTAAACAGCCATCATCAGCATTATTATTATTAGCGCTGAGCGGCGGCGGTATGCTTCAAACGGAATTTCAATGAAAATGTTGAATTTTTTTTCTTATCATTTTGAAATATTTTTATAACAAGAAAGAAAATGTTTTAATATAAATTTTATAAGATTGAACATAAAATTCATCTCCCCAAAAAGCAAGCTATTGAAGGCAAGTAATGAATTGGAACATGTTGCTTTGCGAATACATTTTTCAGGAAGTATTGACAATAGCAGCAATCAGCTAGAAATTACGTCTTATGGATAGCGGCACAAGGCATTGAGGACAATTTTCACTTGGCATATTTTTTTTTTTCTTTTGGATAATCAGAAAACAAATCATGCCACCGAACGAGATAACCGTACCGTTCGAAAGTGGTTTTGAACCTGACTAACTAGCCTTGGCGTTCAGATACAGATTACAGCCAATGAGAGTCATGATTCACAGCATAGAAAAGACATATATTCGATTCGAGTTTGTAGTAGCGATTCAAATCAACATCTTGGTTCATTAATACATAAAGCCGCCCTGTACGACCTTCAGCCTGTTTAGTGCCAGGAGACAACTTGTAAATCCATGTGCCATTAGGTTCAGCGATCTGTGAATGTAATCCGTGACTCACTTAATTGGTCATTCCAATCCTTTAGTAAGAATTACAACCTAGCTTCTCACTGTACCCATGTTGTATGCCTTAGCTACTGAATACCCTACTGGGACGGACAATAATTACATCAGTTGGCATGAGTAATTCTACACATTCCCTAGTTAAGATGACAACCCGGCAGCCTACACAGCAGAATACTTGTCTTGCTGTATGCAAGGCGACATGTAGCTTTCTTTCGTGCCCTACTGAGCGGGCAGACTATTACCTTCTATTCTGATAAATAATCCTTGCTAGGCGGTGCAATTCGCTTTACTTTATATAGGGGGCTATAAACCTCAAAACTATTTCCAATAAAAATCAAATTTAGTTAAAATTAGCCTGTGATAGAATCCACGTTAAAGTTCATGAACTTGGGGTCACCTAAGACTTCGTTTAACGAGAGATTATTGAGATATTCTCGACTATTACTTGGAAATATCAAATAGCAGGTGAAGATTTGCATGGAGGCATATTTTTCTTGCCCTAAGATAACGATATTCTGGAAAAATTCTTTTGTTTCTTTTGAGAAATCCCACAATTCTCAAAATCAGCAACAAAAAATTCCAAAAAAAAAAATATTTTTGTTCTACAATACATAATTAAAAATAAAAATGTTTTCCTTTTTTAAAAAAAAAAAAAAATTTTGAAACATTGTTTTTTTTTAATATCTAATCTCAGCTTATTGCCAATAACACTCACAATAAATTTTGTTAAGTGTGGGCATCTGTCATTCTTATGAGCATTTTTTCAATGCGACAGTAGCCAGTTGCGGCAAATTAGTGTCGGTTTTTTGTAAAAATATTTCATTATAATTATTGACAAATAAATAAAATTTATTGAATTGAAATTAACAAAAAATAAATTATTAACGAGAGAGAGAGAGAGAGAAAAAAATTGTTTTTTAATTTTTTAATAGAAAAACCAGTACCAACCACAGCCAAGAGGCTGAAAAACACGAGTGGGTGGTCATTGAATGTCATTTATTAAGTGCGAGGCATTAATAAATAAAAGAAATTGAATTGAAATTCAAAATTAAAGCACTTGCAGACAGACAGACCGAACGGAATATAGTGGTTAAGCGAAACTAGTTCAAAAACAACACGAAACATGTGCAAATCCAAGCAGCCCACATACAGGGATTTTTTTTTAGAGCGTTTTATGGTGGAATATGAAGATTATAAAAGTAAACTTAGCAGCTTAAGTTAAGACCGATGATATGCTATCCCCTACACTAAAATATTCAGGGTTTTCGATTTTACAGTCATGGCATAACAACTTAAATGAAATTTCGCCTCCCCTTACCTTATCACAGAGACTAAGGAAATAAATTTTTTAAACTACTCTCCACGAACAATAAAAATTTTAAAAATTTATTAAACCACAAGTTTTAAATCATTTTTTTGCATAAGCTTAGGGGAAAACGTTTGCTTAACATTGCAATTTTTCCGAATGTTTCTTTTTTATTAAAAAAAAAAGACTCTTTCAGTAGAAAAAAAAATGTCAAGTTCATTTCAGCAGTTTCCTAATGAAAGCTTTTTATAGTTTTAAAAACGCCGAATATCTTAATTGAATAAACTCCGCAACACTAATACACCACCGAGTTAGTTTTATTAACAAAACAAGTCAACAATAACTTGCTCACCGCTGGTATAAGGCAGCAGACATTAGGGGGGTACATATTAAAAGAAATTTTTGTACGGAGGCAAAGCAAAATGAAAATACTCTTTAAAGTCTTAAGAATCCATCTAGGGATTGCATTGGACAGCCAACTTAACTGGATGTTGAATACACAATCCAGAACCTACTACCAAAGGCTACAGCGCTTTTTACTGTTGCAAGAGAGCCCGATGTCCTTAATGCCCGAGTCAAAGCTGGCACAACGGAAAATTCTGATAAATTCCTACATGGGATAGGTGAGGCAAATAAATAATCTCATAAAAACTCTTTTCACTTGCCACAGCTCGCACCGTGGAAAATTCAAATGAAGTCCTACATGGGAATAGGCACTCCTCTATTGAGAGGCAAACAAATAATCTCACAAATTCCATTCATTCATTAGCAAAGTTAAGATGGATTAATGAACCCAATTGTAGGGACACCAGACACATCTGCCCCGATATGGATTGTATGCAGAACAGACTTTGCATTGAACCTAACAACATACCATAGAAGTCGCTGTAGTCTAGTAGGTAGTGTGTTGGCTTATTAGACGAAAGGCCCAGGTCAGACATCAAAACCAAAATATGAAAATATTTCTTCGGCGACTTCCTCTCAGCAGATTTCTGGCAAAAAACTCTGAGAGTAAAAATTGCCATGAAAAGCTTCTCAAATATCTGTCGTTCGGAGTCGACGTTAAATTGTAGGTCCCGCCACTCACGTATAAAATTAACGCACACAACATGAGTGGTGTGAGAAGCTAGGACGTTGTACAATGGGTCAATTCGACCTCCGGGTACTGTACTTGTCACAGTTGACAAGTACACGTCCTCTAACCTAACCTAGCCTCATGGCAGCTATAATAGTATACTGACCTATGGGTGTTCACGCCAGTAGACTATGGATACCTCATAACGATTTCTGCGGACCATGCAGAAGAAGAGAAGACCACAGAACATCTTCTGTGTCATAGTCCGGCGCCTGGGAACCTATGAATAAGAATTCTTGAGCACCCAGAATGTAGTGATGTCCAATCCAGTCAAAGGTGGTTTCAGAAAAATCCACGCCTTCATTAGACTCTTGGAATGCCAGCCAGGAACTATAATTACATGGTGGAGTAGGTAATATTGGGATGGACCCAAGTAAGCAGCGTCCATTAAGGCGACTGCCAGCGTAACCTAACCCAACTTTGAAGGTTACGAGGCAACCATGTACATCAACCCACAGTGAGATTTTTCAAAGCCTAAATATTTATTTAATTATATGTGTAAAGATAAATTTGAATTTGAAAATCCAAGACGCAATCCATAAATTTTAGCAGCGCCACATTTGGCGTTAACAGAAGAAAATTTGCCCTTAACAGAGTACTGTTAGCTATTTAACAGTATCCATCTGAACAAGCCCATTTGTTTAGGAGCTAATTTTGGGAAATACTCTAGGTCTATGACTACCATACTATATGCAAAGGAAGATGTCAAGGCTTCTTAATATAATCAGCAACATAGTCGCATAGAAAGTGATATGGTATTGAGAAAATTGTCTTTGAAAATATCAATTTTTTGCCATTTGGGAATATATAAGAAATAGTATACCATACAGACTATATGCAAATGGTATTCCAGAGAGTCCTCTTTCGAACCGCGGTAGTGGGTTAGCTGGAATAATTTCGTTCTCCATTCCCCACCAACCCAACCATCCTTCAACACTTTTGTTCACATATAATAATGAGAATTATATTTTATATCAATAGTCTGTAATAATTGCAAAGTAGAAGACTAATCTACTATTGCCTCTGTTAAAGAGTTAACAGTGCTCTGTTAATAGCAAAGTTTACCCTGTTAGAGGCAAGAAGTGGCGCTGCTAAAAGTGTGGGTTTGCATCTTTGGTTTTTAAAATCGAGTTTATCTTCACACACATTCTAATAAGGGAGTCTTAATTACACTATGCGACAAAATAAAACAAATTAAATACACCCGGCTAATGACATAGTGTAGGTTATGAGTTTTGTTGAGTAGATGTCAAAAATATTTTTTTTATATTTCTCGAACCCTTCAAACTTTTTTTATTTGACAAAAACTGTTTTTTTTTTTACTTTACGCACAAATTTCTGGATTACTCAAACATTTCTGACCCGATTTCCAAATTTTAAATATTGCTGGAAAGGGGAGTGATAAACCTTTAAAGCGGTATACATATATCTATTATCCGACTTAATATGCCATGAGTTTTGATGAGGTAAACTTGGAAAATTCGAATTTTTTTCATATTTTTTCAAGTTTCTCCATTCATAGTAGCAAACTTTAAAAAAAAAAAATATAGGATAATCGATAATATTCTTAAAGTCTGTTCTCTTGTAAAAAGATTGAGTCATCATTTGATCAAATCGGACAAAAATTACCATAGTTATTATTTAAAGAGTCTAACAGTCGAGTGATATTTTTTATATATGTCATCTCATCAAATGAGCTTTTAGTTAAAAAATTTTCTGAATTTTTGATGGACCTTGATTCTTTATCGGAAAATGTGTCGATTTCACGTTTGAGCGACCACCAGAAGGTATGTATTTTGAAAGGTATTTTTGAGTTCTACTCAACTAACTGAACAACGTGGACTATGTACTCGTAGTTACACGGGTGTATTTTCACTGTCACACCGTGTTATTATTCATTTATTTTAATGTTGATTTCGCAATTTTGCAATGGTTCTGTATGAGGATGCCTAAATATTTATTTAATTTCATTTATTTTTTCGTTTTCTTCTAATTTTCTTACGAGATAAGCTGTTGTGTGAAGCATAGAAATTTAATCTCTTAAGAATCTGCGGCAATCAACTGTGGGAATATTGACAAACTGTTGACAGTCAGTCAGTGATTGGCAGACAGTATAACTTGCAGTTAAAATTTCTAAAAACAAAATCAAATTAATATGTAACTCAGTGTGTTGCAAGTAAAAAGGCTTTAAGAGAACTTTTTTTGAAAACAAAAAAATTCACTGACAGTAGCTTAAAACTCTTGTCGTATCACTTGTATTACAAGGGATTAGAAAACAAAAAAAACTTTTGTTTGTTTTTTATTTCCAAATTTGTTAACAGACTAAGGAAATTTGTTTTAATTGTATCCGATTACTGCTTTGGGGGGACAGATGCTAGATAAAAAAAAAATAGAAAAAAAGTATTCACATGAGATGACAAAATTTTAGTGGAGACAGACAGACTGTTGCAGACATTAAGAGTTGCATGAACAGCACACTCAGCATGTTTTTTCAACTGCTAACCGATCCCTAATGTACCTGTTATAACTCAAGTTAATGTCTGTCTGTCTGTCTGCCTGTAATGCAGCAGCTGTATTCTAAAAACAGTTTCTGAACTGCAGCAACTAAAAACAAAAACAGAAACAATTTCAAATTCTTTCCTTATCTCCTACAGCGTTTTTACAATCGCCTTATAATGCGCAGTTGTTTCTTAAGCTTCTTTACTTAACTTTAAAACTGATAAAATCCTAAGCTTTAGCGTCTTGGGGAAAGGGGGGCACATACCCTGTTTGCATGATAGACGTTTAGCCTTAGTTTTATGGAAATTTTCTTTAATTTTTATCTTTTTTTTTGCATTTCTATTGAAACTGATTATTAACGGAGAGAATAAATTTTCGATAATTTCATAAAGCCAGCCAGCCTTCCTTTTCTGTGCCATTCATTGTTTCTCAAGAATTACGAATTATTGTGTAGAAATAAAGGAAAGAGAGAAAAAAATTTTTATTTCGAAAAGCACGATTCGAGTTTTATGCAATTCAATTGGAAATTTGTTTCCCTCCCTCTATTTATTCCTGATAGATTCAATTGCTTAAGTGTCAGAAAAACGTGACAAAGTTTTTAACAGGGAAAAAAATTTAAAATTTTAAATTTAAAAAAATTATTCCTTCACTATCTTCTCTAATGAAATCTAAATTGTGGTGAAGTCAAAGAAAATATTTTCCATTGCAGTGAAAGCCTTTCAGCAGCCTTTTTTCTTGTAACATTTTTTCCAAAAGTACTAGGCTCCAAAAAAAAACAACAACAGAAACCAATATTTTATTTTATTTAATGAAGAGCTTGAGAGTTTTATTCAAGATTTACAGCGAAAACTTGTCAGTTGTGCTTTAAAGTACGGGGAGTTTAAATTTCTAAATTCAAGATTTTTTTTTAATTTAACAGCATGAGAGTAAAGATTTCTATTTAAAATTTTTTTTTTACAGCGACAGGATATAATTTAAAGAAAATAACTTAAAATCCAATAGTTCAGTCCTAAAACCCAAGAGTTTTATTTTTCAACACAAACGATTTGTTTTACAACTCGAAAGTTTCATTTTAAAACTCAAGAGTTATATTTTAAAACTCAAGAGTTTCATTTTAAAACTCAAGGGTTATATTTTAAAACTCAAGAGTTTTATTTTTTCAACACAAGAGGGTTATTTTAAAACCCAAAAGTTTTATTTTAAACTCAAAAGTTTTATTTTAAAATCAATAGTTTTATTTTAAACTTCAAGAGTTTTTTTTATTATTATTATTTATTTATTATTTTAAAAAACACGGTGCGACAGTGAAAATACACCCGAGTAACTACATAGTCTACGTTGTTCAGTTAGTTGAATAGAACTCAAAAATACCTTTTTTATATTTCTCGAACCCTGCAAACTTGTTTTATTTGACAAAAACTGTTTCTTTTGACTTTACGTACAAATTTCTGGATTACCCAAACATTTCCGACCCGATTTCTAAAATTTAAATCTTGTTAGAAAGGTGAGAGATGAATTATCACAAAATGTGTCAATTTCACGTTTGCACGACTATCAGAAGTCGGTTAATGTTTGTGTGTTTTGCAAATATTATTATTTCCCTTTGCGCAAATATTGGTCAACTTCTGGTGGTCGCTCAAACGTTAAATTGATACATTTTGTGATAAACAATCAAGATCCATCAAAAATTCAGAAAATTTTTGAACTAAAAGTTCATTTGATGAGATGACATATATAAAAAATATCACTCGACTGTTAGACTCTTTAAATAATAACTATGGTAATTTTTGTCCGATTTGATCAAATTATGACTCAATCTCTTCACAAGAGAACAGACTTTAAGAATGTTATCACTTATCCTATATTTTTTTATTAAAGTTTGCTACTATGAATGGACAAACTTGAAAAAATATGAAAAAAATTTGAAGTTTTCAAGTTTACCTTATCAAATCTCATAGAATATTATATCGAATAATAGATATGTGTACACTGTTTTAAACGTCCATCTCTCCCCTTTCTAACAAGATTTAAATTTCAGAAATCGGGTCGGAAATGTTTGAGTAATCCAGAAATTTGTGCGTAAGGTCAAAAAAACAGTTTTTGTCAAATAAAAAATGTTTGAAGGGTTATATATATATTATATATATTATATATATTATATATATATATAATATATATTATATAGGGAAATATAAAAAAATATTTTTGAGATCTACTCAACAAAACTCACAACCTACACTATGTCAATAGCCGGGTGTATTTAATTTTTTTATTTTGTCGCATAGTGAAATCAAGAGTTTTATTTTAAAACTTTAAAGTTTTCTTTTTTTGCAACACAAGAGTTTTTATTTTAAACACAAGAGTTTTATTTCAATAGACAACAGCTTTATTTCAACACTCAACGGTTTTATTTTAAAACTCAAGAGTTTTATTTTTCCAACACAAAATTTTTATTTTAAATACAAGAGTTTTATTTCAACACTTAAGGGCTTTATTTTTGAATCTAAGAGTTTTATATTACAACTCAGGGGTTACAACTAGGGAGTATTGTTTTAAAACTCGCGAGCTTTATTAGGGGCTTGTAAGTATTATCTAACTATTAATGGTCAAGAGTTATATTTGAAAACCTAAGAATTTAATTTTTAATACTCGTTGGGTTTTATTTATAAATCGAGAGTTTTTAAAACTTAGAAGTTTTATCTTAACACTTGGGAGTATTATTTTAGCCACTGTGAGTTAAACACCCAAGAATTTAAGTTTAAAATTAGGGAGTTTTACTTTAAAACCCAAGAGTTTAATTTTTAAACAAAAGAGTTTTATTTGAAGTATTCAAGAGTTATATTTGAAGACCATGGAGATGAAGTTTAAAACTCGGTGTGTCTTATTTTATAACACGGAAGTTTTTTTTTTAAAGCCAATAGTTTCATTCTAGTCTTTGACATCACACCACGCCTAAGGCTTCTTTTGGAAGACAAAGGAGAGACTTCTTGATATCACTCTACGCCACACCAAAGATGACTATCTCCTGTTGAAGCGATAACATGCCTACAGTATGGGGAGATCCAATAGGATCCCCTTACATATCCCATACGTGTAGGATAAAGATATAGATGGCATTGAAGAAGGATACCTTGGCTGCCTTTTTGAATATAGAACAGGCCTTCAATAATATGGAATGGATCACCTTAGGGCGCGGTACTGTTCATATTGAGTATACAAGATACTATGGTCGACTAAATACAGAATTTACTGCACCGTAAAACAGTTTTTCTAACACTAAGGGGGGTGCTCTTCGCTATGAGATTTGGAAGGGGTACACCATAAAATGGAGAGTTTTCCCGTATCATATGGAACGCAGTGATAAACGAGCTGCAAGTGACATTGAAAAAAATCAGCTGTGAGACAATTGTCGAGGTTGTCTACGTATTTCTTACAATTTAAAGTCAATTTTTAGATTCTAATGAAAACAGGAGGCAATTTTCTTTGAGAAAAGTTAGCGAGTAGGCATTTAGTTGCGGATCGGATGTAAATCTTTGACATCTTTTTGATTATAAAGTTGTAGGAGACTCAACGAAATTTTTTTAAATCTTTTAAAAGTACAACGATGTTGTAACTGCAACGGTTTTTTTCTATTATTTTAGCTGTGATTTATGGCATCAATTTAAGTCAATCATCAAAGATCACTATTTCTAAATATTTAAGTAAACAATTCGTAGATATTGAAACAAAAACAAAAAAAACATAAATAAATAAACAATTTTTTTTTTTTAATAAAATAATGAAATCAAATTAAATTTTCAACACTTCAACAATTGTCTGCCTTACAAAACCTCTTCCCCTCCTCACTCTGCCTTTTAACTCCTAGACCCTTTCTATCAGAAGAAAAAAAAAACGTAAATATTTGCAGTAACGGTTGTCGTTTTTTATTTAATTTTTTTTTTATTTTTTTTTATTTTTTTTTTTTTTTGTTGCTTCTATTGTTTATTATTTATTAAGTAGTA
Source organism: Sarcophaga caerulescens (assembly GCA_927399465.1). Lineage (NCBI taxonomy): Eukaryota > Metazoa > Arthropoda > Insecta > Diptera > Sarcophagidae > Sarcophaga > Sarcophaga caerulescens. The sequence continues at coordinate 99,578,936 of OV656872.1, read as the reverse complement.
GAGTGGATAATTAAATGCGCTTCTATTGAAGAGACGCGCTGCTATTTTTATTAACTGAACATTTATTATTAGATGAGACGACGATGATTAAATAATTGTCAGTGGAATTGTGTATTTTTTTTTTCGATTTTTTTTTCTTTTCTTCTAACAACTACTCGTAATCTAATGAGTGAGTATCGATGGCAGCAGACACTTGAAATTCATTAGAAAAGTAAACAATTCAGCAGCGTTAAATGTGCTTTTAAATGCTTGATTAAGTTGTCAGTCAACAAAATTCAATTGAAATTGACAAAAACAAAAACAAAAATAAAAAGAAAATATGACACCCGTTTAGTTTCGTTCCATTTCGTTAAACAAATACTCGTATTGACAATTATTCTCTATTTTTTTTTTCTTTGCCGTTAAGGGCTGGAAAAAATAAACAATTTTTTTTTTTCTTAATTGATTTTGTTTGAGTTAAACTACCTGTTGATAGCTTAATTCAGAGTTCGTGTTTAAGTGTTGATGGTAATTAAAAAAAGGAACTACTTGTGGGGCAAACAAAGCGTATGACTGTAATGAATAGTAGCGTTTGATAATATAGGGCCTTCCAACACTGACTTCCGAACTTTGAAAGTTGATAACGGCCATCTAGTTGAAGCTAATTCTGTCAAATTAGCTGCCGTTTATTCAGTCTGTTCAACAACACGTTCAAATAATAAAATTATTCTATCAAAACCTAGGTGTTCTGTTCGGACACCTTACCGTGCACTATGAACGCCATAATTGTCCTACCGAGCAAAGTCTTCTCATTGTGGTGAATAAATTCCAGCACACTGATTCAATAAACGATCGGCCAACACCCGAACGTCAACAAAATGCAAGATCTGCCTAAAAAACCACACCGTTGTCTGTGAGAGTGTGCAAGAGAATCCGAGATAGTGGATTTCGCGTTGCTGTTAAGAACTCGGCCCTTCACAGACCACAACTTAATTAATTTTTACTACAAAACATGGGCCTATACCCGTGCAAAATTCCACTGACAGAGAAACTGAACACAATTTACCATAGACAAAGAAAGGTTTTCGCTGAATGGGTTTTGGAGCAGTTGGCCATTGACCCTAATTGTCATCAACACATCATTTTCAGCGATGACCTTCATTTCGGATGAATGGATACGTAAACAAACAAAATTCACGAATTTGAAACGATAGCACTCCACATAAGATCCAATTGCGTCCAATGCATTCCGAAAAGGCTACTGTTTGATGTAGATTTTGAGGTGACAATGTCTTCGGTTCAAATTCTTTAAGAAAATCATTGAGCAGTGCATCACTGTCAACGGTGAGAAGTGTAGGTCGATTATTATTAATTTATTTTGGTCTAAATTGGATAATCTAATCGTTGAACATTGAGGGCATGGTCATCTTACGATAAGGTGATGTAAGACTTTTTCTTGTGGTGTTTTCTTAAGTCATTTTCTTTTAACTTAAAGAGAGGTAGCGGTTAATGAAAAACCCTACAAAAAATACCACGAGACAATAAAATATTTCAAGCTAATAATTCTTAAAAGAAACCAGACTTTGTATAGTCCTACTATGAATAACAATTGCATTGTATCCTCTTTAGCAGTGGTGTTGTGCTAATTTTTTTTACCGGAACGTATATACTATATAATTATATAGACAGGGCCGATCCTGGGTAGGCGGCCGCTCTGTGCGGTCTCATGTCCCAAATTTAGCGACGGGGGTGATTTTCCATGATAATCCTGGCGGCGGCGTTTTTTTTTTTAGGTCTCATGCCCCAAATTTGGCGACGCAGGGGATTTTTCCCATTTTTCGCCCGTCGCCAGGATCGGCCCTGTATAGCATAAAAAGGAAAGGAAACGAAAATCATTTCCAATTCTCGTCATCGTCATCTTTAGTTCCGGAACGCGTTCCTGTTCAAAAAGGAAGTACCGGAACGACGTTCCGGAGCGTTACGGCTCGACAACACCACTGCTCTTTAGGTTTTCCTATAGGCAACATATCCCTTTTCACTTGAATAACATTCTTCCAGCATACATACTTCATGCAAATCTTTATTTTTTCTTTGTCCATTAACTTTTGTATTTCACTGTTTCACTTCCCTTATTTTACTTTCAATCAGTTCCAAAATTTGTTCTCATCATTAATAAAGGCATAAATGACAAAAATAACAACAACTATTACATGAAAATATCGGTTTAAAACGGACAAAAAGACACGAAAGAGAAAGAAAATAAAAATAAACAGCAAAAGTAAGAGAAACTATTCCCATACACAAGCATCACCCCCGCCCCCTCTCTTATAATAGAACACAAACAATTATAAAGAAAAAGTTTTACAAGGAAAAACAAAAAAGAAAATTAAATGTAAAGATGAAAGAAGAAGATGAGCAAAATTACAATTTTTCTTTTTTAATATTCTTTAGAAAAATTTCTCCAAAAACAAATACATAAGAAAAAAGAAAAACAACAACATTTACAATGACAATGACGCCAATAAGTCTGGACGTCTGCCAGGCTTTATGAAATTGTATTGTAATGTTAAACAGCAGCAGCAATACAATACATAAACATGCAAAGACTTGAAAACAAAAAATGTAAAGATTTATTTATAACGGTTATTATCAATGAAATGCTGTGTCTCACACAAACATACGGTCTCACCCACCATTTTAGTGCTTTTTGACTTAAGATAAGAGACATGAATTTTGAAAAACGAAAATAAAAAAAAATTTTGTAAATAAACTGTGCACAAGATGTCACGAAAAGCAAAAATAAACAATAAATGACTTAAACATCTCCTTCCCCTATACAAATACACACACATACACACATATGCATACATATACCTTCAAACGAAGCCTACAATATAAAAATCATAAAAATTTTGTATAGAAAATATTCTAAATAGGCTCCAACAACAACAAAAACACAAAAAAAATTGAAAGAGAAAAAACCTTCAATTGAAAGGGTGTCTACAATAGCAACAAACAGAAGCATGTGTTTGTAACAGAAAGAAAAAAAAACGAAGAGAGAAATGGCCGAAGTAAACTTTGCTTACTGTTTGAGTTCGGGTGATAACATTGACAATATTTACATGAGAATGTATTGCTTGTATTGAGATTTTATAGATTACTTAAGTTTTAGTTCTCCCTTGTTCTCTTCTTGTTGTTGTTTAGAAAAGTTTGCTTGCCTGTTTAAGGCGCTATAAAAACACATGCACACATACATATGTATTTATATTGTATTTTGTTGTTGTTTTTATTTATTCGTACAACTTAACGTATGTACAAATATACATTACATTAACAGTGACATCATTTTTATGCAAAAATTCCTTTTTAATTTAATAATCAAAAAAAGAAAGGAAAAAAACCGAGCGTAAGCATGAGGGTAATTTTATGAATGTTTGTGTTGGTATTTGTGTGGGTATTTTTGTTGATTTTATTTTGATTTTTGTAAGCCCAGTAAAACCACGTGCTTTTTAGAAAAAGAAAATCTTATTATTTTTCACTGTCTCTCTCTCGCACTCTCGCACTCTCTCTTACTAACGCACTTACATTTACGCCTACCACCAAATGTTTACTCTCAAGAAGGCAAACCAAACTAAGCATTCCACGTGTTGTTTCTCATGTCAAACAGGATATACACTCCCTTTAAAACTGTTAAAACTGAACACGTGGTGCAATTTTGAGGTTAGAAAATATATTTTCTTAAAAAAAAACATCACAATAAACAGTTTTCATAAGCTTTTTAACCAAATACTCTTCACACAGGAAAAAATCCAACAGATTTTTAGATAATTTTTAAGGAATTTTTTAACTGCTCCTGTGAAACTTCAACAGACAAATTAAGCACTCAGAAGTTTCAATACAAATCTCTGTTCTCTTTGATCATTTCAGATCATTTACTTAATCGCTCCCTAACTGTAGGTCTTACAGTTATAGAGCATTAACACAGTGATTATGATCATCATATTCGACCATTTTAGGTAAGAATTTGCCAAGATTATAATAAAATTAGAAGATACTGGAAACACTACAGATGTGGTCAACGCAATTTGCGCAGTGATGAAAATATAGCTTCTTTTAGAGTAAATGTGGCGGATAATTCGAATTTTTCGAATCCAGACGATTCTTAGGAATTGGGCGCAGTGGTGTTGTCGAGCCGGAACGCTCCGGAAAGTCGTTCCGGTACTTCCTTTTTGGACAGGAACGCGTTCCGGAACTAAAGATGACCTTTTGAAAAAAGAATTGGTTTCGTAATGATTTTCGTTTCCTTTCTTTTTTATGCTTTATACAGAGCCGATCCTGGCGACGGGCGGAAATTGGGGGAAATCTACCACCCCGTCATCAAATTTTAGACATGAGACCTAAAAAAAAACGCCGCCGCCAGGATTATCATGGAAGATTTAAATTTGGGACAAGAGACCGCACAGAGCGGCCGCCTACCCAGGATCGGCCCTGCCTATATAATTATATATACGCGTTCCGGTAAAAAAATTAGCACAACACCACTGATTGGGCGTATCATAGGACACACTTTGTGCATCTTTTGCATTTGGATTTTAATCGATATAAAGTCCAACTTACTCAACATTTTGACCACTCACAACGCCATAGATATGGCCTTTGGATTGCTATGCCATCAGCACATTTTCAATGCATCGTTCGGTAGTTATGTGGCATATTGGGCTCAGAGAAGCAAGAAGGGATTGTGAAAAAAGCCATTGCATACGAAAATCTTACCGTTTGAACGGCATTTTTGCCGAAACTAATCCTAAAAGAAGCCTTACCGTCAATTCAAAACACTTTAGGTGAATGATAAACAAACTTTTTTGGCCAGCTATTGAAGATTATGAAATGAACGTTGTATGGTTTCAACAAGACCAATCAAACAATACGATCAATTTTGAATATATTGCATGGCAAGTGTCCAGAAAGAGTAAATATTTGTCAAGCATAGAAGTTCCAATGAAAACTTGTAAAGTTTTATTATAAATCTGAGTCTAATTTAAAACCTGGGAGTTATATTTAAAACAAGAGAGATATATTGAAAACTTCAAGGCTTGATTTCAAATCTAAGAGGTCTATTGAACCCTTATAACCTGACTGGGAGTTTTATTCCAATAATCAGAGTTTTATTAAAAAAAACAGTAGGTTCCATATCTTTAATAAAGAAAGCAGTTTATTATTAATAACATAGATCTGGAAGCCATATTAAAAACCTGAAAGGTGGGAATAAACCTTAGAGCTGTCTTCTAAAGCTGGGAGTTTTAATAAACGCTTCAGAGTTACATTTCAAATCTGCGAGTTTTATTATAAATTCCACAGTTTTATTAAGAACATGGGAGCTTTATGATAAAACCGGTAGTTTTATTGAAAACTTAGGAGTTTTATTAAAAATTCTGAGACTTTTATTTAAAGAAAAATTTGGAAATCTTAAATTTTAATGGCAACTCTGAGAATTTTTTAAAACTTACGCTGTTTTAGGGAAAACCCTGAAATTTTTATTGTAAATTTGGGGATTTTTTTTATAAATAAGCGATTTTAATTCAAAACTTGAAGAATTTTCTTCTAAAAGCGAATGCTCTAGACTGAATATGGCAACAACAAAAATTTAGAAATTAATTTCAAATCCTTATTGCCTCAGAATGTTTTGTGGATTTGGAGAAACCAATTTTTGAAGGTCATTTTCGATTTTTCCTTTGTATTAGAAATTTTCGTTAGGGAAGGGTGGAGGGTACGCTGTGGCATTCTTGTAAAAAAAAGAAAAGAAAAAATCAGAAGCAATTGAATAGAAAATAAAATATTAAAGACTTGATATTATTGAAGGGGTTGTAACCTATGTATTTTAAATAAAAAATAATTTTCCACATTTACGAAATGGTTTTTATGGCTCCATCCCTTACCCTTCAGCTTCCTACAACTTTTGGCATAAATTTCTCTAATTTTATTTCATATTTTTAGTTTGTTTTGTGTTTGTTTTTTTTTATTTTCAATTGACTGTGACAGTTGTCGCATGCCATTTATGGTTCTTGAACGAAAATTCTATTTTATTCTCTTTCTTTCACTCTCGCTCGTCATATTTTTTGTGTAATTTGACATGAAACAAATTCGTCTTTTTTATGGAATTTTTCGTTAGCAGACATCAAGGCACATCTAATAGGTAACCGCAAGTGTACAACAAGTACAACAATGCAAAAACAACAGGCATTTTGTTTTTGTTAAAGCGTACGCGTAATGTCAAAAAAAATTAACCCTCAAACCTCTATAGGAAATTAATAAAAGCAATTAAAAAAACTAAATACATTTTATATATTGAAATTTCTTTTGATTTTTATGTCATGCTTAATTACGCAATAGTGGGGCACCTATAAATTAAAAAAAAATTATTCCATGCAGTCAATAACATTTCCACTTTATCTAAAGAACATGTTTTTATATGGCCATCGATAAAAATGGCAGATGCTAACGTTATTTGTTATTGGTCATAGTTTTGGCACTTAGTTGGAGAGACCGAAATCTTTTTTTGGGTAATTCATCAGCCTCGGCTAAATAAATATAAATATAGTAAATCTAGGTTGTAGTTTAAAAGATATATGGATTTAGTGTTAAAGGCTTAAATATTATTAATCATCTTGCAAAAATTTTAATAAAATTGGCTTTGAAATAGTAATCCTGAAGAATTTCTAGAGTGCGTATCGTTAAGGATACATCCGGTACATATGAGGGTTTATAAATGCGAAAATGATTATCGAAACAAAACAAACAAAAAAACAACAAAATTTTGACATTTAAAAACGCGTCAGCTGTTGACATAAGTTTACCTATTGGATGTGCCTTGGCAGACATGCAATCGATTTGTGAGGGTAGAAAAAGAAGACAGAGGGAGGTGAATGTGTTGTTTAGAGGGGGGGCTCTGAGATTTTGTACAAAATCTCATGGCTTAGGCTTATGTCATCCAATGAAAGTCTAATAAAAAATTAGAATAATTTACGAGCTATGTTAAGTACTCGATTGATGAATTTAAAAGAACTTGGGGAATTGCTTTAAGAGCCGTAAAGATTTTGCTGTTTTTATATGAAAAAATTTTCGATTTTAGAATTCCATCAAGGGAATTGTGACCTAAAGACACGGAGGTTTTTAATGAAAGCCTTGAGGCTTACACTGATGGCTCAAAGATGTGTGACAAGGTGGGCTGTAGTATTTATATTAAGGGTTCTAATATTAAACTTCCTTCTAAACTGCCTGACCACAGCAATAAAATATTGAAGGCGGTGCAAAGCTTGTAAGGTGGTGGGATTTTTCCAGACAATCCCTTGCTTTCGCTTACGAACTTTGTTGTAACGTCCGTCCTTGTCGTTTCCGTCCGTCCTTGCAGAGAATTTCGCAGAGAAATTTCGTATCATTCAAACGTAACTCTTATATGGATTCCGGGACATAGAAGTAACGTTGAAAAATGCATTGCTGAAGAGTTGGCCAGGGTCGGTACGGAGCTGACAATCTGCGACATGCTACAATACATAGGTAATGCGATTACATCAGTTATTTTAGATATTATCCACACGTTTTACAAAAAGGCCTAATCCCGTTGGTAGCACGTTCGTTACGTGCACAATTGTTGTCCTTTCTGGACACATACGGATAAGAAGAGAACAGACTCACTTTTGTCCTAAAATCGCATTGACATTTAACGTACAATAGCGATATACACGTGCCACTGTCCCTTTGTCAGGTACGCTGAAAAACTTGGCTTTCTGGCAAATGATTTCTACATGAGGTCTTTCACCTCATACACCTGATGTCACCTGATCGTGTCATGAAAACACAGCGGTTTATGGCCACTCACTTTCTGACGTCCTTGACCGATCTCTCAAGTATATAGATTCCTGAACTCTGGTTGGTTTTCTCTGCGTAATGCTTGATAACCTTGTTAAATATTGATTGTGGTAACACAATGGGCCTAAATGCAACACCGAGCGGGGCCTATTCGTTCAGGGAGGATCTGCCACCTTACCTAACCTATCTTTAAAAAAATTAATCAAAAAAAATTCGGCAGTTTAAAAATAATTCCGGAGTTTTATTAAAAAAAATAACAGGATTTAAATAAAAACTCGAGAGTTTTATTAGAACTCTGTAGAATTCTTTAAAATTCCTTATCTTTTTAAAAACTCGTATAACATTTTTAATTGGAGTTTTTTTTTTATAAAAAAGAACTCTAAAATCGAAAATTTGTTTAAAAATTTGATGTAAAATTGATTACGATTTTACTTGTAAGTCATATTACAAGTTCATGAGTTTTAATTCCATCTTAAGAATTACTCTTCAATAACAAAAAATTATTTTTTCCAAAACTAAGATTTTTTTATAAATCCCAGAGAAACTTTTAATAAATTCTGAAGAACGTTGTAATATATTTCTCCTTCAGGCTATAAAACTGTACATAAAACAAATTAAAAACAATTACATGAGCTCAAATAGGCTATTAATTACAGGGAATTATTGTAATAAAAGCAAAACTATAATTATTCCATAAAAAAAAACACAGAAAAATCAAACAAAACAATTCTTATTTATTGCGATTCAATTACAAAATAAATAACAAACGATAACGAAGAATTATCGGTAATAATTGCTGAAGTAAAATCCATTTCGGGAAATCACATGGCAATGAAAACGGCAATCGACACATGTTGGCATTATTCTGCACTAATTTCTTTCTTAAATTCGTAACCCCTTTCAACCCCCTTTGGTTGAGTTACTCAATGCGTAACTCATATAAATATTGTTTTCCGTAATCATTTATTTGCTATTTTCCATATGAAATCGTAAAAGTGAAAAATTGTTTGCAAATTATTTTTCATATTTAAACGCATTTTATGCCACAACAATATTTGCATTTTCGCTTTCATTTCGATTCCATTTCAATTCAATTTTTCAAATTTTTCTTCTTTTATTTCTTTGATTTAACTTATCCACTTAGACCCCCCGCGCTCAATGCCAATGACAATTGCGGTAGTAAAGAATGAAAGAATGGAAGAAAAGTTGATTGTTTGTTTGTAATATTCACTCATAAATAAATAAATTCGATAAAAACAAATAAATATTGGCAATGAATGGCAATATGACTGCCGATCAATGCTTAAGAAGACAGTGAAAGCTTCCAAGCAGGGTAAGGAATTCAATCAGAAAAGATTTCCGTTTCAGCACAGCTTGAAAGTTTCAAAAAAAATTCTACGGCCTCAAAAAAAAACTCTTTTGGTTTTAATAAAACTCTTAAACCTCATGAAACTCTTCCGTTTAAATAAAACTCTTTAATAACAATAAGCGTTTTTAGTTTTTAACTTTGAGATTTCAATAACACCTTCCAGGTTTAAAAAGAGAACTCTTCAGTTTTTAATAAAACTCTCTAAGATTAAAATCCTTCAAGTTCTAATAAAACTCTTCATGTTGCAATAAAAATCTTAATCTTTTATAAAACTCTTCAGTTGCTCACTAATCTCTTCAGTTTTTAATAAAACTCTTCAGATTTATACAATTGTATTTCAGTTTCTAATATTATTAATACTCCCAAGGTTTTACTAAAACTCTCCATGTTCTAATAAATTTCTTTAAATTTAAAAACAATTCGGTTTCTTTTTAAAATGTATAGTTGGAAATAAGAGTTCTCTATAGTTTTAAATTTCAAGATTTTAATATTTATATTATAAAATTTATTTATAAAATTTCAATGTTGTAATAAAACTCTTCTGGTTTTAATAAAACTCTTCAAATTTTTATAGAACTCATAAGTTCCTCATTAAGCTCTTCTAAAGCGTTAATAAAACTCTCCAGATTTCAATAAAACTCTTATGGTTTTTATAAAACTCTTTAAATTTTTATAAAACTCTTTAGATTTTTATAAAACTCTTTAGATTTTAATACAACTCTTTAGATTTCAACAAAACTCTTTAGATTTTTATAAAACTCTTATGGTTTTTATAAAACTCTTTAGATTTTTAACAAACTCTTTAGATTTTTACCAAAGTCTTTAGTTTCCCATTAAACTCTTTTAATTCTAAATAAAACTCTTCAATTTCAAAAAGTTCAAAAGTTTAACTCGCGAGGTAAAAAATAACACACATTTAAATTTAAATTGGCAAAACAAAAATAAAAATCTTCCACTTAACAAAAATTCGAGAGTTAAGAAATAAAACTCGCGAGCGAAAAACTAAAACTCGTGAGTTAAAAGACAAACAACACGAAGAAAATAAAAAGTTCCCTCATTAAAACATAGTCTCAAAATAAAAACTCAATTAAGAACACAAAAAACCAACGCCGAACAAAAACCTAGTGATTTTTTACGGAACAAAAAAACTGTTTTTCTGAAAAAAAAAATTTTAAGATAAGAACACTTTTTCGTAAAATATTGTTTCAAAAACTTTACCATTCGATAGTAAGTGCAGTCCCCTGAGGCCAGCTTACACTGTTTCCCTATGATCATTATTTAAGCACCTCATAGTGGGCTTTCGTTGTTTTTTTTATGATTTTTGCAAACGCATGCTGTTTGCGTTTTTCCAGTTTTTTATGGCTGGCGAGATATAAAGCAATGCGCACTATAATCGACAGAAATTTAAAGGAATGAAGATGACAGCAGAGAATTTTTAATTTTTAATCAACCTTAAGCTATAAAATATCCGTAAAAAAATCATCTTTTAATCATAAACAAAGCTTAGCTTTTCAAGGCTCTGCTTAGACTTTTCTTGTGAAAATTCAACAATTCATTCCTTTAAGTTACTGCTTGAAGCAGTCACACTCTATGCAAATGTGCAACGCGTTTTAAACGCATAAACTCAACTCCCTGGTGTTTTTCTGTGTTGGTTACAGAAGTGGTGAGAAAAACAACACGCGGGGGGATAGGGAGACCATCAATGCTTCGGTATGCAATCAGTTAAATTTGCTAAATGACCTTTAAAGCGGTTATTATAGCTCACACGCACACATTCAAACAAAAATATTGAATTACACGAAAATTATTTCTCGACAGTTTCGTATTGAGCCTGCTGCTTAAGTCATGAGATACGACTTTTTTAAGCGAGCGAGTGGTGGGGTATGGCTGACTGACTGGCTGACTGACATTCACTCATTGACGCCATTTAATTTAAAAAGAAAAAACTAAAATTACTCCGTAATAATAATAAAATGTTTAATAAAGTTTTCTCATATCAACTGCTCATATTTTACCTGAATTGAGGATTTTTTCCGTTTTTTTTTTTCATTTTAATTTAATCAAAAACGTCTGGATTTTGATTTTTTTGGTTTCTCAATCGAGCCACTCTACCTCACCACCAGTGTTGCCAAAACATTATTGAGAAAAAATGCTAGATTTTTCTAAAAAAAATGCTAAAACGTGCTAAAAATTTTAAAAAAGTGCCAAAAAAAAAGTGCTAACAAAAAGTAATAGAAAAAAATTGATTTATAGTTAATTATGAGATCTGTATTTCTTAAAAATTCATTTTTATACTTAAATATGAATAAAGAAATTGTAATTAAATTAAAAAAATCAAAAATAACATGTTCAATTAATTTTTAAAAACAATAAATCGAAAGTAAATTCTTAAAAAACAAAAAGTCTTCAAATTACTGTTTAAACATGAACTTTTAAATTCATAGTTTTTCACATAAGTTTTAAGATGACTAAAATAATTTGATGAATTCAAAAACTCCAGTCATCATCGTCATTTTCATCATTATTATCATAACTTTCACCAGATCCAATTAATTTCAGATAACTCGTTGGGACTTCATATTGGTAACAGCACTTTCCGCTTCGTTTTAATCCGTATCTAAAATTTTATTATATAATAAAATTAAGAAATAAAAATTTAACATTAAAGTTATACCTATTTGCTAAAACAGAATTCACTGTCTGTAGATGTAATCGGTTTCTTAAATTTGTCTTTACGATGTTCATTTGTCTGAACACACGTTCTACGTCCGCAGTAGACCATGGAAGACTGAGAAATTTTAAAACAAAATTGGCAATCTCCTCGAATCTCTTGTTTCCTCCTGCATCTCTATATGCTTTTACCTCTGACCAGAATGATACTGTGTTGTTTTTATTAATCCATTTAATATATTAAATGTTGGAATATTAATCAATTATTTTTCCAATTTCTTCCTCGCTTATACAAAATAATTTTAAAATTGGTAAAATATCACCCTTTTTGGGAACTTAAAACGTTTTGTACCGAAAAAAATCTATGTTTTGAAGAAGGGATTAGTTTATGTATTTTTTATATTTATATTTCTCTTACCTTTGCTTTAATTGGTTTATTAATCCAACAACAAAGTTAATGCAATTATTTCTTATTTCTTGTACTTTATTTTTACGAATTTTATTTGTGTTTTTCAATTTTTCCTAGGTGCTAGATTACGTTTTTTTGGTGCTAAACGAGTTTAAAAAGTGCTAAATCTAGCACCAAAAGTGCTAAATTGGCAACACTGCTCACCACACACACACACACTGTTTTAAAAATAAACTGCAATTGAGGTGTCATTTATTGTGAAGTCAGGCATGGGAGTTGTTGGCTGTAGGCTTATAAATCATCGTTATTGACGTTTCGATTGTCATTCGTTTTTTTTTTTTGTTTTTTTTTGGGAATTATTTTTTAACAAAAACAAAAATAAACATTAAAAATTAATCCAAAAGGTCACTGATATTTACCTGTAATGAAACAAAGGAAACGAGAAAATGATTTTAAAATTGTTGTTGTTGTTTTTGTTTTAAAAAAGCACAATGGAGTGTAAATAAATGACAGGAATTAAGACAGATGATGAGAAAAAATCTTTCATATTTTAAGAAGTGATTTTCAAAAGAAGGAGTAGAAATAATCGATTACTTTGGAAAAAAATCTAAATCTCATGTTACAAAACACTCGCGAGGTAAAAATAAAACTCACGAGTTGTAAAATAAAACTCACGAGTTGTAAAATAAAACTCGCGAGTTAAAAAATAAAACTCCCGAGTTAAAAAATAAAACTCCCGAGTTAAAAAATAAAGCTAGCGAGTTGAGAAATAAAAATCTGAAGTAAAAAATGTAATTTGGATGTGGAAAACGCAACGTCTGTTGGAAAAATGAAAGTGAGACTATTTTGTGGCATACAGATGGGTGTTAAGATCTTAGTATCTTAAAACAGGAGCAGAAGTTATTGGTCTCAGAATTTGCGGTTACATTTCAAGCGGAACTCGATGCTATCGAAAGATGTGCTCAATGCAACTAGGAAGAGAAGATACATAAGACAGGACATAGCAATACTATCAGACAGTCAGGCCAACATGCGAACACTCAACTATGAGATTGAGGTTAAATTGAATACAGTATGGGACCGTCTAAAGAAGCAGAATCAGCGAAATGAAAGATAAAAAGTGTTTGAGGCAATCAAAAATATTTTTTTTTTTTGGAAATTAAAACAACAGGAAATCCGAGTAATTTCAGACTACCAAGAAATAACCTGAGGTTGATTTTTTCTTTTTGACGGTTTTTTGACAGGGTATTCAACGTGGGAATTGTCTAGGGCCAAACATATAGATTCTGTGGTCATAGCAATGAATCGTCGCACATTCTTGTAAACTGTGGAGTTAATAAAACTCGCATGCTAAAAATAAAACTCGCGAGTGAAAAAATAAAATTCGTGAATTAAAAAATAAAACACGCGTGTTAAAAATAAAACTCTTCAAACCACAAAGATATTTTTTAAATTTAAAAGAAATTCATTATATTACTTGAAATATAACACTGAGGACTACAAAAAAGAGATATCGAAAAATCTTCATTTTCTACAACAAATTCAATAGATTTCAGCACACTTTCATAAAAACTCTCATAAAACTTATACTACACAGTATCCCTTAATCTTAACATTGATTACATCTAAGATTATAATTAAAATGGACATGGTTTTCGTAGAGAGATTTGAGACTACTTAACGCCTGTACATGTCAAGATTTGCCACAAACTGCCAAAAGAGAAAAAGAAACAGAAAAATAAAAACAAAAACAAATTCAACACCATAACTTGAACGTAAAAAAGTAACATCCAGAGATTTCAACCTTAATTACACATAAACAAAGTAAAATCACAAGATAGCTTCTATACACCTACTCCAACTTCTTTACACTTTTTCATCTTTTTTTTCACACGGCTTTTTCATACGAAACAACCACGAACTTTTACTTTTTGCAAGAACAACACAACCGAAGAAGAAACTTTATTTCCTTCCTTGTAATATTTTTTCTCTTCCTTAAAGTGTATTTTTATTAAAAAAAAAAAGGATATCATGGTTCTCTTTAATACTCCTACAGGACTTTCATAATAAAATATTGTACTCTGCGAATGACATTCATAAGCACGTGGATAAATGTGTGGGTTGGCAGTAAAAATAATTAAAATTTCCCAGACGGAGTGTAACAATCGTAGAAACCAATAAACCTGTTGGTAAAAAAATAAAAAGAACCATTATCGTTAATTCAGTGCACAGTGGACACACCAAGGCGGTACTATCAGCAATAGAACCCGATTAATTCTATGTGTGTGAAGATAAATTCCAATTTAAAAATCCAAGTTTCTTTGCCTTTGAAAAAACCCCGTTTAATATTTCAAGAATGTTTTCCAAATAATTTTGATATTCTTTTTCCCCCAAAGTGACCTTGTCATTTTATAAACAAAATCCAATTGAAGAATATTTAAATGCATTTGTTGCACATGCCATCAAACGGTCCTTCAGTTATGTTATTCAGTTATTCATTCGTTCATTCATTAATTCAATGAATTTTTATGCAGATTTTTATTATGCTTTATTGCATTTACGGAAGAGCGATAAAAAGGAGAAGCGATATGTTTTTTTGTACCATAAATATGGTTGATTAACCAAAATACACTCATCTAGTGCAGAGCATTCAGTGGCTCGTATGAATTTTGATATAAAAAATATGTTAAAAAAGTTTAAAAACGTTTTAAATATTTACTAGTGAAGAGAGAATTGAATTTACAAGTAAATTTGAAAGCAGTTTTTAATTTATCAACTCAGTACCTGAATAAAAAATTTAAATCGAATATTTATCGCCATAAAACAACAAGAAATGGCTTTAAAATTTATTTCAATCTATAGGGTCCGCCAAATAACTTTTTTTTTTGAAAATGCTTTAAAAAAAAACTACTGAATATTTTCTCAAATTTCTTTTTTTTATTTGAAAGTACAATCCTTCTGGTTAATAATGGAAAATAATTTCATTCAAATGGCTGCCTCGGCTGACCATGCAGTAGCCTACACGATCGGTCAATTTTTAAGCACATTATCGATTGTGTGCAGCTGTATTTCACCAATGGCTCCACGAATATTGTCCTTTAAAGCGTCAACTTGGCTTGTCGGCCGTAACACTTATCTTTGACGGCACCCCACAAATAATAGTCCAACGGTGTCAAATCGCAGCTCCGGGGTGGCCAAAAGACATCAGCTCTGCGGCTGATAATGCGATCTTCAAAAACAGGGCGCAAAACATCGAGTGTAGCTTCGGTTGTGTGGCACGTAGCGCCGTCCTGTTGAAACCAAATGTTGCCAATATCCTCCTCTTCAATTTTTGTGAACAAAAATTCGTTCAACATGACTCGATAACGATCGCCATTGACTGTAACGGCCACTCCTTGCTCATTTTCGAAGAAAAATGGCCCAATTATGCCTCTGGACCAAAATCCGCACCAAACAGTGACGTGCGGGTTTTCTGTGCTCCAAATGCGACAATTTTGCTTGTTTACATACCCGCCAAGATCAAAATGAGTTAGCTTCATCTGAAAAGATGATTTTTTTTGTCAAAATCGGCATCTTCTGTAAGTCGATCGCAGGCCCACTTAGCGTTGTTGTTCAAGCGTATACACAGCCATATTCGTTCAGCGGAAAGATAAAACTAATTATCTGTCAAATCAGACATGAGCTAAGTGTTACCATTTACGAAATAAGCACTAGTTGAAAAGAAAAACGTTAGATGGCGGACCCGATAGTTGATAAAATTTTCATGAAGAGTTAAATGTTAAAAGAGTTAAAAAGATATTTTTTTAGAATTTTTTTTTTTGTTCTTAACACCACGGCCTGCCTTCACGCTTCCTTCAATATATCTCTGCTTCGAGCGCACCTTTGCCACAACCTTGCCGGGTAATCGACTGCTGCCCTATAGCCGACAAAAACATGTTGTGTGTTGAACTACATTTCTTGGTTCTTATCAAGGATTTGGCGTAGTGTGATGGTACACTTACGAGGTCTGAAGCCGCACTGATAAGTTAGTCAGTCAGTGTTTAAATATGTAGCTTCAGTTATCCACACAATACCCTCGTAAGAACCTTTTATGCCTTAGGGAAAAAGCTTATACCCTGTACTTGTAGTTTTTGTAATTAAGCCAGAATCGATATGTGTGTGAAGATAAATTCGAATTTAAAAACCAAAGACGCAAACCCACACTTTTAACAGCGCCACTTCTTGCGTCTAACAGGTTAAACATTGCTATTAACAGAGCACTGTTAACTCTTTAACAGTGACAATAGTAGATTAGTCTTCTACTTTGCAGACTATTGGCATAATTCTCAATATGATCATTATTATTCGTGAGTAAAAGTCTTGGGATGGAGGACGGATTTTCTCAACTCTCAAAATTATTTCAGCTATCCCACTATCACGATTCGAAAGAGGACCCTCTGGACTACCATTTTCATATAGTCTACATGGCGTACTATTTCTTATATGTTCCAAAATGGCCACTGAACTGAATTGAACTGAATTTTCAAGCAATAAATTGCTATTTTCAAAGCCAATTTTCTCAATAGCTTATTACTTTATATGTGGCTGACTATGTTGCTAATTATATTAAAAGGCCTTGGAACCTTCTTTTGCATATAGTATGGTACTCATAGACCTAGAGTATTTCCCAAAATTATCTCTTAAACAAGTGGGCTTATTGAGATGGATACTGTTAAACAGCTAACAGTGCTCTGTTAAGGGCAATTATTGTTCTATTAAGAGGAAATTTTGCTCTGTTAACGCTAAATGTGGCGCTGCTAAAATTTATGGATTGCGTTTTGGATTTCAAATTCGAATTTATCTTCACGAATGAATTCTTTTCAAGTTTTTTAAGAAACATTTACAGATTTTTTGTAGAAATAGTTGAAAAAAATATTTTTTTTTTAATTTTATTTCTGATTCTTCTTGAAAAATCGAAATAAAATTTTTATTTACATTCAGTTTGTTGTAATAAATTTCATTTAATTTCCTTTCATTTAATTTAAATAATTTTATTTATTTTATTAATTTTTAATTTTATTATGACACTCTAAATGCTGTTGTGTTGGCAATTACGTCGGATGGCTGGCAATTTCTGTTTTTCTGTGTTTATTTTATAAAGAAATTTAAAATCACAAAACAAAACTGCACCTTTATTTTTCTTACCCACTTCACCACATGATGTAGTGGATGGTTGAATGGCTCTTGCTTGCGTTTTAATTTTGCAGTTGCTTTACAAAAGTAAAGAAATAAAAAATTTAATTAAATGTTTATCGATTTATTGACATTAAACTGTGATTATTATTATAAAGACCTTGAAGAAAAATGTTGAAAAAAAAAGAAAACTTCTTGGCAATAAAAAACAACGCACGGCAAGAAGTAGTTTTTGCACCACGTAAAGGAAAAGGCGGAATTATTTTCAAAGAAAATTTTTATTTTTTTTATAAAATGTCTTGTTAGGAAAAGAAAATTTGTTTACAAACTCCAAACTGTCAAATCGTCATAAAATGTAAAGGGCATTTCCGTTAAGTTGAACGTGCTAATTTAACTAGGTTAAGTTAAATTGACAGATGCCTTAAGCACAGTTCACTTGGTTTCTTTTTTCAAACATTTCCTTTCAGAGCTAAGCTAAGTATTGCAATACAATTGGCTGACAAGCAACAAGTCGTTTAAAAGAAAACATGCTCTCGACACAAATGCTTAGAGGCAAATTGATCCGAAGAATATTTCTTTGAAAGCCTATTACTGTAGCACCCAATCAGCATATCTACTGCGTTGTAATTGTTCAACTGCCAATTCAAATGCCAAGTTCGCGAAATTAATCGTGTTGTTAATGATGTGTGTGAAGATAAATTCGAATTTAACTAGCCAAGACAAAAACTAAACATTTTAACAGAGCTAATGTTACAGTTAACAGAGCAATGTTAAGTAGTTAACAGAAAATACGAAAAATAGTCAAGAATGAAATCATCCAAATATGCGATATCAGAGAATGGAATACATATTCCATTTCTTTAAAATTGTTCTCCACACATTCCTGAGTGAAACATCTGCTCTGGTAATTCAGTACTTCTATTAAAAATTGCAAAATTTAGACAAAAAATGGATGATCGATATTGTGGAAAAATGGGACTTGCTGCAGGTATCCCTCTATATACAATCTGTAGCTTAAGGTGTCCCTAATTAAACCCAATAAGTGGTATATCCCAAATAATTTTGGAACTTGAGATATCGGGCTTCAAATATTCCCCTATGTTAACATAGTAGTACAGTGCCTGGGTAGGATGATAGATATTGTGGCAAAATGGGACTTGCTGCAGATGTCCCACTATATACAAATTATAGCCTAAGATGTCCCCAATTTTAAAGGAATGGAATAGGTATTCCGTTCTCTGATATCGTATATCTGGGTGATTTCTTCCTTAACCATTTTTCGTATTTTCTGTTAACCACTTAACATTGCTCTGTTAACTTTAACATTAGCTCTGTTAAAAATTTTTTTTTTGTCTTTGCTATTTAAATTCGAATTTATCTTCACACACATGTTGTTAATGGGGTTTGTTAAAATCTGTCCACGGCTATAAAGTAGACTCGTGGCATCTTTACTTAAACTCCAGAGAAGTACTATAGACTCAGTACTGTTGTCGGGGTTATTACTGGGCATTGCATTAAAGGAACGCATGTGAGACGTATTGGTCTTTGACGCTTTGCAAATGATATCTGCAGAAGCTGTGGAGATGGGGAGGAGGATGGGACTGTCCTCATTTGGTCGAAGGACAAAGTGGTACCTGGGTGCCTACTATATGGAGGATCTGAATGAATCGCCATGCATGGATATTGGCAGTCTGAATCGCTTCATCGGAAGCTCCGAGTCGTTCTGGGGGACTAGCGGAAAATGTGAAACTGTGGTATCACAATGGGCCCTGTGTGTGGCCCAAATGCGTCCGCTCATAACTCCATTGAGGGGACAACCACTTCTACTTACCTACCTGTCTAACTAATCGGGTTTGCAGCCCCAAGAAAGTTGGTTATCATACGGCAATAGTGCATAAATTACAACACTTCAGTCAGGATTACAACCTAGCTTCTCACACCACCCATGCTGTGTGTGCTGATTTTTTCCAAAAGATTGGCGGGACCTACAGTTTAAAGTCGTTTCCGTACGACAAATTTTTGAGAAACTTTTCATGGCAATTTTATTTACTCCCGGATTTTTTGCCAGAAATCTACTGAAAGGCAGTCGCCGAAGAAATATTTTTTCATATTTCGTTATGTTCTGAAGACGTCTCTGACCATCCATTGTTATATTCGAATCTTTAAGGGGTTTTCTACTATCACTTCTGAGTCGTGCAAGTCCATAAGGTGATAATTTTTCTGTTTAACGTAGATATTGGGTGAGAAATGCGGTGCGTATAGCAAAAGAAAATTTAGTTCAACAAAGCAGCTTTGTAAGCCTGTTATCCTAGCATTTAGTCGGCATAACCAGGGCCTTGGAAATTATTGCAATACTGACTCAAAGGTTGTAACAACCAATTAAGTATGTAAGTAAGGTATTGGTCTCTTAGGATTTGGTGGAATTTGGGTAGATTTTTTTCTATAAAAATTTCAAATTCAAATTGTAAGACATTAATCAGATTATTTAATTGATTTGATTTGCCAGGCATTCATTGATGTTTTCTTATTCTAATTTTCCACATTTGATTGCATCATTTATAAAAAATTTTTAAAAGCAATTTGTACTTGTGTTGTTTGTTGCTGCCTTTTTGAAAATCTCCAAATAATCAATTTTCATATCAATTGAAAAATACGAGGGTACGTATACATACGTACGTACATACATACGAGTATGTGTGTATATAAAGAGAGAACATGGCCAAAAACTACCGAAACATTTGTTTCAAAAACATCAAAATTATTTGAAATCTTATGTTGTGGTCTTCAAGGAAAAGAAAAAAAAAAACGCTGAAAAAAAAATTGGACAGCCATTTACTTGAGTAGTTTTTGGTAGAAAAATAGCAAAAAAAAACTAGAAAAAAATCATGAGAAACAAGTGACACTTTATCAACAGCCTGGCCATATACACGAGGCAATATATCATTTTAAAACACAGAAAAAAAGGCAGAAAAAATGGATTTAAAATTCAAAGTATTTTTAGCATTAATGCGGTAAATATTTTTTCTTATTCATTTCGAGTGGAAGACAAATTTAAATATAAAAAAAAAAAAAAAAAAATATGTGACATTTATTTGTCATACAGTTTAGCAAGTGAGTGAGCAAGTAAGTCAGTCACTTTGACTTTGAGTCAGTGACGCAGTGATGGTGATGGTACCCTTCCATCATTAACATGCAACATTTGCAGCGTTCCGGTCTATTTCACTCACGAAACGAAACAGAATTTTTTATTTTTTTTTTTTATAAAAAAAAAATTTATTTTTAAAATCTTTTGAATAGTAAAATAAATTTGCAACAGTTGCTGTCAATATCGACCAGCAAATCATCGCGTAGCAATATTTTTAAATCGACCAAGAAAAATCATTGATTTCCTGTCAACAAAATTTAAATTTAATTTTCAAACAGAAAAACAAATTTTTTAATTTTTCTTTTAATTTTTTCCCTCGGTTTTTATAAAAAAAAAATATTCCAAATTAATTAAAAATGATTTTGATTTATTTACAAGCAATTCAATTGGGTTTGACTAAGAGAAACAATTTTTTAAAAAAAATTTACGGAAAAAAATGATTTTTTGAAAATTTTTATAAAACCTTGACAGAATACAATTCTTAACTAATAGCCTAGTTTGCTAGCTTCCAAATAACAACTAATCGTTTAAAATCGCTTTAGTAAGACACAAGTTATAACGATTTATTAAAATTAAAAATTTTAAAATAAATTTCTATTCAGTTCAAAGGTCAGTGATGTATTTTCTTTAGACAAACAAACCACAAATTCTAATTATTTTAAGCGTTTAAAATCAATAATTAATAACTTCGCTAGCATTATTTAACGAACGTCTTTAATTTTAATTATTAAGTGTCAAAGGTCATGACTTATTATTATGGTTTCCTAAGATTATCTTTAACCTTAAAAGCACCTTAACTTAAAAAAATAAGTAAAATAAATTTAATAATTCGCTTTAATTGCATATATAACACTATAACACTCTGTTTACAATTCTAGGTCAAAGGTCACTAAAGCAAACTTTTGAAATCAAACTTTTTATTAGTAGTTCTAAGAATTTTACATGGTTCAGTACTATTACTTCAATAATTATTAACTTCATTGCTAATATTTTATGAAGCTATTGAATTTCATGTACTAAAGGTCAAAGATCACTGTCTTTTATTATGGTTTTCTAAGCACATTTAAGTATCATAAAAATTGAAAACAGAACGCTTATAATGTTACCAGAATACCTTCAATAATCTGCTTATTTTTCATTTGAAAACAATTCTTGCAATACTAGGTCAAAGGTCACTTGAGTATTGCTCTTAAATTTTCGCATTCTTAAGAGATTCTAAGTATTTCATACTACAACTTTAATAATTGGTTGGTTACTATAATTTTATAAAAGTTTTGAATTCTGGGTATTAAGGGTCAATGGTCATATTATTTCATTATGGTTACCTTTAAACCTTAAAAATATGATCACAGTAGTTTCAATAATTTGCTAAATTTGCTTATTAAAACACTGTATTTACAGTTAAATGTCAAAGGTCACTAAATCAGTTTTTTGAAATTAAAATATTTCTCTGTAGTTCCGAGAATTTTACATGTTTTAGTGGCATTACTTCAACTATTAAATTAGTTGGGTTTTATTTTATGAAGGTTTTAAATTTCATGTATTAAAGGTCAAAGGTCACACTTTTAGTATGGTTTTCTAAGCTTGTTTTAAAAAATTAAATGTAAAACATTACGAATTATACGCAAATAATTTTAAATTTACTTATTTAGAGCTTTAAAAAACTTAATTTACAATATAAGGTCAAAGGTTACTGTAAAATTTTCCTGAAATTAAAGTAAGCACAAGAGATTTTAAGCAAGTTCACATAAAAATGTTTATAAACTTTTAATATTAAGTGTACAACATTACAATTTATTAAGCAGCTTAAGATTTTTAGCAAATTTGTTAATGTTGATTAAAAGCCCAAAATCTAAACTTTCATTTGACATCATTAACATTAAAAACGCTTCAGAAATAGCTGTATAGAGTTTTAAGAAATTTTTATAAAGTAATTGTAAACACTTTGAATACAGATTTTTATCTTTAACTATGCTTAAGTGGATTTAAAAGCTTTTAATAGACCGCATACGTTTTTTCCAAAAAAAATGTTAATATAAAGAATGTTCTAAAAAATTTATATAAAAATTTGTTAATTAATTTCTTAGCTTTCATTTAAAGTCAAATTTATAAAAATGCATTCAACAAAACCAAGAATATAACGATTTTTATAAAATAAATCATAATTAAAAATACTCATACGCCGTGGTAGACAGTTTCATAAAATGTTAAATAATTGGGATAATTTTTAACAGATTTTAAACAAATTTTATATTTAAACTACAGAGACATAAAAGGCATATTTTCACTTAAAAATTTTTTTAAGTGAAAGAATTCCAAGAACTGCTTAGAATTATGAAAATAACCGAAAATTGGCAGAAAGTCATAAACTCGATTTCAATGGAATTTGAAGTGATTTTTAGTAAAGACTACTTAAAAAAGTTTAAAAAGCTTTTGGATATATCGGCTAAATTATAAAGACGATATACTAAATTTTCTTATATATCATAAATATTATGGAGTGCAAAGTTTTAAAAAAAAATTCAAAAAATTTTTTGTTTGACCCTCATATTTTGTTTTGCCCTCAATGTGAAAAAGAAAAATTGTTTACAAAGTTTTTGTTTTTTATTTATTTATTTATATTGTTGTAATAATAAATAAATTAAAATGTTATTTTGTTGTTGTATTTTAACAAAGTGTTTTAATAAGAAGAAGAAAGAGAGAGAGAGAGAGAAAAGAAGAAAATTGTAATCAAAGTTGTTATAAATTTTCCACAAATTGAGTAACTAAATGACCGTAAATTATATTTTAAACGGCAACAAACAACTTCGACAGATTGTTGTTAAGGCAAAAGCAACAACAGCAGCAACAATAAATTGTTGTTATTCACTTAAAAGCAATGCAACAAACTAAAGCAGAAAAACAGATTTTTTTCTCAAAAATGAAATGCAATGCAAACATTTCCATGACATGCAATGTGTAATGCAATGCAGTTTTTCTGTGAATAATAGTACAAAACACAACAAAGGACAGACAGATGAAAATACGGAGGGTTTACGTTTAAAACCAGTCAATCAACCTAGTCTTGTAAACACATTTACTGTGATAACACATGACTTTTTCTGGAAAACAGTTGAATGGCGATAAAATGTTTTAAAATTTATTTTCGAAATTCTAAAAATTCTTTAAAAAAATTAATATTTTTCAGTGCTTTTTAATTTAAAATAAAGCTTAAGAACTGTATATTTTGCAAACAAAATTATACAAAAATCTTTCCACAAATCTCTGTGATATTAAATATTTTATGCAAATGTACCCTATAGCGTATGAATAATATTAATTCTGGCATTTTTCAGAAAAACTGTGATAACTCCGTTATGCCTCAACGGATTTATAAAATTTTGCACTTAATTTAAAGCTTAGAAATTATGCTATTATAGCCAATAAAACATTATTTTTTAATTTATTTAAAACATAGCCAATTTTCATTTCGAAACTCGATTTGTGTCACTCAAATCTTGTTTTTTTTTCACACAAACGTATGAGTAATATTAATTAGCATTATATAAAAACTCTTGATCACTAGCTAACTTCAAAAGTTTGTTTTTTGATAAATAAATAGAAAATTCCCCCCAAAAAATTAAATTCTCATTAAAAGAAAGAAAAACTTTAAATATTTAACAAGATTTTTATGTCCCTTGACATGCCACTGTAAGTATTTGTATTCGTTTTACCTGCTTATGTTTAGCAAATAAACAAATTTCGAGACGAAAAGAAAAACTAAATAAATATCAAAAGGAAAATAAATAAAATTTCCATTTGTATGCTGAATAAATAAACAATTTCTTTTCGATTGCAAATCAGACAAATCAGGCAAATAAATAAAATTTTATTGGGGTTTTCTAAAGAAATTTTGCCATTCAAGTCTCCGTTTAAACATCAAAATCAACCACAAATACTCATAAAACTTCATGCAGTTCCCAGACATTCTTTTGGCCAAAGTTTGACAATATCAACAACAACAAAAATATTTTAAAAGCTGACAGTTTCGGAACTTGTGCATGCATATCGAAATTGATTTTCTGGTAAAACGCCTTTAACCATAAGCTGCAGCATAGAACAGAACTTTAAAATAATGCAACACAAGAAGAAATTGCACGCCATGTTCCTACTCTTAATAAGATTTTATCTTAACTCCAAAAGAGACCAACGGTTTACCTTATTTAACTACCATAAGTGCACCAAATTTCAGAAGCATTCATTAATAAACTCCAGGTATTTAAAGAGTTTTTGTATAAACCATCTGAGTCATAAAAAAGTCGACTTGGAACGACATATTTTTGGGAAACTTTTCACGGCACTTTTAATTTTTGCCAGATGACTGCTGAGGAGAAGTCGCCAATTGAAATATTTTTTCAGATTTCGTTTTCTTCGAGATATCTAAGCTGGAGTTTGAACCTTATTCTTTCATCTAATAAGCCAATACAATAATAGGTTTCCAAAATTTTACAACAATTGCTGCAGATATACCAGAGATATTCGATAGTCTTTAAAAAAGGTACCATGTGGCGTATGAGTAATATTAATTCGATAACATTTTACAAAAACGCTTACAACTAAGCTATTTCCCTAGCGTGTTTAATGTTAGTGGTGTCAAATGAAAGCCAAGATTTTAAACTTTTAATGAAAAAACCAAAGAATTTTAACACAAAATGAGAATAGTTTGAAAAATGACACAAAATAAAAAAAATTTAATTCAACTTTTTTAAAATCTGTAAATCCAAACAAAACGTCTGAATTAAGTGCTGATGATACAAATCATGAATCACAAATTCATACCTTTAAAGCTATGCTTATGTACGGTTTAAAGGTAAATTTGCAATTCCCTTAAGAGGTTAGTAGAACGACTACAGGAACATATTGGAATCATTTAAATTGGTTTTCTGTCTGAAATGACAATCCAAATACAATTGTTGTTGTTGTTGTTGCAAAAAAAATGAAAATGTCAATCATAAACAATTTTAGAACGATAACAATCTGTGTAAATGAATGTCTCTTTAGTAGCACACACAAAATACAGGCAATTAGTACATGTACTAACTGGTGAACAAAAACAAATCAAATTCCATATGTTGGAAAAGAGCTTTCTCTCTTTCTCTCTCCGTTGCGTCAATTGCCATTCAATTTAAAAATATTTTTGCTTTTCTGTTATTGTTTAGTCTAGTCTAGTCCTAAAGAGAAAATATTTAAAGAGTTTTTATTTTCTTTTTGTTTACAAAAGTAAATAATTTAGTGAGTAGTCGAAGAGGGTGGTTTGCCAAATAAATATTTATTGTGGAAAATCGAATGGCATTGACAAGCCACTCAGAAAGCGATTTCAAAAAAAAAAAATTAAAGAAAAATTATTTCAAACATTTTGCCAAGAGTTTAAAGATTGAAGCAGTGTGATATTTTTTAAAGGTTTTAGCCGGCTTTAAACAAAAAAAATCCACAATTTATTTTCAACACTTGGGTAACCTTTTAAAACCAAAATTTTCAAGTATTTTCTTTACGTTTTCTTTTGTTTTTATTTTTCTTGCTGCACCGAATACAAGGCAATAAATTTTATTTCCTTCCTGGTGTTTTAAATGGAAATTGGATAGAAAAAAATGCCAGTTACTGCAGCTATTAAAAGCAGTTGAAAAATTTTGTTAAAATTCTGAGAACAGCATCTGATGCATGTGAAGTTAGCTACGAAAGTTATATTATTTTCTTTTACAGTGAATGTTATGTTAACAAAGACTGTTAACATAGTTTGCAAAATATGCCCTTACTATATACATGCATACATACATACATAATTGGCCATTACAACCCTTCAGACAGAATTACGGCCTAGCATCTCATACATAATTGCTCATTACAACCCTTCAGTCAGGATTATTGACCTAGTTTCTCACACCACTTATGTTGTGTGTGTTAATTTTATACATAAGTGGAGGGACCTACAGTTTAAAGTCGACTCCGAACGACAGATTTTTTGAGAAACTATTCATGGCAATTTTATTTACTCTCAGAGTTTTTGCCAGAAATCTGCTGAGAGGAAATCGCCGAAGAAATACTTTTTGTATTTTGTTTTAATGTCTGGCCTGGGGCTCAAACCCTGGCTTTACATCTAATAAGCCAACACACTACCTACTAGACTACGGCGACTTCTAATAGCTTCTCAAATGCCCTTAATAAATCGATAAAATTCGATAAAATTTAAAAAGCTGCGGTTTTCGGTCTTGTGGGTTGGATCGCTACTGGATCAAGGATTCCAAAACAGATTTCTTTACGGTCGGGTAGTCCTTGGAAATCCAGGAAATCTAGCCAACGAAGCTAATAGTTTTCTTCAAATGAAACCGAATAAAAAATTAACTATCCAGCTCACACACAAAGTTGGATAGCCATGGTATCTAGGATTCCAGGTTTGCTTATGGTCAGGCGTTACTAGGGACCGGAAATAAAAGTGAAGTAACTAACTTTTTGTCAAGGTAGAAAAAAAAAATTACTCTATATATAAAATCGAATAAAAAACGGACTTGTGGGGGAAATGCACTGAATAGCCATGGTATCGGGGATTCCAAAACAGTTTTCTTTACAGTTGAGCTTTACTTGGAGTCGGAGAAATAGGCGACAAAACTAATTGTTTGCTTCAAATGAGCAAAGAAAAAAGGGTTCTATATAAAAAATGCATGTCATCGACCAAAAAGATGCAAGTAATCGATCACAAAATTGTTGTAAAGTTATTCCACAATCCTTGACCAATATTCGTACAGCATTTTACATGCACTTATGCCTGTTAAAGGTTTTCCAATTTAAATTGAACTTTGACCTGTGAAAAGCACAGGAAAGTAACAAAAGAAATCAGGCTGCTTATAAAAAAGCAAACTGCTTGCAACTAAGGCCTTATATACATATGTGGGCAGCGGAAGCTGTTAGTTAAGTTTTTTTTTTTTTTTCTTTTTCGTATAGGAAAACTATTGTTATGTACTGTACATTCATGCATAAAAGATATAAAATAAAATTACAACAATAATCCGGTTGTGTTACTGGTACGTGTATTTGTTTATTTGGAGATTTTTTTTTTTTTTTTTTTGTTATTCTTCAAGCCATTGTTGCAAATATAGTGTGGCAGGCAGCTTAGCTAGCTAGGCATACAAAGCATGGCCAACAAACAACAATAAATGTACGCTTGCAGTCGTTCACATGCAGAAGAAACCCCACGTGAAAATATTTCAAAACCAGACTCATTTTTTATTTATTTTTTTTGTCTCTTTTTTATTTGCGAAACTGAAACTGAAACAAAAACTGTGGCTAAAACCCGGGCTTTTAACTTTAACTTTAAAGCTATGGCATCTAGAAACGTTTGCAACCAGACTATGTGGATGTGGATAATGGCACTGGCAGTGGCAGAAGGCAGAGATTTTTTTCTATTTTTATTTTTATTGTTTTTGTTTTTGTAACAGTAAACACGGTATCTGTTTATGTGGCATAACAAAAGCAGTTTTACAAACCCACTTATGGCTCTTAATTTAGTCGGTTTTTCCGTTTTTCCCCTGTTTTTTCTTCATTTTCTTTTTGTATTCGTTTTTGTTATCATTTTTGTTGTATAAATCAATACGTAATGATGTGAAAGTGAAAATGAAAATGAAAGAAAATGTGCCTGGCTGGCTGGCTGGCGGAAAACAGTTTTCTTTTTTTTCTCTTGTTTTCAGAGATTTTCCTGTTTTCAAAGAGCATTTGAAAATGATGAAAATCAAACGAAGATTTTCACTCATTATCTGCAGCCAATTGCATGTGGACTAATGATATGAAACAGTTGAAGACAGTAAAATTAAGTGTCATTTACCCACATTTGTATGGCAAACTGGTATAACTCCATAAACATTAAAAAAATTTTTAAATTTTATTACAGAAGTTGCTTTACTTCTCAGATTAGCTTAAGTAAAGTGTCGGATATCAAATTTTTATTGGTCCAGAAAGTTTTTGGGTGAATTTGTTGGCTTGTAAATAGGTCATGGGGCTGAAACCCCTGATCACTGCCTAGTTATACAAGGCACTAGTTCAACGAGCATCGAGGGTCTGGTGGATAACATAATTTATAAATACCTTTGCCTTGAGAACGATATTAACTAGGGATCTTTACATAGGTTAAATTGGCTTCCTATCGATGTCCGCCTGGAGCAAGTCTTTGAACAATTAAGTTGAAGTCGTATAAACGCCTTAGATCCTCCATGGATTCTGGGTATTATTTTAAAATTTTTGGGAATTTAATTATTTGGGAATTATTTTTGAAGTCGCCGTAGTCTAGTAGGTAGTGTGTTAGCTTATTAGACGTAAAGCCAGGGTTCGAGCCCCAGGCCAGACATAAAAACAAAATACAAAAAGTATTTCTTCGGCGATTTCCTCTCAGCAGATTTCTGGCAAAAACTCTGAGAGTAAATAAAATTGCCATGAAAAGGTTCTCAAAAAATCTGTCGTTCGGAGTCGACTTTAAACTGTAGGTCCCCCTGCCACTCATGTATAAATTTAACACATACAACATAAGTGGTGTGAGAAACTAGGTCAATAATCCTGACTGAAGGGTTGTAATGACCAATTATGTATGTAATTATTTGGGAATTTTAAATAAAAACTTGTTTTAAAAAGTTTCACTTTGAGTTTAAGTGGCTTATTTGCTATAAAACCTCCTACTAAACTTATGCACGTTCAAAAACACTTTTTTGGGGTATTATTGAAAAAATTTTGGGAATTTCAAATTTTTATTTTATTTAAAGGAAACGAATTTGATTTTTGTTTTCTGGTTTCAAAGACTGTACTAGTATTGTTCCTTTTCATTTTGTATCCTAAATATTCTTTTTCTGCTTTTGCTAATTAAATTCCCCCCCAAAATTCCCAATATTTGCTAAACGTTTTCCCCTCATAGTATATTACCGTTAACAGAGTAATATTTTTCGCACACACAGTGCAAAATAATCATGTGACTGGAATAATTAAAAATTCTACTCGTGTAGAGGCAGTCAAGCCGTTTAATTAAGGAAGGCATAGCAAGTAGGCAGGAGATGAAGAGATGCTCCATTTCCCTGGGCAAAACGTAAAGAAAACTGAAAGAAAAACTTGCCTAGTGTGTGCCTGCGCTGTAATCACATCACTTAAGTTGCGAATTTATTGAGAAACTTTTACTTTTTCTATCTTTTTTACAGTTTCAAACCAGAAAACTATGCCGGCGTGTGGAGGACAACGCGGCAAACGACAACAACGCCAACAGTATGGATAGCGAACGAAATAAAGTCATAAATTATGGCCACGTTTTTGTCTCTTTTTTTCTCACTTTTTTTTTTTTTGCTTTCAGTATTTAACTGTGATTTTATGGCTTTAGTTGTTGTCGTTTGTTTTTGTAGTTAAACAGTAAACTAAGTTTTTGCAAATTGTTGTAATTAAAAAAAAAGAAAACAACTACAAAAACTAAAAAAATAAACAAGTACCTGATGAAGTTGTTTTTAGACGGTAGTTTCAGCAGTAGATTACAAGGTTAATTGGCAAAGTTTTGTTCGAAATTATAAAATACGAGTGAGTATATGGCAGTAAAATATTAAAAAAAAAAACAAACGAATTATAATATTTCACATACGGGCAATTATTAAGATTTTAATAAAAAAAAGTAGAAAAAAAAACCAAAAACAAATTTTATTAATTTACCCTGAGCCTAAATAGCACTTCAGAAATATGTTCGCATGAAATATTTACCTGCAAAGAAAACAAAAAAAATATACAAAAGATTAAATTTAAATTAATGACAAATATAAACTTTATTTAGAGTACAAAGAAAACGAACAAAACAAAAAAGTACATTTTGTAATATTATTGCAAAAAGTACCTTTTTTTTTAATAAGTAGCCAATAATTAAATTTTTTTAATTAGTTCTAAAACAAACGATTAAATCTTTTAAAACACCTTACTCCTGATGAAAATTTACTTCTACAAGTACTTTTTAAAAGATATTTTTTAGGTACTTTTTTCCAAACATCTTTTCAAAAAGTACTTTTTACAAAAAATATTAAAAAAATTATATTTTATATATAGGACCATATTTTGTAACAGATAATATGAATTTATGAAACGGTACTTTTTGAAATGGTACTTTTTCAAAAAGCACTTTTTGGAATAATTTTTTAAACCAATTTTTGGAAAAAAAAAAATTTATCCAAAATGTACTTAAAAGTATACAACTTTCGCAAACCATAATTTTAATGAAAATTGTTTTTTAAAGTATTTTTAAGAGATATTATTGAGGTACTTTTTTACCTTTACTACTATTTTAGTACCTTTTCAAAAAATATCCAGAAAATAGTTTAAAAGTTGTATTTACTAGCGAAAAGCGGACTAATCCATCAACAGATAATATATTTTTCTGAAAAGGTATTTTTGTAAAGGCCCTTTTTTAAAGAAGTACTTTTCAAAATATCTATTTTAAAACTAATTTTTCTTACGATTTTTTCAAAAAGTACTTCAAACGATTAACTCTTTCAAAAGACAATATTTTTTATGACAATATATGTACTTCTTGAAGTACTTTTTCAAAAGGTATTTTCAATGTACTTTTTTAAACACACTTCTTAAAAGTACTTTTTACAAAAAAATTTCAAAACCAAAGTGCATTTTTTTATATACTAGCAAAATAAGGACCAAATCTTGCAACAGATAACAGAGCAATGAACTGTTCCATCGTCCTTATTTTAAATTTCGGTCAACTCAACCTAACAGTTGAACAGGTCTTCTCTTCTACCCACGAAGAACTAAGAAAGGAGTAGAATTTTTTGTTAATCTCCAGTATGAGAGGATTTTTCAGTATGCCACACGTTCTGGCTAGTGGGTCCACAACAAAATATCATCGTATATCCAGATAAGAGAGACCTTAAAATAATCCACCATTTCCCGCAATCTCGGACGTCAATATAACATTCGAAAGGGACTTCATGTTCAAATATACCAGAGTATTCTCTCTGATTATAGCCATGACTTCCGTCTGAAAGACCCTTCAGTTTCATATATCCAGGTCCTCTGTGTATACATCATTCACCTCATTTTCCTATCTACCTTCGTGTTGCTGATGAATATTTCCAAAGAATTTGGAGAATTATACGGTTTTCCATTCCTATTCCAATCTGTATTTGGTATGACGATGTGTAATCACCTGTTCAGATAGTTGTAGGGGTCTATACGGCACAATAAGGGCCAATAACTCGAGCATGTCAATAAGTTTCCTCAACTAGCATTTAATTAATGCATGTGTGTGAAGATAAATTCGAATTTGAAAATCCAAGACGCAATCCACAAATTTTAGCGGCGCCACATTTGGCGTTAACAGAGCAAAATTTCCGCTTAACAGAACAAAATTTGCCTTTAACAGAACATTGCTAGCTGTTTAACAGTATCCATCTGAACAAGCGCACTTGTTTAGGAGCTAATTTTGGGAAATACTCTAGGCCTATGAGTACCATACTACATGAAAAGAAAGGTTCCAAGACCTATTAATATAATCAGCAACTTATTCACATACATATATTTATAAAGTGATATGATATTATGAAAATTGGCTTTGAAAATATCAATTTTTTGATTGAACATTCTCCAGAACATCAGTTGCCATTTTGGAACATATAAAAAATAGTACACCATACAGACTATATGCAATTGGTAGTCCAGAGGGTCCTCCTCTTTCGAACCGTGGGATAGTGGATAGTTGGAATAATTCCGTCCTCCATCCCCCACCAACCACTCTTTACATTTCAACACTTTTGTTCACATATAATAATGATCATAATGAGAATTATATTTTATATCAATAGTTTGCAATAATTGCAAAGTAGAAGACTAATCTACTATTGCCACTGTTAAACAGTTAACAGTGCACTGTTAATAGCAAAGTTTATCCTGTTAGAAGCAAGAAGTGGCGTTGCTTAAAGTGTGGGTTTGCGTCTTCGGTTTTTAAATTCAAATTTATCTTCACACATATAATTGATGCAAGAGTTGCCTGTTTTTCCATGAGAAGACTGGATAGGAAGCCAATCCTGCTTGATATCATCCTCAGGCCATTGGTAATTATAATGGCGGAATTCCATAAGAAAAATAAACAAAAGAAATCGAAATATGACTTCAATTTGTGGGGGTAATTAGTACTTACGACACTAAAACCAACATTTCATAACGAACGATGTCGTTTATGAGCTTTGCGAACAGAGTAACACAACGCCTGTCTTATTAATTATCGTGAAGACAAATCGATTTATTTTATTTTTTTTTTTTTATTTAAAAATTTCACAGAGAATTTATTTATGGTGCCTCATAAAACTTTTTATTATCTTTTGATGAATTCCTCGATTTTTAAAAAATTTAAATATTTTTGTACCAAAAAAAATTTTAAGTTAAATTGAAAAAAAAAAACAACAAAATTTATCGAAAAACCATTTTAACATGGATTGTAAAACCAAATTTTAATAGAAAATAAATTTCAAAATAAAAAAAAGAAATAAAAATGTACTATGACAAGGCAAAATTATGCCGCATTAATTGATTATTTTTGTTTGGTTTGACTTGACTTGGCTTGGTTTGGTTTGGTTTGATTTGGGTTTTCTAGAAAATATTAAAAAAAAAACATCCACAATAGCAGCATCAGTCAACCATCCACCATCAACCTATGTTGTTGTCGAGTTTTATGGCTAAATTAGAAGGGCGGTCATTAAAAAAAAGCGCAGATAAAGACAAGGTACCGCAAAAAGAGGGAAATTTGGGTCAAACTAGTAAAAGTGTTGATGCAAATGCGAAATGAAAGGTGAATAAATTTATTAACAAATACGATAACACGATAACGATAATCAATTAAGAAATCAAATAATAAAAATCACTCACAAATAGACAGCCATAAACAAATTTCGACGCATGCAGTCAAAAAAATAATCATTTTAGCGGAAAAGAAAAGTGGCGCCATTTTATTTGAATGCAACGAGAAAAAAATTAATTATTCTATCTAAAATTCTTCAAAAATTTTCAAACTTACTAGGAAAAGTTTCAAAATTTGGAAATCTGCTAAGATGGAGAATAAATTGATACCCCTGTGTGATGCATACAGGCTTAACTAGTCATTAAGATACCCTAGATAACCTATCCACTGAATATCTACACCGACTACTCGAGGAAAATAAATTTGTTTGTTTCAAAGAGTGGTTTCTGTAACAAATACTATTCGGAGCGAATAAATTGATACCCCTGTATGATGCATACAGGCCTTACTAATCGTTAAGATACCTTATATAACCGTGCAATAATCCACTGACTATCTACACTGCCTGTACAAGGAAAAAAATTTTTTGGGAAAAACTTGTTTCAAAGAGAGTTTTCTGCAACAAAGGCTGTTCGGACAAGGGCCAAGGTATTGGATCTTTTAGGCCCAATTTCTATTTTCTAAATAATTTTTATTTGTTCATGTAATGTCCGACTGAGAGATAAATAAATAATTTTGGAACTTTAACAGTCTCTGTTTACAGAGTGAATTTTTCAAGCCCGATTTCTCAAGTTCCTAAATTATTTGGAATATACCACTAACTGGGTTTTATTAGGGACACCCCTTAAGCTACAATTTCTATAAAGTCAGATACCTGCAGCAAGTCCCATTTTTCCATAATATCCATCATCCTACCCAGACACTGTACTACTACTGTTAACATACGGAACATTTGAAGCCCGATTTCTCAAGTTCCAAAATAATTTGGGATGTACCAAATTATTGGGTTTTATTAGGGACACCCCTTAAGCTACAGATTGTATATAGAGGGATACCTGCAGCAAGCCCCATTTTTTCATAATATCGCTTACCATCCCCAGACATTTCTAAAACAAATTAATTTTTTTTGTTTTTCAATTTTCAAAAGAATTTCCGAATTACCAGAGAAGCTGATACCACTCAGGAATGTGTGTGGCATAATAGATATTCCATTCTCCGATATCGTTTATTTGGGTGATTTCTTCCCTGGCTATTTTTTGTATTTTCTGTTAACCACTTAACATTGCTCTGTTAACTTTAACATTAGCTCTGTTAAAAGTTTTGGTTTTTGTCTTTGCTTTGTAAATTCGAATTTGTCTTCACACACATGACTGAGGTGAAATAGTTGTCTTCATGACTGGCCGTATATTCGCGACTTGTTAGGTTAGGTTAAGTTAGAGGACGTGTACTTGTCAACTGTGACAAGTACAGTACCCGGAGGTCGAATTGACCCATTGTACAACGTCCTGGCTTCTCACACGACTCGTGTTGTGTGCGTTAATTTTATACATGAATGGCGGGACCTACAGTTTAAAGTCGACTCCGAACGACAGATTTTTTTTTTTGAGAAGCCTTTTCATGGCAATTTTTAAACTCAGAGTTTTTGCCAGAAATCTGGTGAGAGGAAGTCGCCGAAGAAATATTTTCATATTTTCGTTTTGATATCTGACCTGGGATTTGACTTGGGCCTTTCGTCTAATAAGCCAACACATTACCTACAAGACTACGCGACTTCTTCGCGACTTGTTTCGCTTAACCAATTTGTAGAGGCGCACTTGTATCACACTTTGCAAGATATTACGACAGCGCGATTGGCCACACACCGTCTTTGTTCGCAAAAGCGAAAGTGCACAAATAAGTGACAGCCGTGTATATGCGTTATCAGCCTCTGTGGACCAAATAGTTACTGTCGTTTTTGCACGACATTAGCCGCTGTGATGCAGCAAGTGACTGTCGTACATATATACACGGCATCCACCGCGAAAGGGAGAGTGAGTATGACAGAAATTTGCCCCGTAAAACGTCATACAAGTGTTTAAAGAGACACAAATCTGGCATAAAAGATACACCAGCTGTTTTGAAAACCACTTTTTTGACGTTATATCACCAATGAATCACGAAATGAAAAAAAAAATTGTTTTTTTAAGACAAAAATTGCGATGAATTTAAATCAGCAGGGAGTCCATCGAGCTGCATAAAAATTGAATTTTTTTCTTTTTTTCTAAATTAAATAATTTCATTAATAAAAATTAAATCAATGAAACAATGTATCATGGAAACTTGTCTAATCATTTAAACGTTTTATTAAAAAAAAAAATAAAGAATAATTTATCAATAATACCCCCCTGTTTATTGAAATGTCAAATTTATATTAAAAAATAAAATTGTTTAAATATAAATTCAATAAACAATTCTAATGACGATCTCAATTTGTTATTAGCCATGTTAACAACAACAACAAAAAACAATCCATTGAACATGTTCAACTTGAGCTTTACTTCACAGTCTGGCTTTTGAGACGCAGACTCTGTTCAGGCTCAAAAATTATGCAGCATTGAACGAACGAACGCATTATAAATGATTTTAGAATTGAATTCTAAATTGAATTCAATTGAATTGAATTGGAATATGATAGATGAACAGATGAATAGATGAGTGTGTGATATGAGAAAAAATATTCTGAAAAGCTATTTTTACACCATTTCCCTTTGAAGATTTTTGAGGCCGAATTTTACGAAAAAAAAAACGAATTTTTTGTACTTGCCTGGTACTGCATATGCTCTCAGGAATTTTCTTTTGGAATATAGAAACGACATACAGATTCCAAGTAGATGCTTTGATCATTAATTCACATCATTGCAGAATCTGCATATTGAGCTTCAGGCGAATCCCATCCTGAATACAAGTTTTTAGAGTCCACAGTGCCTGTCTGGTACTTCATATGCACCCAGGAATTTTCTTTTGGTAAACATTAACGATACACAGATTCCAAGTACAAGTTCTGATGATTAATTCACCTCGTTCTAGAACCTAAGTATAAAGCTTCAGGCGATTCCCATTCTGAATACTAGTTTTTTGAGTCTTCAGTGCCTGCACAAAAGGCCAGCCACTGTTCTTAGACAATTTCAGAATATGTAATCTGATGCATGATTTACAAAAAATTTTACAAAAAATTTTACAAAAAATTTTCAACAGCTTGCAACGCTGCATTCTTACCTTTTCTATGCGCGTAAAAGAAAAGACAAAAAAATGCAGCAAAACTTTCTTCTGCGTTTTCAAGTTAATTTTTGAACTTTAAACTGAACTTAACGGTTTTTGAAAAAATAATCAGATTTTAAAATTTCATTTCAATTCTATTTTAAGCTTCCTTTATTAACTTTTCTGTTCTGTTTTTTTTTTTCTCGCAAATAAGCCTATTATTGGAACAAAGCATCCCATTTAACCGCCATGCCATGTCATGACTTTTCAAAAATTTATTGAACCGTACTTAGAGCATGACTAACAATATATCCAGCCAGGTGCGGCATGTAGCACTTTAACAAAGACTTGATAACAGCTTTTGAACAAAAACAAAAATCGATTTAAAAAATTTTTCAGCAAAATCATGCTGTTGTCGTGTAAAGAGCGCTTAACAAACTTGTTAAAAAGCCGAAAAGATTATTCGCAAAACGAACAGAAAAAAAATAAATGAAAAAGAAGACATATTGACAGTTTATTAACCCATTAATTAGAGAGAAAGATAGAGACCTTAGACCTTAATTTTTAAAGCCATGAACAACAGCAATTACAAGACAAAATCATATGAAATAACAAATTTTAAAAAAAATTGTTTTTTAATCAGAAAATAACCCAACAATACCCCACCCTTTTTTAATTATTATTTAAAATTTCAAAATACTCGACAGTTTTTATAAGGATTTGAATGTGCACTGCCTATTATGAAGAGATTTTAAACATATTCAAACAGGTTATGGGATCTTTCATTAGGGACTTTCGAACTTTGTTAGGGTTTAACAGTCATCTTGTTGTAGCTAAATCTGTCAAATTAATTGCCATTTATCCTGTTCACTCTGCCAAATTATCATGAATGGATAATAGCATTCAAGGCCACGTGCAAATAATAAAATTGTTCCATCAAAATGCGTGTTCTGTTCGGGTAACGTCCCACCGAGACTACTATTTGCAATGTCAACGGTCAGGCAATACCCCCGTGGCATTGACGAAACGTAAGATCCGTAAGAGTATTTTGCAGAATCCAAAGCATTCGTTCGCGCTTGGCTTTCAAGAACTTGGCATTTCACAGACCACAACTTGGTGAACTTTACGTCGTAACTTTGGCCTGCACCTGTAGAAAATTCAACTGACCCACGAACCCAGGATAAATTCGAATTTAACTAGCAAAGACAAAAACCAAAATTTTTAACCGAGTTAATGTTAAACCTAACAGAGTGGTTAACAGAAAACACCAAAAATCGTCAAGGAAGAAATCATCTAAATATGCGATATCAGAGAATGGAATACATATTCCATTCCTTTAAAATTGTTCTCCACACGTTCCTGAGTGAAGCAGCTGCTCTGGTAATTTGGTACTTCTATTAAAAATTACAAAATTTAGACAAAAAAAATGGATGATCGATATTGTGGAAAAATGGGACTTGCTGCAGGTATCTCACTATGTATAAATTGTAGCCTAAGGTGTCCGCAATCAAACCCAATATCTGGTATATCCCAAGTAATTTTGGAACTTGAGATATCTTCACACGCATAATGACCGTAGACAACGACGTGTGTTTGCTAAATGACATCAAAAAATCATCTTTAGAGATGAGAATGATTTCTGGAATTCGGGTAGATGCCACTTTACGTGCGATCCGAGAGCGTCCAATGTATCCCAATAAAGTCTCTGTTTGGTGTAAATTTTAGGCAGGCGGGGTCAACGGTCCATATTTTGGCCAGGCCATCACTGTCAATGGCAAGCACTATGGGGCGTTCTTTACCAAACATCTTTTTTGGTCTGAGTTTAATAATCTAGACACCAACCACATGTGGTTTTAAGATGGTAGTACTCCATACCACACAGCTATTGTCACATTGTATATTTTGCATACGCGATTTGAAAAAATGATCATCTTACGAGGCGGTGATAACATAACCAATGCCAGCGATCAAATTCAGCATGATTTATGCCTCAGAGTTATAGAAAAATTAACATTTCAGATGAGCTTCCCCCAAAGAAGCAATGGCGGGCATTTGAACGATTTTATATTCCACCTATAATGCCACACAATTGGCCTTTTAAACGCGAATGCAATAATTCGATGATGTTCTGTGCACAGACTTTGTTTTATTGAAATTTGAAGGTAGGAAAAGCTTAATAAATGACCCTATATTCACTTTACGTAACAGTTCTTCTTCAAGACATTTTCTATTTATTTCTTTTACACTTTTTTAAATAAATTTTTTCGAAAATTTTTTCTCAATTCATCCCATAGTGCTTGACAATTTAACCATAAATTTTACAGAATTTTTTTTTTAGTTTTTTTCTCATTGTTTTAACTAAAAAAAAGAAAAAAAAAAACACAACACAGAGAAAAAGAAAACCAAAAAAAAACAGAAATTAATGGCCATAAAACTTACGACAATTGCTTTTTTTTTGTAATTGTTGTTGTGATTATTGGCATTGTATGTGACACATAATGGCATTAAAATGTTGTTGTTGTTGTCTTTTTTTTTATTTATTTTGTTTCATCTCCTTCTTCTTCTTGGTTATGGCCATATTTATGTAAACATCACTACTATCATAGCTGTACAAGATATTTTGTAATAAAAACTAAACAGATGAGCAGCAAAAACCGAAAACCTCCCAAAGAAAAAAATTGTAAAAAAAAGCAGAAAAATGAAAGCAAAAAACGGCATTAAATTTTGATTAAAAAAAAAAGATTTTTTTTCTTTGAGACAAAAACATTGTTGTCGACATATCATAATTTTGTATGATAGAAGGCAAACAAAGTAAACATCAATGTCGAGTTTGATTTTAAAAATTTAAAATTTTTTTGTAAAAAGGGCGCCAAGATTTAAAGATTTTTATTCGTTTTAAAATCAGTTTTTATGAAAAAAAATTATGCAAAAAAAGTTTTGCAATTAGTCATGACCGATTGTGATTCGAAACCTTCATGCGATGTAAAGTCATCTTCTCTACTGCGGTTGTAATTTAAAAACTCATGGATTTTAAAGGTTTTCAATACTGCAGACGGCGTTTTTGCGTAGTCACAGTCGGCGTAGTTTAGTAGGGGTAGCGTGTATTGGTTCAAACCCCAGCTAAGACATCTCGAACAAAACAATATCTCACCAGATTTCTGGCAAAAACTCTGAGAGAAAATAAACTCTAAAACGATGGGTCCCGCCCGCCACTCATGTACATATATAATAACACACACCACATGAGTGGTGTGAGAAACTGGGTTGTCATCTTGACTAAAGGGTAGCAATTACAACTTAAGTAAGTAACCACGGCATAAATTTTTTTCCGAAGACCTTTCACCAACTGGGCAGTAAAGTATCTACCAAAAATGCTGCTGTATGGGTACATTGAAACAGATGAGTACAAAAACTACAGACACTATGGGTAGCTACTTTAGTAAGGAGAAAAGGAAAACAATTAATATTGTTCTGTACACCTGGTAAGTTTTGCCACAAAGTAGTGAAGCCAAGGTGACTTGCAACGATCTCTATCACTAAAAAGTCTGAGCAAATTTGACTCTACACAAGGTTTAGGAACTTTGGAAAAAGCATTGCTTATGAGTAATACTCCTTGGAGTGCTTCTTAGAAATTTTAAAAATTGAAATTGAATTCAAGTGTACACCACATTTAAGATTTTTCACAGAATGCCGGGTATTTCTGGAGGAGATAGCGAGACATTTGACGGTTACTCTCATCTGGATTCCTTTTAGAGGGGACATTGAAGGTAATAACAAGGCCGAATCACTTGCTAAATAGGATATCAATGAAAATTCAATTTAATTAGTACATGGAATAGGCGCTCCTCCACTGAAAGACAAAGAAATGATCTCACAAAAACTCCATTCATTGGCAAAGCTAAGTTGGATGAATGAATCCACTTCCCAACAGCATTTATATTGAATATAATAAGATTCCATCTAACGAACCTCATAGTAGAGGACACTGGCCTCTGGGTATTCACATCAGAGATCAGCAATGATTCGTATTTTCGCTACTCATAGGTACTTATGAAATTTTGAGTATGAGTGAGTCAAGAGTATTAAAGTTCAACTACTCTGATTCATTCGTACTCGCTACAACATTGATTTATAAGTATAGGTTGCAATGAGTATGAGTACAACGTTGACATCAAACTCACAACATTCGATTCATTGTTTGATTCATACGCCTACTCATTCAGATTCATAAATTTAGAAAAATCCTTATAATACTTACGAATGATTCGAGTCACTCGAATCATTCATCAAAATTTACAGTAGTAGTTATTGTTGCATTTACAAAAGAAGAGAAAAGAAAAGACAAAGACAGCAAGCAAAGCACGCACACAACCTTCTAGCGAGTATTGTGGTGTTCGTACTCGAATCATACTTATTTTGTGCTTCGTGTATATGTTGAATCATGGAGAGTCGAAATCAACAACATCGTGCGTATTGTTAAGTATGAGTATGATGAGTATTTCTAACTTTGAATATGAGTAGTATGAGTATGATATTAAAATAAGTATGAATGCGTATAAGTAGCTGAAATTATAAGTATGACTCGAATCTACTCATCGTTTTGAATACTCGTTGCTGATCTCTGATTCACATCAAGAGACTTCTGCAGCAGCTGCAACAAGGAGGAAGAAAAAGAACACAAGAAAAGGACATGGAATATCTTCTCTGTCATTGGGCGGCACTCGGAAACCTGAGAAGAAGAATTTTTAGGCACCCAGAATCAAATGACACAACGTGTCCCTCGAGAAGGTTGAGAGAGCTATAATTACGAGGACCTTATAGGACTCAAGCAAGCTGCTCCCATTGAGGCGCCTGCCAGTTAAAACTAACCAAACCTAAGCAGACTTCAAAGAATTTTTTTCTTTTCTTTTTTCAATTAATTTGCATAGACTTTTAGTTTTATTTGTTTATTCTTTTTATTGTTTGTATTGTTTTTTTTTTTTTTTTTTGTCTTTAATTAATAGTTTTAATTTAACGACTAATATTGTGCATAAAATCAATGTCTGCTTTCGTAAGCAAAAATTCGTAAAATAAATCTTTTTTTTTGTGTTTGGTTTTTTAGTTTGTGGCAAATCATGGCAAAATATTTGGGTTAATTTATACAGAGACTGATACCGATAAAAACGCTTGTTTTTTTTTTTTTATTTAGGCGATCGATCTTAAAATCATAAAAAATTTTAAAAAAATTAAAAAAAATTTTTTTTTATAACGAAATTATAAGAAATCAACCTGGATTTTGTATCATTTTGTATCGGCAATTGGTTTTTTTGTTTTAAGAACAGGCGGACAGACAGTCAAATAGAAAGACAAACAGTCAAGACGATTGTCTAAATTGCTTAATAAATTGCTGTTTATTGTTGTTGCTGTTCTTTTTATTACCTAATCACTAACCATACCATTCGATACCAAATCCATTCGATTCAATTTTTATAAGCTTAACTTAAAGTCTTGTTTATGTTGTAAGTTTCATAATAAAATTGCGGCTTAAATACTAAGCGCTGATGTAGTGGTGGGGGATAGAAATTGATCTTCAAAATTAGAATTTAAAACCCGAAAACCAGTTTCAAATTTTTCATCCAATTTTGTGTAAAATTATTACCACACTCAAGCAAAAAAAAAAAATAAATAAAAAGTGATGTTTAAGAGGAAGTGTTTCAATTTAAATCGTCTTAGTTTGTTTTTACACAAAATTTTTTGTAAATTTTTATGTAAATGAAGAAAAAAAATTCATTTGTAATAGGAAATTAAGAAATAGAGTGCCATAATCTGTTTAAAAATCGTTTTAAAATAAGTTTGGAATTTATTTTTTTTTTTTAATTAAAAATTTATTTTTTTTTTTTCATGATCTGTCCGCCGTTTATTTTCTTTAATAACAAAATTGTTAGCTTAAGATTTATTGAATTTCAAAAAACGTGTTAGAAAACGATAAGGAATTTTTTACGATTTTATTTTTTTAATGTAAAGGGTTAACCATTTTTCGTATTCAAAAGATTTCTTTGGAACTTTTCTTCACTTGTAATGCCTGCTTCCTGCCTTCTTAATTCGTTACTACAACCCTTTATTCAGGATTACGACGACCTAGTTTCCACCCATAAATGGCGGAATTTACAGTTTAATGTACACTCTGAGCGAATGTGTGTGCAGATAAATTCAAATTTAAAAACCAAAGACGCAAACCCAAAATTTTAGCAGCGCCACTTCTTGCCTCTAACAGAGTAAACTTTGCTATTAACAGAGCACTGTTAACTGTTTAACAG
Source organism: Sarcophaga caerulescens (assembly GCA_927399465.1). Taxonomy (NCBI): domain Eukaryota; kingdom Metazoa; phylum Arthropoda; class Insecta; order Diptera; family Sarcophagidae; genus Sarcophaga; species Sarcophaga caerulescens. The sequence continues at coordinate 99,536,009 of OV656872.1, read as the reverse complement.
TGGCAATAGCAATAGTTGGACATGATGCAGCGAGTTATTCGTCGTCAGAAGAACGCAAGCACGGACGTTAGGAACGGAATATCCAAGATGGCTGAACTTTTGGATGTTATGTTGAGTTACAGACGTACCTGGAAGGCGGCTGAAGAAGAGAGGACCATTTCAAACTTCCGAAAAAAGACCGCCACCCAGCAGTTAGCAGATGCCCCAACACCTACGACAGCGAACTCAAAACGAGCTGCTACCAGCCCTGCTGCTGCAGAAAGCAGTAAGAAAGCCAGGGCAAAGGAACCTAGCGAGGAGGAGAAGCAGACCCCCAAAAAGAAGGAGGAAAACTGGGTAACAGTAACAAAAAAGCGTACTAAGAAAAAACCAAGGAGAATTTCAACTAAAGCCGGGAAGTCGGATAGACCTCAACTGGGGCGAACAAAACCAGATGCGCTGGTAATTAAGCCCGCGGAAGGTCACACTTACTCGGATGTTTTGAAGAACTTACGCAGCAACATAACGACCGAAGACTCTGACAAGATAAAAGCAGTGCGGCGAACGTTGACTGGTGCCATACTCTTGGAGTTCAGCAGAGGTGAAAAAGTCAAACCAGATTTTGTTCAACAACTAAGAAGTACAGTACAGGAAACAGCCTCAATCGCGGAATTGAAGCAGAAGGCTACAATCGAGATACGCGACTTGGATTCCTTCACAGTCAGAGATGAAGTGGAAACGGCAATTCGGAAACTGATTGCAGACCCCAACGAGCAATTGCAAACGCGAATTACTGCGCCAAATGTGCGGGAGCAAGTTCGAGCTTTTGTCACGTTATCGGCTGAAAGTGCGGCGAGACTTATCAAGGTCGGACATGTTAAGGTCGGATGGATACGGGCGAAGATGCGAATCTGTGAGGATATTAGAAGATGTTATCGATGCCTCGAAACAGGTCACTCTCAGGCAAACTGCTCTGGTCCTGACAGAAGGGACATGTGCATTAGATGCGGGGAGGCAGGACATAAGATGAAAGAATGCAGATCGGCCCCAAAGTGCGCCCTCTGCACGGATGCTAAACGGGACAGAACCGATCACTTACCAGGATCGAAGAAATGTCCGCTGGCTAGACGATCATGAGATTGTTACAGGCGAATTTGCATAGAAGCCGGACAGCGGATGCTTTACTGGGGCAGATAGCTGTCGAAAAGGGAATAGATGCAGTCATTATCAGCGAGCAATATGGTCGGATTGCCAGGGGTTCCTGGTTTGAGGACGAAACAGGCACTTTGGATACCTCGCAGCGGGAGGTTTGCAGTTACGGACCACGGAGCCGGCTCTGGATATACATATCTTCGAACCGGGCTCCTGACCATAATGAGCTGTTACCTCACTCCTAATGATGATATAGAGCAATTCAAGACGAAGGTCGGCTTTATTGAGGATAGAGTACTCGCAATTGGTGGACCGTTCATAGTGGCCGGAGATTTTAACGCTAAGGCCATTGAATGGGGCGATCGGACAACGAACACTCGAGGAAGGTGCATTCTGGATATGGCGGCAAGGTTGGGTCTTATAGTGATGAATACTGGCAGCACAACTTTTAGGCGGCCAGGATGCGAGTATACTACGCCAGATATCACTTTGGTAACTGAAAATCTGGCCAGAAAAATAGCGGAATGGAAAGTTCTTGAAGACTACAATGGAAGTGACCACCACTACATTAGTTTTCGAGTCGCGGAACGAGCGAATCTTATCCCAACAGCCAGGACCAGGGGAACGGGAAAATGGAACGTCGCAAGTCTAAATAGCGCGGCATTCTTGGAGAGATTTGATGAGACCTCACTTTCACAAACCGGTAGTGATGCTATCACTCTGGCTAACGAAACTATGCAGCGCATAATTCGTAGTTGCAACGCTTCAATGTCTCGCGTATCGCAACATCCCAGAAGGCAATCTGTATATTGGTGGACACCTGAAATCGCTGAACTCAGACGAACCTGCCTCCAGCGCAGAAGAAGATACACTAGAGCTAGAAGAGATGGTCATGCAGTACATGAGGCTGAAGATTTCAAACGGGCCCGAAGGGCACTGAAACAGGCAATCATAGCCGCCAAAAAGGCGAAATGGGAGGAGCTCCGTAATGAATTGAACACGAACCCCTGGGGTCTCGCTTATAAAATTGTGACCAGAAAGTTGGGCGCTAACTCTGCCGTGCCGCATCTTGACGGCGAAGCCGTCGACAATATAGTGAGGAACTTGTTCCCCGTGCACCCACCACTGCGTGAGGAACGTGAACCTCCGACAGCTGACACACCAATACCCTTTACGGAGGAAGAATTGACAACAGCGGCGAAAAGTCTCAAAGGAAACAAGGCTCCTGGACCAGACGGAGTACCGGCCGAAGTACTTAAATTAGTTGCTGAAAATCGACCAAATGCACTTCTTGAAGTGTACAATGCCTGCATTGCCCAAGGTGTCTTCCCTAATCAATGGAAGCTACAGAAATTAACTCTGATCAGCAAAGGAAAAGGAGATCCGACACATCCATCATCATATCGCCCTCTTTGTATGCTGGATAGTGCCGGTAAATTATTGGAGAAACTCCTCCAGCGCAGACTGGCAGCGGCCATTGAGACAGCTGGTGGATTATCGGACAGGCAATACGGCTTCCGACCAGGTAGGTCAACGCTTGGTGCCATAGCGGACGTAGTAGAATGCGTTGAACGGACAAGACTTATGCTTTGAACACATTGAAGACAGCAGGCTACCAACTACAATCTGTCAAAAATAAAATACACACTTTTATATGAAGACGATTCTTTTGACGACAGCACAACTACACGACCACTCGACTGCTTTTGCCGCTGCAGTCGAATTAAGCTAATTTCTATTTTTGTCAACCACAAAACAGAAACAGTGTTGCTAATATAATAACAAATTTAAGTGCTTTAAAATATAATTTTATTTTTTACTTTATTGAGAGAAGTTCTGATAACCATATTGGAATTAATTAATTAGTAATAGGTACGTAAATTATTACAACATATATAATTTTACTCAAAATAATAGTTTAAATCTTAATTACTTTGAAATTATATACGGTTATTTTTATATTAAAGTAAAATCAAAAAACGGTAAAGTGACACCACTGAATTATAAATTCATATCAACAGAAAACAGCTGTTTATATTTTTCAATTGTTTTATTTATTCTTTTCTTTAACTGCATTTGGTAAGTATTTTATTGCATTTTCATGTTATATTAATACTTTTATTAATGTTAGTTTTGTATTTCAAGAAAAAAATGGATGTAGACGAAATTTTGATAGAGGAGGTACGCAGCCGGATTATTTTATATGACCTAGGCCAGGCAGACTACAAAAATTTGAAAAAGAAGGAGTATGCTTGGAAGGAAGTAGCTGCAAATGTAAAGATGAATGGTAAGATAAATGTGGTCATTATTATTTTAAATTGTAAGTATGTATGTACTTTTACAGAAGCAGAATGCAGGAAAAGATGGAAGGGGCGTCGTGACTCCTACAAAAGATGTAAAAGAATGGTCGCAATTGGTCACTGTCATCCGTGTTGCCTTAAAGAAATGTTCTTCGTCCTTGTTTTTTAATTGTTGAACACACGTCTTGTAGAAACCTTCCTCATCTCGAGTAAGATTCACTGGGCGAACCCACCATCTTCGGTTACTTCCTGTTGCAAATTTAATAGATTCGTATACGGTATTTGTTATATGAACTATTTTAGTAATAGTTGTTACAAAATTTACTAAATTTTCCACAGACATTTTGAAAAACACAAATACAAAATAAATATTTTAATATTTATAAAAATGTCAAACTTTAGAATCAGCTGATTACTTTGTAGCTGTAGTCTTTAAAATAATTCAGTAGCTACCACACGACTACAACTGCAGCACAGCAGCATTTGTGTTCGTGTAGTCCTGTAGTCTGCTGTCTTCAATGTGTTCAAAGCTTTAGACGTTACTATCCGAAGCGCATTGTTGTCCTTGCCACGCTCGACGTGCGGAATGCTTTCAACAGCCTACGATGGGAGGATATCATTAAGGCACTACGTGAAAGATTTCGTATTCCTCCATACCTTCTGAGAATATTACGCAGCTATTTGAAGGATCGCAAGCTTCTCTACGATACACCCGATGGCCGAAAAGCCGTAGAGATTACGTCTGGTGCAGCTCAGGGATCCATTCTCGGTCCTGATCTCTGGAACCTGAGCTACGACGATATCTTAGGTATAGATATGCCAGAGGACACATACCTCGTGGGATACGCGGATGATATAGTGTCGGTCATTTCAGCGCGCGACATTGAGGATGCAAGGAGAAAACTGAACCAGGTTATGATAAGGACTCAGATATGGCTCGAGGACCACGGTCTAGAGCTCGCAAAAAACAAGACTGAGGTCATACTGATGACAATGGCTCGCATTCCACTCGAGATAAGTATGCAGATAGGTGATGTGTCACTAGTTACAAAAAGAGCAGTCAGATATTTGGGCCTGAGACTCGACTGTAGACTTAATTATTGGGCCCAAATACAGCATGCAGCTACCAAGGCAGCGAAACTAACGGGCATGTTAAGCAGACTGATGGCAAATATTGGCGGACCAACACAGGCCAAACGAAAAGTGATTATGGCGGCGACAAACTCGATAATGCTGTATGGAAGCGAGATATGGGGAGAAGCGCTGGAGATTAAATCTAAACGGAAAATACTAGCAGCAGTGCAACGAACAGCAGCACTAAGAGTTGCATCGGCCTACCGCACCGTATCGGGCGCCGCGGTCCTTGTGATCGTCGGTGAGATACCTATTGATCTACTGGCATTTGAGCGAAGAAGATCGTGGAAAACAAAGAGAGAAAATCTCGCCATTAGTAGCTCAGATCTCAGATCTCAAACACTACGGCTATGGCAAAGTAGATGGAGCGAGGAAACAAGCGGAAGATGGACTCATAGACTTATTCCGTCTATAGAGACATGGATACGGAGAAATTTTGGGGAAATTAACTATTTTCTGACCCAGTTTCTTTCGGGTCATGGTTATTTCCGAAAATATCTATACCGCATGGGCAAGGTGATTGATCCTGGCTGCATTTATTGCGAGGAAATGAGTGACGACGCTGAACACACATTCTTCCATTGCATCAAATGGCAAGACGAGAAGAACATGTTGATAGAGCAAATTGGCGAATTTACACCCGACAACATTGTTGACGCAATGCTCGAAAGCGAGACGAAATGGAGCGCTGTAAGAAGATACGTTGAATGTGTACTCCGCAGGAAGAAGGTCGACCTTGACACAATACAACGAAATGATACATGAGAAGACGAGCCAATAGCATGAAGCTGGCTTCAAATATGGCGTACCCAGACGTGGGAGAGTAGACAACGGTCCCTAACGGGACGTCGTTCTGGGCCCTTCCCGAAGTAAAGCAGATAGCCGTCCCGGGAAGGGAGAATCCCTAGAAGAGGAGGAGGGATTGTTTTAGTGGAAGCACCACTCGACGCAGTTGATGACGGTCACTGTAAGTGCGAAGGCATTTTGAACCCTACCTCACACGCCAAAAAAAAAAAAAAAAAAAAAAAAAAAAAAAAAAAAAAAAACAGTGGCAATAGTAGATTAGTCTTCTAATTTGCAATTATTGCAGACTATTGATATGAAATATAATTCTCATTTTGATCATTATTTTTTGTGAACAAGAGTGTTGAAATGAAAAGGATGGGTAGTGGGGATTGAGAACGTAAATTTTTCTCAACTCTCAAAATTATTCCAACTATCCCACTACCACGGTTCGAAAGAGGACCCTCTGGACTACCATTTGCATATAGTATGTATGGTGTACTATTTTTTATATGTTCCAAAATGGCCACTGATCTTCTAGAGAATTTACAAGCAAAAAATTGATATTTTCAAAGCCAATTTTCACAATACCATATCACTTCATATGTGACTAGGTTGCTGATTGTATTAAGAGGCCTTCCATTGAGTATGATATGGTGCTTATAGACCTAGTATATGCCCTAAAATTAACTTCTAAACGACTGACCTTGTTCAGATGTATACTGTTAAACAGTTAACAGTGCTTTGTTAAGGGCAAATTTTTGTTCTGTTAAGAAGAAATTTTGCTCTGTTTATGCCAAATGTGGCTCTGCTAATTTTATGGATTGCGTCTTGGATTTTCAAATGCGAATTTATCTTCACACACATTTCGAGCGATAGATTTTTGAGAAACTTTTCAAAGCAATTTTATTGACTCTCAGAGTAAATAAACAGAGGAAGTCTACCAAAAGGAATATGTATTTTCTTTCGTATTTCGTTTTGTTCGAGATTTTTAAGCTGGGAATTGAACTAAGAGTGCTTTATTCAAAACAGGAGACACTCTTTTTACAAACAAAAGCACTTTTTTGCAATCCAAAGAATTTCTTTTATTAAACAAAGGTACTTTTTTGTAAACAAAAATGTTTTTTTAGAAACAAAAGTACTTTTTTTTGTAACTAAAATAACTCCATCTTAACTTTTTTTCTTATCGAAAGAATTTCTTTTTTTAAACGAAGGTACTTTTGTTTTATTAAACAAAAGTACTTTTTTACAAACAAAAGTACTTTTTTTGTAACTAAAATAACTCCATCTTAACTTTTTTTCTTATCGAAAGAATTTCTTTTTTTAAACGAAGGTACTTTTTTGTAAACAAAGTACTTTTTTACAAACAAAAGTGCCTTTTTTGTAACTAAAATAACTTCACTTTAAAATTTGTTTCCCTTCGTAACATTGAATTTTTTACAAAAAAAAAATAAATTTTATTTTGATAAAAATCTGGCCTTAATTTGTAACAATTTCTTGACTTTTATTCACGCAATTTAGGTTGCCACCAAATGAGTACCTTTTTCAAGAGGGTTTATGTATGTGGGCTTTTTTCAAATACGTAATTCGTATTTAAATTTATATAAGATTTGTTATTAACAACAACTAATTCGATCACACAATCGAGATATTTTTCTTTTTTTCAATTGCCATTCGTTTCAAATGAATTTAAATTGGTAACAATTTGAAGAAAAAAAATATTTTTTTTTCTTTTGTTAGTTTTCTTAAATAAACAATGACCTTTAAAATGTTTAAAGCCTTAAATAATTTTTAGTATTTTTTTTTTCGCTTTTTTGTATAAAATTAAACCATTTCTAATAATTTAAAATGGAATAATTTTTACGCTGTTACTTATTTCTTTATTGTTAATAAAAAAATATTTCTTTTTTTTTTTTGTGTGTTATTTTCTCAACCACCAACTCATTCAATACTATTTATTTAAAGCCTCTTTTGGCATTTCAATTGTCTGAAAAAACAATGGCAAAAAAATCAAATCAAATGCTGACCAATTGTTCAGATACTGTTGTGCTGGTTGGTTGTTGGTTTTGATATCTGCGCGTATAATTATGGTTCATTAACCCGCTTCAACTTTTCTTCAAAAACTCTATTCAGTTTCAGTTCAAATGGAAAACAAAAAACGAGAAAAACGAGAAAAAAATTATTTTTTGACTCCCAAAACAAATTCTCTTTTAAAATGTTCGTTTTAAATCGTTTTTGGTCATGTTGTTGTGGTTGGTTTTGTGGTGTTTTGGTCGTTTGGTTTAACCCGGGCTAAAAGGTGTCTGTCTATCTATTTGATTCACTGGCGATTTTCAAAAGAATTTTTTTTGTGGTACGCATCAGTGATCATTGTAAACGAGCAAATACTTAAAGACTAGCTTACAGTGTAATTTGAAATTGTTAATACACAGACGCAGTAATAAAAACGAAACCAAAGTAAGACACATAATACCTCTACCACCACTCAAAAACAGAATATAAAAAGAGTTAAAAAAATAATTTAAAAAAAACTCTCTAATAAGATGTGTGTGAAGATAAATTCGAATTTTAAAATCCAAGACGCAATCCATAAATTTTAGCAGCGCCACAGAGTTAAATTTGCCCTTAACAGAGCACTGTTAGCTGTTTAACAGTACCCATTTAAACAAGCGCACTTGTTTAGAAGCTAATTTTAAGACAAATACTAGGTCTATGAGTACCATATAATACTCAAAGGAAAGTTCCAAGGCCTCTTAATATTATCAGCAACATAGTCACATATAAAGTGATATGGTATTGTGAAAATTGGCTTTGAAAATATAAATTTTTTGCTTGAAAATTCTATAGAAGATCAGTGGCCATTTTAGACCATATAAGAAATAGTATACAACATAGACTATATGCAAATGATAGTTCAGAGGGTTTGTGTCTTTGGTTTTTAAATTCAAATTTATCTTCACACACATTCTAATAAGGGCCTATTCATCTTGACAAAAACCTAAAAAGCTCAAGAGCAAGTTCATCTCATTGTAAACTCTTTCCATATTATTGCTCAGCCTGTCCATCTAACCTTGCTAACTGGAGAAATTTCCTAAATTAAGCAGGGGCACGCTGAAATCATTACAAGACACATTATTAAAGCATTCGCATCAGAAATAAACCTTCCTGCCGTGTGTGACTTCGCGGAATGAAATTAATCCTACAAAACTCAGGCGGTGAATAAAACTACTTGGAAATAATTGTTAAGAGCCCATGCTCGATAAACAATAAACGACGGTTAAAAAATAAAGCAGGTAAGTCAGTAGCTTGAAAGGAAGAGACCTTTATCCAAAGGCTTATCGGCATACGCCAAAGCTATCACGTCGATAAGAAGTGCAACAATCGCGTAATTTTTTGGGAATTGTATTCTCCTCCAGCGATTCATATGTTTTTGGAAAGTGAAGTTCAATTCACTCCTACTGGATTGGTCATTATAGCCATTTAGTAAGGCTTACAACCTAGCTTCTCACACCACCCATGTTATGCAAGTTAATTTTGAAAGATATAAAAAAACTTTTCATGGCAATTTTAATTTACTTTCACAGTGTTTTTGCCAGAAATCTGCTGAGTTTTGTTCAGTTTATCTGAGCTGGGGTTTGAACCACCGACTGACTTTTACTTAGCGAAGACACTATCTTCTAGACTAAGGCGACTTCATTGCAATCTAAGCGATTTGAGTCTGAAAATCTCAGTAATTTTTTAATTTTTACCAAGCATCTAATAAGCCTATAGTAACGCCCCTTTTAGTGGGTGTGGCACTGTTTCAAAAATTAAATATTTTACAAAATTTAAATTTTTTTTAATATGTTTCATTCCATAGGGTTTCATCTTATAAAGAAAATAAGAAAATACACTCCAAATACCCGTGTCTATTTCATATTCTTTTAAAATAAAATCTTTTTTTCTTTTTCCATTGCAGCTTATTATACGGTTGCATAAAATGTTGCGGTTTTTTCTTAAATTTTTGTATTCTTTTTTTCTTTTCTTTCAAAATGACAAAAATATCGTCACGATTTTCTGTTAAAATGTTTCCTCCTCTGCTTGTGTTCAACAACATTTGGCTGACAAACGAAAAAGGAAATGACAAAATAAACTGCCACTAAGATTTGAGATGGTCGGTCGATAGCGTTGTCCAAGTGCCATCAAAAATATTTGAAATAAGAAAAAAAAAACTTAAAATTTTTAAACTCTTAATGATCGTTTTAAATGCATTTATTAAGGCAATCAATGTCTGCTTAACTAATGACACTAAAATGTCTTAAAAAATTTGCTTAAATTTTAAGCCCAGACACTGCACAATGACTGTCAAACCAGTAACTTGTGTTTCTTTGAATACAACACTCAGGGTAATACGTATAAGACCACAGAGATTTTTCTTAAGGAACATTTAAAGTTTCCTTTGCAAGCTGTCATTCGGAATCGATGTTATCCGCCCATGGATAAAATTGGCACACACAACATGGGTGGTGTAAGAAGATAGGTTTTAATCCTGACTAAAGGGTTGTATTGACCAATTAAGTAAGTAAATAAGTAAAGTATTTGAAGGTTATTTTGCAGCCCAAAGTTTCCTGAAGGTATGCTATAATGAAGAAAAAGATGGTCATTTGAGGCTGAAACCTCTCATCACATACTCGCTCTATCGCACCGCCAATAGAGCCAATCTTGCTTTACGAAGTTTACATTTGATACACAATGTTTCAGTACCAGAGCTTCTGCCATCTGATAGACAGGATGACCTCAGTCGTACTACAAGTAAGGCCTTAGTGACTCTACTTGGCTTCTGCTGAAACATAGGATTGAGATGATGACTGTAAGTGCAGTTCAATCTTGATCCAATCTGGACTATGGATTATGCTGTAATACTGGGAAGCCATAGACATTCTATTCAGTTTTCAAATACCACACTAGGATTCCACATAGAAAATTCTGATCTGGTTTTGACTTAAAGGTTTCTGATAGAGACGTTAAAGTGTATAGCGATGCTGGCATGCAAAATACTGGAGTACATAGTAGGCTGAGTATGCTAAGGCTTCTGACATTTGACTTTCGTTTAGACTGTCTGACCACTGCAGTGGTCATGGCCATATTGAAAGCGAGTCAGTGCTTGTTGAATGGTAGAATTTTCCATGAAAATCTCTTGCTTTAATAGGACGACAGCCAGGCTAACTGCAAATTGCTTAGGAATGTCATCACGATGATGAATTTCGGGAATTTTTCAAAGAAATTTTGGATCATTCAATGGCAGTGCATGTAAGGATCGTAGATGATTGCAATGTTGATGAACTGGCCAGGGGCTGTTACACAGCATAAAATCCGCGATATGTTACAGGACATATATGTACCGATTGGCTGAGTTACACTGATTATTCCTCGACCATTTTACATGGAGGGAGGTTCAACTTCGTTGGCAGCCATATGTGCAATATTGCTGGGCCTAGCTGGACTTATATGAATAACAAGAGGGCACTCTGTCTTCTTTTCTGAAACTCCAAGGCCATCCATCGACATATTTCGGTTCTCACAGGCTACTGTAACCTATTGCAAGTTATGGTCATAAGCTTGATATTACCTCTTATGACTTCTGCAAGAGTTGCGGATCTGTGTAGAAACAAGAGGTTATCTCCCTCGTATCAGTGCTCGGCACTGACAATGAGATTTGTTTTACAGTCCGTATGAATTCTTATGGAAAATATTTGATCTTCGGATTGGATATTGATATGTGGTATCACAATAGGTCTAGTCTAACCCAGTTTAAGTTCATTTATGGGCTATCAATTGTGATCTTGTGGGATCTGTTAAGCACTTTAAAAATGCTGACAGGAACTGTGCCACACAAACTGTTTTTACTCTACTGCTCTAAATTAAAATGAAAAACAAAGCTTATGGATGATGAATCATTTTTTCATTGAAAAGACAACAACAAAACAACAACAAAAAAACAAACAGACAGACAGACCACCATCGTAATCGCCATCACCATCATCATCATCACCATCAAAGCCAGTAAAAACAATATTAAAGACGTGGTATGAACTCCACTTAAAATTCAACGAAACAAACCCACGTTTAAACACAGACAGACAGACAGACAAACTTACACACATACACTGGAGTATGAATTGATATCATTTTTGTGGGGAGAGAGGCTTTAAGCAGAGACAATGAGACGTAAAAATAACAGCAAAAAAAAAACTCCTGAAGCGTTGAAGCCATTGTAATACAATTGTGGTAGCGGTGGTAGTGGTGGTGATGGCCCAGTCGGCCAGCCGGCTAGTCAGTGTAAAACTCTGAAAGCCATTCTATACAGAATAGCGATGATGAACGATGAAAATATTGTTTGAAAAAAACGAAAATTTCAAAAGTTAAAGAGAGGAGAGGAGTGGAGAAGGGGCGGGGAGATGAAAAATCAACACATTTTAAAGACAAATATCGCATCAATACATCAGCAAAAGTAAAGCATTACCATCACTAACAAAAGTGAATATTAACAACAACAGCAACGAAAAAACTGACAAAACAAATTTTAAAAAACGGAAAGAGAGAGAGAAAAATTATGAAAAAAAAAAACAATAAAAAAAGAAGAAAAAATTAAAATATTTTTTTTTTTTTTGTCCACTTTTTATGGCTTGCACTGTATTTTGTTGCCCATTGTCCGTGGTATAATATTTTTGCACAATGTGATTACAACACGAGTCGACTTCCTGTTTTCATGGAAACAAAAAAAAAAGTTCGTCTGATAATGTTTAACTCTGAACTGATAAAAACTCATACACACTCAGAAATACTCAGCAGAAGCCTAAAGATTTGGATATGAAAAGACCATTAAAAAGCGATCGCCCCATGATTTATGGTTTCCAGAAGTCATATACACACCACATATGCATACACTTAAAATCCAACAGGTAAAATATCACAAAGATGAACAGATAATGGCAATAAAACTTGAAAATCTTGAAAAAAAAAACAAAATATTTTCGAATTAAAAAACCAAAGACGCAAACCCATACATTTAGCAGCGCCACTTCTTGCCTCTAACAGAGTAAACTTTGCTATTAACAGAGCACTGTTAACTGTTTAACAGTGGCAATAGTAGATTACTTTGCAATTATTGCAGACTAATGACATAAAATATAATTCTCATTATGATTATAACTAGCTGTACCCTGCGCGCGTTGCTGCTCCGCCAACTAAAATAAATTTGAAGGAAAGACATTACACGAATGTCCAATTAATTTTGAATCATTTTATTGAATTTGTTTCCCGTTGTCCAGATGATTCAGACGAACGGGCCTGAGTAATACGCATTCGTTCATTTTCTAATCTCACTTCTCTCGAACGGGTCTCAGCGGCATGTACTCGAAGATTTTCCAGTCTCAATGCTCGTTGCTAGTCTGATTCTGAGGCTCGTAATGTTCTTTTCTTCCGTGCTTGAGGTGTAGGTCGACCAATTACTTGTCATTCATTTTGAATAATTTTCAGTGGCGCCATCTATCGGAAATTAATCGCACCAACTTAGAAATCCCGTCGACTCATCCGCAACAACTTTGCTAAAGATCATATCATGATCAAATACACAGTTTACGATTTAATTCATATTTTGTAATTTTCAGTGGCGCCACCTGTCGGATATTGGTCATACCAACTTAGAAACCTTCGCCGGCTCATGCACAACAACATTGCTAAATATCATAACATGATCAAATGCATAGTTTACGATTTAAATCATTTTTAGTAATTTTCAGTGGCGCCACCTGTCGGAAATTTGTCATACCAACTTAGAAACCTTCCCCGGCAGATAACCTGCACCGACAAAAGCTCGATCTATATCCCAAATTTCAAGAAAATCGGTCCAGGCGTTCAGGCGTGATTGGCTATGCACTCAATTTGCCCGTTTTTGGCCCCTTTCCCCCTTTTTGGACCCCTTTTGGTTCAACTTTAGAAACGGAACACCTCCAATAGCTATTTGGGAAACTTAACCAAGCTAAATCGTAAAGAATTACCTTTAAAACAGATAAAATACAGCTTATGCATAAAAGTACTAATTTTTGCCATTTTTTCTCCAATTGTCCCATTTTTCCCCTTTGGGTCAAAATTTATAGCCTATAACCTGCACCGACAAAAGCTCGATCTATATCCCAAATTTCAAGAAAATCGGTCCAGGCGTTTAGACGTGATTGACTAACAAACAAACCAACAAACAAACAAACAAACAAAAAAACAGACTTACAGAAAGATTTATAATATATATTAGGATTATATCTGAACGAAAGTGTTGAAATGTAAAGGATGGTTGGTGGGGGTGGAGGACGAGTTGGATTATTCCACCTATCCCACTACCACGGTTTGAAAGAAGACCTACTCTGGACTACTATTTGTTTATAATCTGTATGGTGTACTATTGCTTAAATGTTCCAAAATGGCCACAGATCTTCTAGAGAATTTTCATATATTTTTGGCCAAAAATCGATTTTTTCAAAATTCAAAGTCTCAACTCTCAAAATTATTCCAACTATCTCACTATCATGGTTCGAAAGAGGACCCTCTGGACTACCATTTGCATACAGTCTGTATGGTATACTATTTTTTATATGTTCCAAAATGTTCACTGATCTTCTAGAGAATTTTCAATCAAAAATTGATATTTTCAAAGCCAATTTTCTCAATACCATACCACTTTATATGTCACAATGTTGCTGACTATATAATAAAAGCCCTTGGAACCTTCCTTTGCATATAGTATGGTACTCATAGACCTAGAGCATTTGTCCTAAAATTAGCTCCTAAACAAGTGGGCTTGTTCAGAGGGATACTGTTAAACAGCTAACAGTGCTCTGTTAAGGGCAAATTTTGTTCTGTTAAGAGGAAATTTTGCTCTGTTAACGCTAAATATGGCGCTGCTAAAATTTGTGGATTGCGTCTTGGATTTTCAAATTCGAATTTATCTTCACACACATTCAAAAAAAAAGTACTTTTCTGAAAAATGCAAGAAAAAAATTTTTATTACAACAAAATTGGTGCTTTGAACCTCCCTGTAAAGCAGTCAGAGAATAAACATTATGAGCTCTGTACCAAATCATTAGAGTTACCTATAAATGATCCAAAAATTTCTTTGGAAAAATCCCCGACACTCATTGGCGAAGACTGACATCGGGGTCACATTCGCTAGTGACTTGATATCATCTTGGCTGTCCTACTTAAGTTAGAGATTTTCATATCATCCAATAACCACTTCGTCGCTTTCAATATGACTATTACCTCTGTAGTGATAAGGCAGCCTATTGGGAAGTCAAACCTCAGAACCCCAGCATAACCTGTCCAGCGTTTTGCTGCCATCGATATATATGTACTTTAACAGCCCTACTGATAATCTGCGGGTCAAAATCACACCAAAATTTCCTATTTGGAATCCTTATGTGGTATTTTGAAACCGAATTTGTTTAAAACTTCCCCGTAATACAACATTTCACTGCATTTAATGTTATCGGCTCAATCCAATGTTTGAACAGAACGTCAAAGGACTGAAGCCAAGTGTAGTCAGTAAGGTCTTACTTGTAGTGCGACTGAGGACATCCTGTCTATCAGTTGGCAGAAACTCTGGTACTGAAATATCGTCCATTAAATGTAAGCTTCGTAGAGCAAGATTGACTCCAATACGGTGCGATAGAGCGAGTATGTGATGAGAGGTTTCAGCCTCAAATGACCATCCTCTTCTTCATTATAGCATACCTTCAGGAGACTTTGGACTCCAAAATAATAAATTCAAATACTTTACTTATTTACCTACTTAATTGGTCACTACAATTAAATTAGTCAGGATTACAACCTATCCTCTTACACCACCCGTGATGTGTGTGTCAATTTTATCCATGAGTGGCGGAACCTACACTTTAACATCGATTCTGAACGACAGATTAAGGAACGTTTAATTTTCCTTAAAAAATCTTTGTGCAGCCAATTGAGTACAGTCTTTTTCAAAAAGTACCTTCCTTAGAAGGTGTCTTTTTTCTTTTTCAAAAAGTACTTTTTTTAAAAGTACCTTTTTTCACAAAGTACTTTTTTTGCAAAGTACCTTTTTCACAACCTACCCTTTTAAAATGGTGCCTTTTTACGAAAGTAGCTTTCTTTACAAAGTACTCTTTTGAAATGGTTGGTACCTTTTGCAAAAAGTACCTTTTGAAAAAGTTTTCTCTTTTAGAAAATGATCTTTGTTTAAAAGCTCTTCTATACCTTTAGAAAAGATTTGAAAGCAACTGATGTTTTTCTTTTGTTTTTCTTAATACTTTTTAAAGAAAATGTGACAAAAATGTTACCAATTTTATATGTATGTATTTCAAATGCCTGCATATTTATACGATTTTTTTATTTCAACTGCTTACAGTAAAAGATAATTTTTAGGGCTTTTATACCTTAATAAACTCTTTTTTTTTTTTTTTTTTTGAGAAAAAAACGTAATTTTCCAACAGATTTGCCAGTCAGAGATCTTTTTTCATTTCATCTGGGTTAACATTTTATTTCTGTTGCTGTTGTTGTTGTTGTTTGTACACAAAAAATTGTAAAACATTTGCATACAATGTTGGGGCCAAAAGGAAATGCATGAAAAACATGGCAAAAAGCAGAAAAATTTTTGTAAAAAAAATCTTCCACATACGAGGACAGTCGGGGCAATCAACGGCTTCAGTAGTAATAGAAAAAAACTACTTTTGACAGCATAAACTATGAATTTTCATATTCAATATTCAAAATTTCTCTGACTCTGCCGAGACTATACACTTTGCAACAATTTTGTGTATTTTCTGAACAGCATTCCCACACATGGAAGCTGCCCCTTTTATCACTCCATACTTATGCCAAAGGCAGAAGAGGTGTAGCATGTATTACAATGTCAAAACGAAATGATGAAGCAAAGAAAAGAAAAAAATATTAAAAAAGACAGAAAATAATGCAATAATATTGTCTGTCCGTGTGATTAGTTTTGCGTGCCAGTCATGTTATTGCAGTTGCTGCAAATCCCTTTCCCTTCTCATCTTTATTGCCATTCATTGCTGTGTGTTTTTCAATTTAAATGTTAGAAACCATTTTTATGCTTTAAAGATCAAATTAACACGTAAACTTGGCAGAACAACTCACGATTAATTCTTAAGCGAGCTAATAAAAGATCATTAAATTGAAATTATTTAATGATACACCCGCCTCGCATACTTCCTACCCTAGACAAAAGTGTTTGAAAATGTTAATGAAGCAAGAATATCATGCCCGTTTCGATGACATTTTCAAATGATTTGCAAATCAGACAAAAAAAATTATTTTCTTTGCTTTGCATGCATGCCCTTCAATACAATCATAAGAGAAGACTTTTTGTAAATTTTTTTTTTTGCCATAAAAATTATGAGAAAATCTGTCAAAAAAAAAAATTTTTTTTAACCAAAAAAAAATTAAATTTTATCGCATTTTTTTTCTTAACAGGAAACTTCAACTTTCCAACCTCCTCGCTTACTGTTGTCGATTTCTGTGTTAAAATTCAAATGTTGTACACGTTCTCCCTCTCTCTCTCTCTCATGGTAATTTGTAGTTCATCTAAACGACAAATGCTGCTGCAAACCCCACCACAAATGATTGCCAATGCTTCAAAACATAAAATCCCTACACTCGAGGTAAACATGGGTAAACGCGAAGAGTTCTTTTTTCGATTATTTGTTCAACAACAACAACAACAACAAAAACTCTCTCTTTTTACACACACTTTCCCATATAATGACGAAAGTGGTTGCACTTGAAAACTAAATGCACTTCCAATGCGATCCAATTGATTCAACACCACTTGTAAGTTACGATTCCTTTGGTACTCTCGGCATATACAAACACATGCACAGTGTGTGAACACCACACATACATACATGAATAGATTTTTTTACAGTTTTTTTTTACGGTGCTGTTGCAAAACCCATATTTTAACCAAAGTTGATACAATAAAAAGAAAAAATTCAATTGAATTTCTGTTTTTCTATTGTAAACCCCCACCCTTCTTCCCTCCTTCCCACCATTTTTAATAAATTTTTTAAAATCTTTTTAAAAACAGAATTAGTTTTAGTTTTGTTGTTTTCTTAAAGACCATTCCGTTTGTTTGTTTGTTTTTGTTGGCTTTTGATTGACAAAGAAACAGAAACAACATCAGAAATAAATTTTCTATTCATTTAAATAAGCCACGAGGTATGTATATGGAGCACTTAAAAAAAACCGTACAACAACAACTACAACAATAATAGTAACTGAAAAACAACAACAATAAATATAATGAATTGAAAAAAAAAATAAAAATAATTGGATACAAATAATGAAAAGCAAAAAAAAAAATTTTAATTTTTTTACTTGAAAAGAACAGAGAATTCAATATCAAGTCGGTTTGTGGTAGTAGTGTGTGTGGGACGTACATAAATATTTCTCCGTATTCATCGAGATATAAAATATCAAAACCACAGAAATATGTAAGAAAAAATTATTATTTTTTTTTTTTTTTTGTAATCTAAGCAACAGCAAGTAAGTACCCACCCTACAATCAGAAAAAATTTTATAAAAAATTTTATAAAAATTAAAAAAAAAAAAAAAATTGTTTCCAATA
This sequence comes from Sarcophaga caerulescens, assembly GCA_927399465.1. NCBI lineage: Eukaryota > Metazoa > Arthropoda > Insecta > Diptera > Sarcophagidae > Sarcophaga > Sarcophaga caerulescens. Next base: position 99,518,006 of record OV656872.1, on the reverse strand, counting down.
ATAGAGGAAAATAACAAACCGATAATAAAGCAAAATTAAGGAACATTTTGTTTCTTAGATTTCCTTATCAAAATTAATAATTATCGAAATATATCAGTCTTTAAAGTTATCGAATTTTATAGAAATTTGTAGTTATCGAAACTTAAAATTTTTGGTTATCGAATTTATCATTAACAAATTTAAAATTTGGGAAATATGTTCATTATTAGCAAAAATTGTAATCATAGCTATCGGTCTTTATCGTTATCGAAATATATCAAAATTTTTGTCATCGAAATTTAATGTTATCGAAAATTATCTTTATAGAATTTATTCATATCAAAATTTATAATTTTTCCACATAGAAATTTATAATTTATCGAAATTTATCGTTACAGAATTTAAAGTTATCGAAAAATTAATATCATAATCAAAAATTATCGAATTTTATTGTTAACAAACTATATTATTGAGGTACATACATATGTACATACATACATATATTAGTATCGAAATCCAACGTTGTCGAAATTAATCGTTATCGAAATTAATCATTATCGAACTTTATCGTTAACGAAATTAGTTGTTATTAAAATTTAACGAAATCAAGAATTACATACATACATACATAATTGGTCATTACAACCCTTCAGTCAGGATTACGACCTAGCTTCTCACACCACTTATGTTGTGTGTGTTAATTTTATACATGAGTGGCGGGACCTACAGTTTAAAGTCGATTCCGAACGACAGTTTTTTTTAGAAGCTTTTCATGGCAATTTTATTTACTCTCAGAGTTTTTGCCAGAAATCTGCTGAGAGGAAGTCGCCGAAGAAATATTTTCATATTTTCGTTTTGATGTCTGACCTGGGATTCGAACTCGGGCCTTCAGTCTAATAAGCCAACACACTACCTAGTAGACTACGGCGGCTTACAAATCAAGAATTATCTTTTGAAAATTTATTGAAATTTACTATTACAGAATTTAAATTTATCGTTAACAAATGTTATTGCTATCGAAATTTATTATCATTAAAATTTGACGTTATCGAAATTTATCTTTATAGATTTATTCATATCGAAATGTATGTTTATCGAAATGTAACGTTACAGAATTTAAAGTTTAAATCGAAACACGTATCATCATATTAACAAAATTTATCGAATTCTAATTTTATCATTATCGTATTGAAATTGAACATTATCGAAATTAGTCATTATCGAACTTTATCGTAATCGAAATATATCGTTATCGGAATTTATTGTCATCAGAAATGAACAAAATCTTTATAAAAATTTATCGAAATTTATCGCTACAAAATTTACAGTTATCGAAAAATGGATATCATTATTAATATTTATCGTTGTAGAATTTTGTCGTTATTGGCCTTAAAGTTGTACAAGATTAGCCTTAAAAGTCGTTAAAAAAGTTTTCTTCTTGAAAAATTGTCAATAAATAGTTGTTCTAATATAGTTATCGAAAACATTTCATCTTTAAGAAGTATTGAAAGCGTAGCCCAAACAATGATTGAAAACTTTTTATATTGAAAAGTTATTGTTAAACTTCCGACTTCCATTAATTTATTGAAATCTTTTTAATATGAAAAGTTATCGAAATATGATTATTTTTAAAATATGCCGATAACACAATATTTTCATAAGAAATTTGAATAATCGATAGTTTTAAATCGATAATTTTTCTTTAAGAAATTTTTTCAACACAAATATCACACATCGACAAATTTTCATAATAAGATTTATGATTACCGATTATATTTAACAAGCAATTTGCCACTTTTATGGGAAAATTATTACGGGAAAATTAATGGTTATCGTTTTGTACATATAAATATTTAAAAATAGAGGCAAGCTTTTCCTTTTTTTTTATTTTGCAAAGACAGCATGAACGAAACGATAACTATGCAATAAAGTTTCCCATTAAGTTTTCATGGCGTTACTTTTCTTAATTAATTTTATTTGCAATAAACGCCACTAAATTAAATACCGTTAAGTTGACTAACAACAGGAGCAAAAAAAAAAACTTCAAATGTTATCTTATAAAACGATAACAAAAAAGTCCAAGAGAAATTAAATCAATTTTCGATAAAAAAAAAAAGAATCAGCAAAAAGTGTAACAAACGAATGCGAAGAAGCGAAATAAATGGAAATAAAGGTTGACATGAATGACAATCATAAGATATGTTTTGCTGTTGTTGTTGTTGTTGTTATTATTATTATACGGTTTGTGACGGTTATCGATATTATTTGTACGCTCCCTAAATTCCGGTAGCGCGGAGGTATTTAAACAAAACCAAAATCGACAAAAAATAAAAAGACAGAAAACTGCCTCCGTAAGTAATAAAATCCGATGATATTTTATTGGAGAAGGGGAAACGCTTGCGTTTATGAAACGATTTTTTTATTTTTTAATTAATTTTTGTTTCTTTTTTTTCTGTATTTTTATTATCGTTTGTGGTTGTTATTGGGATATTATTTATTCTTGTTGTTGCTATTGTTGTCATACAAAACCATTTAAAGATATCAATTGAAAAGAAAAAATTTATTTTAAATTGGAAACGAATAGAATTGAAAACAGAGTAAACTAAACTGGAGCTGTTTACTTGGCACTGAAAGAAATTTTTGTAAAAAGAAAAAGCGAAACACTATGGTTTTTATAAATTCAACAAAGCAACGCTATCAAGGGAAAATTGATTTATTTACTGAAAATCTACAAAAAAAATTCTCTATAAATATTGTCAATATTCATAATTTCTATAGGAAAGCTGTCTACTTTCAGTTATCGAAAATTTTCTGTAGAAAAATTTATAGTTATCGAAAAATTTGTATAGAAAAATTTACAGTTATCGAAAATTTTCTTGAAAAAAATTTATAGTTATCGAAAATTTTCTTGAAAAAAATTTATATTTATCGAACATTTTCTATAGAAAAATTTACAGTTATCGAAAATTTTCTTTACACAAATTTATAGTTATCGAAAATTTTCAAAAGAAAAATTTATAATTATTGAAAATATGTATTCTGTAGAAAAATTTACAGTTTCGAAAATTTTCTATAGAAAAATTTATAATTATCGAACATTTTCTGTAGAAAAAATTATAGTTATAGAAAATATTTTTTAGAAAAATTTATAGTTATCCACAATTTTCGATAGAAAAATTTATAGCTATCGAAAATTTTTTATAGAAAAATCTATAGCTATCGAAAATTTTTTATAGCAAAATCTATAGCTATAGGAAAAAAAATTTTTTATAGCAAAATCTATAGTTATAGAAAATTTTCTGTAAGAAAATTTATAGTTATCGAACATTTTCCATAGAAAAATTTACAGTTAATGAATATTTTCTATAGAAAAATTTATTATTTATAGTTATCGAAACTTTTTTATAGAAAAATCTATAGCTATAGAAAATTTTCTGTAGGAAAATTTATAGTTATCGAAAATTTTCCATAGAAAAATTTACAGTTATCGAATATTTTCTATAGAAAAATTTATTATTTATAGTTATCGAAAATTTTTAATAGAAAAATCTATAGCTATAGAAAATTTTCTGTAGGAAAATTTATAGTTATGGAAAATATTTTTTAGAAAAATTTATAGTTATCCACAATTTTCGATAGAAAAATTTATAGCTATCGAAAACTTTTTATAGAAAAATCTATAGCTATCGAAAATTTTTATAGCAAAATCTGTAGCTATAGGAAAAAAAATTTTTATAGCAAAATCTATAGTTATAGAAAATTTTCTGTAAGAAAATTTATAGTTATCGAAAATTTTCCATAGAAAAAATTACAGTTAATGAATATTTTCTATTGAAAAATTTATTATTTATAGTTATCGAAACTTTTTTATAGAAAAATCTATAGCTATAGAAAATTTTCTGTAGGAAAATTTATAGTTATAGAAAATTATCCATAGAAAAATTTACAGTTATCGAATATTTTCTATAAAAAAATTTATTATTTAAATTTATCGAAAATTTTTTACAGAAAAATCTATAGCAATAGAAAATTTTTTGTAGGAAAATTTATAGTTATCGAAAATTTTCAATAGAAAAATTTATAGTCATCGAATATTTTCTTTAGAAAAATTTATAGTTATTTTCCTTAGAAAAATTTACAATTATCGAAAATTCTCTGTAGAAAAATTTTTCATTTTTTGCAATTTTTAAAGCGGTGCTTAAAAACAGACTGCAACTAACGAATACTGACTCATGTTTTGGAAGTTTTTTTATTTTTGCTAAATTAAATCTATTATCGCCACTAAGAACATATACAAAAAAAACAACAACAACAACACTAATAATAATAAATAAATAAATAAAAATTAAGAGATAATGAACATCTGTTTTCAACGTTTAATTGAATTTTTCTAATGAAATAATGGCAAAATTTTGTTGTACTTTTACGTTTTCTATTCTCTTTTACACTTTTAAACTGTATTGTGTCCACGAGATTTTTAGGTATCGTAAGAAAAGAACGATTTTTTTATGATGTCGACACTTGGGTGGGTATATTGTAAATTGGCACCACACAACACCACGTTCAATTGAAATTATGTTTAGAAATTCAAAGGAAAACAATTACAAGCCAATTACTTCAAACAAATAGAGGAGAGTGCAATATTCAGCTTATGTACAAAAACAGTAGAAAACCGTAAGTGTCATAGAGAAAAACTTTCGTTATCGAAATACAAATATTCAAAAATTATTGTTTTACCAAAAATTTTCTGTTGTAGAACAATCGCTATCGGATAAGTTATAAAAAAATTTTTTATGGAAAAGTTGTTGAAAATTTTATATAGAAAAGTTATCACAAATTTTCTTTAGTAAATTTATCGAAAAAATTTTTATACAAAAGTTATCGAAAATTTTCTTTAGAAAAGTTATCAAATATTTTATATAGAAAAGTTATCGAAAATTTTCTTTAGTAAAGTTATCGAAAATTTTCTTTAGAAAAGTTATCAAAAATTTTATATAGAAAAGTTGTTGAATATTTTCTTTAGAAAAATTATCACAAATTTTCTTTAGTAAATTTATCGAAAAATTTTTTATACAAAAGTTATCGAAAATTTTCTTTAGAAAAGTTATCAAAAATTGTATATAGAAAAGTTATTGAAAATTTTCTTTAGTAAAGTTATCGAAAATTTTCTTTAGAAAAATTTTCTTTAGAAAAGTTATCGAAAATTTTCTATAGAAAAGATATCAAAATTTATTGAGAATTTTGTAGAAAAAGTTGTCGAAGTTTTCTATATAAAAATTATAGAAATTTTTTGCATAAAAAAATTCTCGTTATCGAAAATTTTCTATAAAAAAATTATCGTTATCGAAAATTTCCATAGACAGACATCGAAAATTCTTTATAGAAAAATTTTGTCGAAAAAGTTCCTAAGAAAAATTATTACCGTTGGAAATTTTTTTAAAAATGTATAGTTATCGAACTGAATCGTGTTCAAGTCGTCTTAGTCTAGTAGGTAGTGTGTGACGAAATATGAAACAAAAAATATTTCTTTCGGCGACTTCCTTTTAACAGTCCTCTGGCAAAAAGTTTCCCAAAAACTGTCGATCCGAGTAGACTTTAACTGCCGCCACTTATGGATAAAATGACACACAACTTGGTTGACGTGAGAAGCTAGATTGTAATGGCCAATTAAGTCAGGAAGAATAGTTATCGAAAGGATTTTTTATAGAAAAATAAAATTTATAAAAGAAAAAAAATCAATTTCTAATAAAAAATAATTTTTAATAAAAATACTAACTCACTTCATGGGTTAAACCTTAAGTTATTGGGTGTAATTTTATATTCTTTTGAATTTCTTGACTGTAAAACGAAATTTGAGAACATTTGCTAACGCCACACAGCAATTAAAAAGAAAAGAAAAGAAAAAACCGAAAGAAACGGATTTATTGGCAGTGTTTTAAAATTGTTTTTCTAGAAATGTAAAGGAAAATCGTCTCACAAATGAGTTTAACTGACGCCCAATTAGCAGACCATACATGAACACAGAAAAAAAAAACAACAAAAAAAGAACAAAAAAATTCTAAAAACTAAAGGAAAGAGAGACGAACAAGCAAACATTTACGAGTCAAGTAATGTGCTTTAATAGGCCCTGTATGAACAAGAAAATTTAATGACAAGAATGAAGAAAAATAAAACAAAACAACGTCACACAGTGATCATCATTCATTTACGGTGGCAGATCGGCAGCCATCAACGCACTTGCAAAAAAAAAGCAGCAGCAAACAGCAGCAACAACAACAATGAAAACAATACGCACAAGACTAATTTTTTTAAAAGAACCAAAAAACAGCAACAACAAAATTTAAGACAAATTTATTGTGATTTTTTCATACTCAAAAAATATACTCGAAAACAAGAAGGAAAATTTAAAAAAAAAAATTTAAAAAACATGGCGTTTTTTATTATTCTTATAGTCGTCGTCGTCGTTTGTTGTTGTTGTCGTTTTAAATTAAAGGGCTTAACGAAAGCAACTGACGTACCAAAACGGAAATTAATATTTAAAATGAAGAGCAACAACAACAACAGCACAGAAACAAATTAAATTCACGTGAAAGAAGAAAAAACACACACACGGACACACATCCGCAAATACACATTTAAACATAGAAGAGAGCAACACAAAAAAATCCTCAAACACACACTAAAATAAGACACAATCAAATATCAACATCAACAGCAACAACAATAAGAATCATAAGAAAACAACACACAATGAATGAAACGCACAAATGTTCACATTAATAATTGTCAATTGAATTTTTATGAAAGTTTTTTTTGTTTTTGTTTTTGTTTTTTATTTTTTCTTTTTCTAAAGATTTCAAAATTTTGGCTCTGTGAGAAAAACAAACATGAACAGCAACAATAACCATAATGGAGCCGGCAAAAATAATAATAATAACAACAACAACAACATGGAAATTTTATTTACAATTGTTTTATTGTGTTGTTGTTTTTATATTTCTGATTTTTAGGTTAATGTTTGATTTATCGAAAGTCATCAGTCAAGATCACAACGCAACCGAAGTACATCAAACAAAATATCATTCTCTCTCTCTCTCTCTTTCTTTAAATGTTTGCACAGGAATAGACGAGAAAACTCTTGTTATTTAAAATTTTAAAGGAATAGTTTAACCTTCAGGCAACAGTTTAATATAAACACAACAATATTCCACTTGCAAATTATCGATAACAAAATGTTTTTAATATAAAAATTAAATGGGATATGTAGCAGAGCGACGTAAACATAAAAACAAAAAGGGTTTGATTTTATAACAAGCATCTTACTCTTTGTGACAAGTTTTCTGTGCCAATCCTATAGAAATCTAATTTTATCGATAATTATTCTAAAAAAAAGATTATGCTATAAAAAAATTCACATTGATAACTTTTTCTTCATATAATTCGTGATATTGATATCTAAACGATCTTATCGATGCTTTCTATAAAAAATTATCGATATTAGTTCTTCATAAAAAGTTATCGATAAACTTGTCGATCGATATAAGTTATCGACAAACATTTGCTATGGAAACATTAATCATTATCAATAAGTTTCCTATATAGAAAACTTTTATGGATAACTTTTTTATATAAAGCATTTATCGATAAGTTTCCACATAAAACTTTTATCGATAATTTATATACATAAGTTTTCTACACAGAAAAGTATTATCGATAACTTTTTATAGAAAGCACAGAAAAGTATTATCGATAACTTTTATGGAAAACTTTTATCAATAACATTTCTATAGAAAACTTTTACAGAAACCTTTTATCGATAAGTTATAACTTCTCTGTAGAAAAACTTATATCAATAACTTTTCTATAGAAAACTGACATGAATAACTCTTCTCTAGGAAACTGACATCGATAACTTTTCTATAGAAAACTGACATCGATAACTTTTCTTTATAGAAAACTAACATCGATAACTTTTCTTTATAGAAAACTAATATCGATAACTTTTCTTTATAGAAAACTAACATCGATAAATTTTCTTTATAGAAAAATAACATCGATAACTTTTCTTTATAGAAAACTAACATCGATAACTTTTCTTTATAGAAAACTAACATCGATAACTTTTCTTTATAGAAAACTGACATCGATAACTTTTCTTTATAGAAAACTAACATCGATAAATTTTCTTTATTGAAAACTAACATCGATAACTTTTCTTTATATAAAACTAATATCGATAACTTTTCCATAGAAAATTCTCTATAGAAGACTGACATCGATAACTTTTCTATAGAGAACTAGCTTTTCTTTAGAAAACTGGAGGTCGATAACTTTTCTATAGAAAACTTAGTAAAATACTATAACAAACTTTTCTTAAGAAATCATATTGCAATTTCGCTAAGGAAAACATATTATATCGATAACTTTTCTATTGAAAGCCTATTAAATCACAAGGTTTTCAAAAGAAATCTCATAACACATACTCTTCCAAACATTTGCTATATCGATAACTTTGTTACAGAAAATTTAAATCGATAACTTTTATATTGAAAACATAGATAAATTTTTAAGAAAAAAATTTGAATAGCGATTTCTTTAGAAAATTTGTTTAATCGATGAGTTTTTTTTTAATAAATTTATTATATCGATAACTTCATGTTAATTTTTTATTGAAATTAATTATGTTATCAGAAATTTTTCGATAGCAAACTTATTAAATACGTAATTAATGTGTAAAAAATGTAACTTATGGACAAATATTCTTTAAAAGAGTTTTAATATCGATAACATATGTACAAAAAAATTACATTAATCGATAAAAAGGATTTTAAAATATATAAGAAATACATGTTTTTAAAGCAATCCAATAAAGTTTTCTTTTCGATAACACATCTATAGTATCACAACGAGTAGATCCCCCATTAAATTGCTGATTATCTCGATAGTAAATGAAATTCCTGCAATACACTGCCAAGTATTAATGTGACAGTAACAGATTAGTTTGTAATTTTATTTCTATTTTTATTTTTTAATTTTTTTGTTTTCATTTCTGTTTTGTTTTATAATACAAAAAAAGTGAAATGAAGTGAAGTGCCTTTTGTAATACGAATACAATACTCATGAATTGTTGTTATTGTTGTTGTTGTTGCCGTCTACTTGAAGGAGACATTGAAACGATCACAATCAGCGTATTAATCGATATTGGGCGATAAATTAAACAAATCGGTGCGGCCGTCTATCTATGTCTATGTGGCGGCTTGTCTGTTTAACGCAATCCACTCGATCTTGATTAATAAACAAAAGCAATTGATAACTCATATGGACATAAAGCGATTACTTATGATTGGGACTTAAAATCGGCATTTAATAAGGTACAGGGTGTGGCCAATAGAATAAGAATAAACGCAGATCTTGGGATAAAAAGTGTGCCTTATAATGTAATTTCTCTCTCTCCGTTTGCATATTTTTCCCATTTTATATAATTTTTTTATTTTTTTTTTTATTAATTTCACTTTTATAATTTAATTTAAAATAATAAAAAACAAACATTTGAATAAAATATTCATTCGATTATTTCCGTGTAGGCATTTAGAGAGAGACAGCGAGAGAGAGAAAAATCAATTATTCTGCATAATAATTTTACAGACTTTTTGCAGCTGTTTTTTTTTAAAAAAAAATTATCGAGAAAACAATAACAACAACAACAACAGCAAAGACTTGTTAAAATGAATAAAAAAAATCTGTTATTGTTGGGGTTTAAGCAAGATTTGTTGCTTTTCTTCATAAATTATTTATTATTTTCAGAAATACAACAACAAGAAATCGAAAGGTGTTGGTTTGACGACAACAAAACTCAAATTTACATAAATTGCAACAAAAAAAAGCAAAAAAAATCGACAATTAACACTGTTATCGGTTTTAATATCAGACACAAAAACAAACAAAAACAAAAAAAAAACAATTTCAAGGCCGCAACTCGCTATAGTCTTCAATGTAGGTTTTAGAGAAAATGATTTCCAAAGAAAATTAATCGATAGTTTATCGATAAAAAAATATAAAATCTTTTATATTGTCATTTAGTCAATAACTTCTTTATAAAAAAAATTGTGTAATCGATAACTTTTCAATAGAATAACTATGACATCGATTAGTTTTATGTATTAAATCATTGAAAACGATAACATTTCTAAAGAAAACGAATAAAAGCGATAACAATATCTCTATAAAAACAATTTGTGTAGTTGATAACTTTTTTATATACTAACCAAGACAACAATAACGGTAACTTTCCCACAGAACGTCTATAAAATCCATAACTATATATGTATCTATAATAAATGGACTCGATAACTTTTCGTTAGAAAACCAATGAAAGAGTAGTTTGTCTATAGAAAATTTGTGCAACATTTCTATACCAAATCTATGAAATCGATAACTGTTTCCCATAAGATATAGATATGATAACTATTCTACAGAAAATTTACATTAGTGAATAAAATTTCTAAAAAAAATTTTTAATTTCAATAACTTTTACAAAGAAAATTGAATAAATCGATAACTTTTGTTAGGTAGAAAATTCCAAATAACGATAACTTTTGTTCCATAGAAAATTTAAGAAATCGATAACTTATATTTATTACAATTTCGATAACTTTTCCAAAAGAAAATTTAAGAAATCGATAACTTCTGTTCGATATAAAACTCTAAGAAATCGATAACTTCTTTTTATTATAATTAAGATAATTTTTCCAAAAGAAAATTTAAGAAATAAATAACTTTTGTTCAGTAAAAAATTTAAGAAATCGATAACTTCTGTTTAGTACAATTTCGATAACTTTACTAAACGAAAATTTAAGAAAACAATATCTTTTGTTCAGTAAAAAATTTAAGAAATCGTTAACTTCTGTTTATTACAATTTCGATAACTTTTCTAAACGATCTTTTGTTCAGTAAAAAATTTAAGAAATAGATAACTTCTGTTTATTACAATTTCGATAACTTTACTAAACGAAAGTTTAAGAAAACGATATCTTTTGTTAGGTAGAAAATTCAATATATCGATAACTTTTGTTCCGTAGAAAATTTAAGAAACCGATAAATACCATTTATTAAAATTTCGATAACTTTTCCAAATGAAAGTTTAAGAAATCGATAACTTCTCTTTAACAAAAACTTTAAAGAAATCGATAAATTCTGTTTATTACAAATTCGATAACTTTTATAAAAGAAAATTTAAGAAATCGATAACTTCTGTTTATTACAATTTCGATAACTTTTCTAAAACAAACTTTAAGAAAACAATTTATTTTTTTAAGACATCAGTAACTTTTGCACCGTAGAAATCAACATTTTTTAAACTACGAACTACGAAATTTGCTATTGTTTACAAAATTTTCAAAAAGAAAAAGTATTTTTTTTTTTTTTATTATTTATTTAATAGATTCAATAACAAATTCAATAACAAATAACTTCATAAAATTTGGTATAAAAAATTAAAATTGATCTATAATAGGCTTAACTTATAGTTGTGAGCCAGAGAGGCAACAATAAGGCAGCATAAAAATTCAAATAATTTGAACTTATTAACAACATAAATATTATTGACATGTGGACTTATATACATAAATATTAATATTTTCCATTTCATTTTCATTCTGTATATCAGTTTAACTCTAAGCAAATTCATTCAAGATCAGTTTTCTATATTTTAAGCAAACTTCAACATATTTAGTAAGTAAACTAAAACTATGAGTATCACCGTTGAGAATATTTATCACTTCAGTTTGGCTTAATTGGTTTTTGTTAAAAAATTTAATTCTGAGTTCATTGAAAACAGGGCAGATACCAATGAAATGCAGCGTATTTTCGGGGGAATCTAAGTTGCAAAGAGTACAGATTCCGATTGAGGAACTTCTGAATGGTCTAGCATTTATATCCAAAAGTCCCCCTCTTGTTCTTATCAGTAGACTTAACTCCCGAGATGTAAGTCCAGAAGAAGTTATTCGCAACAAAAAAAAAAAAAGAAAAAGTATTCCAGGGATATAAACTACATAGGTACCCTTAAAATCTATATCTTTTCAAGACTTCTCTAAAAACGGAATAAAGCGTCTTAAAATTATGTCTATGAGATTAATTTTTAATAATAAAGCACTCATTGTTATCGATTAATTTTGTAAAATCACAAAATCGTTAGATTTCCTAGTGGAATTTCTTTCATAAAATTTCTCTTAATGTTTTTATTTTTATTTTTAAATACTCACCTTAAATTTGGAACCGCTGCTGCTGCGGCCGCAGCCTGTAATGGTGGTGGTACATTGTAGGGAAATGGTAGCTTGGCAGCTACAGCGGGATTCTCGAATAGCATATTCGTCGTAAAAATTGTGCTAAATTTTCTGGCAAACGTATTGAAAACAAAAAACCAAACAAAAGCGCTGAATTAAGTATGAGAAATGCGCTTTTTTCGAAATATTTTCACACACTTTTTCTTATATTTTCTATTTTTTTTTTTTTTTTTAATTTTTTATTTCTTCTTTGTAATATTTTCAATGATTTATGGAATTTAACTTGAACCCGAGAACTTAAACACACACTTGAGATTTTATTTTTTTATTTTTTTATTTCTTTTTTAATTTTTTAAAAATATTTTGCTTTTAATTATGAATTTATCTTTAAACCACAAGAAATACTTGTGAAACACTTGCTCTCTTTCTCGCGCGCTCTCTTTTCTTCCTCTGAAAGAAAAAAACAAACAAAAAGCACTGTGGTGTTTAAAACGATAAAAAAAAAACAAGCAAGCAAGCAACAACACAATGATGAAATACAATCGTAAAATGATTTAAATTTAACGACGACAACGACAATTGCACGAACAATATGAAGGAATAATCAAGAACAATTTTTTTTTTGTTTTTGTATTTGTAATTGTTCTCTAGTGAACGCACAAATTATTTTTATTTTCTTTTTTTTGTATAAATTGAGTTGTTTGTTTTAAACAACACCAACCGACAACAACAATAAGCTTCTATTTTAACTTGGGCAGTATAATATGCTATGTTGTGTTTATTTCTTTACTTTTCTTTGCTTGTTGGTTTTGTTTTTATTATTTAAACACTCTCTCTCTCTCTCTCACTTATATACTCTCTTACATTCATGGATACATGAATAGATTTACTTGAACACCCAACATAAGAATTTTAAGTGGAGTTTGTTTTACTTCGTTTTTTTTTTCTTTTTTTTTGTTTCTTTTAGCTGTAAGAGCAAAAGTGAGTGTTGTTGTTACTTTTCTAAAATAAATGATAAACGACGTGTCATATGTACGTATGATGATGTTGATGTTGATGACGAAGTCTTACGATCCTGTTGTTTTGTTATTTTTTTTATATGTTTTGTTTACATTAAATTTGTTGTTGTTTTAATTTAAAGTAAATATAACACTTATTATGGTAACAAGAGTAGTTATGTGTAGTGTGAGTGGTTACTCTTGTTTTTCTTTATTATTATTAAATACTCGTTTTACTGCTTCAAATAGTGTTGCCCGTGTGTTTTTTTTTTTTTCTTTCTTAATTACGCACTTTATTTACATACTATACATACTGCAATTTGACGTTTTATTTCAAGCTTTAATAAAACCTGCAAAGATACAATAGAAAGCAACAAATTAGTGAAAATTTCTTTAAAAAAAAAAAAACTATAAAAATAACACTATGCGACAAATTAAAAAAAAATTAATTACACCCGGCTAATGACATAGTGTAGGTTGTGAGTTTTGTTGAGTAGATCTCAAAAATATTTTTTTTATATTTGTCGAACCCTCCAAACTTTTTTCATTTGACAAAAACTGTTTTTTTTTAGACTTTACTCACAAATTTCTGGATTACTCAAACATTTCTGAACCGATTTCGAAAATTTAAATCTTGTTGGAAAGGGGAGAGATAGACCCTTAACGGTATACATATATCTATTATTTGACTTAATATGCTATAAGTTTTGATGAGGTAAACCTGGAAAATGCGAATTTTTTTCATATTTTTTCAAGTTTGTCCGTTCATAGTAGCAAATTTTACTTAAAAAATATGAAATAAGTGATGACGTTCTGAAAGTGCATTATCTTGTGAAGAGATTGGCACTTAGTTTGATCAAATCGGACAAAAATTACTGTAGTTATTATATAAATAGTATAACAGTCGTGTTATATTATTTATACAGGGTGATTTTTTAGCTATTATCTTTTTGGCAACACTGGTTTAAACAGCTCACGTACGTTTCGTGTTTTGTTTCACTGTCAAACATCTTCAGTTTGGTCTATAATTTAACCATGAATCGTCTTACAAACGAACAACGCTTGCAAATCATTGAATTTTATTATCAAAATGGGCTCTTGGAAAGTTGGCCGAAGATCCACTTCATTATCGAAAAATTGTGTTCAGAGACAAAGCTCATTTTTGGCTCAATGGATACGTAAATAAGCAGAATTGTCGATTTTGGAGTGAAGATCAGCCAGAAGCATTGCAGAATCTACCAATGCATCCAGAAAAAGTTACACTTTGGTGCGGTTTATGGGCTGGTGGCATCATTGGACCGTACTTCATCAAAGATGCTGCGAATCGTAACGCCTTTAGACTATTTTTTGTGGGGCTTTGTTAAAGCTCATGTCTATACAGACAAGCCCGCTTCAATTAACGCATTGGAAGACAACATTGAAACATTTATTCGTGAGATACCGGCCGAAATGTTGGAAAGAGTATGCCAAAATTTGAGGCGCAGTCAAACATTAAATTATATGGACCGTACTATCGATTTAAATAAAGATTTCATGAATTTTTCTGAATTTTATGTGTTTTTTTTTTTTTTGAAAAATTTTCCTATAGCTCTTAAATAATCACCCTATACAAGAAATGTGTAGAAAATCGAAACCCACAACCATAATGCTAATGGTCTAGTACACTACTCACTAGACTACGAGGGCATCCAGGCATTATTTTTTATCTTGGTTAAAAAAGTTACATTTTCTTATTAGTTATGCAATTAATATCTATTTTTTATTTACAAAATATCCTTTTACTGATAGGAAATCCAAAATAAATTGTATTTAAGATTTTTACAACTTTGCAACACTGTTCTTGTTTAAAGGGAGGACTATTTAAGTCAAACTAGTTGTGGATACTCTTATAAAAAAAAAAAAGAAAAATGAAGAAGAAAGAAAATCAAACAAAACAAAAAAGTCAATGTATTACAAACACACATATTTAGAGAGAAAATAAAATCAAAATCCAAGAGAAAATGTATACGAGAGCATAAAAAAAACTGAATTCGCCGCTTTAAAAAAACAAATTTTAATGCAAAGAAATAAAACGAAAATTCAAAGGAAAACATGTGATAAATCCTGTTTTTCTTTACTCAGAAAATAAAAAAAGAAACAAACGAAAACAAGCTCTCTTTGTAGTTTATTTTTACGAAAACTTGTTTGATTTTACTCTCTTCGGCTTACAAAAAAAAAAAAAAAACAGAAATATGTACCGAAAAATAATGTAACATGCATGCTCTCTTCTCCCACACATACATACATATAAGCAAACAAAAAAAAATCCTTAAAGAAAATGAATCTCTCTCTCTCTCTTTGATTTCAATATGTATACAAATTATGCTTACATTTGAAAATAAAACAAGCAAGCAAGCAAAATCAAAAATTCACTGCTAACACCCGCTATGCATGCTTATGAAAAAGCAAACACAACAAATGAGTCACACTCACTATTCACTCCCTTTGGGGAGAATAAAATGAAAACAAAAAAAAACTGTCTCTCTTCCCAACTAAATACAATGCAAAGCAAAAGAAACAAAAACAACCACTATATTGGTAACCGAGTACGGGGTACGAGTATACAAATTACTTTGCAATTTTGTAAGAACAAGAAAACACACACACACGTGTATGAGTCCCTTTACTTTTATAAACACACACAACATTGAATTGAGCTTCTTATCAATATGATGGCAATGTGAGTAGTATCAACTACACATGCATGGGCAAACAAAAAGGAAAAATAAAAACAAAAACACCGAAAATAAATTCTTATAAGAAGAGCATGCAAAGCAAAAACGTGCACGTTATGTTTGCAAAAACAATAACAAAAGCATGCTGTGTATGACAGAGAGAGAAATAGAGAGAGAGTGTGTGTGTGTGTTTAAATTCCTTGTATATGTAGCTCCTTTTATTTCTTTTTTCTTGTTTTAATTTTTTTTTAATGTTCTGTAATGTTTTTGTACGTTTTTTTCTTTACACAATCATCTACTCTTGTCGTATCCAAAGAAAACCAAACAAAAAAAGAAAAAAAAACTTTAGAAAATAACCAGTTTCCTTTTTATTTTGTTTGTTTCTCTTTTTTGCAGTCTTCCTTTTTGAATTTGCAAGCGAAAGAGCGTGTGTGTGTGTGTGTGTATTTTATTTAGTTTGATTTTTTTAGAAATTGAGTTGTTGTTTCCTTTTCTTTTCTGTTTCTTTTTCGTTTCGTTTGCTAAACCCAATTTACGTTTCAAGTTCTGCTATTTTATGATTTTCTTCTTCTTCTTTTATTTGCATGGAAAATTTATTGTTGCAGCTTGTTTTTTTTTATCATTATCATCATTGTAATGGAGGAGATAGTGAAGAGTTTCATTTACTTACACACACACAAACACACACTTTGTTTAAATATAAACAAACTAATGGAAACTCTTTGAATATTTATGCGACAGAATTGTTGTCTTTTGTGTGTAAGATAGCATAGGGGCAGACGTCGGCACCAATGACCACCGGGGACCGAACTTCTTCGGCTTTTTACACACATAGGACACGTACATCAACAATGTTCGTTAAAAAGAGCATAAAAATGCATTCAGTTGCTTGTCAGTTTTCAGTGAAGCAGGTTCTCGACGGTTCTTTTTGAAATTTTTTTGTATAGCAATTATACACCCAAAGAAAAATTTAATTAAAATGTGAAGAAAAACTGGGAAACAGATTTTTTTGCTTTAAATATATTGAATTTAATAATTTAATGATGACTCTTGCTGCGAATCCATAAAAACTTGTGCGAAAAATACCAATGACATCAAAAAGCACAATATTTGTTCGAACACTGCTTGAAACAATAATTACTAACAATTTTCCTCTGGCTTATACACATGCTTCTCACAAATACACTCACATTTTTATCATGTTCTCTTTGTGCCGACGTCTGCATAGGGGAATCTTAGAAATACATACATACGTATTGTTTTGCAAGTGATTATTATTTTGATCAGAAACCCGTATAAAAAAAATTTGAAAATAATGAAGAAAATCGTTTAGAGACTGTATTAAAAGCATAAAAGTATTGGAAATAAAAAATAAATTTAGTTTGTTTTAGCAGAAGGAATTTTTAATCGATAAATTTTAAATTAAATATTGCTATCGCTAGGTTTTCTTACGTTGCTAAGTTTTCTTTTAACAAGTTTATAGAAAACTAAAGTTATCGATATGTTACCTTTGTTTTCTACGAAAAATTGGTGTTATCGATAAGTTTTCTACAAACTATCAATTTTAAAGATAAGTTTTCGATATTACATTCCTTTTACTAAAAAGTTTTACGTAGAAACCAGTATTAGCTAAAAGTTTTCTACAAAACAACTACTTATCGATAAGTTTTTTTTTACAAAATAACAATGTTATCGATAAATTATCTGAAGAAAATTTCTTCTAACGATACATTTTATGTACTAGCCTATGAAGGGTGATTTTTTAGCTATTCTCTTTTTGGCAACACTGGTTTAAACAGCTCACGCACGTTTCGTGTTTTGTTTCACTGTCAATCATCTTCAGTTTGGTCTATAATTTAACCATGAATCGTCTTACAAACGAACAACGCTTGCAAATCATTGAATTTGGCATCATTGGACCGTACTTCTTCAAAGATGCTGCGAATCGTAACGTAACTGTGAATGATGAACGCTACTGTGAGATGATATCCAACTTTTTTTGCCCAAAATGCAAGAGCTTGACTTGCATGACATGTGGTTTCAACAAGACGGTGCCACATGCCACACAGCACGCGTAACAATGGACTTATTGAGAGGCGAGTTCGGTGAACATTTTATTTCACGTTCGGGACCGGTCAATTGGCCGCCTAGATCGTGCGATTTAACGCCTTTAGACCATTTTTTGTGGGGCTATGTTAAAGCTCATGTCTATACAGACAAGCCCGCTTCAATTGACGCATTGGAAGACAACTTTGAAGCATTTATTCGTGAGATACCGCCCGAAATGTTGGAAAGAGTATGCCAAAATTGACCCAAGCGGATGGACCATTTGAGGCGCAGTCGCGGTCAACATTTGCATGAAATAATCATCAAACATTAAATTATATGGACCGTACTATCAATTCAAATAAAGATTTCATGCATTTTTCTGAATTTTATGTGTTTTTTTTTGAAAAATTTTCCTATAGCTCTTAAAAGATCACCCCTTATTACCAAAAATTTTTCTAAAGAAAACTAAAGTTATCGATAAGTTTTCTACAAAATAACTATGTTGTCGATAAATTCTCAAAAGATTACTTCTCTTATCGATAAGTTAAGATACAATTTTTCTAAAGAAAACTAAAGTTATCGATATGTTTTCTACAAAATAACTATGTTGACGATAAATTCTCAAAAGATTATTCCTCTTATAGATAAGTTTCTTTAGATACTATTTTTCAAAAGAAAATCAATGTTATCGATAAAGTTTCTGCAGGACAACTATCAAATCCTACAAACATAATTTTTTTTATCGATAAATTTTTCATAGAAATTTTTCATATTAGCTGAAATTTTTGTACAGAAAATCAATGTTATCGATAAGTCTTATACAGAAACCAGAAACTAATTATTTGATAGCGGATCTGTGGTTCTAGCAGGAGTATCGATAAGTTTTCTACCGTTAAATCAATGCTATTGTAAAAGAAATCTCTATTATGTAAAGTTAAAACCTAAATGATCTACAAAAACCCAAGGCTATCGATAAGTTTTCAACAAAAATTGTATGGCAGGCATTGTGGCAATATCTAGAAGAATGTTAAGTATTCAAATGCTGCACCATTAGAGGATTATCACCATAGACACGCTCCTAGACATAGCCCCATAAAAAAGTTTAACTGTTCTCTAGTCTATCTGAGATATTTCATGCAATAAATCTAAAATTGTTGCGTTATACAGGCCATAGCCCTTTAAATTGGCGATAATTGTTGTTCCAGTTTCTCTCACTTTTCCCGAATACGATAGCGTTTCTACAATCATGGGAAGTTTTGTAGAACCACACTTTTTGCAAAAAAAAAAACTGCAGGTGCAAGTTATCGTTTTGCTTGTGGAATTACACAGTAAGCACGTTCTATCAAAAATACAGGGTATCGTGTTGTAGGTGGGTTTCAAAAATGTGGATTTTGATCTCAAAGACAAAGACCGTCTGTGGGCAAACAAAAAACCATAAATTGGAAACATTGCGACCCGTGGCAGATGCAGGAAGACTCTGCACAATCATTATAAGTGACTGAAGGAGCCATTTCAAAGCATTTAAAAGCAGCAAGATTCACTTAAAAATAAGGAAATTGAATAAAACTTGAACTAAAGCCAAGTGACGTTGAATGAGGATTGGGCATGTCTGATTGTTTTCAACAGAAATCATATTTGCATTGAATTATCATCGCTGGCAACAAAAAAAAAAGGAATTCATTGCGACATCCACAAGCTTACAAAAATAACAGGTGAAGCGCAGGCAAAAAGCAAAATCAAATTTCCGTTGCGCCTAGATGGGTTGGGTTTAGACGGATGTGATCCATTATGAGCAGACGTCGGCACCAATGTCCCTCAGGGGAGGATTTTCTTCGGCTTTATATGCCGACGACTGATTATGAGCTGCTAAAACCGGTTCAGACTACCAGGAGAGACCTGTACAGACAACAATTAATTCGTTTGAAGGGAGCGTTGGCCGAAAAACGCTCTGAACATGAAACCTGATACGAGGCCGTAATTTTCTCATCATCAAAATGCTCAATCAGATATTGCGGAAACCGCTGATGTATATCAGCCTTCTGACTATCATTTGCTTCGATCGTTGTAGAACGGAATATGCTTTGAAATTTTTAAACTTTTTATTTTTTTTTGTTTTTAGCAAATTTTATTAATTTTTAATTAAAAACTTTCAATTTCTTTTTAAAAACTCATTTTTTTCGTTTGAAATACTTTGAAACACTTTAAAATGCTTTAAACCACGCAATTCCTTATAAAAAAAAAATTTTAAAATTCAAATAAGAATTCAAATTTAAATTTCCCTTTCCCACTAACACACACCAACAAACAAATTCCGCTTCCTTTTTCGCACACATAAATTTCTTCTGTATTTTTTTTTTTTGTTTTTTTTTTTTTTTTTTTTTTTTTTTTGTTTTTACACCCACACTCTCTGTAACACAGCAAACCAATGTTAATATGTAATTTTACTGTGACGTCTTTAAGTTTGTTGATGGTTTATCACGTTAAAGTGTGAATGTATGAGTATTTGTATGCAGGCAACACTTTTTATATTTAAAAACAAACAAAAAAAACCAACAAAAACAAAACAGAAAAATTCATGAAGCGAAGCATAAATATTTAAATAAGCAGAACAACAATAACAAAGAAAAACTTAAACAAAATGCCGACTGTGGAAGTGTGTAAGTGTGTGAGTATGCGAGTATGATGTTTTTTTTTTTGCTTCTGAATACAATAGACAGCAGGCTGGTACACATTTTACAAACAAGCAATGCCGTGCAAAAATCCTACAACACAATAATAATAATAATCAAAGACTTAGAAACAAGAAAAAAACAAAAACAAAATAAACATAACAAACGTAATGAAAAAAAAGGTAACATTTAATAACAACAACAACAAAAGAAAAAGAAAAATACATGAGAGTCTGTGGCTTTAAAAACGAAATTAAAATAAAAACACTCGCATGTACTCGCTCTTATAGATGTTCGGGTTTTAGCATACAAGAGACCTTAAATATGAAGAAGAAGAAAAACAACAACAACAATAACATTGAACAAGAGTAAATTTAGAGTTGCTTTTTTGGTGGAGAAGAGCAACACAATCAAATTGTGCATGTGTATGGGTTTTTTGCACTCCAAGCACGTTGGTGTTTTTAATCAAAACAACAGCAATAATTTTGCTTTAATAATGAAGTAAAAACACATCACTAACCACACAACTACATGCAGCTTCTGTTTCAATGTTAAAATCATGTTTTTTTTATGATTTTTTTTTTTTTTGTTTTTTTTATTAAAAAAGTGATCTACATTCACCAAAAAAAAAAAAATTAAAAATTTTAATTTTATTTCTATTTTTTTAAACACTTTTTTTAAATGCCAAAAAACTTAAATTAATTAAAAATAAAAACTTTTAATTAAAAACACCTTTTATGGCTTTTTAATAGCGTTTGCTGATGCTGATGATGCGAATGATGGTGATAAGGCTTGAAACTTGAGGATATTTTTTTTTTTGTTTATTGAAATTGTCACTTTTTAATGGTTTTTAATTTAAATCATTGACTTTATTTATGTTAAATGGCTCTTGCACAATCACCTTAATTTTCTTTAATTTGTGTTTTATTTTTTTTTTTTAAAGGAAGTAAAAGGCGTTTATTTTTTTATTTTATAGCGTTATAAACGGCTTTTTGTTTAAAATCACTTTTTCATTTGTATATTTTTTTATACTTTTAATTTTTTTTTTTTTTTCTTTATAATTTAATAATTGAACCTGATTTAAAAACAATTTTTATTAGTTTTTTTTTTTTTTAACGCAAACGACAAACACGCTGTGTTCCCAACACGCTTTTCAATATAAAAATCGAATTTTATTACTTTTGGTCTCGGTGTTGTTGGCGTTCTGTTGAGACCACATTTAATAACCACAAATTAAGTGTAAAATTCAGTTTAAAACGCTTTAAATGTGTAACTCTATATATAACTGTGTGTGTGTGTGTATGAGTGTGTAGCACAAAAAAATTAACCCGCTTAAAGTGTGTAAACGTAATAACGGTCGGTACCGAACTAAATAAACGAAAACCCATACACTACTGCCTAAAAAGCGTCTGCAAGCAAAATCAAAATAAAAAACAAATACAAACGCAAACAAATTGAAATTCAAAATCAAAATCAAAACCAAAACAAAATAAAAAATCAAAAACCAAAAACGTTACGAATTTTCACGCATATTTGCTAAACGGGGAGCACAAAAACAAAGCATCACATTGTAAACTACTCTGTAAATCTCTTATTAAATTTTATTCTCTCCCTATCTCCCTCTCTTTAATTCCTAAACAGTTGCATAAAAATTGGAGCATTACAGATTTACTCTCTTTATTGGTCTCTGCAAACTACATGTAAAACTCAGTGTGTGAATTGTTTCGTGTGTGCATGTAAGTGAGTTTGTTTTTTTACTTTGTCTGGATACCAATCGGATACAAAGAATAACTAACACAAAACAAACGAAAACAAAAACATTTACTTGGTATAAAAGCAAAGCTGCCAGATGTGTAGAGCATTCTGAAAGCCCTTATTTTCAAACTAATAATCGCCAGAATTAAATTAAAAAACTTTGTAACTCAGAAAAAAGTAAGTGGTTGGAGCATAGACTTAAAATGTGAGAGAATCGAAGTCTGAAACCATTTCTTAACAAATATTATGAAAACACTAGCTGACCCGGCGAACTTCGTCCCGCCCAAAATTGATTTTTTTATTGAAAAACGTAAACATATATGTGTTCTACGGTACGCAGATCTTTCTAGTTCAAAATTTAATCGAAGTCGGTACGTTATTTAGGTGAGGCATACAGAGAATAACAATAAGAGGTCCGAATCATGGGTAGCGCTGACGAAGTTGTAGTTGTTGTACTTACTCCAAAACAAAAACTAACAGACATACATGTTATATATGTACATATGTAGTTATAAACCATCGAATTAGCCGAATTATAGGTATCTCTTAAAGGGGGAGAGTTACCACGCCCATTTTTGGTGAGTTTGTCGATATCGACTCTACGAACTTAACCACCAAATTGCATTCGTCTACGATCACTTTGTACCTACTTTTTGCTATATCGAATTTTTTTTAAAACCATCTAAACCTGATAAGCTTTCAAACAAAAAAAGAATGGTTAAAATCGGTTCAGTAGTTTAAGAGTGATAGGTATCACTTAAAGGGGGAGGGTTGTCACCCACATTTTTGGTGGGATTGTCGATATCGACTCTACGAACTTACTCACCAAATTTTATTCGTCTATGATCAATATGTACCTAAATATTCAATTTTAAAAATTGCCACGCCCTCTTAACATTTAGGGATATGAAAAATAGATGTTGTCCTATTCTCAGACCTACCCGATATGCACACAAAATTTCATGAAAATCGGTCGATCCATTTCGGAGGAGTTTAACCACTAACACCGTGACACGAGAATTTTATATATTAGATAACATTGATAAAATATCAATGGCTAGTTTATGTAATTAATTCTGAAGCAAATCCTCTCCAATCTCCAGGAGAAACAAAGCTGCGCAAAGAACAGTCTAGTTTTAGGGCAGGCACATCATGCACAGAAGTCGTCGTAGTCTAGTTGGTAAT
Organism: Sarcophaga caerulescens; assembly: GCA_927399465.1. Lineage (NCBI taxonomy): Eukaryota > Metazoa > Arthropoda > Insecta > Diptera > Sarcophagidae > Sarcophaga > Sarcophaga caerulescens. The sequence goes on along the minus strand of OV656872.1, from coordinate 99,494,376 downwards.
GTGTTGGCTTTTTAGGCGAGAGCCCGTGATCTAAACTCCAGCTGTGGTATTTCAAGCCTATGAATTTGCGGCAGGTTTTCACCTTTTACGCAAATTTCGAGTGGAATCTTGGTCATAACTTGACGAATATTGGTTTTTTCTATAATGCATTAGAGTATTGTCGGAGTAGACACATACTTTGTTGAACTAATTTTTTTGAGAACTAATTGACATCGACAAAAGGTGGAATTACGCCTTCTGGAAACTTTTCTTGCCATGGATCCTAAATCGGTTGTGATTTGTGACTCAACACACTGTCCTGTTGAAACCATACACCACATACAATTCGTAAACGACAATTTAAACTAAAAACGTCGGTTATCCTAAGGTTACAGCGCTCTTAATTGATGGTCTTGGTTATTTCAGTGGCATTTTCTATAAAAAATGGCACAATGATACCTCCAGACCATGATGCTCAGGAAATAGTGGATGAAACGGCTTTTCGTCATTCACTTCTGGGTTCTTCTACGACCATATGCTATAATTTTACTTTCTCACATTGAATCATTGAATTTTTGGTTCGAAAAATTTGGCATTTTGAATTAATTGTTGCATAAGTTGGACTTTATATGAATACATATGTATTTAAATATGGAATGTGCCACAAAGAGTGGTAAAATAGATTAAATTGCTGAGAATGCTGTGATATCTACAAATTTGGATTATCCGTCATACTTGCTTTAACTAAAGCAATATTTCTGGCAGTTAGTACACTTGAAGTCAGCTATTAAACTTGGGTTGTATGTAGACTTATTAGATGAGAGCATATGGCTAAATATGACTTTCTATCAGCAATGGTCTGGCAAAAACTCTGAGAGTAAATAAAAATTGCCATGAAAAGTATTTTAAAAATCTGTTGTTAAATTGAATAAATTAACATACACATCATCGGTGCGGAGAGTAACTCGGTTTTAATCCTGACTGAATAGTTTTGTAACGACCAATTAAGTACACAGATCACATAAAAACTTCATGTGTCATATTTAAACAGTCTGCTGAAGATGATTGCCAACAATATGTATGTCCTATTGATGGATTTATGCTGTAATCTTTCAAATGCAATTCTAATTTTTTTTTTTCAAAAATAATGATTTTTCAATTTCATTCCCAGTACCATTCCCAAAACACTACAATTACCGACATCTGGCTACTCTAAGTAAACAATAATCAATGCCCCTACACTGCATGCTAGAGATTGTTTGCTGTTGTTTGTAGAGTTAACACACTTATTACTCTCTCGCTCTGTCTCTCTCTCTGTTTTAATTTCGCCGCTTAAGCATGTTTTTTTATTGTTTTTTTTTTTGTTTGTTGTCTTCCCATGCATGCTTTAACACGTTCTTGCTTGTAAGTTTTTCTTTAGAATCTTGATTTTTTTTCTGGCTTTTATTGCCGCTTCTTTTCTTTTTTTTTTTTTTCTTTACTACATACAGAAAATATTTAACCAAACACGCATATACAACAACACACATACATAAGTATATGTAGATATGTACAATTATGTATGTGAAGTTACAAAATTGTACAACTTTTTCTAGAAGAAAAAAAAATGAATTCTTACTTTGGAAGCCTTTTGAACTGAACCGCACACGTATGTAAGTATATTTTTCGTTTTTGTACTTTTCACGAGTCACTTAATGTTGCAACAATAAAATATTTTAATAACCGGGATTATAGTTCAACGAATGGCAGTATTTTTTACTTTTTCTTTGTTGGTAATAATTGTTTAAAAAACCGAAAACAAACAAAATTTCACTGCAAACAAGTTATTAAGTATTGTGTACCAGCGTAGTTCTAGTAAGAAACTGAATGCCAGTAATTGAAAATGTTACTGTTTGCTGGTGTTTTGTCTCTTTTTTTCTCACAGTCATACCCATTGTGTTTGTTTTTGTGAGTAACACACTGATTTAGTTTCCGTGCAAATTATGTTATTTTCCCCCCCAAACAATGCAAATTCGCTCTTGCTTGTTCTCTATTATACTCTCTCTCACTCTCTCTCTCTCTCTCTTTTGAAATACATTACATTGTTTGACAAAGTAGTTAAGAGTTTAGTGTGGGTGCCGAATACACAGTGCAAATTCAATCTCTATGTGCATGCGTGTGTGTGTGTGTGTATTACTCTTATGATAAATTTCATTGCTTGATAAACAAGTTAGTTTTAGTTTAGTGTGGCAGCCATATGCAGACTGAGAGAGAGTGAGAGTGATTTAACGTTTCATTGTATTGTTTTCTTATGGGTTTTCATGGAGTGTGTTTTTACGGCGAATTCGCTCAAAAGACGCCAAAAATATTTTTGTTTTGTTTTGTTTGTTTCTTTAGCTTTCAATGTTTATGCAAGAAAGAGAAAGCCTATATATTTTTGTGTTTACAGTAGCCATACTGTTGTTTCTTTTCCTTGTTTTAAGTGAATTTCCGCTATTTTTTTCCTTTTTCTTTTTGAATTAATGTAAGACAGGGTTGTTATAACAGAAGTAAAATTTAAAAATATGTAATGGCAAAACATTATTAAAATTCCTTTATTTTTTTGTTTATTCTTAATATTATTTAAATTTATTCTTAATATTTAAAATAATTGTTTACCTCTAAAGGCTGTGTGTGGCATGGACATCTTCGCATAGAGGCTGGGAATACCTTACAAAGAATAGGCGAAAAATATTTAAACACTCAGAATATACTGGCAAAGAATATTTAGCCAAAAGTAGCTCGAATAAAATAATAATATACTAGTTTAGTTACTATATACTAGTTTAGTTAGATTTGTTTTGAGAAATGCCAGAGAAGTATTATGGATAAGTGGTGTAATAAATACAGACACAAAGCTACCTATTAAAACCTAAAGAAATCGCACCTTGTGTTTGACTTGACTTGAGGAGTTGAATTTCGTCTGCTCATTAAGTTTATTTTTTGCTGAAACCCAATAAATAGCATGGAAACTCTACACCATCAATTTCAATGGTAAAAAGTGGTCGACAGAAGATGCTAAACATTCTTGACGCCTAACCGAGATATCTACACTCGAAACAACTGAAGAAACTAGCTTTCAAAGGCCTTTTCATACAGGAATCCTTCTCAGAGAAGAATGTCAATAACATCGCATGATGTTATTCTCTCTCTTCATGTTCTTCCTGGAGTTCTTTAGAGAGCCTTACTTGAAATCTTTCAATTAAACAAAAATCAAAAATCATCATGAAAATTACTTTTGTCTTCGTTCAGCTTCAAAACTGAATTGCCCTGGTTTTTTTTTATTGCAAACAAATTATTTTTTCCATTTTATCTGTTAACACTGCAAAAGTACTGTAAAAATACAATATTTCCTTTCTTTTTCTCAGTGTATTTTGAAAGCACGGTTATATTTAAATAAATACACGCATACACACACTCTCTACTTCTTTCTCTTCTGTTATGTACACAGCTTTTGAGTCCCACTGTTATCTTTACTTTACTAAGTTTCAAATTGCGTGTGAATGTGTGTGTACCCAGAATATATGTTCTCTTATGATCTTGTTTCAATGTGTGTGTATGTGTTTGTTGAAAACATAAATAGTAAAACCGTTATGTGTATTTTGGTTGTGGTTACACATTTTTTATATGTTTCTGTAACAAATTGGAAAAAAAGGCATGAGTTTGTGTCAAAGAAAGTGTGTGCTTGTGATAGAAAGAGAGAGAGATACCGCTATGTTATTGAAGGAGAACAGTGTATGGTGAGTATAATATATGGGAATACGTTTTTGACTGTCTCACCGGGTACAATATGTAGACAACGTATACTTTGTCTGTGTATTAGAAATGCCGTTTTTATGAGATTTTTTCTTTTCATGTGTGTTTTGTAAGATTACTTATGTCGATGTGTGCGCGTTATTGAGTAATACTGGACTTTCAAGGCTTATCGTTAAGCAAAATGAAAATGAAATCGAATACTCATGCATGACTTTGTATTTCCAAATTAAATGACAAGGATTTTTTTCCAGAATGCTATGGTATAGTTTGTGCCACAAATTTATATTTTTGTTTCTATTTTTTCGCTATTTTCTTACCTTAATAAGAGCTTTTTAAGAAACAATTTTAAGGTTAGAAAATTATAACGGCGTCAAAATCATAATGGCGTAAACATTTTTTTGTCAGAAAAAAAAATTGCTAAGAAAATATTGTCAGAAAAAGATTTTCTTAAAAAAGTGTCTGAAAATTAAAAAAGTGTCTGTCAATAAAAATTGTTAGAAAAAAAATTGTCAGAAGAAATTGAAAGAAAAAATTGTCCAAAAAAATTGTCCAAAAAAATTGTCCAAAAAAAATTGTCATAAAAAATAATCAGAAAAAATGTCAGAAAAAATTGTCAGAACAAAATTGTCAGAAAAAATTGTCAGAACAAAATGTCAGAACAAAATTGGGAGAAAAATATTGTCAGAAAAAAATGTCAGAAAAAATTTGTCACAACAAAATAGTCAGAACAAATTTGTCAGAAAAAATTGGGAGAAAAAAAATATCAGAAGAAACTGAAAGAAAAAATTGTCAGGAAAAAATTGTCCAAAAAAATTGTCATAAAAAATAATCAGAAAAAATGTCATAAAAAATAATCAGAAAAAATATCAGAAAAAATTATCAGAACAAAATTGTCAGAAAAAATTGTCAGAACAAAATGTCAGAAAAAATTTGTCACAACAAAATTGTCAGAACAAATTTGTCAGAAAAAATTTTCAGAAAAAATTGTCAGATGTACCTATATTGAGTTTTATTTTAAATAAAAATAAACAAACTTGACAACCTACATACATATGTATTAAAATATTTATATGTATTTGTTTCTTATCAGCTACATTGGTATTGGATTTAAAAATACAAACGCATCAGTTGAGTTTAACAGAATATTCCTGTTTAAATATAAACTTTAACGCTATAATAGGAGGTTGTGTGTGTACGTTAAAGTGTGTGTATGTATGTGACAAGAAAGTATGGTGTTGTGACATATGAATGTTGATGTTTATGATTACTGACTAGCCAGCTCGCCACACGGCCAGTCAACCATAAGTTGTTCAAGTCTAAAATAGCATATCCCTGTTACAATGTACACACAGGCAAACTGGTGAAAACAAGGAGAGTCTCACCCACATACAGTAAGAGAGAGAGAGAGTGAGAGTAGTGGTGTATTACAGTCATAATTTTGTTGATTGTTGCTCAGTTTTGTTTTTTGGTCACACATGTAGATGACTCTTGTTGGCTATACAACACTCTTTAAAATGCAAAAAAAAAACAAAAACAAAAAAAGACATAAACACTGTGACAACATCAATGCCAGCAACATGTTCTGTTAACATTTGAGTACATGTGTGTGAGTGTGTTTTAAAGTAAAAGAATCTCTGTAAGTGATAGAAATTTGATTAATGGCCACAAATGAATGACAAAAATTATCAAAAGCAACAACAACTAAAAGCAAAATGGCAAAACAGAGCAAAGAGAAAAAGGACACAACAGCTTTGCCTACACATTCATGACGTTTTCTTTAACAAATCACCCATAAACTGCTACTCACACATAAATTGCTCTCTAGAGTGTAATATTTATTGAATTTATGTTCATGATTTAAAGGATATTCTTCCAAAAGGATATTGAAAAATAACCATAACAATACCATCAAAAGAAAAAGAGAAAAAAACAATCAATGTTTTTAATGATTGAAACGGTCCTTATTAGAGACCATTAAATCAATTTAATATTATAACGGCATTCTATTTCTTTCACTCTCTCTCTCTCTCCCATATTTAAGTACATATTATTATTGTGGCGCCTGGTGTGGTGGTACTAGTAAATGTGTGAGTGAAAGGCCTTAAGAATAATTTCGTTTTACAGCAACAAAATTTATTGAATTTAATTTGAGGTCAGTTAGAGATAATGAATGTTTATAAAATATAAGGTAATCCACCAGTGATTGGTGGTCGAGATGAGTAAATAAGGTGACCAGGTGTTTTGTTTTGTTTTTGCAAAGGAAAGCAGTCAAACTTTAAAAAATGCAATTAAAATTAAAAGTTAATTTCAAAAGAAGTAAAATCTTTAAAGAATTTTTTTAATATCAACGAAAAAAAATAAAAATAAAACAGTTTAAAACCGTAATTAGTGGGGAACTTACGGGCGTACGTAATCGGTCATTACAACCCCCTTCAGACAAGCTTACAACCTAGCTGCTCACACCACTTATGTTGTGTGTGTTAATTTCATCCATTAGTGAAGGGACCTACAGTTTTAAAGTCGATTCCGAGCGACAGAATTTGGAAAAACCTTTCATGGCAATTTTTTTTTTTTACTCTCAGAGGTTTTGCAAGAAATCTGCTGAGGGGGAGTTACTGAAGAAATATTTTTTCATATTTTGTTGTGCTGAAAATGTTTGATCAGGGGCTTGAACTGTGACCCCACTTCTAATAAGCCAACACACTACCTACTAGACTACGGCGACTAAAGTGAAGGACTTATACTTACTTAAATCACGTTAACGAGATCCTTCCAGAATCCCTGATTAAGTATTACGTCAGAATGCCGTCCGGAGTAATATTCTCCCACATTATATTTGTTACAGTTCAGTTATCTCTGTAGAATTATCGTTTGCCTTATTAGCTATCACTGACATTATGGCTTTAATTGCTAATCCTAATATACATCTATATATATAAAAATGAATGTGTGTTTGTATGTACCTTATAGAATCGTAAACTATGCATTTGATCATGTTATGATCTTTAGCAAAGTTGTTGCGAATGAGCCGGGGAAGGTTTCTAAGTTGGTATGACTAATTTCCGGAAGGGGGAGCCACTGCAAATTACTTAAAATCAATTAAATCGTAACTGTGCATTTGATCATGTTATGATCTTTAGCAAAGTTATTGCGCATGAGGCGAAGAAGGTTTCTAAGTTGGTATGACCAATATCCGATAGGTGGCGCTACTGAAAATTACTTAAAATGAATTATACCGTAAACTATGCATTTGATCATGTTATGATCTTTAGAAAAGTTGTTGCGCATGAACCGACGAAGGTTTCTAAGTGAATATGACCAATTTCCGACTGGTGGCACCATTGAAAATTACTCAAAATGAATTAAATCGTAAACTGTGCATTCTTTAACAAAGTTGTTGCGTATGAGTCGACGGAGGTTGGTGCGATTAATTTCCGATGGATGGCGTCACTAAAAATTATTCAAAATGAATGACAAGCAATTGGTCGCTCTACACCTCAAGCACGGAAGAAAAGAGCATTACGAGCCTCAGAATCAGACGAGCATTGAGACTGGAAAATCTTATAATATATGCCGGTGAGACCCGTTCGCTTGAACCATTTGAACAACGAAAAGTGAGATTAGAAACTGATCGAATGCGTACTACTCAAGCCCATTCATCTGAATCATAAGGACAACGGGAAACAAAATCAATGAAATGATTCAAAATTAATTGGACATTCGTGTAATGTCTTTCCTTCAAATTTATTTTAGTTGGTGGCGCAGCAACACGCGCAGGGTACAGCTAGTATATATTATAAATCTTTCTGTAAGTCTGTTTTTTTGTCTGTTTGTTGGTTTGTTTGTTAGCCAATCACGCCTGAACGCCTGGACCGATTTTCTTGAAATTTGGGATATATATCGATCTTTTGTCGGTGCAGGTTATAGGCTATAAATCTTTTCAAAATTTTTACCAAAAGGAGACAAAAAATGGGACAAAGGGAGAAAAAATGGGCAAAAATTAGTACTTTTATGCATAAATGCTGTATTTTATCTGTTTTATAGGTAATTTTTTTGTACAATCTGCTAGTCTCTATATAATTATCGTTCGCCTTACCAACTGTCAATGACATTATGGCTTCAGTTGCTACAGCACTTTGAATTCAAAATCAAACCAAATTTCATTTTAAAAACCAGCTTAATGGCTTACATAGAAAATAAAAACAGAAATATGGTCACCCCATTGCTAACCAAAAAAAAATCAACCATTTTAGAGAACTCAACCCATAAGCATTACAAACCGCGATTACGTCCATTTAATATTCAAATACAACAATATACACCGTTATTATGTTACAACAACAACAACAACGCCAAAAGGTACTTCGTTCCTGATACTTTACTTGAATAATACCAAGCAATTCGTATGAAATTGTTCACTGTTCAGTAACATACAACGAAAGCGAAGAAAAAAGAAAACCAACAGAGAGAGAGAGAGAGCAAAAAATAAGGCAATCATTTGTAATACAAATTGTAACATAAATTGCAGCACAAATAATACAAAATAATACACTTTGAAAATGTTATTCCTTTAGTCACCACTGGCAATAACACCTCCACCGCTACCACCATCCTCAACATCAACATCAACATCAGCGTGTAAGCAAAACCATAAACAACAGAAACTCAACCTTTTAAGCAACAACTACACGTTGTTTGCAGAGCAGAGAAGGTGAAGAAAATGAAGAGAGAGAAGGGTTTAAAACCATAAACCAAATACTTGTAAATCAATAGGTGCCGATATGTACAAGTATGTTGAGTGTGTGTGTGTGTGCGTGTGTGTTATGGCTTCCTTGAGATTCCAAAAAGACGACAACAACGAACCTTAAGAAAATTGTTACGTTAGAGGGCAAGCCGAAGATGAAGTATTTAAAGAAATTTATGACTGTCGTTCCACTGCCAATTGGTATTTTGTTGATGGTTTACATGGAAATACAAGACGTTCGCCGTTGATAATGCGGTTGTGTGAGAGAGTGCGAAAGAGAGAGACAGAGAAAGTCAAACTTGTGTATTGAAATGTTTGCATTAGAAGGCACAACACTCATGTTTAGAATACAGGCAGCCTGTTGCAAATGTCTATCTCACGTTGCAAACGTCTGTCCCTGAGGCTATCCACTCTATGTGTTCTATTCCTCTATTCCATCACATTGAAGTTGAAGTTCAAATTACCAATTCCAAGAAGAAAAAGCCACATTTGGATGCTATTACAGCTCCACCACCATGTCGCGCCTTCAACAAATGAAACCATAAGGAAATTAGAAAAGTTCGACAACAACAACAACATGGAAACATCCACATGGAAATGAAATGCAAGCAAATGCAGGGAATTTGGTTTTTCGTGGATTTAAAAGATTTGCTTTCCATTTCGCGTTTGATTTTTATGCGTTGACGACGAGTTGATGGGAAGATATGGCGTGAAGTAAGGCTGGCTAAGTGACTGTGGCTGTGTTGTTTGTTGGGAAATTATAGCCTCATTTGAAACATTTAAGCTGGCATTAAACAAATGAAATTGAAAAGTCAGACAACAGCCAAATGGATGTGATAACATCGGCTATGTTTGGTAATAAACCTGAGAAATTCTTTGGAATATTATGACGACTAGACATGGTTAAATCCTTTGTTTAAAAAAACTCTACATCTGCCTTAAACTAAGGTGTACTAGATGGTGCTCATTCTTAAGCGTGAATAGAGAGGAAATTCTACCATTGTTAGGTTAGATTAGAGTGGTAGCCTTGATACCAAAAGCTCACTTGATCACGCGTAGCGGCCCATTGTGACGCCACAGCTGAACGCATTCTCTGTACTGACCAAGTTCTCCAAATCAGGGGAGAAGAAATTGATCAGCGCAAGGTCTGCACATTCTAAAGCACGACTACCCTACGCTGGAAAACCAGCCCGAAGATTTGATAAACGAAACTATATCCTTGACATCAATGGACGATAGCTCCGTCAAGCTGACAAGGATTGGGAAGCCAAATAGCCTATATCTGCACCTAGCGAGAGGTGGGCATTGACAAAGAAAGTGGAGAACAGTCTCCTCTTCCTCACCCACGGCAGAAGTCGTTAAATGGGAGCTGCATTTTCTCCGCGTGTCTTACCATAACACAATGTCCTGTAAGCACGGCCACAGTGATTGAGATGATGTCACGACCAAGTCCGAGTAACTGGTTGGTGTGCCTTCTATCCATCGAGGACCAAGTGAGCCTAGCGATAGAGCAGGACTTAACCGTGCGATGGTTTAACCGAGGTAAGTGGCATCCCTAAGTCCACCAGTTCTGGCGAGCTCGTCGGCTTTGCAGTTTCCCGGAATATTACTGTGCCTGATGACCTTTACCTGTGTTAGCGGGAAGAGAATACTACCACAATGATCACCATACTTGTCGTAAAAGGCGACTAAGGGTGCTTCTACCAGTCAGGAACTACTTGGGGTTCAACTGGCAGCAGTCTGGTCTTGGCTTGATTGCGAAGCCTGACCAGAGGTCTTTAATCTGGTACCACGGGTGCCAGGAGCCCCAGGGACTTGTCCCTGCCTGGCAATTGGTGAGGCCCCCTTTATGGGAGCACGTGGTGGCTGTGGTTTAGACCCAAATCGCGGGGAGTGTGTCAGTACGGTGTGGCGTTACATTCTTAACGCATTAAAGGAGTTTAGATGGTCTCCGACCCCTTGCATGATTTTGAATTGGTACCCACATACAGTGTTGCAGCCTGTGTTTACAGCATGTATGTGGGGGCGTGTGTCTCCACATTATATTCACTATGTGTCCTTTGTGGCACCGTGGGAGATGCCTAACGGCGAGGCTCACGTTAAGCAGAGAACACTTGTGCCTGGGGACCCGTTTTCTCTATGTGTCACCAGTCCCGAACTATTTGGGGTTCAACTGGTAGCAGACTGTACTGCGAAGCTCGACCGGAAACTTAATTCTGGTACCACGGATGTCGGGAGCCCCAGAGACTTGTCTCTGCCTGACAATGGTGCGGCCCCCTTGTGGGAGCAACGCGGTGGCCGTGGTTTAAACCTAAATCGCGGGAAGAGCGCAAGCTCGGTGTGGCGATGCATTCTCAACCATTATCAAAAGCGGAGTTTAAATAGTCTCCCACCCCTAACCAAGAGGGAAGTCTTGTCCAAATGCAAGGCTTCGAATTGGTACTCACGTATGGTGACGTAACAAAACATTGTGCAGGGTTGCAACATTGTGCGTGGGGGCGCTGGTAAACGCATTGTTTCCACCCGTGCTTTGAGCACTGTGGGGTATGCCGTTAAGGCGAAACTCACGTAAAACCCTGGACTCATGTGCCCGGGGAACCAGACAAGTGTGACACTGAATCGCCCAGTATTGTTAGGTTAGCTCACAGGCTATTATATTGGCGTTACTTTTTCAGGCAACAACTGAAGCTTACTATGTATATCGCTTGATAAAGTCTCAAAATTATTTCACTTTGAAGGCTATTAGAGTCTGCTAAGGCTAAGTATATAGTGTTTGTTTTGCCTTGTAGAAGTTATTCCATAACAGTTGTTACGCAATCAGACACTAAATGGATCATGTGTCATCGAGAACAACTCCTAGCAACTGTGCCTTATCCAGTTTGCCAGAACATCACCTAAGAAATGTATGGTTGTGCTTCGTCAATTTGAATAAAGCGCAGCTAATGTACAACGCTTGTCCATCGAAGTTTATTCAGACTATATTCCCTTGATTGTTAGCCGCCTTGGATGAATGGTTTGTACGGTCTGAAACAAAGCCAACCAGATAAGCTATAACGATAACATTACTGCTCAAAAATGATTGGCAAACTCTGAATTATACGAACTGATACTCATGATAGATATGGCACAAGCAACCTTGCAACTGGCAAGCTCTCAATTTTCAAGCTCGGGATTGACAATGTGGTAAGGGATTCCGTTATAGCCGCATGATCAGACCAAAGCCAAATAATGCACGCATAAAAGGTCTGCTCCAGCTCCAAAAGAGTACACTCAGCGTTGTTGTTGCATGCGAGATGTTTTCGACTTGATAATGAAGCCAATGACTTCTGCAGGAGTTGCAGAAACGATTACTCACGTGTTGGCTAGATACCCATCGTTATGTTGGGCTGGAAAGAGGCACAGGAGCTCTCGGGGTCCCAATGGCTTTATCACAAGACCCAAATGATTGCACAATTAAGGGTAAAGATTCATTGTGGAAGCCGTAAATAGCGCCTAATTGACAAAAGATAACACAGCCCTGCATGGATTTTGCAAATAATATAGCTCCAGGTGTTTCCGAAGGCATTTTGCGCGCTGAACTCGAATCCATCACGTCAGGTTTGCAAGAAAAAGGGGGTCGAAACCCCTGAAAATAGAGTTTTTTGCAATTTTTGAAAAATTGTAAATCTAAACACTGACGTGCTAGAACCATCGCTATTGTCAGAGATTGACAATTGATCTTTGCTCTTTAAAATTAGCCCAAAGCCAAATTGATTGCATGCACCCTTAAAGTAGGGTGGGTGGGTTTATGTCAAGGGAGGTCCTTAAAAATTAATCAGATTTACTTGAAAATTGTTATTCAGGGGTTTTTGGGGTCGCTGATTACAGATCTTCATTCAGATTTTAAAAATTAAAAATGGCGGATCCAATATGGCGGTCGAGGTTTATAAAAATTAATCAGATTTACTTGAAAATTGTTATTCAGGGGTTTTTGGGGTCGCTGATTACAGAACTTCATTCAGATTTTAAAAATTAAAAATGGCGGATCCAATATGGCGGTCGAGGTTTATAAAAATTAATCAGATTTACTTGAAAATTGTTATAAACCTCGACCGCCATATTGGATAAGCCATTTTGAATTTTTTTAATCTGAATGCCTTCGGAAACACCTGGAGCCATCTTATTTGCACAAAAAAAAGTCCAAATTTGCAGGGCTGTGTAATTAAACGATGCTAGAAGGAGTTTCCATAGTTAGAAAATGTGAATGTGCTGTAGACAGTACTGGCCAGAGTTAGCCAAAGTGAATGCATAAGGATGCGAACAACAAATTTATGGAGACAGTTTACTGCCTGTCAACTGAAGAAACAAATTCAGTGGTTGCCTTAAAAGATTATGTGGCAACGAACGCCATTTTGTTACAGTTTCAAAGATATTTTTTTTTTTCAATTTGTATGCCTCTGACTGAATAGGCCCTCTAACGCAAAAAATAAAATCGAAAAAAAAAATATTTTCATATTTTAATATGCCAAAAACGTTTGTCTCATAAAACCATGCTTAATTGCATATTCTTAACCAGAAAAAATATGCAAAAAAAAAATCCAAATTTTGCTAAATTATGGCACACGTTTCCTATCTTTTGTTTTTGTTTTCTTATGACCACAATGGTCAGGCATTTATGGCTTCTTCCCAGCTCGTGGTCGCACCATTGTAATCATAAAAAAAATATCGGCTTCACTATTGCCAAAAAGCCAGCGCAGGAAAAAAATTTCTTTCATTTGACCACAGAGAGTGTTTTTAAAATGACCCTGAAAAAAAAAATAGAAAACAAAAAAAAAATGAAACCGACAAGCCTTTCTTAGATGATTTGTGTTGGATTTTATGCAAATTGCAAGCGGGTAACAGGTGCTAACCAAAGCAATTAGTTTTTATAGCCACAAAAATACAACAAAAGAATGCAAAAACTGTGATTAAAATTTAAAAGAAAAAATTTGGTTTTTTACTAAAGAATGACATCAAAAGAATAAAAAAGAAAAATACGAGGGCTGCAGCCAAATTTAGAAAACACAACAAATTTGAACAAAATTCTGTCTACTTGCTTAGCTAGGTAGATAGGTTGGAGTGGTAGCTTTGATAGCAAAAGCTCACTTGAGCACGCATAGCGGCCCGTTGTGACGCCACAGGTGAACGCAGTCTCTGTACTGACCAAGTTCCTTCAAACCAGGGAAGAAGAAGTTGGTCAGCCCCACGCTGGAAAACCAGCCAGAAAGTTTGATAAACGAAGCTATATCGTTGACATCCAGAGATGGGGGCATTAACAAAGAAAGTGGATAACAGACTCCTCTTCCTCAGCGGATCTGCACCCACAGCAGAAGTCGTTGGATGGTAGCTGCATTCTTTCCGAGTGTCTTCCCATTACACAATGACCTGTAAGCATGGCCACTGTGATCGAGATGACGTTACGACCACCAAGTCCATGTAACTGGTTGGTGCACTTTCTATCCATCGAGGGCCAAGTAAGCCTAGTAGTGGAGCAGGACTCCTCATAGACCCAGGATAGGTTGGCGTCTCGAAAGAATTTCCGAGCAATGGTCAATTTGTCCGAGGGAAGTGGCATACCCCATTCTACTGAAGAGGATTCCGGAAGTAGTGCACCAGTCCTGACGGGCTCGTCGGCTTTGCAGTTCACGGAATATTACTGTGCCCGGGGACCCAGATAAGTGTGACACTGAAGCGCCCATAAAGAAGGTCGAGACACCGGCGACATTTCCTGACGCTCCCGGAGTTATTCACAACGTTTGACAGAGATCTTATGGCATCCTGACTATCAGAAAAGATTGAGATGCGTGTGAAAGGAACACCGTTGATGAGGGTCCATTGAGCAGTACGCTAGAAGGCTAAGCTAAGAAGGCTGTTAGTTTCTTCAAGCCATTATGTATAGGCCTTGTAACTTGGCAACTTTGTTAGAGAAATTGTGGCGAATAATTCGGATTACTCCTGAAATTTTGGTGACAGCTGTGCAGCTAACTTATATACTGTTACGAAAATGGAAATGGTGTTATTAAAATAATAAACAAAAGCACCAAAAAACAACACAATAGACTTGATCACGCATAAAATGATAAACAAAAGCTCCAATAACAAAACAATGCAGTTGTTTACGTGAGCAAAGAATAAACAAAAATATAGCAACAACATCAGCATAAAACAATATAAGAGATAAAAGATGTAAATAGCCAACAACAAAGTATAGCGATCAAAGAAGTAAACAAGCAAAAACAAAATGCATATAAGACATACAAACAACAAAAATGAAAACAAGTTGTTTACATTTTTGGATTGTTCACGAAGGCCGTCATCATCCTTCAAGGGCATTCATCACACTGTTGATCCAGTGATATAAAAGGCAAGATAAAGCGAGCAACGAGGATTCAGTTAGAATTCAGTCAGTCGTGTATGAAGACACGTGATTCTCGGAGTTCGAGTTAAGTTAGTCGTGTGACGACGTCGCGTTGAATTGAGTGAGAATTCAACAAGTGGTGTGTGAAGATACGAGATCAAGTTATAATTCAGTCAGACTGGTGTGCAGACAAGTTGCGTGGAGAAAACAGTTGTTAGTGTTGTGCTTGCAAAAAGGTTGTAAGCAGAGAAATATCACAAACAAACACATATTGTGAAAGTTATCATTGTATACGTGGAATAAGTTCGAACAGTGGCACAAAAGTTGTGCAGATAATAAAGAATTGACTTAAAATTGAACACATATTTATTTTTATTTTATTTGCAATCTACGAACTCATATTTTTAACATTTTTAAAATGGTAAAAACGTAACAATACATATCTATGAGGCGTCTAACCATCCGCAAAAGCCAAAAACTTTTGACACCACCCTCGTAGCTGCGTATAATAGTGCCAAATATGCGAAATATGCAAAAATAAAAACTTAATTTACATGAGTTTATTTCCTCTACTTTTCCATACAACGCTGGTCATTAATTTCATTCGTCAAAATAGTCATTAAAATTCGATTCTTGCAACACTTGCAACACTTCTTTACCTAGGCACACACACATACACACACACACATAGGTATATATATTTGAGATCAAATGACAGATAAAACTCCCACTGGCTAAATAACTGTTTTTGTTTTCCACAACAACAACAAAGACCGGACCCTCTGTAGGTGGCAATGGTCACAGTCAAAAATGTTGAAATCATGTGCTGAACCTTTTATTTTTTTTTTTTTGGCCAAAATAGCCAGACGACTAGTCAACCGGTCAACTAACCAGCGAAACCCATACACAACGCATTCATTCAACGTCACACACAGAGCACGGCAGGTGTTGATGATTTATGAGTTTATCACGATGGAACACAAAAATAAATCTTTCAACCCTCCAACACATATCATCACTCGTGAGTGAGAGTGCCTCAGTGAATGTTTGTTTCATCCCATGAATATGTTCAACATGTTCCCGCGCTTGTTTTAGTTTCATTGACTTTGGAGTGTGTTGTTGGGTGTCCAATGTATTCGATTTGCCACTTTTCATCAGAATCTCAGTGATGATAAGTTTTTGCAGCAAGTTTGTGCCATCACATTAAATCGTGTGAGTAAATTTGTTAATGGAATTTGCCAAACATTAAATGGCAGGAAATATTAAATTTAAAGGGAATTTAAAGCATTTTTTTATAAAGGGTTAACCGTCAGGGTGTCTCATCTCACAGCTTACGTCGTAAATGCAATGTGTTTACAAGGCATACGACTTTGGGTGATTTCTGCCGGCCAGATTACGCATTGTGCGTGCATAAGTTTTTACAAAAATTGTAATTCAGCAACCAGTTGTTTGATTATTTTCTTTGGCCTCGCGTAACTAAAATGAGCACCACGTAATGTCAAGAGTCAATGTTTTTTTTACCACGTTATCCAAATCACTGGAAGCTCTGTGCAGCTCAGAATTATTTCGAAAGATTAAGGTTAATAAGGAGATTCCCTCGTGTATACATGATACCCTGAAGATGTCGCCACCGCTTCATCTAACATCCTTCTGCGGTGGGATTTAAGTCCAGAATAGTTACGACAGCGGCCATTACACTGTAGCCTAAACGGATGGGCATGATCACTTAACGACCAATAGATTAGATACGTTTTCCTACAAAGACTGATGAGCACACGATATCACATGCGGGCCAAGTAGGTTTCGTTATACTATAGGATCCAAGAGCTCTTCATCTTTAATTGTCCCTTTCCAAGTAATAGTGTAGAGAAAACCTATTTTAATCGAGTATATAGACGAGAACACCGCCATATTGCTTTCTTACTTACCTGACTTATTTGGTCATTATAACATTCTAGTCAGGATTACAACCTAGCCTCTCACAGCACCCGTGTTCTGAGTTTTGATTTTATTCAGGAATGGCAATGGACCTATAGTTTAACGTCGATTCCTAAAACAACAGATTTTTGAGAAACTTTTCCTGACAATTTTACTTTACTCTCGAGAGTTTTTGCCAAAAGACTGCTAAGAGAGGAAGACACCGAAAGAAATTAATTATCAGAATTCGTTTCGTTCGAAATGCCTAATTTAGGGTTTGAACCAGTGGTGTTGTGCTAATTTTTTTTTACCGGAACGCGTATATATAATTATATAGACAGGGCCAATCCTGGGTAGGCGGCCGCTCTCTGCGGTCTCATGTCCCAAATTTAACGACGGAGGTTATTTTCCATGATAATCCTCCGGTTCACGGTTCGGAGAAACAAGCCGGTACGTTCCGGTTTTTGTTTCGGTTCGGATTCGGTTCAAACCCTTGTTTATAAAAATACATACAAAAATTCGCCAAAAATTAGAAAAAAAATTCAGCAATTCTTTTTAATTTTTTTTTTCAAAACGTCAGCCAATTTTCGTTATCAGAAATCATCTTTAGTTCCGGAACGAGTTCCTGTGCAAAAAGGAAGTACCGGAACGACGTTCCGGAGCGTTCAGGCTCGACAACACCACTGGTTTGAACCACAGGGTTTCTCGTCTAATAACCCAACACACTATTCACTAGATAACAGACAGTTCAATAATCGTTATAGGTTGCTGCGCATCACTTGACGCGTCGAATATGTTTATAGCATACTACATATCCGTTCGATGGCTTTAATAATCAAATTTCCCTAACTTTTACTAGTTTTCACTATTTTTTCCTTAAACTTTTGTTTCGATAATTTTTATTTCGATAACTTTTATTTGGTTAACGAAGTTTTCTTTTTTTTTTTTTGCTTTTTAACTAAAAATCCCATTGTTTTCCTTTCTTTTTATTCGAATTTTTCCCATCATGAGGGGATAAAGCACGATAGTGTGAGTGAATACAGAGTAATTGCATTAATTTGTTATTTTGCATGCAACAATAGCAAAAACAACAACAACAATAGCAACAGCAACAATAACAATAATAAAATTGTTACTGAAAGTCAGTTACTTGTCACTCATTCAATCACTTTTTATTTCGCTCACACATGTGTTTAGTCAAGAGTTTGTTTTTTTCCCCACCGTTTTTACGTTTTTTTTTGTCACTTTTCTCTAGTGATTCTTATTTGTTTTACTATTTCGCCGGTTCTTTTTTTTTTTTTTTTTTTTTTGTAACATGTCAGTCAATTTTAGTTAAAAAACAGAAGAAAAAAAACAACAGTTTGAAGTTTTTTAACGGTATTAGTAGTCAGCACCATGTTTTTTGTTCTGTGTAGTTGTTTATGGGACATTGTTGTTGTTGTTGTTATTGTTTTTTGTGATTGAAAGAGAAAACTTAACATCTTGTTTGAAGCAAAAGTTTTTAACGGTAATTTTTTTGTTTAGTTTTCTTGTAATATCGTATGTAAATTTGTTGTTGTTGTTTTGCACAAGTCATTGTGTTATTAAGTTGTTACTGAAATGCAGGAAGAGGGAGAGAGAGAGTGAGAAAAACAAATTTTTTCTCCAGATTTTTGAAACTTCAGACTACAAGTTAATGAAATTGTTTAGACGTTTCCTAGCGTTTATTAGAGAGAGAGACAGAGAGAGTGAAGTCGCCATAGTCGAGTAAGTAATGTGTTATTTCCTCTAGCGACTTACTCTCAGCATTCGTCTGGCAAAAACTCTAAAAGTAAATAAAATTGTAGGTCGCCGCAACACATGGATAAGTTTAACACACACACAATGTAAAATATGTGATAAGCTAGATTGTTATCCTGGCTAGGGTTGGCAATCCCGCTCTATATTTTCAATCCCGGGATTTCGGGATTTAATTTACCTAGTCCCGGGATCCCGGGATTTATCCCGGGATTTTAAAAAATTTGTTCTTGAAAGATATTAACACATTATTTCAATAAAATTAATAACATGACACATCCAAAAATAGGTTTATAAGAAAGAATTTATTAAATTATAAGAAAATTAAATTTATTTTTAATTTTACACATTTTTAAATTAATTATAAAGAGTTAATTGTTTTTATAGTTATATACTCCTTTGTTGATCAAGTGCGATATGTTATTATTTTTTATTATTTTTAAAATACGTTTTGAGGAAGCACAGAGCATCCAAAGTTTCATCGCTCAAACGAGTTCTTATTTTAGTTGCGAAAAATCCAGCTGCAGAAAAAGCACGTTCAGACTCTACACTGGCTAGCTTAATAGTCATTAAAAAATCGTATGCTCTTTACAATAAGTCACCACGTGTTTCCCCATTTTCAAACAAGAGCATTTCTCTCTGAACTTTTACAGACAACGCCTCACATCGAATTGCTATCCTCGGTAAATGTGCTTTTTTTATAGCTTCATTGAGCTCGTCTGAAATATTTAAAGGTTCTTCAAGAGAACAAGAAAGAGATTCAGATGGAAGCTCAGAAGAATCTGAAATAATTTCGAAAGGTGCCTTATCTGAATCTGAAGGTGTAACTTCTGACTCAGAAGCTATTAGAAGTGATGTAGCTTGACTTGAAGCATCTAGTCTTTCGAGTAACTCAACTATTAATTTGCGACATTGTATGGAAGAAGGAACCGTTACGAACTCTGTTTCGGATTCGGACTGAACATTTGTTCTACCATTGTGCAGATACTGAAGTACCCCACTGATATCTGTTCTCCTTTGTTGCATGCGATGGATGAGGGCTGAATGTAGTTTTTGACTTATAACGTTGTTAGCATCTTTAAGTTTTTTTAACATAAAAGTTATGGCAACATCGGCTGTGAACAGATTAGCATCCCGACGGCAAAGGGCGTCAACTGTTGCTTTAACTGGGACAAGAGCACTAATGATTGCGGATCCCATATTAATCTCATCTTTGGATAAAGCAAAATATTCACCTTCAGGTGGACCTATGTCTATTAATGCCTTTGGTATACAATTTCTTAATAAATAAAGACGTTTTAGTGAGAGTTCTAATATACGATTTTTTTCATTGCGGCTTAAAAAGTCAAATCCCGGGATTAAGTGCTCAATCCCGGGAATTTGGAATTGTTAAAAACTGCGGGATCCCGGGATTCCCAACACTAATCCTGGCTAAAGGCTTGTAATATAGGCGACTGTACGGTCGATTAAAACAAGGTATTCTCTACAAGAGCTCTTGGAACCTGTAGTATGTATATCGAGGATTACCTAGATCGCATGTGATATTGTAGTTACCGTTGCGCGTGGATAAAACTTACACACACAACAGTGTTGGTGTGTTAAGGTAGGTTGACTAAAGGCTTGTAATGATCAATTAAGTAAGTAAATAAGAAAGCAATACGGCATAGGCGACTGTACAGTCGATTAATAAAAGGACTCTCTACAAGTGCTCTTGGAATCTATAGTAAAGGGCTATCCATTACGTGGTTTCAAAAGTATGGGACTGGAATTCGACGTCTGTCAAACTAAGTTGTGAAACCAATTTTTTTTCTTTTCAGTTGAAAGTCTGACATTGACGAAAATGGATCGCTTAACTATCACACAACTACAAGAATGGTGATTCTGCCACAGCCACGTATCGTGCTTTAAGAGGAGATTATGGTTTACATAATCGTCCAACTACGGAAGCAATTAGCAAAATTGTGAAGATATTTGAAGAGACTGGAGTGGTTACAAATATTGAAAGGCCTGTGCATCAACGTTTCGCTCGTTCCGCTGTAAATATCGCTATTGTAAGTGAAAGTGTTGCCGAAGACCCGAATGTGTCGATTCCTCGTCGTTCTCAGGAATTAGGACTGTCTTACGGCACATTATGGCATATTTTGCATTTAGATCTACACCTACATCCATATAAAGTCCAGCTCACGCAACAACTGAAGCCAGCTGACCATTCACAACGTCGTAGATACGTGGAATGGGTGCTTGAACAACTGGCGGTGGACGGCAATTTTTCGAAAAAAATTTCCAACTGGCCACCAAGATCATGCGATTTGACACGATTAGACTTTTTTTTTTGTGGGGCTACGCGAAAGACCGTGTTTATGCAGATGATAAACCTTCAACTCTTGAGCACTTCAAAACCAAGTTATGACTGAGATACCGCCAAATATGTGTCAAAAAGTAGTCGAAAATTACCTCAAAATGACCTTCGCGTGGAGGTCATTTAAATGATGTAGTGTTTCACACATAATGTCAACGTTCAAACTTTACAATAAAAGATAAATATCATGAAAAAAATATTTTATATGTGTTTTATTTACGTTTACTTTTGAAACCACGAAATGTATAACCCGGTACATCGAGGATTACCTGGCTCCTATGTGATATCGTAGTTACCGCCACTCATGAATTAAACTTACACACACAACAGGGGTGGTGTGTTAAGCTAGGTTGTAATCCTGACTAAATTAAATATGTAAGTAAGTACTGGGACGTCGTTAAAATTTGCAATTTCTTTTATGAAATATTTCTTAAAATGTTTCCCCACTAACATCTCGATTTGAATTCTTCTCCATTGATAAGTTCAAAGTTCAATTTTCTTTTGCAATTTTTTATCTTTAAGAATTCCAAATAAATCCCCATAAAAACCGAATTTTCATAGCCATTCTAACTATTAATTTTATAACCCAGCAAAACAACACATTAAGCCAACAACAATTGTCACCAAAATGTCTGGCAACAAGGCCTAAAGATGAGTGAGTTAGTTGGTGGGTAACTGGCTGGTCGCTATTGTATATGATTTCCATAAAATGCCACAAGGACTTCCCCTCGTACTTAAGGGTTGACATTAAAAACCATAAATCGTGGCAAATATTTTCCATACAAATCACAAACAGAAATTCTTTTTCATTTTTTTCTTTTTCTTTTTCTTTTTTTTTTCTTTTTCATTTTTTTTTTTTTTTTGGCGAAGAAGGTAAGCTTTGGTAATAAAATCCAACTACAATGGCAAACGAACGGAAAACCGACAAAGACTTTCCCTTAAGCAAAATAAAATTAAAAAAAAAAAAAATCAACAGGATAAATTACCACAAAGTAGGCACAGGCACAAGCACAGGGTAATAGACAACAAAAAAAGTGTCAAAAGTTTCGGAAAATAGTGTGTCTCTGGGAGAGTAACGTACCCTCTTAAATTTGTTTGCAAAAAAAAAAGAGCAAAAACTCTTGCCACAAATGAAGACATGATTTGAGATGATGTTGGTGATGGTGATGGTGATGATGAGAGGATTATTTCAATGACAGTTCGTTTAGCAGTCATTAATACAAAAGACTAATCGAGTATCCGAGTCCGTCTTAATAGCAAATAGTGAAACATTAAAGGAATCTAATGCCTACACGCAACCTTTATAAGATTAAACGCAGTTGCTTGAAAGAGTCAATTCATTAGGCACTGAATGTTTACCATAAAGGGCCCTTTTGTTGGGACAGAAAATAAAAGAGTTTGAAAAAGCTTAACTGAATGAAACATCGGGGAATTATCGGTATCTTTAAAAGGACGTCTATGTAAGATATGCTCACTGCAACAATCTAACAGTGAGGCTGCAATTCGTGCACTCAGCTCATATGAGAATAGTAAGTGAATGACGGAGCATGCTGCATCAACTACAAGTCATGTAGACGTTTACGGCAATGATTAAGCAGATGAGCTGGCGAAGAGGAGAGCTTCACGCCGATCCACCTTGCTGTCGAGTGGAAGCAAATATTTGGAAAAGTATACTCAGCAAAAGAGAAGATGTAGGAAGGCAATCTAAACTTCAGTTTTTTTTTTTTTTTGGTGAAACCAGCACTCAGGGGATGGCTCCTACTCATGCAGTGCATTGTGCAGGTTTTTTAGGAAAATGGGTTATAGGAAGGTGGAAGAGAGGGAGTAGTGTTTGTGGACATCTCAAGATGCGAACGGCAAGGAAACGAGTTGCTGCTAGGTGACTATAAAATGGCCAGTGCTATACCTTCACCATTAGGCAGTCTACAGCAATCGTCCCCAAGAACCCGCACCCTTCAGTCCTAGCTTCTCATACTACTCATGTTGTGTGTGTTAATTTTATACATGAGTGGCGGGATCTACAGTTCAAAGTCGACTCCGAACGACAAATTTTATTGAGAAGCTTTACATGGCAATTTTATTTACTCTCAGAGTTTTTGCCAGAAATCTGCTGAGAGGAAGTCGCCGAAGAAATATTTTCATAATTTCGTTTTGATGTCTGACCTGGAATTCGAACTCGGGCCTTCAGTCTAATAAGCCAACACACTACCTACTAGACCACGGCGACTTCAAAGTTGGGTAATTATGTTAGCAAGAGATTTGACCCATACATCTGACAATTTAGGAGCTGCATGGGATTACCAATTGGGCAATTCTTACCCAAGGAACACTTGTTCAGAATATGGTTCGTCTCTAGCTCGATTTGTAGATTCTGTGTTAAGGAGATTGAATCATCAGCACATATGTATATGACCTTGTGCAGCGTTTAATGCATCTCAGACGGCATCAAGTACTAGGCAGGGGATCAAGTACTATTGCTGAACACCAAATAACATTCAAAAGTTTGCCAGAGCAATAGTATATGTATAGACAGGCGTTATAAATATACCCTACACAGAGTAAGAGTGAGTACAATGAATCGTATGTCCAGCACTTTCACATGACAGTAAGAATAACATGTTATGTTATGTTAAACCGGTAACAGATGCTAGAATGATAGGGTTGCCAGCTATCGCCGTGTAGAATAACAGTTTCTATGATGATGTTTTCGGTTGTTTGATCTGCTCCAGAGCCGGAGTATTAATCAGGCGCCGTGTAGCAGAATTGGAAGTCAATTGATGGAGAATTTTAGTAGAGGAATTGAGTGTGGTTCAAATTAGGCCTTTAAGGTCATTAAATCTAGCAGGGACAATTTGGGTATCATCATGTGTGCTATTAGTTCGAATGAAATCTGTTAAGCAATTCAAAACTTTCTCCAGTTTTGTGATTCATAAGTACCAGGACTTCCATCTCTTTTTCTTTCTTCCAGATTTAGGTTCGTAGGCTTGAAGGCACAAATTTGAATTCCTAACTCTTCTTCGATTAGGAAAGTTTAACGTGTAATGCAATGTAACTCCAGAACAATTTGTTTTTTTTTAATTATTTTTGCATTGCCTTCAGTATCTTAAACTAGACCTTCAACGAAAATCTTTTCATACCTTTAGCTGTCAGAGTTCAATTTCATTTTAATAAATTGATTATGCTGCGATGGTTAAGGGTTAATAAAAATGCCAACACAAAAGCACTCATAATGAAATGAAACGCAGTCAAATCGAATGAAAAATAAAAAGAATAGAAGAAACGACTTTCAATAGATGAAAAGAAAATTTCTAAGGAAACAAGAAAAGAACAAAAAAAGAATCACAAAAAACTAGCACAACAAAAGGATAACAAATAGAGACAAGAGATATAGAGAGAGACAAAGAGACACCAATTCAATTCCCCCTGAAAGAAAGCAAAATTAATGTCTATTAAGCACCCTTTTTATGTGTTATAAGTGAAGGGCACATGGGCATACTACATACATACATATATGGGTAGTAAGCAGGCATTCGAATGGTTAATTTAGATGATGAGCAATAAAGGAAGTGTCAATGTTTAACAGGATTTAAGTACTTAAAGGACTTAAGCTTCTCATTTTGTTAAAAAAGAAAGAAAAAAACTGCAACTGTAAGATGAAAAAATGAATAACAGAATCAGTTCCTCTTTAATTTTTCAACATAAGTTGGCAAAAACTGCAGCGCACTCTAGTGGTTAATATTAAAAGATCACTACGCAGCAGTTAGAACACACTTGTCCTCCTAGACATCCAGGAAGACTAAGGTTAAGTTACGAACCTAGTTGAAAAATATGTGTACCTCCACACAGAGAAATAAGGGGTGATTTTTTAAGAGCTATAGCAAAATTTTTCAAAAAGAAACACATAAAATTCATAAAAATTCATGAAATCTTTATTTGAATCGATAGTATGGTCCATATAATTTAATGTTTGAAGATTATTTCATGCAAATGTTGACCGCGACTGCGCCTCAAATGGTCCATCCGCTTAGTCCAATTTTGGCATACTCTTTCCAACATATCGGCCGGTATCTCACGAATAAATGCTTCAATGTTGTCTTCCAATGCGTCAATTGAAGCGGGCTTGTCTGTATAGACATGAGCTTTAACATAGCCCCACAAAAAATAGTCTAAAAGCGTTAAATCGTACGATCTAGGCGGCCAATTGACCGGTCCCGAACGTGAATTAAAATGTTCACCGAACTCGCCTCTCAATAAGTCCATTGTTACGCGTGCTGTGTGGCATGTGGCACCGTCTTGTTGAAACCACATGTCATGCAAGTCAAGCTCTTGCATTTTGGGCAAAAAAAAGTTGGATATCATCTCACGGTAGCGCTCACCATTCACAGTTACGTTACGATTCGCAGCATCTTTGAAGAAGTACGGTCCAATGATGCCAAATTCAATGATTTGCAAGCGTTGTTCGTTTGTAAGACGATTCATGGTTAAATTATAGACCAAACTGAAGATGTTTGACAGTGAAACAAAACACGAAACGTGCGTGAGCTGTTTAAACTAGTGCTGCCAAAAAGATAATAACTAAAAATCACCCTTTATAAACTGAAAAATAACGGTAAAAGAAAGAAGAGCAATAAAGCCACCACCAGCCAGCCAATACCCGAAAAGGATACCAGAAAGCTGCTAATTTCTAAAAGTCATTTAGGCAGCGTTGGTCTAGATAGAATTCACGCCTCTAAATTGCAGAACAGTGACTCCAAATTTGTTCGATCATATCATAGTATCCTTTATTACCACATAAACCATGATAAACGTGAATCCCTGTATGCCAGAAACTGTTTCTGGCACTCGGAGCAGAATATTTAGTCCTAATAGCCTCTCCGCCCAGCCTTAGAAATCCATTCCGTGCTAGAACAGTGCAATTTGGATGTACAATCTGGATCCTGAAAATTTTACCATATCAAGTCCAGTCTCTGTCTGATCTTTTCTGATCGAACCTTCTACAGCATTAGTCCCATCAGCCAGATTCACGCATTTCGCCGCCCCTTCGCTTGTCTATTCTTCTGATATTTAGTTGTCCTCTAAGTCACACTGCTATGGGACCTTCAGTCAGGATTACGGCCGACCTACAGTTTAACGTCGACTCCGAACGACAGATTTTTGAGAAACTTTTCCATGGCAGGCTTATTTACTCTCAGAGTTTTTGCCAGAAATCTGCTGAGAGGAAGTCGCCGAAGAAATATTTTCATATTTTCGTTTTGATGTCTGACCTGGGGTTTGAACTCGGGCCTTACGTCTAATAAGCCAACACACTACCTACTAGACTACGGCTTTATTAGCGATCGCAAACAACTCAAACATTGGCGAAAGTCAGATTGAAAACCATGACTCTAGTGCGGTGATGCAATTATATGTATATGACCTCTCTCTCTCCCGTAATCATCGTAATCGAAACAAGAGATCGTGGTTCATACATTAATTAGCGAATAGAACCTTTTAGTCAGGATTACAACCTATCTTCTCACACTATCTGTGTTAAGAGTGTGAATTTCACATCTTACATCTGCTAAGGCGACTCCGACTCTATTCTTATGTTACAGGTAGTCCCCGACTTACGACCGTTCGACTTACGACTATTCGCACTTACGACCATTTTTTTTTTCCAATTTTTTTTCATAGAAAATACAAATATGTAGTTGCGGGGAATCCCTAAAATAGTGCGGTGATGCAATTATATATGACCTCTCTCTCTCCCATAATCATCGTAATCGAAACAAGAGATCGTGGTTCATACATTAATTAGCGAATAGAACCTTTTAGTCAGGATTACAACCTATCTTCTCACACTATCTATGTTAAGAGTGTGAATTTTATTCATGAGTGGCGGGACCATAGTTTAAATCTTTAACGACTCTTAGCGACAGATTTTTGAGAAACTTTTCGTGATAATTTTATTTTACTTTCACGAGTTTTTGCCAGAGAACTGTTGAAAGAAAGTCATCAGACCTGGTGTAGAAGCTGGGGTAGAAACCTTGGGCTCTAATAAGCCAACACACTATTTACTAAACTCTTCCGTTAAACGCTTAGTGCCCATAACTGTTTATACTAACTTTGGTTATTAAATTGTTGTCAATGTTGTAGGATTTCTATTCGTTTTCGTTTTTCTAGAACAGGGCAACAAACTGTATAAAATTTTGAATTAAATTTCCTTTCTCTTCATTTTCCTAGATTTTTATTTAATTTTCTTAAAATCTTATGAAATCGAGTGCAAAATTTTTAATGCGAAATTAATATTCCATTTAAGTGTGACAACATTTGTTGCGATTTTTTTTTTTTAGGGTTTTTGTCCTGGCTTATGTACATATTTTAATAGCTTAATGGTTAGAAAGAAGCATTAGCAGTGGAAGAAGTAGAAGAAGAAGAAGCAGGAGAGGAAAAAAATATAAATTTTTGTAAAAAATAGAAAAGTAATCTTTTTCTCTCTCTCCCTCTCTCTCTCCCTCTGTTACATTTGCTAGAGGCCAACGAAAAAATATGTTTTCTTCACAATTTTTTTCCCAATTTTTTCACAATTTTTTTTTTTTTTGTTGTTCATTTGCTACATTTATTTATGAAAAATAAAACTATTGTTGCTGTTGTTGCTGTTGTTTTATTTTTTAATAATTCTTTTTTTTTAATTTTTTTGAAAGCAACAAAAAAAAATGTTTATGAATATACGTACATACGTATGTACGTACGCCTTCCCCTAATATTCCTTTAGTCATCAACACAATGAGTTTTTATGATTATTTTGCATTGCACAGTGGGCTGAAAGGAAGTATTACATACATGCATACATATTTGGTCATTACAACCCTTCAGTCAGGATTACAACCTAACTTCTCCTACCACTTATGTTGTGTGTGTTAACTTTATACATGAGTGGCAGGGGGATTCCGAACGACAGATTATTTTGAGAAACTTTTCATGGCAATTTTATTTATTCTCAGAGTTTTTGCCAGAAATCTGCCGAGAGGATAGGTTTAGGTTTAGGTCGGAGTGGTAGCTTTGATATCACAAAGCTCACTTGAGCACGCATAGCGGCCCGTTATGATGCCACGGGTGAACGCAGTCCCTGTACTAACCAAGTTCCACCAAAATCAAGGAAAAGGAAGAAGTTGGTCAGCGCAAGGGCTGCACTGCTGAGAGGAAGTCGCCGAAGAAATATTTTTTCGTATTTCGTTTTGTTGGAGATGTCTGACCTGGGTTTTGAACCCTGGCCTCACGTCTTATAATCCAACGCACTACCTACGACGACTTCAAGAAAGTATTTGACAACAAAATCTTTGGTTTCAATCTCTATTACAAGAAAAAAACCAAAACAAAACGATTTAATACAGAAAACATTACACATTTCCTGAAACATGTTCTTTATTAACCTACATACAGGGTGGCTGATATGTATTGCAACCAACTTCAGGTTGTTATCATTTGTAAACCGATCGTCTGACAGCTGACAGATTTATTTCAGTGACAGTTCATTTTATTATTTACAAGCTTACAAAAGCATTTTAATCTATTGCATTCAGAAAAAAAGTTATTCGTGATGGAATTCAAGCGTGATAGTGTGATTGCTATTTTTATTATATATTTGGCTGGAAAACCACAGGTGGCTATCGTTAGAGCCCTCCAGCATTTAAATGTAAATAAATTTTTTGTTTCTCGTACCATTGCTCGTTGCCGTGATACTGGCAGTGTTGCATCGCGTCCAAAAAGTGGACGAAAAAAAACGGTAACAACACCATAAATGATCCGAAAAGTGAAGGCCAGATTTGATCGAAATCCACGCCGCAGTGGTAGAAAAATTGCTCGTGAGCTGAACATATCGCGAGAACGGATGCAATACATATTGAAAAATGAGCTTGGACTAAAGCCATTGAAGTTCCAAAAAGTGCAAGAGCTCACCGATGGACAAAAAAAAGTTAGACTGGAAAGAGCCAAGGAGTTACTTCGCTTGCTCGAAAGTGGCCAGTTACCGAATTTGGTTTTCTCCGATGAGAAGCCATTCCAAATTGAACAGTTTGTGAACAAACAAAATGATCGGGTTTACTTGCCAAAGAGGTCAGCTGAAAATTTACACCTGCGATTGGCCACCAGAACTCAAGCGCCGCCGATGGTAATGGTGTGGGCCGCCATAACGGCCGATGGTCGCTCCCCGCTCGTATTCATCGACCGTGGGGTCAAAATAAATGCCAAATATTATAGGGAAAATGTCTTAAAGACAGTATTGAAGTCCTGGGCAGACAAACATTTCGGCCGCAGACCATGGACATTCCAACAGGACTCAGCACCACCGCACTCAGCACGCGGCAACCAAGAATGGCTTAAAAAGGAGGTTCCTCGCTTCATTTCTACCGCACAATGGCCACCAAAATCTCCGGATCTCCTTCCACTTACAATCCTTCTTGCTTACTTACTTACTTTATTGGCGATTAACAACCCGATTAACGAATTTCGGCGTGCCGTAACACATCCTTCCAGGCGCCTCTGCTTCTTGTGCACCTACGCCAGTTGGTCACACCAATCGATGACAGGGTCTCTTCGATTTGATCCTTCCAACGCAAACAAGGTCGTCCTCTGCGCCGACTTAAGCAGATCCCCGCATCAAAAACCCTTCTCGCCGGAGCATTCTCCTCCATTCGAACGACTGGATGTTAATAAGCTGCACAACGTCTATGTCGTTGAGTAGCTCATACAGCTTAGTGTTGGATCGGATGCGGAAATCATCGCCAACTCGCACTGGACCGAAGATCTTACGTAGTACTTTTCCCTTGAATACTCTTAAGGCTGCTGCATCAGTGCTTAATAGGGTCGATGCCTCTTCGCCACGGGGAGGATGATTGTCTTGTAGACTTAGTTAGTTTTGTCGTACGAGAGAGGTTTCTGCTACTCAATTGCCTATTGAGACCATAGTAGCACCTGTTGATTCTGTGCTCATCATTTTTGATGGTAACGGCGGTCCCAAGATAAATAAATTCATTGACTATATCGAAAGTGTAGTTATCGGCCGTAATCTGAAATCCAATACGCTGCAAATACTTGTCGATATGATAAGGGATGGCCTTATCACCTCGCACGGTATTAAAAGGTTCGGAGAGGTCAATTCCAATCTTGACGGAGCTGCTGAAATAGCTCAACCGTCTTTGAATGCCGGTTATTCAACTTTCCACATCTGCTAACTAAGTACATCTCCAACTCAAGTGTTATGATGCTGCTTAAGTAAACAGAATTTTTCAATTTTTTCATGCTTCGTTTCGTTCGAGATGTCAAAGGTTAGGCTTGAACTCTGCCCCTTTTCTACTCTGTTATTTTTTGCCTGACTCTACTTATTTTCCGAGTTTCAAATAAAAACATTGCCTTTTTCGCCGTAGTCTAGTAGGTAGTATGTTGGCTTATTAGATGTAAGGCCTCGGTTCATACCTCAGGTCAGACATGAAAACGAAATAAGAAAAAATATTTCTTCGGTGACTTCCTCTCAGCAGATTTCTGGCGAAAGCTCGTGAAAGTAAAATAAAATTGCCATGAAAAGCTTCTCAAAAATCTGACATTCGGAGTCGACTTTAAACTGTAGGTCCCCCTGCCACTCATGTATAAAATTAACGCTCACAACATCAGTGGTAGGAGAAGTTAGGTTGTAATCCTGACTGAAGGGTTGTAATGACCAATTATGTATGTATGTATGCACTTGGGGGGCAGACATGCAACTACAAGGTGACATCACTGACAAGCTTTAACTTGGCAAAGCCCAGTGCTGCCCTCGTAAGTGCATGTCAAGCAGCTCACAGCTTCCGTATGGACTGTATCTAAGTCAGCAATACTGGTAATTAGTGGTGTAATACCTATAGGTCTACAGGCAAGCGAGCGGAAAAGACTGTGGGAGGCTAAAAACGTGCACGGAGAGACAGTAAATGTCGACGACACCAAAAAGCGAACCAAACAACAATGGCAAGAGGAATGGAACACTGAGACGAGTGGTATATGGACAGCAAAACTTCTCCCAGTTATTACCCGTTGGATGGAGAGGAAATTTGTTGAGGTTAACTATTATCTGACACAACTGTTATCTGGACACGGTTATTTTTGTAAGTACCTATTTAAAATGAGGAAGATGAGACGACCAAATTGCATCTATGATGATGCGTCGATTGATGATGCGGAACACACTTTCTTTCACTGTGAGAGATGGAGATTGGAAAGAAGGGATCTTGAGGCTAAAGTCGGCGCCTTTACTGCCGGGAACATCTGCAATGTGATTCTGAACAGCGAAGAAAATTGCAACAGCATAGCCAGCTACGCTGAAGTCTTACTGAAATCGAAGAAAATTGACATGGATGAGAGAAGTAGAGTGGATGTTTAAGCATCTTCTCGGATTTTGTTGCGCAATCCGGACGCGGATATAAATGTAAAGGAGCCAAATGGCCAGACGGACTCCACTTCGAAGTAATATCACGGTAGTTCCGGAGTGGGCAAAAGGAGTCCAAAAAAGATTTAGTGGGTGAGGGCCCCACACACGGGGGATAGTGACGACTTCCCCTATGGTGCGGTTAGGTACATTTACTCCTCCTCAGCCTAAAAAAAAAAAAGTTATGTATGCATTTATGTATAATTGTAGCTTGTATTAGATAAAATCTCTTTTTTCTGCCTTATGCTTGGTATTAAAAATTATCCATCTTCTGCTCCACTGTGCTTATTATGGCTTGCCAGCCTTTTTCGGTGCAGTTTGCTACTGTTGCCTGATTCTCATAATTTTGTGTTGGGCGCAAATGTTCCTAAGACCTGACTAGGTTATCATTTTTATATTTTCAGGCACTGGCACTGGCACTAGGCTTCAGCAAACAGCATCAGCACTATTTTCATTATTATTTTGCACTTTCAAAAGGCAAAAAAAAAAAAGAGGAAAACAGCGACAGGACAAGAAACACTATTTCCTTCTATTAACTAAATACGACGGTGGTAGTAGTTTTTGTATTAAAAAAAAACAAAAATTCTAAATACATATGTTTGTATGTACTCCTCTACAAATAAATATAATAAATTGTTGTGTGTGTGTTAATATTTAAAATATAAAAAAACAAAAACAAGAAAATAATGTTGATTTTTGTAAAAATGCCAAAATATTATTGAAATGAATGGGAAAAAAACATGAGCAGATAAAGAAATGAAAATGGAAAATGGAAAATGAAGCAAAAATATGACATTTTTAACAGAATCTTTATGATTTGCGAATGAAGAAAAAATTGGCAGATATTACAACGGCAAAGAAAATTTCGAAAAGACTTTAAAAGTCTTTAAACTACATACTAAGGAGTGCTTACAAAAAAAGTTGGCCATTCAGCTTTCTTT
Organism: Sarcophaga caerulescens; assembly: GCA_927399465.1. NCBI lineage: Eukaryota > Metazoa > Arthropoda > Insecta > Diptera > Sarcophagidae > Sarcophaga > Sarcophaga caerulescens. The sequence continues at coordinate 99,462,075 of OV656872.1, read as the reverse complement.
ATAAAAGGGAAACTTTATTGTAAAACTACTTCACTTCCTAATCATCTTCACTGCAAGTCAAACTACATTAGGACAATAGCGTACAAAGGGATGGTATCAAGAACTGTCCAGGAATGTTAAAAGGCGGTTAACAATTACGGCAGGCCTGGAGCGGTATATATCGGGTGATTTTTTAAGAGCTATAGGAAAATTTTTCAAAAAAAAAAAACACATAAAATTCAAAAAAATGAATGAAATCTTTATTTGAATCGATAGTACGGTCCATATAATTTAATGTTTGAAGATTATTTCATGCAAATGTTGACCGCGACTGCGCCTCAGATGGTTCATCCGCTCAATCCGGTATCTCACGAATAAATGCTTCAATGTTGTCTTCCAATGCGTCAATTGAAGCGGGCTTGTCTGTATAGACATGAGCTTTAACATAGCCCCACAAAAAATAGTCTAAAGGCGTTAAATCGCACGATCTAGGCGGTCAATTGACCGGTCCCGAACGTGAAATAAAATGTTCACCGAACTCGCCTCTCAATAAGTCCATTGTTACGCGTGATGTGTGGCATGTGGCGCCGTCTTGTTGAAACCATATGTCATGCAAGTCAAGCTCTTGCATTTTGGGCAAAAAAAAAAGTTGGATATCATCTCACGGTAGTGCTCACCATTCACAGTTACGTTACGATTCGCAGCATCTTTGAGGAAGTACGGTCCAATGATGCCAAATTCAATGATTTGCAAGCGTTGTTCGTTTGGAAGACGATTCATGGTTAAATTATAGACCAAACTGAAGATGTTTGACAGTGAAACAAAACCCGAAACGTGCATGAGCTGTTTAAACCAGTGTTGCCAAAAAGATAATAGCTAAAAAATCACCCGATATATTATACGGTTACCTAATCATCATGGAAACGAACATTCTAGCTAATAGAGCCAGAGTAGCTCAGAAAGTGAATGGAAACATTATATCGACTATTCTGAAATAATGATAGGTTCCATTGATTCAAGCAACTGAGGGAATATCTGATATTTGTTTCGCTCCAAACTATTTTCAAAGCCGAAATCGGGAAGTGACATCAAATAGATATTGCAAGAGCAGCGCTAGATGGCTAGAAGACTGACAAGTTGGCAGTAGAAGGAAATTAGACCACCTATGTAGGATGTCTGTTCGACTTCAAAGAGTTTGTGTGTCTTAAACTATGGTATCATTAGTAGTATAGTGGCACTCAATATAAATGGCTTCGATCTGACTCATCGAATAGAATGATTTGTTTCGTTTCAAATAACATTGGCGCAGTCTAGTAGATAGTGTGTTAGCTTGCCAGACGAGAGCCCGTGGTTCAAACCTTAGATCAAACATCTGTAAGAAAACGATATTTCTTTCAGCGGCTTTCCCTCAGCAGTCTTCTGATAAAAACCCTGAGATTAAATAAAATGCCGTGAAAAGTTTCGCATGTTCGATGTCGACTTTAAACTATAAAAACTACACCACACAACATGGGTGATGTGATAAGCTAGGTCAGAATCAGAGGCGCCTGAAAGGATGTGTTATGGCAGCCCGAAATCCGTTAATCGGGTTGTTAATGGCCAATTAAGTAAGTAAGTAAGAAACACTCTTTATATAATAAATGAAATGAGGAAGATAAAGGTCGAAAAGCAAAAGCAAGAAGAAGAGAGGAACAAAGTCAAGTAGATAATCAGAGAAACGGCAAATTTTCCCCTCTAAAGTTATGCCTCAAGCAGTCAATTTCGTTTATTTGATCTTTAACTTCGTTCTTTAAGTCTAACACTTCATCAGCAAGTCGTCTACATAGCCTTCTCTGAATACGCACCTGCAGGCGGCATTAAAAATCATACACCGTTTTCTCTGCTCCTTGAATAGCCTATAGAACCTAGTGATATTCCTACTCTATCCACTGATACAGTGTCTACCAAGCCTTGTTAGTACTCCTGCAGCAGTTGTTATCAGCGGTGTTGTCGAGCCGGAACGCTCCGGAACTTCGTTCCGGTACTTCCTTTTTGGACAGGAACGCGTTCCGGAACTAAAGATGATTTCTGAGAATTGGCTGACGTTTTGAAAAAAAAAAAATTTTAAAAAATTTAAAATTCAAACAAGGGTTTGAACAGAACACGAACCGGAACAAAAACCGGAACGAACCGGCTTGTTTTTCCGAAACGTGAACCGGAGTCCGGAACGTTTTTTTCTGCTGAACCGGAACTCGACCCGAACCGAAACAAATACGTGAACCCGAACTAAACGACGGGCGAAAATTGGGGGAAATCTTCCTCCCCCCGTCGTCAAATTTGGGACATGAGACCTTTAAAAAAAAAACGCCGCCGCCAGGATTATCATGGAAAATCACCCCCATCGTTAAATTTGTGACATGAGACCGCACAGAGCGGCCGCCTACCCAGGATCGGCCCAGACTATATAATTATGTAAATATACGCGTTCCGGTAAAAAAAAATTAGCACAACACCACTGGTTGTTATCTACCGCCTACTCATGTTTGGAACTAGTCTCGTTTCCATAGGTTAAGGCCATAAATTCCTAAGTTTCTTAGAGTTTTTTTCTTTCAGAAGACTGCTGAGGGGAAGTCGCCGTATGAAATAATTTATTGGAATATTTTAGTCGAGATGTCTGAGCTGGGGGTTTAAACCAATACACTACCTACTAGACTACTACGAATTCATCTATTCATCAGCTCCTCAGTATATCGACAGGTAATTACTTTTGCTACCCACTGTATATGGGCCCGCTTTCAAACCTTTATATGCCATTTTTGTCAACTTTGTTTATTGATTTACAGAACATGCCATCAAATCTATCAAATGTTTGTGACGTACATATTTAAAATGTCTTTTTTTCGAACAAATCAAGAGTGTCGGTTGCATTAGGAAACATGTTTCCTTGCCACGCACGATTTAACAACAAATTTTTTTAACGATTTTTTTTTTTGCCTTTGTTTTTGCTTTTTTGTTTGTTTTCAATTTAATTCGAATGAAAAAATCACACTGTATTTGCCTGTTCTTTATTTTTTTGTCCTCCAGATGCGGTGGGAATGGGGGAGGGGAACATAATTTAATAAGAAAAAACTTAAGTGAACCATGTGACATAAAGTCAACCGCATTTCAAAAACTCCCACAAAATTTATTTCTTTATGTGCGACAATATAAATTTGTGCAGAAGTACAGGCTCCCACTTCATTTCAAATTTTTATAACCAAACGACACAGGCACTCATTCATAATCGTTTACATTTGAATGAGCAACCCCATTGCAGGAGTGGTTATGTGTGTGTGTTGTCCATATTCTCACTCTCTTTATGTGGCTTGGATTGAGATGAAGAAGAAGAAGCAAAAAAAAAGGCATTCAATCTGAGCTGGAATTAATTGTGTGCACAATATAAACTGGCCACATTAACTGCAGATACCAACCAACAACAATCAACAACCAACGCCAACAACAACAACAGTAATGACTTTGGTATCGACCACTTAAGTTAATAACTGTACACTGTAAACGTTAAACGAAAGCTTAAAGCTAAAGTGGCTATAAGGCTCCCACGACCGCAGAATATTAAGCTAATTAAGCGCACACAGGCAAATGCACAACTGCGTACGTCGTTGTTTAAATGGTGCCCTACAATGTAATGTTACTTCGGGATTAAGGGATCCACCAAGTTCCCTACAGTGACCTATGTTAGCGGAATACAATTTCACATCCATTCAGCGCCTATGATGAGGGCTTAAGCATTTGTATTGCAGCCATTAATGGACCTTTATTCTCGCATACATTGAAACGCTACCTACATTGAAACAGCAACATTGTGTAGCTTCTATTTGGGTGGAGAAAAAGAAAAACTGTATATTCAAGCCAGTGGTGTTGTGCTAATTTTTTTTTTACCGGAACGCGTATATTTAATTATATAGACAGGGCCGACCCTGGGTAGGCGGCCGCTCTGTGCGGTCTCATGTCCCAAATTTAACGACGGGGGTGATTTTCCATGATAATCCTGGCGGCGGCGTTTTTTTTAAGGTCTCACGTCCCAAATTTGACGACGGGGGGAGGGAGGTTTCCCCCAATTTTTGCCCGTCGCCAGGATCGGCCCTGTATATAGCATAAAAAGGAAAGAAAACGAAAATCATTTCCATTTCTCGTTATCAGAAATCATCTTTAGTTCCGGAACGCGTTCCTGTCCAAAAAGGAAGTACCGGAACGACGTATTGAATTAGAAGAAATCCATCAGAACGCATTCGAGCAAAAGAGAACATCGTCAATCAACTCAATGTCTTACTCGTAAAGTGCGCGATGCGACTGTGTTAATAACATGGTTGAAAATGCGCAAGACACTGTCAACATAAATCGATTGGAAGATCATGTTCATGTGGCAAGAAATTTGCGGAAAAACAACGAATTCAATAGCATACCAAAAAAAAAAAGATGCCAGCGAACTGTTTACATCCAAACAACAGCTGAACTGAAACTCTGGAAGGAATTTTTATTAAAGAATATGCGAATTAGGCATCATGACCATTAAGGCGCTGTCTGGTCTTGACATGAGCTTTGCAGTTGATATTATCTTTACTGGATGGCCCGGGGAATCTTCCCGTTTCCCCGATGAAAACTTTTTTGTATTGTATAGGATTCGAACCTAAACTGTTCAGATTTATATACACAAACCCTCTAAGCACTATAACACGCCACCTGCTCTTCAAAGCCACACTATTTTTATTTACTACTAGCTGACCCGGCGAACTTCGTCCCGTCCAAAATTGATTTTTTTATTGCCCAAAAGAGGTCACATTATATATTTATTGTAATACTTATGCAGCGTATTAGTTATATAAAAATAACTAACTTACTATAAGTGTATGGGGATGTACTTATAATCGAAAGCGTTGTAGTTAAAAACCATCGAATTAGCCGACTTATAGGTATCTCTTAAAGGGGGTAGGGTTGCCACGCCCATTTTTTATTTGTTTGTCGATATCGACTTTACAAACTTACCCACCAAATTTCACTCGTCTACGATCACTATGTCCCTAAATATTCATTAATTTTAAAGGTTTACCACGCCTACTTTTTGCTATATCGAATTTTTTTTGAAAACCATCTAAACCTGATAAGCTTTCGAACAAAAAAAGAATGATTAAAATCGGTTCAATAGTTTAAGAGTTATAGGTATCAATTTAAGGGGGAGGGTTGTCACGCCCATTTTTGGTGGGATTGTCGATATCGACTCTACGAACTTACTCACCAAATTTTATTCGTCTACGATCAATATGTACTTAAATATTCAATTTTAACCATTTGCCACGCCCTCTTAATATTCAGGGATATGAAAAATAGATGTTGTCCGATTCTCAGACCTACCCGATATGCACACAAAATTTCATGAAAATTGGTCGATCAATTTCGGAGGAGTTTAACCACTAACACCGTGACACGAGAATTTTATATATTAGATTCATTCCGATAGGTTCGACAATAGGTTATTGTTACGGAAATTCTGTTGCGGTCGTCCAAGTCAAATGGGAAAAGTCTGCAACCAGCCATTCCTTTTTCCTCAACCGATCTACAAAGTCTATAAAAATTATTTGCAGGCTAGCTAGAGGTGAAATATACTGCTCGCTTAGCACCGAAAGCCCTTTTAGTCGTAGGCGTTCTTTAAACCAGAACCTCTGTTCTAGCAGAGTCCATATCATAAGTAACGTATTTTTTTTTTTGGGTTGAATCCCAATTTTTTTCAACTTTAATTGACCTCAAACAGACTAACCGTTTTGAATGTGAGGTTCCATTGATTCCAGCAACTGAGGGAACATTTAATATTTCTTTCGCTCCTTTAAAAGCCGTAGTCTGCATAGGGTAAGTGGCGTCAGCTACTATTACTACAAGAGCTGCACTAGATGGTTGGGAATCCTTATAATCAAAGAGGTTTTCAAAGAACAACGAACACACTGAGAAGTTGTCAAAAGAAGGAAATTAGCGTATATAGGTGGATTAAATTCTGAATTACAGTTTAAGAATCTCTGTTTGACCTCAAAGAGGAACTATGATATCATTCGTAGTACGGTAGCCCTCAATACAAACGGCTTCAGCCTGAGCCACCGAATCGATTGATTTGTTAATACCTTGAGTGTAGCACCTGGAGTTGGCGCAGTCTAGTAGGTTTACTAGACGAGAATGCCTAAAATGGGAATTAAATCGTGGGAGCTTTCCTGGTTGCTTATTTTAACTTTTTTTTGGTTTATTTCGCTTAAAGAAGATAAATCCATAATAAAAAAAAAAAATCGTGACCTGAAATGCATAAGGGCCTAACAACCAAAAAATTCAAAATTGAGTTTTTGATTGATTCTGATGTACTGCTTCAAAATATATGTTCTGACAAAATTTTATAATCCTACTCTCAAAGATTATCTACCAACTATATAAGTATAAGAATATATATAAAAATCACTATCATCATCGCTGACATCGATTCATCTAGATTTGAATCAAATATCAGTAAACACTTTGCCTCTATAGGCAAATTACGAGGGGTTTTTTCTTTTAATTTTCTCATATTTGATAAAGATAGAATCCGAAGTATTTAATAATATTTTAAAAATATCTTTATTAGATTTTTCTCATGAGCTCCTCCGAAAATAATTCTCCCTAAAATTTTTGAAGTCTTTGTTTCGGGCTACTTGCGCTTCCTCAGTTAACTGCCCTATTGGTATTAAAGAGTGGTTTATTAATTTTGGGATTAGAAATTTGAGTATCGTTGGGGATATATAATAATACCAAGAATATAATCGCTGTAGTCTAGTAGGTAGTGTGTTGGCTTATTAGACGTAAGGTCCGAGTTCAAATCCCAGGTCAGACATCAGAGCGAAAATATGAAAATATTTCTTCGGCGACTTCCGCTTAGCAGATTTTTGGCAAAAACTCTGAGAGTAAATAAAATTGCCATGAAAAGCTTCTCAAAAATCTGTCGTTCGGAGTCGACTTTAAACTCTAGGCACCCCGCCACTCATGTATAAAATTAACGCACACAACATAAGTGGTGTGAGAAGCTAGGTCGTAATCCGTACTGAAGGGATGTAACGACCAATTATGTATGTAATTAAAGATATAATTCTACAAAATATTTTGCGGTATCTAGAGTATCTTACATGAATGAAAATTTACATACATATTTGTATTCTAAAATATGATCCACAAAATAAATGCAAAAATCCATTGCACTGTGTTGCTTTTCTTTAAAAATAGTTAATTAATAGATAAAAATTATATAGGTACACAAATATATTTTCATTTTTTTAATCAGGTGCAAGAAAGTGCAAAAAATTTTTTTCTATTATTTCACAAGGTGTCTTAGGTTTAAGAAAAAAAAATTTTTTGCTTAACTTTGCTTAACTCACAACTATTTTTCCATATATGCTACAAAATTTGCAAATTTATAGACTTTCGCAGAAAAATTTTTTAAAAATAGCAAAACTATATAAACTTAAAAAACAACGAAGCAAATATAATCTCAATCACCTGTTGTTGAAGGTTCCATATTTTTTTTTAATATTTTTAGTTAAAAACTTGCCGAAAACTAATTTTGAAAACACTGAAAATTTAGCTTTTTCACAAAATATTAAAAAACATCAAAAAACTCAAACTTCAAAAGGACGTAGTAATGTAACGGTTCTTGCTAGAGACACATTTTTTTAAGATAGTGATGCAGAATTTTGTGTACTTTTAGCTCATGTTAAAAAATATTTGGTACTCAAGAATTTCATTTTCCAATTAATTCCCATTTTAGGTATCAAAAACCCCAATGTGCGGTGGTTCAAACCTTAGCTCGAACATCTCGTAGAAAACGTTATTTCTTTCCCTCACCAGTTTTCTGATAAAAACCCTGAGATTAAATAAAATACCGTGAAAAGTTTCCCAAAAATCTGTCGTTCGAAGTCGATTTTAAACTATATAAACTACACCACACAACATGGGTGATGTGAAAAGCTAGGTTGTAATCTTAACTAAAGCGTTGTTATAACCAATTAAGTCAAGTAGCATACGTTGAAATGAGAGTGTATTATAGAACAAAATCCTCGTATTAGCGGCTCAGATGGTTTGGATTAAGTTCCGCTAATGTAAAGCTTTGTTTTCAATTTAAATTTCAACTTTTTCGAACTTTATTCCAATAAAAATAGGCAGAAAAATTGAAAAAAAGAAGACGCAATTGAGAGAACATTTTAATAACCGAACGAACCATTTGGACAATCTCAGATGATGCATCTTTACCGTTAATTTAATCACAGAATATGGCAGCATCAGCTGAAACGTTTGTGTGTGTATGAGTGTATAAATCGTGTGAAAGTAAATGAAAGTGAAAGAGAATAAAAACGAATGAGAGTGAGCATGAGAATATCGTATAAATAATGATGAAATTATTAAATGATGCGGAAATAGAAAGATAAGCCAGTTAAAAAGGACATGCATACACAATCAAAAAAAAAACAACTACAACAAATTGTTTTTGGCTACAAAAATATGACAATGATGATAATATAAAAACAAACAAAAATATAACAGTTATGCTGTGCATACAAAGAATGTCTACAAGGGAGAGTGATTTTAAAGCAAGAGAGAGAGAGAGAGCATGAGAGGCGATTTGAACGTTTTAAAGAAAAGTTTTGTGTATTAAATTAAACTACAGTTTAATACAGTTTTTAATGAAATTCCTTAAGGACAAACAAACAAAATTTTTTGATTAAAATTCTCTTTGAAACATATGATGTCAGTCAACAAATGGGATAGGATACAGACTTATAAAGTCTCTTCAAATCTTTTTTTTTTTCTTTTCTTTGGATCTTTACTAGTTAAATATACTGTATACACAGTACGTAGTCATTGTTGGTAATGCAGTAGATAAATTGCACAGGTTTTTTTGGTTTCAAACGAATTTATGGTTTTTAATAAAACATTTAATGAGTCTTTCTGTTTTTTGTTGTTTTGGTTTTTCTATTTTTCATCATTAACAGCACAAACAAACAAGCAAACAGTATTAGGTATAGGCTTAAATCTTTATCGTTATCTTAGATATACAGTGCTGTTCAATAAAATAGATTCACCATGATCTAACATCACAACCAAATCTACTATACTTGCAATTAATTAAAGAAGAGCGACACTTTAAATTTTTAAAATGTAACGGAATTATATTCATAATAGGTCAGTAAACAAAGTGCAGTTACTTTTTTACATATACTCCTTTGTATAAGAGATTTAGATATACATATGTATATCTATATGTATCGGAGAGCAAGAGAATCTATTATTTTGAACAGCACTGTACATAAACATGAACCTGTAAATGTATAAAAAAGATTCGTAACATGCGACAATGCCTAAAAAAACCTGGAAAAAGAAATGTTACAGGTTAAAACAATGGCATTTAATGCCTTAACCCAACTAAAAATTGTTCTTTGGTTTCACAAAGAAAAAAAAAACCAACACAAGAACAAAAACAAAGAAAAAAAAATGAGAATTATTTCCGTAATCATTTACATTTGTACACTTAATTAAATTAAACTGTTATAAAATACAAAAAACAACAACAATAACCAGAACAACTACAAATTCAATTACATTTCGTTTAAACGTACAATTAAAATTTACACGCTCGCCTACTAGTACTACTACTATTCCAGCGAAAAGAATTTTTCATTAAATTCATCGTTATCCTCATCGTTATCGTCATTGTCCTCGTATTCATAGTCGTATTTAACATGTGATAAACAACAACACAACACACACCCACGCACACGCACACCCTTGGCATGACAACGTGTGTGATGTGTGATGTCTGTCATTAGTCAACGTGTGAATCTCTGAGTATTTTATGATATTTATATAGTCTCTCTCTCTCTCGTCTCTCTGTGCTTTGGCTATGTGCTACAAAAAAAGTACCGAGGAAAAAAAAAGAAATTGAAGCCTTTATTTAAATCGTAATGAATTTGCACTCGTTCACTGATGTTTAAAAATGTAATGAGAGTTGTATTGTATGCATGTATGTGTGTATGTATGTATGAGGTATGTGTCTGTGTGTTGACATTTAATTATCACATGTTCTATATGGTTTAATCGGTTTTTCTCTTTTATTTTTTTTTTTTTTTTTCGTTCTTTGCAGTTTTTATTGTAATTGTATAAAGTTGTTTATTTTACTATTTTTTCCTTTCTTTTTTTCTTGTTGGATTTTAATGCAACAACAACAACAACAACAAAAAGAAAAACAAAACTTATAATGAAAATACGTTGAAAATTATGGGGTTTTTAAGTACTTTTAAGTGAAATTTATACCGTTGTGGTTGTTAAGTAAATGAGTTGTGTTGTGTGCTATATTTTAGCAGAAAATTTATTTCATCCTATAAATAAATAAATAAAAATAAAATAAAAATTAATCAATGCAAAGCAACACAAGAAAATTCACATGGCAAACGAATAAATTTTTCTAAAATTTAAAAATTTGAATGATAAATAATCTCAGTACTCAAAAAGCTCTTACTTTGGTTTTTTGATGGTTGTGGCCTTTGCTAAACCATTCTATTGTTGTATACACGGAAGATAGGTTCCATAAAAACCCGTGTAACTCGAAAAATTCACTCTTATATGGAAAAACCGTGATAAACGAAAATCACTATATGAAGCCACATTTTTATAAATTATAGATTTTGTAAAAAATAATTCTGTTATTTGCTCACCTTGAATAAATTTACGCTATCAATTATATATAAACACTAATTAAAAACAAAATTTAAAAACAATGATGCTCTTTGTTTTGGTATTTCAAACAAACTAGCTTATACACACATAAAATTTAGTTTTGATCATAAAACGGGGAGTTCCAATCTTATCTATTTCCATCATAGACCTTGCCACGCTCGACGTGCGGAATGCTTTCAACAGCCTACGATGGGAGGATATCATTGAGGCACTATGTGAAAGATTTCGTATTCCTCCATACCTTCTGAGAATATTACGCAGCTATTTGAAGGATCGCAAGCTTCTCTACGATACACCCGATGGCCGAAAAGCCGTAGAGATTACGTCTGGTGCAGCTCAGGGATCCATTCTCGGTCCTGATCTCTGGAACCTGAGCTACGACGATATCTTAGGGTTAGATATGCCAGAGGACACATACCTCGTGGGATACGCGGATGATATAGTGTCGGTCATTTCAGCGCGCGACATTGAGGATGCAAGGAGAAAACTGAGCCAGGTTATGATAAGGACTCAGATATGGCTTGAGGACCACGGTCTAGAGCTCGCAAAAAACAAGACTGAGGTCATACTGATGACAATGGCTCGCATTCCACTCGAGATAAGTATGCAGATAGGTGATGTGTCACTAGTTACAAAAAGAGCAGTCAGATATTTGGGCCTGAGACTAGACTGTAGACTTAATTATTGGGCCCAAATACAGCATGCAGCTACCAAGGCAGCGAAACTAACGGGCATGTTAAGCAGACTGATGGCAAATATTGGCGGACCAACACAGGCCAAACGAAAAGTGATTATGGCGGCGACAAACTCGATAATGCTGTATGGAAGCGAGATATGGGGAGAAGCGCTGGAGATTAAATCTAAGCGGAAAGTACTAGCAGCAGTGCAACGAACAGCAGCACTAAGAGTTGCATCGGCCTACCGCACCGTATCGGGCGCCCCGGTCCTCGTGATCGTCGGTGAGATACCTATTGACCTACTAGCATTTGAGCGAAGAAGATCGTGGAAAACAAGGAGAGAAAATCTCGCCATTAGTAGCGCAGATCTCAGATCTCAAACACTACGGCGATGGCAAAGTAGATGGAGCGAGGAAACAAGCGGAAGATGGACTTATAGACTTATTCCGTCAATAGAGACATGGATACGGCGAAATTTTGGGGAAATTAACTATTTTCTGACCCAGTTTCTTTCGGGTCATGGTTATTTCCGAAAATATCTATACCACATGGGCAAGGTGATTGATCCTGGCTGCATTTATTGCCAGGAAATGAATGACGACGCTGAACACGCATTCTTTCATTGCATCAAATGGCAAGACGAGAAGAACATGTTGATAGAGCAAATTGGCGAATTTACACCCGACAACATTGTGGACGCAATGCTCGAAAGCGAGACGAAATAGAGCGCTGTAAGAAGATACGTTGAATGTGTACTCCGCAGGAAGAAGGTCGACCTTGACACAATACAACGAAATGATACATGAGAAGACGAGCCAATAGCATGAAGCTATCACACGCCAAAAAAAAAAAAAAAAAAAAAAAAAATAGACATAGACATAGACTACTAAGAATTCGTAACTATAACATACATTTTGTAGTGTTGTATTTTGACTGTAAAATATTTTGACAGTAAAACAATGAAAATGTTATTGTAGATATAAGCAAATTATAGTTTAGTGTTTATAATTTCGTGTAAATGCAAAATTAATAAATTTGGTTAAGAAAATTTTTATTTTTAAAAACCGTGTAAGATCGAAAACGTGTAAAACGGGGGATAGGTGTATTATTACGAAAATCGAAATGGTGTTTTGCTTTCACATTACTTAAATTGTAAACAAAAGCTACAAAAGCTTTGTTTATGCAAAGGGTGTAAACAGAGGAATGACAAACAAAGCAATTGTTGTTGTTTACACAAAGTTGTGAACAGTGGCACACAGGATTGTGCAAATAATAAAGAATTTTAATTAAAACTAAACACAAATTTATTTTTATTTTATTTGCAATCTACGGGCTCATATTTTAAACGTTTTTAAAAGGTAAATACGTAACAATATATACATACACATGTCCGCATTCCGAAAACGACTATAACTAGGACTCGGCGTTATCTGAGGTCGCCGTGGTCTAGTAGGTAGTGTGTTGGCTTATTAGACTGAAGGCCCGAGTTCGAATCCCAGGTCAGACATCAAAACGAAAATATTTCTTTGGCGACTTCCTCTCAGCAGATTTCCGGCAAAAACTCTGAGAGTAAATAAAATTGCCATGAAAAGCTTCTCAATAAAATTTGTCGTTCGGAGTCGACTTTAAACTGTAGGTCCGGCCACTCATGTATAAAATTAACACACACAACATGAGTAGTGTGAGAAGCTAGGACTGAAGGGTGCGGGCTTCTCGGCGACGATTGCTGTATACTGTCTAATGGTGAAGGTATAGCACTGTCCATTTTATAGTCACCTAGCAGCAACTCGTTCCCTTGCCGTTCGCATCTTGAGATGTTCACAAACACTACTCCCTCTCTTCCACCTTCCTATAACCCATTTTCCTAAAACCTGCACAATGCACTGCATGAGTAGTGGCCATCCCCTGAGTGCTGGTTTCACAAAAAAAAAATTTCTAGGTTTTCTATATCAATCACAACTGATTATAAAATTTCAATGGACCAGATGTACGATCTCCGAATAGAGGCAAGGAAATTATAGGCACATGTAGGACACAAGTGTGTGGAGTTGTGATACCACAATAATCTTTCTCCCTAATCCTGGAACCATCAAGAGTTCATAATAAATTCGACTTGCTTCCCAATGTCTATCTCACACAGATCAGTGGCCTTTATTGGCCTTTAAAACGCTAATTACGCTGGATGACGATATACATAACTTCTCACACCACCCATGTTTTATGTGCTAATTTTACAAATGGGCGGTGATACCTATAGATTTGAGAAGCTTTTCCTTGCAATTTTATTTACTCACAGAGGCAGCGATACTACGGATTTGTTTATCTATTTATTATTTATTTATCTCGTTATTTTATTTACTCACAAATGGTTTTTCTCCAAAAGACTGCTGTAGCAGAGAGGTTTGAATTCACTAGCTCTTGTCTAGTAAGCCAATACACTGCCTATTTAACTACGGCGATCGTTTCCTTTTTTTCTTTTTTTAAAAGTCATTGATCAGGTGAAAAAGTTCAATAAATCTCTCATGAGTATTTAGTCTACAATAAAATCCATCTTTCCGAATAAGCCAACACAACATCCACTAGGCTAGGGCATCTTCAAGACGTAATACGATGTATTGAAACTGTTTATGAATCTCAATATATTGAAAGATTGAGTAGGGAAGGTCATAGAGAGGTTAACAACAACATAATAACGCTGTACCTGACTAGCATTGGTGGTTATAGAGATTACCTGTGTCCGTGGACACAATATTTTAACAAGAAGAAGAAGAAGAAGAATATGTTGTGTTCAAATGCTTGACATTCTTCGAACATCGAACCTAGTATTCTAAGGCAATTTTTTAAATTTTAAAAAAGTTGTCCTACGTTCTGCAATCACAGCTTTATTTACACACAGAAAAAAAACCACAAAAACTAAAGGGTGATTTTTTAGCTATTATCTTTTTGGCAACACTGGTTTAAACAGCTCACGCACGTTTCATGTTTTGTTTCACTGTCAAACATCTTCAGTTTGGTCTATAATTTAACCATGAATCGTCTTACAAACGAACAACGCTTACAAATCATTGAATTTGGCATCATTGGACCGTACTTCTTCAAAGATGCTGCAAATCGTAACGTAACTGTGAATGGTGAGCGCTACCGTGAGATGATATCCAACTTTTTTTTGCCCAAAATGCAAGAGCTTGACTTGCATGACATGTGGTTTCAACAAGACGGTGCCACATGCCACACAGCACGCGTAACAATGGACTTATTGAGAGGCGAGTTCGGTGAACATTTTATTTCACGTTCGGGACCGGTCAATTGGCCGCCTAGATCGTGCGATTTAACGTCTTTAGACTATTTTTTGTGGGGCAATGTTAAAGCTCATGTCTATACAGACAAGCCCGCTTCAATTGACGCATTGGAAGACAACATTGAAGCATTTATTCGTGAGATACCGGCCGAAATGTTGGAAAGCGTATGCCAAAATTGGACTAAGCGGATGGACCATTAAAGGCTCAGTCGCGGTCAACATTTCCATGAAATAATCTTCAAACATTAAATTATATGGACCGTACATCGATTCAAATAAAGATTTCATGCATTTTTCTTAATTTTATGTGTTTTTTTTTATTGAAAAATTTTCCTATAGCTCTTAAAAAATCACCCCTTATTTTGAATTGATTTAAAAATTTTCTATTAAAGTCCTGCTTTCTTTTACCTGCCACTGCATGCATGTGTGTTTCGAAAAGAGAAAAAACTTTGCATGTGTGACTGACTGTAGAGCAGCAGCAATACAATGGAAACAGCAACTGCAACATCAGCCTGGCATCCCATGATGAATGGAACACAATTTTCAATCGACCGCAAAATAAATTCATTTAAAAACAATAGAACAACTACAACTACAACAACAACTACAAATAATACAAAGAAAAAAAATTTGTTTTATTATTTCTACTAATTGTTAAACAACTAAATATACAACAAGAACAAAAACAACAAACTAAACCAAAAAAAAAATATTCCTTGAAACACAAATACACTCGGTCACACTGATTCCATGCAAAACAATCACCCACCCACTCATACGCTCTCAAAGTATAATTAAAGGTGACTCGCTCTACCTTAATAGAGAGCCAATTGATTAGGGATGTACAGAGTTGTAAAGAAGAATTTTAAGGAATGCATTAGATTCGCTAACGCTTTAGCAATTATGTTATCCATGAATATTTTCAGAATAGCGCACAGTAAAGTTATGCCACGCTAGGTGTAACAACCGATAGCATTCGATCTCAACTAGTGAAATGAATCTTGTTACGTTTTTACCTTTTAAAAACGTTTAAAATATAAGCTCGTAGATTGCAAAAAAAATAAAAATAAATTTAAATTCTGTGTGCCACTGTTCACAACTTGATGTAAACAACAATAATTGCTTTGTTTGTTATTCCTCTCTTTACATCCTTTGCATAAACAATAACAATTACTAGACAGTTGTTCGACAGATCTTTGTAACAGAGATCTTCAAACCACGATTACTCTCTTCAAGCACACCCCGTCTTTACACAAGACTGAGTGAACTTCACTCACTCACCCGCCTGCTTTGTCTCGCCTGCTTTATGGCAGGGTAAACAGTCTGATGAATTTTGACGAAGGCGAATGTTTGTGACTTTGCTTTTTCGAGATCTCTATAAATGTAAACATCGTTGTTTATATGTATTATTTGTGTATTTTGTTGGCTTATTAGACGTAAGGCCTCGGTTCAAACCCCAGGTCAGGCATCTCCAATAAACTAAATATGACAAAATATTTCTTCGGCGACTTCCTCTCAGCAGATTTCTGGCAAAAACTGTGAGAGTAAATAAAATTGCGATGAAAAAATTTCTGAAAAATCTGTCGTTCGGAGTCGACTTTAAACTGAAGATACCGCCACTCATGTATAAAAATTAACGCACACAACATAAGTGGGGTGAGTAACTAGGTCGTAATCCTGACTAAAAGGGTTGTAATGACCAATTATGTAGGTTTGATTACATTTATTCTTGTAATGTTTGTTGTTGTATTTTTGTTAACTTGTTTACCATTTTTTTATGCTGGCGCTTGTTGTTGTATTTTTGTTATTTGTTGTTTGTTTGTTTAATTTTTATGCTGGTGTTTTTGTAGCTTTTGTTTATAATTTTAATGTTAAGCACCAGTATCTAGATTTTTCATTTTCAGCGACTTCCTCTCAGCAGATTTCTGGTAAAAACTCTGAGAGTAAATAAAATTGCCATGAAAAAGTTTCTGCAAAATCTGTCGTTCGGAGTCGACTTTAAACTGTAGGTCCCACCACTCATGTATAAAAATTAACACACACAACATAAGAGGTGTGAGAAACTAGGTCGTAATCCTGACTAAAGGGTTGTAATGACCAATTATGTATGTATGTTTACATTTATTCTTGTAGTGTTTGTTGTTGTACTGGGTTATCCATTTCGTGGTTTTAAAAGTAAACGTAAATAAAACACATAAAAAATATTTTTTTCATGATATTTCTTTTTTATTGTAAAGTTTGAACGTTGACATTATATGTGAAACTCTACATCATTTAAATGACCTCCACGCGAAGTGTTGCAAGCATTGATTCTTTTGAGGTAATTTTCGACCACTTTTTGACACATATTGGGCGGTATCTCAGCCATAACTTGACGAATGTTGGTTTCTAAGTGCTCAAGAGTTGAAGGTTTATCTGCATAAACACGGTCTTTCGCGTAGCCCCACAAAAAAGTCTAATGGTGTCAAATCGCATGATCTTGGTGGCCAGTTGATATCGCCACGACGAGAAATTACGCGGCCAGGAAATGTCTCTTGCAATAAAGCCATATTCGCTCGAGTTGTGTGGCATGTGGCACCGTCTTATTGAAACCACATATTCTCCAAGTCGTATTCTTCAATAGCAGGCAAAAAAAAAGTCGGTTATCATATGAACATAACGCTCCGAATTGATGGTGACAGTCGTTCCATCGTCGTTTTCGAAGAAGTAAGGTCCAATCACACCTTCGGACCAAAGAGCGCACCAAACAGTGACTTTTTCTGGATGTAATGGCCTCTCTTCAATTACTTGACGATTCTCAGAACCCCAAATACTACAATTTTGTTTATTAACATACCAACCAAGTGTGAATGTGCTTCATCGCTGAAGAAAATTTTGTTCTATACGTGGCTGTGGCAGAATCACCATTTTTGTAGTAGGTTTTGATAATTTTTATGCTTTGTGTGATCCATTTTCGTCAATGTCAGACTTTCAACTGAAAAGAAAAAAATTAGTTTCACAACTTAGTTTGACAGATGTCGAATTCCAGTCCCATACTTTTGAAACTACGAAATGGATAGCCCTTTATTTTTGTTTACTTGTTTACCATTTTTTTATGCTGACGCTTGTTGTTGTATTTTTGTTTACTTGTTTACCATTTTTTAAGCTGGTGTTTTTGTAGCTTTTGTTTATAATTTTAATGTTAAGCACCAATATCTAGATTTTTCAGATTCGTAACAATATTCTTCAGTGTTCCATATTTTCTGAAACAAATGCTTGTTGGGCAGATGCCGGAAAACATTTTCAGATTAGCATTTCAGCAGAAATGTCATTCAGTTTTGCTATCTTGCGATTCTTGACAGCAATAATGGCTTCTCTAATTTATTTTTTTTTATGCTCGATCTGTTCCTCTGCTGGCAGTGTCTGGTGGTTGCCACCTAGCTTAACTGCTAACCTGACCTGATTTACATTGAGAACTGAATCGAAATGTTCCCACAATACTACACGGGCATGTTGCATCCTAGTAACTGATTTTGATCTTTGTTTAGTTACCCGCCTAATTATTCTATGCAAATGGAATTGTTGTTGTTTGTGTTGCATTGTATTTGTGGCATCATGTAAAACTGTCAAACCGTAGAGGTTAAACAATATTTTCAAAAACCATAATTTCATTAAAAATCGATGAGGTAGTAAGGGCTTGCACTTGCCAATAAAAGGCTACAACGGATGGAACCTATAAAAGAACCGACCATGCAACGTTACACGGTACAGCATTTACAGTTTTTCATTATTTTAAAAATGCATGTGAATGTCCGTGTGTGTGTTTGTAAGTGTGTAAGTGTATTTAAAAGTAACATTTTGTAAAATTTGTAACTGCAACTGTTTTGTATGGCTGTAGCATGTAAAGGGAAAAGAGGCCGTCAGGCAGGCAGGCAAGCAGTTAGACAGTCATGTTGCAACATATGTTATGTTTGGGTTGTGGTCTCGTATTTTATCAATATGATACAACGACTATATGACACTGTGACTCTGTTTTTTTTTCATTTTTGTTATACCAGAACCTACACATGTTTACAGGCACCGAGACAATATTAAAGAGCAGGCAGGCAGTCAAGCAAACCAAGCCAAACCAAGCAGGCCTACAATTTTTGTGCAACCAGAGTACATTTTCATTTTTTTTTGTGTTTTTGCAACAAAATGCTGCACATTTTACCATTTTCTATAGGCAACCTAAAAAAGCATAAAAAGTGGCAACAGCCTCAGCCTCAGCCTACATTTTCTTAAAACATACCAGCGTGTCTTTTACAAGCAAACGAACGAACGTTGTAAAAATATTTTTTGGGATTTTTATCAATTTGACCCCCTTTTTTTCTGGTGCAGTGCAGCCTACAAGCCATTTTACAAGCGCTCTGCGCTTGTACATTAACATGTCAAGACTGTAATTTTGTGTTTTGCTAGGACAACAACAACAAAATTACACAAACAAAAAAATTGGTTTCTCGACTGTCTGTCTTTTCCAATTTTAGCTTATGGAGACACAGAAAAATTTTTATAAAAATCAACTGCCACCTACTGAAAGTCTTGAAAGAGTCATTTGGAAACTTCCACCAGCTGTTTATGGGTGTAAAGAATTTTGAATAACTCCAATGGAAATTAATTGTTAAGTTTTTTACCTTTTAAAAACGTTTAAAATATAAGCTCGTAGATTGCAAAAAAAAATAAAAATAAATTTGTGTTTACGAGTAATTTCAATTAAAATTCCTTATTATTCGCACAATTCTGTGTGCCACTGTTCACAACTTGATGTAAACAACAACAATTGCTTTGTTTGTTATTCCTCTCTTTACATCTTTTGTATAAATAATAACAATTACTAGACAATTGTTCTACAGATCTTTGTAACGGAGATCTTCAAACCGCGTTTACTCTCTTCAAACGCACCGTGTCTTCATACAAGACTGACTGAACTTTTACATACATACATACATAATTGGTCATTACAACCCTTCAGTCAGGATTACGACCTAGCTTCTCACACCACTTATGTTGTGTGCGTTAATTTTTATACATGAGTGGCGGGACCTACAGTTTAAAGTCGACTCCGAACGACAGTTTTTTGAGAAGCTTTTCATGGCAATTTTAATGCTCTCAGAGTTTTTGCCAGAAATCTGCTGAGAGGAAGTCGCCGAAGAAATATTTTCATAATTTCGTTTTGATGTCTGACCTGGGATTCGAACTCGGGCCTTCAGTCCAATAAGCCAACACACTACCTACTAGACTACAGACTGAACTTTTACTTACCCCTAAATACTAGGAGGGGTATTTTATTAGCTTTATTATGTGTGAGCGCGAGCGATTACAATAAATGGGCAACTGCATCCTAAGCAGCACTAATACAGGGTGGCTAGATCTACTGATTCTGCTTTTGTGGTTACATTCGGAGCCATTTTGGAGTTCTTGAATGGTTGGGTGATAAAAATTTGCACTTATCTCAGTATAGTGGCAGCAGTGGATAACCCTTCTCACGGAGTGAAAGGCATAACATTGATAAGAAGAGTTACCGACCTATCCTATGCTATTGGATCCCATTGTTCCAATGTTCTTTCGAACTCGTAAGGTACTAATAAACCGCTAATACATACGAAAGTGTATGATGAATTTTGCGGTGATAAGCAGAGAAAAGTTATTGGGACTCTAATTCGCATTCACGACAACAGAGTCCCTGGGCCGGACAGGTTCCCTTTAGCTTAATATGAATGAGTTAAAATAAGGGATTCTTTGTTATCTGACAGATCGATTGGCTGAGCGCTACCTTCTCAGCTTATACTCCCCATGGAATACAATCATTAAACGGAAGCGGAAGTTCGAGGAGTCACACGGTTTTAACTGCTTATAAAACAATAAATAGGTCTTCAATTGCGAATGTCCATTGCGTTAAAGGAACGCAATAGACCTTTAATTGAGATTATTATCTCTCCATGCATCTGACATGGAATAGTAGCTGAAGTGATTGACTACAAACCCAAGAAATCTAGATTAGAATCTGCGTAATAACGTTTAAAATTAATGCGTTTCAATGTTTAAAATTAAGTAGATTTAGCCTCTCCTCCTTACTTCTGGCCCACTAAAGAGAATAACATCAACAACGAACATAATGGCAACGTCAGGAAACACATTTACATTGTTTGAGGCAACCCTATCATTCTAGAACTTGCTACAGTCAACTAATTATCTGCTTATCTGTAACTGGATTTGCATCCTCCTTCTCAGCACTGACTGGTCTATACCTTAGCACAGTCAAGATCTTTCTAGTGATCAATAACAGGGAACTATTAATTGCCTGCTGAAATATCGCTCACACAGAGCAGCTACGCCATTGATAGACAAATTAGAGACGATGCTATGGCAGATTTACCAGATTATTTCCCTTGTCTATTGCTTATCTGGAACTTGATTAATGAAATAGAAACAGAACAAAGAAACAAAAAGGAGATGGGGAATATGGTTTTGTGACAGCTACTATATGTTCCTCAAAGAAACGAAAAGGAATACGAAGATCCTTTTGTACCTCGTATAGCACAAGTGTTATTCGCTTTAACTTGTAATTCTATACTCGTTTATGTAAATGAACTGCTTGCCTGCCACTTAAATTACTTTTTATGGCCTTTTCATTCTCCTCCCTCTCCGGGGATGCTGCTGACATTAATCAGTGGAAAGTAGTATCTGGAAATAATGTTTATTTTCATCTTATGGTTCCTTTTTTTCCTTTTATGGTTGCCTTAAATATTTGCACAAATTAAATTTCATGAACCCCTCCCCCAAACTTTCTGCTTTCTCCTACTTTATTTAGTTAATAACGTTAGCTGTTGTCGATAAACCATAAATAAATTTATCGATTATTTTTGTCTGTTTTTAATCGCTTTTGCCTTGTCTTTCCTTCTATATTTTTTGCATAATTTTTTTTTTTTTTTTGTTCTTCTGTTTTATAGGAAATTTAACTGACTGTCAATTATTTGTGGCCAATAAAAAATCATATTTTTGTTTGAAATGGAAGTATCGAACAGTGGGTAAATATATTTGAAATACGGGGCGTTGTTAACATGTCATAATGTGCCTTGATATTAGGGATTCAACTTTTGATTTTCGGGCCTATGGTTTAAGGGTCGCCGTGGTCTAGTAGGTAGTGTGCTGGCTTATTAGACGTAAAAGCCAGGGTTCAAGTCCCAGGCCAGACATCAAAAATAAAAAAATACAAAAATTATTTTTTCGGCGATTTCTTCTCAGTTTCTCAAAAAAATCTGTCGTTCGGAGTCGACTTTAAACTGTAGGTCCTGCCACTTATGTATAAAATTAACACACACAACATAAGTGGTGTGAGAAACTGCGGGCTTCTTGGGGACGATTGCCTGTAGACTGTCTAATGGTGAAGGTATAGCACTGGCCATTTTATAGTCACCTAGCAGCAACCTGTTTCCTTGCCGTTCGCATCTTCCCCCTTTCCACCTTTCCTAAAAAAAAACCTACACAATGCACTGCATGAGTAGGGGCCATCCCCTGAGTGCTGGTTTCATAAAAAAAAAAATAAAAAAAAAATCTGCCACCACTTTTTCTTCTTAATTGGTCAGTACAATCCCTTAGTCAGGATTACAACCTAGCTTCTCACACCACCCGTAGGTTGTGTGTGTTAATTTTATACATTAATGGCGGGATCTACAGTAAAACTTCGATTTCGAACGACAGATTTGAGAAACTTTTCGTGGCAATTTTTATTTACTCTCAGAGTTTTTGCCAGAAGACTGCTGTCTGAGCTAATCAGCCAATAAACTAGCTACTAGACAACGATGATTAGATATTCCACTTTTGAGATTAATGCTTTTGTTCTTAGTGAACGTGTGTTCTAGTTCTAGTGTGGTTTTAAACCATTCGATTATTAGATTCAACCCTTGTTACATGCGGTTTCGCAATGGTGTCCTCATGCTAACCACTTATGTACACTATAAGATGATCGGCATAGCCTTGCAGCTTGTGAAGAAGTTCATCTGTTGTGATCGCTCCACAAAAGACATCGTATAAAACCTGCCTAAGCGTATGCTCTTGTGGCTTTGAAAGATTCGTTAGCATGCCCTATCTGAGCACTGTCTGCTCTAGACCTTAGCATTTTTAAGATCCTTGTAATGATGCCTCCTGAAATATATTGCCCTCACAATAGATTTACTCTGCTGATACTACAGTATCTCATCTATACACGGTACTAAGCCTCCCTTTTTATTTGTCTTTGAAATAACAAAGACCGGAAAGCCATTTTGTCATAATGAAATAACAAAAGTTCATAACTGAACTGTTAACTGAAGTGGAAATGCTTAATGGTTTGGCTTCCCATTTTCCAATTTTTTGCTTTTATCACATGACATTTTCGGATGAACTGATGATAACTTTTGTAACCACAATGACAAAAAGAAAAAAAAAATCATTTATTAGGCCGTTTAACAAGAAAAGGAAATCAACCTAATAGTGTGATAAAGAATTTAATTTAAAAGAAAATTCAAAACATAAAACAAAACTTGGCAACTTAATTGATAAAAACCCAGCATTTTTCTTTTAACCTAAAAACACCCTCTCAACAATGACTGGCATTATTTAAAAATCAATGATTTTAAATGGCATTTAAGAAGTCCCAGGTATGATGTTTACAGCACACACAAAGAGAGAGAGAGAGAGAGAGAGAGTGTGAGAGAATAAATGACTCACAGTATCATTTGTCTGGTTGTTGAGTTTTGTTTTTTTGCTCTTCAATGACCTTTAAAAAACGGAAGTAATACTCGTACATGTGGTTGCTGTTCGCTTTTTTTTTTTTGGTCAATTCATAGTATCAGCAACACTTATGACTGACTGGCTGCATTATACTCGCATTTGTTATTGTTTTTTTTTTCCCATAACATTATTATCAGTTCGCCTATTCGTGGTGTAATGTTGTTGTTTTTTTCCAATGGTCAGAGTTGAATAATCGTGTCTACCGTTATTTTTAGCACAATCTTTATTTACACGTGATTTGACATTTTTCAATACTTTGTTGATCTTTTTTTAACATGTTACAGCAGCACTCACTCATTGTATGATTCCTTCCACTCTCTCTCACACTCGCTCTCCCCCAACCACATTTAAAAATCATAAACATTAAGAGAATTGTTTATGTTTATGCTTGTCATTTACAGTGGTTGCCAACCATTGTGCAAAAAAAAAAACCATCACTGTGTATAACAGCCTTGGCATACAGTTTCTGTTTCTATGAGTGTGTGTATGTTTTATTTTGGGGGGGTTTTGCCTGTAATTCAATGATTTTTCATGGGGACAGAAGTGGAAAAATGTCACACACATTAATGAAATTTAAAACGATGATAAATGATGATGATGTTCACTTTTTTCTGGTGGGAGGGGGCTACAAACATTTTCAAGGATTTTTGTTTTTGTCTTTATTATGGTGAAATTAATCTGTGATATCTAACGAAATGTGGTTAGGTGGTCTATGCTATTAAGCTTGTGTTATGCTTGACGTGATAATATACATTATTGGTGGTTTATTTTAGCTACCCGAAGAACAATTGTTTTAAAAACTTTACAATGTGAACGTTTGTCAAAAATTAAAGGTAATCCTTAGTTTTAGCTAGGATTACAACCTAGCTTTTCACACCACCCATGTTGTGTGTGTCAACTTTATCCATGAATGACAGGACTAACAGTTCAAAGTCGATTTCGAACAACAAATTTACAATATCAATATTGTTTACTCTCAGAGTTTTTGTCAGAAGACTGCCGAGAGAGGCAGTCGCCGCAAGAAATAGTTTTTTATATTTCATTCCGTTCCAGAGATTGAACCACGGGGCTCTTGTCTAATAAGCTAGCATACTGCCTACTAGACTACGGCGACTTCTAGAATGATAGGGTTGCCAGAAATTGTTTAAATATTACGCCCTCTGTAGAAATCGCTTGGGAAATAAGTTATTTACACACTAATTATTAACATGACAATTACAACCCTTCAGTCAGGATTACTGCCTAGCTTCTCACACCACTCATGTTGTGTGCGTTAACTGTATACATGAGTGGCGGGACCTACAGTTTAACGTCAACTCCGCACGACAGATTTTTGAGAATTTTTATTTACTCTCAGAGTTTTTGCCAGAAATCTGCTGAGAGGAAGTCGCCGAAGAAATATTTTCATATTTTCGTTTTGATGTCTGACCTGGTATTTAAACCCGGGCCTTAAGTCTAATAAGCGAACAGACTACGGCGGATAGCTGTTATTATTGCATGTACATATTAAATTACTTCTTATCCATGGTTTGCGTCTTTACTAATTTACATGGCATTTTAAAAAGCAAACGTGTATCATTTATTCACGTACATACATATGTACATAGAACAGAAATCAGATTGAACTCAACAAAATGCGGATCTAATACGCTCACTAGGCATGCTAAGGCTTTTGACCCCTACTTCTCGATACCGGAATGAATGCTGGAACTGATACTCATCCGAATTCTATGGTAATATGCATCAAGCATACGAAGGAATTGAACATCAAACACTCGTTTAAAACGAATCCTTACAAAGTTTCCAATCACGGCTATCCCTTATCACACAGCACCCCTTCTTTTTCGTTTTATGGTTTTCATATTTTCTTTACTTTATTTTAATTTCATTAATCAAGTTATTCCAGCTAAGCAGGTAATTGGTCTACGGTAGATCAGGTGAATCTATCGTTATCTAGGAACAGGCAGAGGGCTTCCCATATAAAATAAATAAAGGGTCCGCCAAATAACTTTTTTTTTTTTTGAAAATGCTTTAAAAAAAAAACTACTGAATATTTTCTCAAATTTCTTTTTTTATTTGAAAGTACAATCCTTCCGGTTAATAATGGAAAATAATTTCATTCAAATGGCTGCCTCGGCTGGCCATGCAGTAGCCTACACGATCGGTCCAATTTTTAAGCACATTATCGATTGTGTGCAGCTGTATTTCACCAATGGCTTCACGAATATTGTCCTTTAAAGCGTCAATTGTCTCTGGCTTGTCGGCGTAACACTTATCTTTGACGGCACCCCACAATTAATAGTCCAACGGTGTCAAATCGCAGCTCCGAGGTGGCCAAACGACATCAGCTGTGCGGCTGATAATGCGATCTTCAAAAACAGGGCGCAAAACATCGAGTGTAGCTACGGCTGTGTGGCACGTAGCGCCGTCCTGTTGAAACCAAATGTTGCCAATATCCTCCTCTTCAATTTTTGTGAATTAAAATTCGTTCAACATGGCCCGATAACGATCGCCATTGACTGTAACGGCCACTCCTTGCTCATTTTCGAAGAAAAATGGCCCAATTATGCCTCTGGACCAAAATCCGCACCAAACAGTGACTCGTTTTGGATTCGTCGGCTTTTCAATGTATGCGTGCGGGCTTTCTGTGCCTCAAATGCGACAATTTTGCTTGTTTACATACCCGCCAAGATCAAAATGAGCTTCATCTGAAAGATGATTTTTTTTTGCCAAAATCGGCATCTTCTGTACGTCGATCGAAGGCCCACTTAGCGAAGCGAAAACGCATATACACAACCATATTCGTTCAGCGGAAGGATAAAACTAATTATCTGTCAAATCAGACATGAGCTAAGTGTTACCATTCACGACATAAGCACTAGTTGACCCGATAGCTTCACAATTGAAATATAAAAAATGTTAAAGCCAAGCATCTCTTTAAGCTAAAAACTAAACTTCCGCTGCTTTATGGCTTTAATGGCTCTTTAATACAATTAGAGTTGGAAAAAAACATGGCGAAATTACAACACTGTTTATGATACAGTTAAAGTTCTAGTGAATCAGTGCATCTGACAGTTGTTAATTAGCAGTTGAATGCCATTTTTTCCCCCTAAATTTTCTTTCTCAACTACACGATGTCTTAACATCAAAACAGAGTTTCTTTTAGTTTTTTGGTTGCCTTTAACAATAATGGGTTCGTTCGTTACATTTTTTTCAACATTTTTTTTTCACTTTTTTTTATAACACTAAACGTTCATTTAATTGTGAGTGGGTTTAATGGAAAACATTGTATTGGCAAAATGCCATAACAGAAGCAGGACAATAAACATCAAAAATACATAGGTTTTTGCTCCCTTTTTTTTTGTGGGGGGGAGGGTGTTAAGCTAAAGAAAGAACTAAAAAAATCACACAAAATGCTTATCGATTGGGCCTTTTGTTTTTCTCCCAAAAACTTGGGACTTATTTTGTTTAAATTTTAGATTTTAAAAGTTTTCATGTCCACTTAAGCGTAAGCAGTATTGCCATTTGCCCTCTCCTGTTTTAGTTTTTAAGTTCCTTTGTTTCCACGGTTTTAGTTTTTTTTTCCAATTTGTCTGATTAAAAACGGTTGCCAAGTTAAAGTAAAATACACCATAAGCATGCGGTAGGGACGAAAACCTTGTATATGAATGGTTTTTGTATGGTTTTTATTTTAATTTGTTAGTTTTTGTTGTGCTCATTCATAATAGCAATAACAACTGTAAAGTTTCCTTTTTTCATTCTCTATTATTGTTAAACTGTTGATGTATTTTTCTCTTTATGAAATGAAAAAGCAGGTGTTAAACACTAAAACTACATACATATGAGCAGTCATTCATTCAAACATATGGCTTATGGTCCTTAAAAAGGAATAGGAAATTACAAAAGTAGTTTTTGTTAAATTAAAACTAAAGCACTCTTCATTACTAGTATTCAGCATAAGTACTCCTCCTTAAATGAAAACAAAAAAACATTTCAAATTAAAAAAAAAAATCAAAGATTTAAAGATAAATTAATACTAAGGAGCCTTTATAATATTTTAAGCTACGCAAGGCCATTCAGCTAGGAAAATCTTTATTCAGATAACAAAACTTCTTAAATATATAAAAAAAATTATTATAAGCATTTTTAAACTATTCAGCAAGAAAAACCTTTATACAGTTAACAAAGCTTCTTCTCAAAACAAAATAAAAATTATTATAAGAATTATAATGTTATTCAGCTAGAAAAATCTTTATTCAGCTAAAAAAATTTCTTAAAAATACAAAATAAAAATTATCTTTTAGCTTTTTACATCCATTCAGCTGGAAAAATATTTATTCAGCAAGGGAGCTTCTTAGAAATTTTAATTGAAAAATTAAATCAAATTCTTTTAGACTATTCAGCTGGAAAAACCTTTAATTCAGCTAATGAATGATTTTATTTAAGTAACTATTAATTGAATATGTATTGTAAAAATAATTAATATGTTGTAAATATATACATATATCTAGGTTTAAAAAACCGTAATAATAATAAATAAATAAATAAACTTCTAATACAAGTAAAATAAATAATTATTTTAAGCCTTTTAACACTATTCAACATGAAATATTTAATTTAGTTACTAACTTCTTTTAAAATTAAAATAAAAATTATTCAGCTTAAAAATAACCGTATTCCGCGCGCAAATCTTCTTCTTGAAAAGTAGTTTTTTTAATTAAATCATAGAAAATGTTATGTATGAAACTGGTATAAAAATATATGCAGTAGCACGAAAACATTATAAATACATTAAATAGACCTATTCAGCTAGCGAAATGATAATTTACATATGAAAAATTTTTCAAAATTGCAAATAAATAGAAAATATTAATTTATTAAAAGGGTTTTTAGCATAACTTTTATCTAACTGTATAAAAAGCCCACAAGATTTACTAGAACATCAATTTTAATGCAATTCAGCTACAAAAAAACTTATTCAGCAGGTCAAATTGTCACTTAATGTTATCATAAAGTAATAAATTATAATATCTTTTCAATTCAGCTACAAAAAAGGTAATTCAGCAAGCCAAATATTTTTTAAAATTGAAAATAAATGGAAACAAGTTATGTTATTAAAAATATTTTTACAATTTAGCTAAGAAAACATTATTCTGAAATACCAAAAATTTTAATAAAAACACTTGTTGAAAGCACTTCAATGAAATTCAGCAAGAAAAAATTGTATTCAGCAAATCAAACTTCTTTAGAATTAGTAAAATATTTTATATTTGTAGCAATTCAGCTAATAAATATTGTAATTTAGCTGACATAAATGCCCAGATATGTAGTAAAAACACATGTTTGAAGCAATTTAATGAAATTCAGCAAGAAATACCAAAGATCCTTAGAAAATAATGCTTAATCTAAATAAATGTTAAAATATTTTGAAATTTTTAAAAAATTATGCTACTCAAAATGTTATTTAGCGTTAGAAAAGTTCATCTTATCAATTTTTTTTTGGAATTGAAATTTTCGAAAACATGTAACATAACATGAATTTAAGAAAACATGTAACTGCATACTCACTGCATCTCCTATTTAGTAACCACAAGTATACTTTAGTACTTTTTATATATTTATTGTTTATTATATGTGCATGTATTTAACAATTGATTTTGTCTTGTTTTGTATTTTTTTTTCTAAAGAATTTACAACAAAAAGGCGTTATTTGCGATTGTCTCTATTTCACTCATACTCACTCATTGTCTATAACCTCACCTAACCAACCTCCTACATATAATGACTAGCAGTTCAATTGAAAATAATTTTTTTTTGTTGTTTCTTGTAAATACTTACAAATCAGTAACTTATGACCTAATCATCATCAACACACACATACACCAATACATACACTGTGATAGTGTAACAGACACTATACAAATTAATTCTCTTACCATCACTGTTGAACTTCTCCACCCTGTTAACAACAGTGACTTTTCTTGTTTACGGTTTTGTGGTTTACCACAGCTTTCACAATAAGAAACCATTAAATTTGTACACACACACGCACACACATACAAATTGTCTACAACATACAATTTGTTGTTCTCACTTGCAAGCACTCACTCCCTTGCCCTCACTGTACTATACTATCACTTGTAAACAAATAAATAAAATACAATATAACACATGGAAAAAAATGTAAACTGATGACCACAAGAACAGAGAAGGAGAAAAAGAAAAAAATACCATAACCTCTTAAGATGCTCCCATGCTCTCTTATGTATATTTTACTGTGTGATGCAGTAGCTGGAGTATTTAAAGAAGGAGTGGTGCCAGACAACTGTTATAAGTTTAATTTGGTGGTAAATATCGAAATCGGAAATTATTTCTTAGAGGTGGCTTGCTGGATTAGTGGTAACGGCTCTCACATTTGTGTATGTGGGGAAAGAGATCATAGAGATAGAGGTAGACAATTGTTACAAATTAAATTGTTGAATGTCATTAGAAAATTAATTACCCGGGTGACAATTGAAGGTGAAAACCAATAAATAAAATAATAAAAGTCAAGTGGTATTAGTTTATTTCTATTTTAAATTAAAATACAACCACAAACTTAATATTTAAAGCCAAAATTTGCAAGGAAAATTAAGTCCAAATTTAAAAGGTTTTTTTTTTTCATTTAAATTAGCTTTTAAGCAGCTGAATTGCTATAAAACTAAAGAATATGATAATGTTTTGACATTTTAAAGTTTATTGATAAAGTTTAATTTGCTGAATAAAATTTCTTGCGGCTGAATTCCTTAAAAATTCGTATTTTACTTTTAAATTAAAGACTAATTTTGAAATTTTTAAAAAAAAAACTTTAATAACATGTTTATGTCTATGTATTTCAAATTTTAAGAAAAATTTTTCCAGCTGAATTAACTTCTAAGCAGCTGAATTGCAACAAAAATGAAATATTGTGTATTTTATTGGTATTGCGTTAATTTACTGCAGAAATTTTATCAGCTGAATACACATTTTTGTAGCTGAATTGCATTATTTTGAAGCTTAAAAAATTTTTATATAATCAGATTAATGAATGTTGAAAGTTCTCTTAATAAATAAAGTTTTATTCACTTTTTTCAGTTAATGATATATTTTGCCAGCTGAATTAACTACTCAGCAGCTTATTTTCTCAGAAAATATTTTCAGCTGAATATTGCTTTTTGCAGTAAATTGCATTTTTTTACTCCTTAATGTATAAACTTAAGATATTAAAAAATTTTTTTAATTAATTAAAAAAATTAAATAAATTAATTTTTAAATTTATGAAATATATACTTAGCTGAATTAACTTTTTTGCAGCTGAATGACTGCAAATATAAAATGTATTATGATTTATTAGTATTATACTTATGTTTAGCAATAATTTTATTTGCTGAATAAACTTTTCTGTAGCTGAATTACATTTTTTAAGTCCTATGGAATTTCTATATCAGAGTTTCTTTCTACTCATTTTAAAATTTAACACATATTTTGAATAAGATTTTCTCTGACTGCAATTTTTCTTGTAAAAATTTTATCAACTTAATTAAAAATATTTATAGCTGAATTGCATTAAAGTGAAGGTTTTTTAAATTTTATTTAATTTTTGAATATACATATTTTGTCTGCTGAATTATGTATATCTTAAACAGCTTAAATGTTTTATATTTATATGTTTTGCTCAGCTTTCAATAAATTTTGTTAATTGTATTGCGTTCTTTGTAGCTGAATTGCTTTACCTTAACGAGTACGTCATACGGTTTTTTAATTAAAACGTTACTTTAACTAAATTTCCTTAAAATAAAAAAAAATAACATCAGTTGTCTGTCTACTTATTATCAAACGCGACTAAGCAATTATCACTTTATGATTTTAAAAGGATTTTTTTTTTCGTAAAAACTTTCAGACACAAACAAGAGGATCCCTTGGTAAAAAAAAAATTTTGCAATTTGTCACAGAGGAGGTATGCGATTTTCTTTTCTTTTTTTTTTTTGTCGTGTCGGTTCCAAACAAAATTGTTTGTTTTTTGTGCAAAACGTCTACATCGTTTAAATTCTTTACAGAAAATTTACGTTTTTATGCACCACATTCAATGAAAAACATTAACTAACGTGACCATCATCACATTGTTTTAGAGGACATGAAAAACCTGAAAGTAAAGCCCACCGGTTTGTGTTTATAGTTGGTTCTATCGTTTACTGTATATGCAAAAGGATATTTATTTAGACGACAGGATATTAGTATTTGTATTCGTTTGTTATTTTTAACAATAGACATAATGTAACAATTAGTTAAAAAGGAACAATATCATCCTACTAACGGACAACAAAGACAGCAACCAACACCAACACTAGCACGAGCACATGAACGAACATGCATGCTTGCCTTTAAACTGTTTATACACTCATGCCTGATTATCTTCTATTTTTGCCACCATCTTTGTCACTCTCTCTTTCTCTCACTCTTAGTTTACAAGCATGCACTTACACACACATGCACTCTCTTCTATTTACAGCATTTATGCTCATATTCAAATTCTCATATAATGGATAATTTATGAGCCCAAAAGTATGCAATGTTTTTGCAGCAAACCATTCCTATTACAAACTATGTGCAAGTGTGAGTATGTGTGTGCGGGTGAGGATAACGAAATTTCTGCCAGCCAAAAACTACTCGATATTGTTTCGCAAAAACTATTTTTTCATAATTTATGGCCCTGTTAACTGCTTTAAAGCTGTGAATAGAGTAGAATGGAATAGAAAAGAAATTGAAATATTTTGTTTAGTGTACGTACATACATACATATACATATACGTGCACGTTTACAGCAGCTAATCATTAGAATTATTAACACACTGTTGTTATTGTTATTGTTTTTGTTGTATAAGTTGAAAATAAATTTTCTAATTTTACAAATATGTTGACAAGGAATTTTTTTCTTCTCGTTATTATTTATTATCAGATTCATTCAATTTAAATTAAATAAACAGTTTTTGAAATTTATGTATATAAACAGTTATTTACAGATTAAAAAAGAAGGTGGAAAAAGAAATTATTTAAAAATTTATTTACAAAATAATTTAAATTTAATTATTTTTTGTATGTAGTTTTCTAATTTTAATTTTTTAGAATTTTAAATAGAATGACGCAATGGCAACATTGTTTTAATGCAGTAACCAGACATAACGGTGAATGTCTCCACTAACAGATGTGAAAATTACTTATTCTAGACACGCATCGTCCAAATCACGATATACAGTACATATATTTATGGTAATACGGTACTCATTTCGAATAACGGCACTTTGGTGAGTTTCTATTTTATTCACCACACCGGATAAATTCACCACATTTTGTAAAAAAACTCACCACACTAGAAACTCACCACAACTACAAAATTCACCACACACTTCAAATAAAAATTAAATTTTTTTTGTTTCTCTTTGCTCTTCCGCCAGCAGCGACAAACTTTTTTTGTCGTTTGTTTATAAATTCCACCACAACATCCCCATTTATGTTTTTTTTTCGTTTTGTCCGAACCTGGGGTTGAACCGGGCCCCTCTTTTGGTAAGCAACTTAACAAACCTAACCTTCTTTACCTACTTTTTCTACCTACAACATTTCACACCCATATTAAAATTACGCCGTTATGTTTTTATTTCCGTTTTGTCTGACCTGGGGTTGAACAGTGGCCGTTGGGCGTCTATCCTAAATAAGGATACTTTAACTACTTATTCGACAGATAGACCACATAGTACATTAAACAAACGGGGCCTTAATTCTTACTTAATAAACCCAGAAACGGAAAAAGAATGTGCGAATAATTTATTAAATAAAATATATATTTATTTATTTTTTTGAACGAACAAAAACAGATTTGATAAAAAAAGTACTTACTGAAAATTTTGGCGGGGGTACTGTGGTGTTTTTGAAATGAAAAAGTACTGAAAATAATACAAAAGTACTAAATTTTTCAACACTGAGTAAAACGTCATTTCACTACTGATTGGCAAAACAAGAGGATTTTCATTTTTTATTTATTTTAAAATATTTACGAAATCTGTTAAAAATATAAAATACTTTGTTTTAAAATTTATTAAATACCAACATAGGAAATAGAAAAATATGAAATATTCAATAAGAAAGTGGTATTAAATGTTGTGAAAAGGAAAATCCAAAAAGAATTTCCTTTTAATTTATTAGTCATTGTGAAAACGGCACTCTGCTGTGACGGCAACAAACAACCGGAGAAGTTACAACAGAAGCCAACCCGCAGAAGTTCAAAACCCTATTCCAACAACAACAAAAAAAGTGCAATTATTTAAGCGAATTTGTGATTTCCGGTAAAACAAAAGATTCCTATTTTATTAAAACCACATCATACGCCCTAAGAGGTAATAACAATGACGTCAATAAAAGACTTGTACTTATGCAAAAACCTGGATGAATTGGAGGTACGTTCGGGTATACCCGATGTACGGAAACGTAAAATGCTAAGGTGAATGGAATTTAAAAGTACAGTTTAAATAGTTTTGCTAAAAAAAAAACCCCTACTCTCGCCCCCTTTAAATCTAGTTTACTTGAGACTGCCCAGAAACTGATCATGGAGGCAGAGAAATATTATCGCGATGGTGATGAGGAAATGGCATACGTTTTCTATACACGCTATTTCAATCTGTTGCACAGCATACACAAGAGACCAGACTACATAGAAAGCAAACCATTAATACGTCAAATGTTGGGTGATAATCGTTCTAATAAAATGACTATGGATCGTCTGGAGGCTCTGGCAAACTCATTAAATGACCGCTATGATCGCTTGAATGCAAAAGCAACTAAAGTTGCAACATTATCATCTAATGCAGTACAGCCTTCTGCAAGCATATCAAATAACGATCGTTCACGTTCAAATTCTCCACGCCGTAACAATATAGTAGACATTTCAGCAATGCGTTTAATGTCTTGTCAGCAACTATTTGAAGCCATGAAAGCACAAGATGTTTTAGTATTGGATTGTCGTTCGGCAGATGATTATAAATCATCGCATTTAAATTATGCCTTATCGTTGAATGTACCCGAAGAACTAATACAGGCTGGGTAATGTATTTATGCTTCAGAGATTTTTATTATTACAGGTTTTTTTTAAAGATTTGGTTTTGTTTACAGCATGTCAGCGGGTAAATTACAAGACAAACTTGATAACGAATCGAAGAAACTGTGGTCAGCAAGAGCAATTAAAAACCAAGTAGTGCTAATGGATTGGAATTGTTCAGTGCCCAATCCAACCGATAATCGGCCAATTGCAATATTATTGGATATTTTACAAAATGTAAGCTTCATGTTTTCCAAGCTGCAATACTTTCCACAACAAACGAATTGAATGAATTTTTAGTCTTCATTTGCATTAATATTTTCACCATTTGTTTCAGTGGGATCCCGATGTAACCTATCGTTCACCGATTAAAATCCTTGAAGGCGGTTATGAATATTTTCTTTTAATGTATCCCACGTTGTGTACAAATCCCATGGTGCAGCCGCCATCCTTGCCACAAAATAATCTTAATCTAATCGATGATATTGAATATCCGTCAGTGTTCGATATACAAATGAAAGATGAAATTATTTTAAATATAAACGACTCAACAAACACTATTAAAACGCCAACACGCATTACCAATAAGCCAGTAATTGATAGAGCGAGTAAGCAGGCGGCTATTAAAACTTACGATGAAAAGAAAAAGGCCATCGATGAGATTGTTACGGAACAAAAAACTCTATTGGAAAAGGCAAAAGAAAACGATGAAGAGTTACATAAGGTAGCCAAGCAATTGGATAATATTTACGAAAAGAATCAGTGGACAGCATCGGAACAACAATTGCTCTACAATATGATGCAATTGGAATCTGCTGCTGAAGATTTTGTAAGTTTTACATTTAAAATGAAAGCAGAAAAAATATTATTTATCATGTAACTTCATTTCACTACTTTAGAAACTTGAAAACATGCGCCTAAGAGAAGAACTGGAGGAATATAAACGTCGGGAGAAAGAAGAAAAAGCCAACATTCCCTTGCAAATTATAAATGATGTGGAAAAGACCACCAAGGAAATCGAGGCGAAAATAGAAGAACGCCAACGTTTGGATGAACAACTGGAAAGAGAAAAAGAACAACGTGCCTTACAATTAGCCATAGCACGCGAAAATAAACGTCATTTAAGTGCTAAACTAATAGAGCAGGAAAAAAGTGATGCTGAAGCTCTAGCTGAGAAATTGGCGAATGATTTTGAGCAGGATGAAAATAAATATGAAGAAGAGAATGAAAAATATATAATAAAACCTAACGTGCCACAATTTGATCGTTCAATTAAGCCTCAGTTAACTGCACGAACCGCTAGACCGCAGTCACCCACTGTATACGCGTTACAAAGACAACGAGATTTTTCACCGATTAAGGGATCAGTGGTAAGTGTTATTTAATTCAAAACCTTATAATACCGAACAAAATTTAGAATGGGTACGTAGTTATAGGCATTTTTGATAACCTACTTTCGTTCATATTTTTAAATAATAATTGTTTCATTTCTATTCTAAATTTAATGTCGTTTAGTATGTCAAGGTTACAGTCTTTCTTCTTTATACATGTTTAAACAATTTTAATGATTATTATAAATAGTTGCACGAAATATTAAAAATAGTTTCAGCAGTTAACCCAATTTAACAACAAATAAGTCCCCCCCCCCCTTATCATAAATAGAAAATGTACTTTCCATTCCCTTGTACTTTTTAATTTTCCGTGAACAAAAATAACCCGAATTAAGAAAAAAAGAAATGCTGAGAGAACTTTCATTTACAATGAGAAGAAGCCTTAATTTACAATTTCTCATGATTATTAATAATGAAGACTGAAAGCGAAATTGCAATACAAAAATATACTGCCCAACGAAGTCAAACGCTGTATTGCCAACAAGCTAAGCAGCAAGCACGCATTTGTGGAGTTTAGAAGCCAAAAATCAGGGAGGGGTACTGCCATATGTGTTGTATAATATATATCTTGACAATCTTTATGTCCCCTTCAAAACGTTTTAATGGTCGTATGCCGATAATTGCTCTATATAGTCACCGGCTACCACTTGGAACTACAGCAGATTGTGTTACTAGCATCAAAGTCAACGGCATCGCTTTTCATTTTCTGCGCACAATGGAACTTGACATCCCTCGGTTCGAAACAGTAAAATTCTCGGGATAGTACTTGACAATCTCTTTCACTTCTCTTCGTAGCTAAGCTAACAGAATTCTGTAAGCTCTGGCTGGCATTTCTTGGAACGTGGATAGAGCTTAGAATGCAAAAATCTGATTCTGTTTCTGATTATACAATAACATCAGATTTGGACGGAAGATATACTCCCTGAAGCATTCGACAGTATTTTCGCGGCTTGAACGAAAATATTCTGAAGACCCTCTCATCTGACGTCAAGCAAACTTTATATCAACTTTCTAGACAAACCTGCTTCATCCTGAAGCAATTAAAATCAGTCTGATTCTATATTCTTAGCTTGTACCGAGAGAGAATTGTTTGCGATCCGATTAATTGTTATTGTCTCTCTCAATAGTGCTCATCACATAGTGAACCTATTTATTTAGGATTACAAAGCAGATTACTGGCTAAAGCCAATTCCTCCAGTTACATACCACTTGATATTTTCTTACGTTATTCAAGGATGAACTTCAGCAACAGCAGAGTAGTTACAACTTCAACGAAACGAGTTAGCACAAAAATACCTCAGGGAGCATATTGCAATCTGCCAATTGCTGGTAAATTGCAGCAATACCAATAAATATTTTTATTTATTCATCGTTGGCCTTCTGAAACGGCAATATAAATACACATGTTTTGTCTCAGCATCAAACGTGATTTGTTTTTGTTTTAGTCATAAGGAATGACTAATATTCGGCATAAATTTAAGACACACACACACTATTTTATAAATAGTTGCAGTGGACACGTTTATTTACCATCACTTATCCATCAGTACTTTGTGTGTCTAGGATACTAGAAACATTTGCCGGCAACATTTTAACCCTTAAAAAAACGTCATAGTTTTAGAAATCTTTTTCTGCACATTAGGGATGTAATGTTTTAACAAATTTTGTAAATGTATGGGAAAAGATTTCACTTTGGATTTTGAAAATATAACGTTTTCGCATGCTTTAAAAACGTTTCCTACGGAATCATACTGAAATTCATTCTTTAATAAACAAAACTTGCAATGCGAATGTGATTCATGTATTCGCTGACTAATGCACACCACTCGATAAAGTCGAATTTGGAATGTTTTCGCAATAATTGAATATTAGATTGTCACTTGCTCTAACCAATTACTGGTAGCACTTGCCCTACCCGATTAATGTAGTATTATTCAGGTTAAAATAATGGCCTTAAAGGCTGCTGGTGTGCTAGTTTGGTATAAGAGTCTATCGAACGGATATATTCACATATTTACTGATAGCCGCCGTAGTCTAGTAGGTAGTGTGTTGGCTTATTAAACGAAAGGCCCGAGTTCAAATCCCAGGTCAGGCATCAAAACTAAAATATGAAAATATTCCTTCGGCGACTTCCTCTCAGCAGATTTCTGGCAAAAACTCTGAGAGTAAAAATTGCCATGAAAAGCTTCTCAAAAATCTGTCGTTCGGAGTCGACTTTAAACTGTAGGTCCCGCCACTCATGTATAAAATTAACGCACACAACACGAGTGGTGTGAGAAGCTAGGACGTTGTACAATGGGTCAATTCGACCTCCGGGTACTGTACTTGTCATAGTTGACAAGTACACGTCCTCTAACCTAATCTAACCTAATGATAGCAAGCCGGCCATTAGATCCCTAAAGAGTGTGTACATCTCACCTAAGATGATTATCTTAGATGAAAGGGATAGAGAATTATCCAACGGTTACCCTCAAGTGGATTTCTGAACACGGAGAAATTGAAAATAGCAAAGCTGATGTATTTCCAAAGGCTGATACATCAGAAAATTCAAAATATTTCACTTGTGCGGTTGACTTTACCCTAAAGTGGTTCAAACTAATGCGATAATGAACCCACTTGCTTAGAAGCCTGACAAATCTGACCCGTAATGGATAATCCCATTTCAGTAACGTCATAACGGTTATAATAGCGGTGAAAAAGAGCCAACCATAGAACAACATTTGGGAATCTGAAACGAAGACTTTGTCATCCAAAACTTATTGAGAAAATATGTCTAGCCAAAAACAGAAATTCATACCTTCATTAAACTATCGGGATAGTTGGGAAATGCTAACCATGTAACCTAAATAAGTATTCCTTTTTAAGGCGTCTGCCAATCGATCCTTAGGGAGAGTTGCCATCATATTTCATTTACGTGACACATCACGGTGTATCCCTAATGAACATATTTTAAAAATTAGAACGTTCAATGCTAAAATCAATAAATTTAGAAATCTTTTCCCTTTCGAAAGGTCACGTTTCTGAAACCGACAAACATTCATTCTAAATTTCTTCTAAATTGCAGCAATAAATACATAGGTAAACTAAACACAAAATTGCAATAGTTAAATGATTATTTTTAACACATTTTAAAATAGTAAGAAAGAACCCCATCTCCTTTCAAGAAACCATGACCACCAAACGAAATAATAATAGAAAAACCAAATGAAATGGAATGAAAAGTGTGTATTTCAAAGCACATGTTTGTTTGCTTCTCTCTACTGTTCTCTCTTTTGTTTTCCGCCAATCTCTTCATGTGATTTTATATGTATTTCCTTTGTTTCGTTTACCTTTTCGTCGTCTATATTTTTAACGGTGTTTTACGCATGTTTGGAAAATAATTGCGCCTTAATTTCGGTTTTACTTTCGTTTATTTTCTCTGTTGCGACTTTTGGCTAAGATTTCTGCTTGATTTGTTGTTGTTGTTTTACATTGTTCAGACCGCCATGCTATTCCATGTGGCCCAAGAATAGTTTAGTTTAGTTTAATACGGTGTTTTAACAAAGAATGTCGCTACGTTTAAACAGTTTGCGATATTTTTACGTGATAAAAATTAATATATTCCTTAACGCATCGTATTGTTGTTGTTGGCTATTGTTGAGATGATTATTGGCGGCATTAAAATTCAATTACCAGCATCAACATATCGTTATGCCTCATCATTTCGTACAATTAAAAAGGTGTGCAGCAAAAAGAAAATAAATTAAATGAATATACTGAACAGGGTTAAATAGTTCTTAAGAGTTTACATTTAAGTTAAGAACTGTTTAGCACACTTTAAGGCACTTCAAAGAAATTTCATTTCATTTATTGCACAGCTAAAGTGTTAAAATGAAGTCTTAAAGAAATTCGTATGTTTTCAAAGAAATGAAATGAAAAGAAATGCTTAAGAAAAATCTATAAATATATGCTAATGAGGTTTTGTTTGTACTTTAATGCCTCTAGTTTTTATAATTACTCTTTAGTGCAGCCTATTTATTTATTTATGAAATTAATAAAAACTCTTTTTAAAATTGAAAACTTTATAAATAGTTTAGTATTTTAATATGTACATACATATGTACATACAGAGATAGGAAGGTTAATAAATAATTATTAATTAATAAAACTTAAACTGCATAGAGCCCATCAACATCAACAGTGAAAAACTTTTCCTTGGCAAGCAAGGAGTGCGCGTAATAAAATTTGGACATTTTGCTTTATAAAAACTAAACTTAATGGTAGAATTATTTCAATCTTTATTTAAATTAAAGATTATACGGTTTAAGTTCTAAGTTCAAAGTCTTATAAAGTCCTTAATAGATTGTAATTATTTTTTTTTATTTCTTCTGGAACTCCTTCCATTCCCTACGTCTAGTATCGGGCATTGAAAACTCTCATAGTTACTTAGTTACTTAATTCGTTGTTTACAACCCTTTAGTTAGGTTTACGACCTAGCTTCTTACACCACCTATTTTGTGTGTGTGTTAATTTTATCCATTAGTGGCGGGGGACCTACAGTTCAAAATCGACTCCAAACAACAGATTTTTGAGAAGCTTTTCATGGCAATTTTATTTACTTCTCAGGGTGTTTGCCAGAAGACTGCTGAGCGGAAATCACCGAAAAAAGGAAGCTCTGCTGAATGTAAGTGAGCTGTATGTGCTAGGGAAGATTAAAGCTTTGGAGACTATGGTTATGTTGATGGGAGATAAGTGTAATATGAAATTCATGCCGTAATTTGTCAAATCGGTTGTTTCCGTAATCTGAAGAAATATTAGGGTATTTTGTGACCTACGGAAACGAATGGTTGTCCCCTGGACAGAACATGTAGTTTCTATGACTTTAGGTTGTGCTTTATAACAAGACTTAGTATCAATAATTAATAGAATAATCAGGCATATGCATACTCTCTTTAGAAAAAGGGATTTATTTGTAAAAGGGATTTATCGCCGTAGTCTAGTAGGTAGTGTGTTGGCTTATTAGACGTAAAGCCAGGGTTCGAGCCCCAGGCCAGACATCAAAACAAAATACAAAAATTATTTCTTCGGCGATTTCCTCTCAGCAGATTTCTGGCAAAAACTCTGAGAGTAAAATAAAATTGCCATGAAAAGTTTCTCAAAAAATCTGTCGTTCGGAGTCGACTTTAAACTGTAGGTCCCGCCACTTATGTATAAGATTAACACACACAACATAAGTGGTGTGAGAAACTAGGTCAATAATCCTGACTGAAGGGTTGTAATGACCAATTATGTATGTATGATTTATTTGTAGTATACATATTGATCAAAAGCGGATTGTGGGACAGCTGAACCGGCTAGGTCCCAGGTCATATGAAAATGCTTGCGAGTAGGCAAGCTTTCACGCCGTTCAACCCTTATGTAGTGTGGATGCGGATATTTTCATAGGAAGATAAAGAGAAGCAAGGACTCTTTTCAAACCAAGTGGGTTTGAAGCAATCGAATCTGAGTCATGCATCAGGCTATCAAGAAATAACCTGATGTTGATAATCGGTCTTTGACAAGGCACTGTAGACACAGAGCATACATATTTAGAATGCAGGCTATGTCGAACCCAACATGTAGATTCTCTGACAACGAGAATGAATCATCGAAACACATAAATAAACTGTAGATGTGAACCCAGCTGTAGCCATTAAAAATACAAAAATTTTTCTTTCTTTTTTGAATATTTATGCGAAATTATCTATTGTAAAATAAAAATAAATGGATATAGTGAAATAAAACAAAACTTACCTCCTATTGTACTACAATGCTACTCTAGCAGTCACTAGTGCTGGATATTATTTTCACTCAAAGGAATCGATATTTTAATAATATTTTAAAACGTTTATATCCTTTATGTTTTGATTGTTAAGAAGAAAAATAACCTTGAGTTTTTTGTATCCTTTTATCTTTGGCAATAAATAACAAATTGCCATGACTGTAAAGCATAGCCAAATTCATTTCATTTTATTTGCTTTTAGGTGTGTGCAAGTTATTGGTTTGCTTTAATATTTTTTTATTTTTATTTTTTTTTAATCATTAACAAAATCCAATGAAAATCATTTTTAGTACACAATAAAACATATTGATTGTGTCCTAAATATTTAATTGGAAAAGCAAATTAAAATTCAAATCTTTGCAACAATTTTTTGTACATTTTCTGAAGTGTTTGAGTTCGTCCTTAACTAATAAATAATTAATGAAAATTAATATTCCATGATATATTTACATATAAGCATATAAAGACATTATAGTTTTTGTTTAATAGCATTAATATTTACTATAACCAGCTTATATGTATGTACGTACATACATCCCAGCCAGCAATTTTGAAAATTATTAATCAAATTCGAGTCTTTT
This sequence comes from Sarcophaga caerulescens, assembly GCA_927399465.1. Classification (NCBI taxonomy): domain Eukaryota; kingdom Metazoa; phylum Arthropoda; class Insecta; order Diptera; family Sarcophagidae; genus Sarcophaga; species Sarcophaga caerulescens. The sequence continues at coordinate 99,419,685 of OV656872.1, read as the reverse complement.
TTGATTCTTCTGAGCGATTAAAAAGCTCGAATATGCGCTCATTTTCTGATCATAAAAGACTCTGTTGTCGGGAGAAAAAAGTGACTACGAACGACTCTTCTTAAAAAGTCACTTATGAGTCATTTTCTATATTATTTTAGAGTAATTTTCGACCCTTTTTCTAGTAGCTTTATAATCATTTTCGAATCACTTTCTGATCATATATTAGTCTTATTTACCTTCGTTTATGATTCTTTTTCGAGTCGTCTTTCAGTCATCGTCTAATCGCATACGAGTCTTTTATGAGTCCTTTTATTGTCATTTATGAGTCATGTTCGTTTACACTACAGCGACTTTAAAAATCACGTTGATGAATTAATAGGTCTAATGCCTCGCTGATGACTTCTTAATTTACAAAATATCGAACATTTTATTAATTGTTAAATTATGTAAAAAAATCAAAAAAAATTGCTAAGGGAGTTGCTTTAGTTTTTGCCACCTAAATTTTAGAAATTATTTTATTTTCTTCGAACTAAAAAAATTTATTTCAATAATTTTTTTTTAGTATATTAATAAACCCTCAAAGACTTGAAAAAGCTATCTTTAAAAATTCTCAGGATTGTTTTTCACACGATTCATATGGAAATGTCAAAAATTAAGTCAGTTGCTTTAGTTTATGCCACTAGTGTATGTACATCGGACATCAAAGTTTATTTAAATTTTTTTTTTTTTCGTTAAAAATAGTTCTTAAAATTAGAAGTTCAATAAGGTAATATATTTATAATAATAATAGTATCTAATAAGATTAGAAGATAAGAGAAGTTCAATGAGATTCAGTTTTACACGTGTTTTATAAACTTGTAAATTAAAGGCCGAAATTAAATTTTCAGCCTCTTTTCTTGCAAATCTTTATTTGAATTTTTGCTAATCTTTTTGCTTGTTTAGCTGACATCGTCTTTTTTATTTAAATTTATTAACAATATCTTACTTTTAATTTATTTTTTATTTTATTTGTAACCTTTTATTAATAGGTGATGAAAGAAATGCTTTTAAACAAAATCCTTTTAAAAAAAAACAAAGAAAAATTTTCTATTAAAAAAATTTTACTTTATTTCTTAGCCATCTTTTACACAAATGAAAATTTATACAGAGAGGTGTTTTTAATCATCTATCTGCTCAAAATATGATCATAAAATACGGAATTACATTCACTTTTCAAACACCTGCATGATCTGTTTTTGATTAATCGTTTTTCAATCTTCCGTATTAGTAGAATATAATAATAAATAACGGAAATAATAGTAAAATTTTAAACGTCTGGATGATTAATTTCCGATTGCTATACAATTTTTTATTGTATTTTAAATCGAACTCATTTTACTCATTGACATGAATCATTTGTGAGTCCTTTTTTAATCGTGTAACTGACTAATAAGTTTTTGATCATCAAAAGTACTCTAAAAAGACTCAGCAAGGTGATTTTTTTAAAAACAATCTTCCAATTGCTAGCTGGGATACTACGTATGGCTGAAAGTAAATACATTGTGCATTAAATATTAATTTTAAATGCTCTTCTTCTCTCCTTAACATTTCCTTACTAATTTCATACTCACAATATATTTTCAATGCTTTTGTTTTTGCAATTTTTAGCTTTTCCTTTTGACTTTTTCTCATTGTATTTATATTTACATTTTTAAGGGTCGTGGTTTGACGGGCTTAAAGAATTTAGGGAATACCTGTTATATGAATAGCATAATACAGTGTCTTAGCAATACACCACAATTGGCCGAATACTGTATAACGGACAAATACAAAAACTATATTAGCCGCAATAATAAAACAAAAGGCCAAATAGTCGAAGAAGTTGCCGCACTAATTAAGGTTTTATGGAACGGAAATTATAAATGCGTTGCCAGTAAGGATTTGCGTGTAAGTTTAACATTAAATTGCAGAAATTAATTTATTTATCGCTATTAATTCTATCATTTGTTATTTCTTTATATTCTTCTTTTCTATTCTATTCTATTCAATTAGTATGTTATTGGTCAATATCAGAAAATGTTTCGTGGCATTGAACAGCAGGATTCGCATGAATTCTTAACCATACTCATGGATTGGTTACATTCGGACTTGCAGACCGTATCGCAGCCACCAGAGCATTTACGTGAACCAATGACAGCTTCTGAGAAGGCTTGGTTAGATTTTACAAAATCAAAAGAAAGTTTAATTTTGCATTTATTTTATGGCCAAATTAAAAGTATTGTTAAGTGTGCCACCTGCGATAAAGAATCCGCCACCTATGAGTGTTTTTCAAATTTAAGCCTTGAATTGCCAGAGAATAATAATGTTTGTCATTTGTCACAATGCCTGGATATGTATTTTAGTGGTGAACGCATACACGGCTGGAATTGTCCATCGTGTAAACAGAAACGTGATGCCATCAAAAAGCTAAATATATCAAAACTGCCGCCGGTGATAGTGATACACTTAAAGAGGTAAGTGAACGTCAAACAAATTGAAATCATTGAAGCAAACATAATTAAAAAGGTACACATAACAAATACATGAAACCACTAAATGAAACTGGACGAACAATGAATGCAGTACAAGAAACTATTATTTCACCCAAAACTTTTGGACATTTGGTACAAACTCTTTATTAATATTCTCTTTAAACAATTATCAGAAGATGCGATTCATGATATCGCTTGTCATGTTGCATGTGACATTGCACTGTATGTACTTTTCTGTACGTTGTGATTTTCATTGTTTTTGAAATATCATGATCCCGGTGTGTACCGACAGCTTTTGAATTTCACCTGGCTGCTATTCACTCCAAATTTGGCAATTCTATCTGTAAACGTAACCATTGTGCATTGTCGCTGAACATAAATTTTCGATAGAAGCAAATTTTACATTCTGCACGAATTTTGATAATAAATTTCAATGATTTGCAAGCGATGTTCATTACATTAGTCTTTGCCTGGTAACGTGGCAAATCTTACTGAGCATTTTTGACATGCCCATGTTACGAATATTTTTTTTATACTGTAAAAAATTAACAAAAAAAATAAATAGCTAAACTTTTATTATATTTTTTGTTCTTTCAGATTTTATGCTGACACTGACTCAGTGACGCCGACATATAAAAAGAAACAAAACTATCTACGCTTTCCCTTAGAGAATCTCAATATGTCACCATACATTACGATATCCGAGTCTAGACGCAATACTACTAAATCATATGAACTCTATGCCGTATCCAATCATTATGGTTCAATGGAAAGCGGCCATTATACGGCGTTCTGTAAGAGTGGCACCTATGGACGATGGTATAAATTTGATGATCAAATGGTAACACCACTGGATGCGTCAAGTGTTGTATCGAGTGCAGCTTATATTTTATTTTATACACGTCTGCAGCCCTCGCAATATATATCGCAAACATGCCGTCTCTAAAGGGTAAAGATTATTTTATTTTTTTAATTTACTCTCTAGTCCTTAAATAAAAAACATAAAAAAAAAAAAACTTGCTTTAAAATCTTGTAACACTGTTGAATTTTTAGTTTTATTTTCTAGTTGCTTGTTAAAAACGTTTCTTATTATTTAAAAATTTGTTAATTTTGCTTTTGTTTTTGTTTTTTTTTTCTTTTATTTCTTATACTCTTAATCTTATTAAATAGAAAATCAAATTAATTCCAAATATATGTATGTTTTTAAAACATTTTTTACATTTATTTTTTACACATCTTAAGAACTATTTTATTTTCAAATATTCTATGTATGTAAACTTATTAATCTTTGTTTATATTCCAAATGAAAAAAAAAACCGATTAAAATAATTCAAAGTTTAAAAACTTTGAAATGTACATACTTTAACCACATATTAATAAATAGTACTGGAATATATTGAAATATATTTTTTTAATATTTAATTAAAATCATATACAAACTTAAATAATATTTAATAATAATAATAATAATAATAAATTAAATTACTCTTTAAATTTGAGTTGTAATTATAAACAATTATAAAGAAATAGTAAACAAAATAAAATAAATGGTATATATTGTTATTTTTTAAAAAAATAAAAAAGAATTTCATTTAAAATTTATGAATTATTTTTTAATTGTCCTGGCGTGCAGGGATAAATACTCAAGTTTCTTCAACGTTCTTAGAGAATTACCCTCAGTTCAAATTTCTGACATTGAGAGTTTCACATCTGATCTACATTTCTGAAGGTAACCACAACCTTCCTAACCTAACCTAAGACAAAAAAGTTGTTCCGGTCAAGTCCATCCCTCTTTATGATTGTGAGGAAAACTTAAGTTTTATTTGCTTAATAAAGATCTTGTGCGAGAGTAGATAAATGCTGTCGGTATGATCAATATTCTCCAGATTCCATCCATTTAGTGTGATGATAGAGTGATGCGTCCGTTATGAAGAGCTAACTAACTAAAGTACATAGAGCTGTTGATTCGCAATATATTCTGGAACACTTATTTATTCCTTCACAATGCTTTCCAAAGGACAGTAGGTACAGGAAAGAACGCCACTCCCTCAAAGGCTGTTTAATAATGTGTTTTTGTTGTTATAATTGCTCTGTCGCTAAAGAGAATTCCTTCCTGAAAGAAATAAAAAAATTTATTTAATCCATCTTAAGCACAGATCCATTAGTCCCAAACCCAAAGACCTATTGGACCTCTGCAATAAATGTACCATAGCATATAACTCCCAATAAAAGGTATTAAGCAGAGTAATTCAATATTATTTAATTTTCTTATTTTTATAAGGATAATACAGAAACCCTAAAATCCGAGATTTTATGCACAAAACAACTATTTACCCCTATTCCCAAAACGGGTTAATAAACATTGCATATTACCATACCATACTCTCATACAATTTTAGGGTAATTCTAAATGTAAATAATATGGCAACTCCGTATAGTAACCGTTTACAAAACTCATGTGAAATTAAACAAAAACCATCGGATAAACAACAAAGATTTGAGGAAACTATTTAATTAAATTAAGTACTAACTTCGTGGTAAGACTAAATCATAAAAGATGCGTTATGCCCAGGTGGTAATTGGACCGGCCGGTAGTGGTAAAGTGTGTATCGGAATCATAACTTAATAAAAACAAATACTCCAAGAAATTATTTTTTTTTTTTTTGCTTACAGTCCACCTACTGCGCATTCATGCAGCGGCATGCTCAAGACTCCAAACGTGTAATTGAAGTGGTTAACTTGGATCCAGCTGCAGAACATTTTGATTATCAGCCCTTAGTAGATATAAGAGATCTAATACAACTTGACGATGTCATGGACGATGAAGAAATGCATTATGGGCCCAATGGTGGTTTAGTGTTCTGTTTAGAGTTCCTCATAGAAAATCAAGAATGGCTAAAGAATCAATTGTGTGGCGGTGGTGATGAAGAGGAGGATGGTCTAAATGTTGAACCCGACGATGACTATATACTCTTCGATATGCCCGGGCAAATTGAGTTATTTACCCACTTAAATATGGGCAAACGTTTGGTGGAATTATTGGAATCATGGAATTTTCGTATATGTACCGTCTTTTTGGTCGATTCACAGTTTATGATTGATGGTGCAAAATTTTTATCGGGTACTATGGCAGCATTGAGTGTTATGGCAAATTTGGAAATGCCTCATGTGAATGTTTTGACCAAAATGGATTTACTTAGTAAAACAGCACGTAAGCAATTGGACAAATACTTGGATCCAGATCCAAGAGCACTTTTGGGTGATATAACAGAGGAATCAGCATGGGGTAGATCACATCGAAAGCTATCCGAGGCGATTGGTTCACTAATAGAGGACTTTAGGTAAGTGGAAAAGATTTTAATTTTTGGTTGAACTTTTGAATAGATAATAAGTGGAGGGAAAAGGGGATTATTTTGCGGTTTTGAAAGAACATATTAAAGTTGATTTGCAATCTATGTATGTTAATTGATAAATATCAATTGGATTCTTTTGATACTAAACATAACGTCCTTTTTTCTGTATACACTTTTCCCAGTGGAGTTCAATAGTTTCTACACCATATTTTTAAAAAAGAACTTCTCTTGGAATAGTTAGTTTTGTAACAGCTGGTTACAAACTTTGAAAAATATGCCAGAATATACAGTTTCTGCTGTGTTCACAATGTTCGATTGCTGTGGTTACCCTTTAAAATATCCATCAACAGCGGTTACAGATTTGTCCTACAACTTGTTACAAATTGGATATAATTCTAGTATATCCCTTTTATTGAAATCTTCGTCTGTACATAAGAGAACCATTTTCATTAATGTCACCATCAGAAATGGTTGGTAGATATGCATACAGCGGTTTTTTCTTATCCAGTTTAATTTGGATGGTTTCAAATGTATTTTTAAATCTCAAGAGAAAAAGGTTCCGTTCTCATGTTCATGATATGCTTCCCGTTGAAGATTGTGTGTATAGGTTGGATGGTCCAAGACTAGAAACATTTATCGTTGGAACTGTATTAGAAATATTAGCAAGTGGTCAACATCGTTTTAAGCCCATATAGTTAGAGGAGAATGCCCATATTCACAGCGATAATAGGTAGAAACGCTATTAAAATATTACACGTTTAAAAAGGTACAATCTACGTTTAAAATATTTGATGGTCTTGTAACAGCAACAAGTCCTTTAATAAAGTAGAGAAAAGGAATACAGTACCTTTGACTGCACCAAAAGTTGGCGGTAATGTGTTTTCCATTTCACTGAAGTATCACTCAGAATATCAGAATATGAGAAAACTAAAAGCATAGATTACTTCTAAATAATATCGTCAAGTATTTGATGTATTGGCTTGTCTGTCTTTTACTCTTTTAAGTGGTGAACGGCATACACTCTTAAAACTGGAATGGAAAAATTAAGATTTTTAGTGATTTTAAACATAATACACTTCAATTTATTACTCCTTTTACAAATGTAGATTAAATTTTGAAGGTTTTTATTGAAATCTGCCTAAAATAGGAACATATTAATTATTGTTTTTAAAGGGAAAATCTATTCCAACAATTGAATTGTTTGCAATAGAAAAACGAAGAACTGTCGAGGAAATAATTGTTGTTTATTCATAATCCTAAATTAAATATTTCGTCTTTCTCTCCTTTTTTAAACAATTTTAATGATTTTTATATATTTATACAGTACTTTATTATATTGTAAGTAAAATAAATTGTTTACATATGTATATAATATATGTATATGGTTGTGTTTAAAACAGCAAAATAAACTTGTTTTTTTAATAAAAATATATTAAACAAGCAAAAAAGAAAAACATTTTAAACGTTTCATCTTAAAAATATATTAAACGACATCAACTTAATTGCTTTCCATTAGAACCTCCCTCTATTAGACATTTTTACGAATGGGATGGAACGGATGATTCATATGCGATAAATCTGGACGATTGTGTTCAAATTCCTTAATCTCTTGCATGCCGGCATTAGCAATTGTCCAAAGATCGGGATTTTCCTTTTTAAAGGTATTATACCACTTAGTTATTAAAGGATAAGGCGATAAATCGAACGATATAGCTTCCAAACAAAGAGTAGCGGTCACAAGAGCAAAATCAGCAATGGTCACATTATTACCAGCAGCATATTTAGTGCCTAAACGTTCTAAATAGGTTTCAAATACAGACAAGGCATTTTTAACCTTCTTTAAGCCCATTTCAGTGCGTTCATAATCGAAAAATATGGGTGCCATGCTGTAAGCACCAATATTGGAATAATAGAAAGCCATATTAAAGCAAAGACGATGATTAACCAACGCACGCTCTTTGGGATCCTTAGGATACAAGGCTGTGTTGCCGGCACCATATTTATCACATAAGTATTGCATAATGGCAATACTTTCCGAAAGATAAAAGCCATCATCATCCAAAACGGGTATTTCTTTTTGGGGATTGAGCTAGAAAGAGAGTTTTTTTTTAATGAAATTTCAATCAATTTAATTAAAGTGTTGTTATTTAATCTAACATACCTTGGCATACTCCTCTGATAAATGCTCTGAAGCTATATAATCCACATTGTGTAATTCATAGGGAATATTTAAAGCCTTAAGGCACATGCGTACAGCCAAAGATGGTGGGCCATCAGATACAGAATATAGTTTCATATTGAATCTGAAAAAAATATGAGAAAAACCTTATTTTTAATATATACAAACTTGTCTAATTAATAATAAATAGTTTCCAATGACAAAATATTTTAACCGGTTTTCTTTTTTATGTTTAAAAACAATAGGTTTAGATTAGAAAATTTAGTTTCTATTTCAGAATAATACTTGAAATTTTTATTTTCAGTTTTTATTTCAAAGTAAAACTTTTTATAAAAATTAAAAAAATGTTTTTCTTCACTTTAAATTTTACTACTTTCTAAAATAACAGTCAAGCTATAACTATCCACGATTTGATTTTTCTTTACTTTTACTTTTTCTTGGGTGTTAGATGACGTCTTCACTCTTAGCTGCTTGTGCTGCAAGTGTTTGTTACATTTATTTATAAACTGGTTATTTGTTGTGGTCCAAAAAAAAGCTTATTTCGCTTTTTATTAATTTATATATAAAAATTAAGCAAAAGCTTAAAAAGAATTAAATGTATAGAGACTTAATGATTGTTGGTCAAAGCTTGGTTGTATGTATGTATTGTATTTAGTTAATCGTGTTTAAAATATTTGTGGGCTGAGAAAATCGAAATTGTAATAAATTTAAATGGAATGCTGGTGATTTCTGTTGCTTACTAATAGAAATATTGAAATTACCAGGACAACCAAATATATTTTTGCCGTTATTGCGTATAAACTAAAAAACAATTACATCACGTTGGTCATGAGAACATGTCCAAACGATGTAATAGGGGCGATTCTCTAAATTGAAAAGTTCTCTTTAAAAACAATCGGGTAATTGTCAATAACATTGAAGGTTATATAACATACTTTATCAACTTCAATCGAGACTCTCTGGTATTGAAAACCAGCGACTCTAAGCTGGAAAATGATAGAACTTGGGCGCAAATCAATGGGCTCCGATTTAGAAAATCTATTTCTATACTTTAGGCACCTATGTATTTCTGCATATTTAGTTATTAAGAGCATTTTTACTTAAAAAATTTGGCTGCAAAATTATTTTTCCAATTTTAAACCGTTTTCGCCAGTTTTATTACTAGAAATACAGCAATAAAAACCAAATACAAGATCAGTGGTCTCTTAAATTTTATGGTAATTTCATAAAAAGGCTATTAGGTTTGCTAATAAATACGCAAAGTCGTCATACCATAACAAAAAATTGTACATAGCATAAGAATATCTATTAAAAATAATTTGATTTTCTGAATAATTACGAAAACAATTCACTTACTTGAATTTCTCTTTTTTAATAACTCGATGCTCGCCCAGAAAACTGGCAAATTCAGGATTCAGTTCAATCAATGATTTATTCATAATGTCTTTGGATTTAACATCTTTAACCGATTTAGAAAATTCATTAAATAAACGCTTCTTAATGTCATTCTCAAAAATGGGATGTGTATGTGAATTACTCAAATGCACCACCTTTAGTTCATTGGAGGCATTTGAAATTGTCGTCACACGGGCTGGGCACTTTAAGATACGATCTTTTGATTTGATACAGGCCCAATACGTACGGGTGGTATGCGAAACACTTTTCAAATGATAAATATAACCATCAACACACAACAATTCACCACCCTTGGCTGAGCGTAACTTTGTAGTTTTTGTTATATCAATATTATCCGGATTATAAGAGGTTACCGGTGTACTGGAGGTGTTTTTTCTCAACAAAGATTGCGGTTTACGTCCTCTAGTGGGGGGTACATAATCATCGTCGTCATCATTCACTTCGTCATGGCTTGGTTTTCGTGCCTTCTTACGTGTTCTAGTGCCACGCGGTTTATATTCCAATTCAGTTTCTGAATCGGTATGGTATTGTGATGAATTTATTCTTTCCATTTCTATGTACTCAATAACAGGTACAGTCTCATGAAAGGGATCGACTTCATTATCAGTTTTATACTCTACAATCGAGGATTGTACGTTCTCCTCTAAGGCGCTTTCATTACTTGTTTGTAATTCTGATGTGTCAATATGTTCCAGTTTGGGTTTTTTCATTTGTATGAAATCGCTCATATCCAAATAACTTTCCGTTTGGTTAACATCGGTTGACTCCTCGTGATGATCATCAACTTGATCGTTCGCATCATTATCATCATCATCGTCGTCGTCATCATCATTTTCATACAAATCGTTGTCCATGGAAATTATTTCTGTTTTAAGCGGTTTGTCTTTTACTTTGAGATTTTGTTGTAGTCTTTTATTTATGTGTTGGCGATGATTAGTGAGGTGCTTATGTATACCAGAGACTTTAACAATTTTAAGGTCTGTTCCCTCACCTTCTGTGGTTAAACGACAATTACATTTATGCACTTTATCTCGACGATATAGGCAAGTCCAGTATGCCCTGGTATTTTGTGTACCTCGGGAATCGTAATGAAATATCATATTATCCATTATAAGTATGCGATTACCTTTTAGAGAAGGCAAAAATGTATATTTGGTAATTTTACCATCCCTGGGATTTTCCAGACAATCCATGACATCATCTACATGACGGTATAATTTTGAAGTGGCCTCTGCTTTCACTTTTCTCAAATCCTGGCGTTGTGTTACTTCAATGTTAGATGAAATGGAAAGCACATTACCGCCACCTTTTGATGCAGACAGAGGTACTACATGTGATTTGGGCTTTTTCTCCACTTTTGTAAGGGGTTTCTTTAAAGAACTTGTTGCTGTAACAAGACCATCAAATATTTTGAACGAAGTCTGTTCCTCTTTACCCTGTAATATTTTAATATTATTTCTACGTATTAAGGCCTCTATTTTCTCTTCACTATAGGGCTGGTGATTGTGGGTATTCTCCTCTAAACGTATGGGCTTAAAACGGTGCTGACCACTTGCTAAGCATTCGGTATATATTTTACCCGAGCATTGTAAATCTTTCGATCTAAAACATTTCCAACGATAAGTGCTGCTAATCATGGATTTACCATCTAGCCTATAGACACAACCTTCAACGGCCACCATATGATGGCCTTTGGCGGTCTTAAGCATAAGAACCTTTTTCTCTTGAGGTTTAGGAGGAACCTTTATGCTCAAACTCTCCACCAAATCACCAAATTCATCTTCGCTGCTGTCAGTTTTTAAGCCCGTCGTATAGCTGGTTGTTTTATTTTCCTCTTCTTCATCTTCTTCAGCGCTAACAGGTTCTCCATTTTTCAGTTTCATCCTCTTTTCATTCATTTTTCTGGCCATTTCCTGTTTAAGTATGCGTCGCTTTAGGGATTTATTGCCCAGAGTACAGGGTAAACCTTCGGCATCGGCCTGGCGTTTTTTATCGCGAGCCCTTATAATGGCTTCTAGATCAGCGGGACCATGAGGATGCGCACCAATAATATTCTCCACTTTGTGGCGCGTTAAATCCCATTCATCTATCAATGAGGTGTACATACGTACCCGACAGGGTATTTTGTCTTTGCGTCGGCTGCACACCCAACGGTAGGCCTTACTGGTTCGATCGTCATAGTGGTAAAGATAATTATCCACCAGTAGCATATCCTTACCTTTGACAGATCGTAGCATTTCTGCTTTCGGGAATTCTTCCGACATTTTTAAGGGTTTTCTATCTACTCTTCCTACACACTGCAAAAATTCTTCTCCCGAGAATCACCAAAAAAAAAAAACACTTTCAATTGTATAATTATTATATGTATATATATTATTGTTCTTTATTTATATTATTGTTCTTTAGATATATTTGAACACATATTACAACTTTACAATTAATTCCCACAAAAACAATAATTTTCTCTGCCAAATTTTATAAATTTGATGTGGCTTCTCCAGGTTTTTTTATTCTTAATTTTTTCCCCGAGGTATTTTCTGTGTGGGTATTGGTATTGCTTTACTAACACGATGGGATTATTTAGGTTGCAAACCATATCTATTTTACAAGGGGAAAGAAAGAGACGGTTATAGATTTGTCTACATTTCAATAGCAAATGCCCATATTAGAGCATTTGATAGAGCTGCCACTGCGAAGGGATTGATTGTTTATTTGAAAGTGTATGGTCATAATAAAAATTCCTTAAGTTATGGCTTTTGTTCCCATTTTATGCAGGTAAAATTTCGATGTTTAAGCATTTTTAGAGATGCCACATAATTATTTGTCTTTAAAGGGATTTTTAGAATTTTGAAATGTGTTTGTCAGAGATTTTTCGTTTTAATTTTCGGTTAAAATATGGCATGCTCACAATAAGGGTTGCTTTTTACAAATTATTACGGAGAAAAGGGGAAATTTGTAAATATGCTTTGCATAAGAACTGTACATATTTTAAATATAAATATACAAATTATTTCTTGTTTCATTATATTTACTTGGATATTTAAAATAAAATCATATCTTAAATATGTTAACATATTTATTTTCTGTCCTTATTATGCATTTTAATACCGCAAATATATAAATGCATTATAACGATGGCAACCCTAAGCGTTTATGCATAAAAGGCTTTTTTGCATATTTCCTCATTATTTTTTTGCCTTATTAGCATTTTTCTGCTATACATTTTTCTTTTCAATTTTTTTTTGTTATTTTTGTTAAAGCAATCTCCATAAGAAAACGTTTCCATAGGCGTGTATATTCGTTATTAAAATAAAATTTTGAAATTAAATAAACATGCCAAAGACTACTCGAGAAACTCCATACAGTTTTAACGATCGTATGGTAAGACAATATCCAAATATATTGGAAGTCGATTGTTCGCAACTGTATTGTAAATTATGCCAATGTAATCTGAATGGCACAAAAACCTTTACCATCCAACAACATTTTCGCACTATGAAACATCAAGCCGCCCTGCAATATGCCATCGACAATAAAGTCGAAAATAAGTTAGAAAATATATACGATAATAGTAATAGTACGGAAAACAAATTAGAAAATACAATATTTGAAAATAAAGACGAAAATAGAGTAAAAAATAAATGCGACAACAGATTCGAAGAAAAAATTGAAGATACAACATCCTCTTCCATGCCATATTTCTTGCCCGATATGCAAATACCATTTAACAATTTCAGTTTGGATTTATGTACGACATTTCTAGAGGCCAATATACCTTTGGAAACCATTAACAATCCTGCGTTAAAAACATTTTTACAAAAATATACACAAAATCCTATACCAAGTGAGTTGAATTTACGTTCGGAGTATATACCCACTCTATATGAGAAGTATATACGCAAATTACAAAACATAGCCGACGATAAACAAATCTGGGTGTCGATCAGTGAATGTATGGATAAGGATAAAAACCTTGTGGTTAATTTTGTTTTTGGCTTATTGGAAGAGTCTGAAAAAGGCAAATCTTATATGCTTAATATGTTGCGTTTAGAAAAAGCAACACCAAGTGCCATAGCGGCATTTTTTAATAATTCATTGCAAATTCTATGGCCAGAGGGTAGGTATTTAATGTAAATATGTTATTGAAATGTAAACCTAATTAAGATTTTTCTTCTTTCTAATCTAAAGAAGTCAATTATGAAAATGTACGTTTAGTGGTAACGGACGCGATACCGTATATGAAAGCTGCTTTACAGTCGCTTCAAATTTTATTTCCCAATATGATATACATAAGTTGCTTAGCACAAACTTTTAACAAGTTTTCTGAATATATGCGCACACACTTTAAGGATGTTGAAGAATTTGTCATGCATTGTGAAACAGTATTTTTCAAAGTATAACATACCCTATCTAATTAGCTACAGTTTTTAATATTTAGTTTCAATTTTAGTCACCTTATCGCCAACATTTGTTAAGTACAAAATTAAACCATTTACCACCGACCTTATCATCGATTACCAATAAACCAGCTGTATGGCTTAAAGCCGCCATTTACTATTGTGATCATATGAAGGAAATTAGCAGTGTTCTTCAACACCTCAATGGGGAGGATGATGTAGAATGCCTTAAACAATGTATGCATCTCTTAGAGCATACACATCTCAAAAAGGATTTATTGTATATAAAAGAACACTTGGAACGTTTAGTTTTAAGCATTAAAAAACTTGAAATCACAGGACTGCCTCTAAACGAAAGTTTAGCTACAATTAATGAAATCAAAAAAAGTCTGCAGGCTACGCAACAGGAATGGTTGGATAAATTTAATGAAATTTTAACAGCAAATTGTGATTTAAACAAATTAAATGAAATAGTTTTGGAAAATAATCTTAATATTAAGCCGGAAGACAACAAATGGACGTATAAATATGCTCCAGTTGTCTGCACAAATATAGAACATTTATCTTATCCCAAGAGTTTGCTGGAGAATGAAAAAATTTTTAGTCTAAGACATTTAAAAAAAGAAAAACATGAAATTCTATAAATACGTAATTCAAATAAATGAATTTTATATGTATTAATTGAAGTTTAATTTCTTTTAAATTAAAAGCTTTTTAATGTTTTTAAACTCGTATTTTATGATTTTCCTTCTTTCCTTTCTTACAGCCTGGTACGTTTTGTGCCAATGAACGTGGATGATGAGGAAAGTATACAGGACTTGTTATACCAAATCGATAATGTCATACAATATGGTGAAGATGCTGATGTTAAGATACATGATTTTGATCCCCCGGAGGAAGAAGAACAGGATAATAGCGACCTCATATTTGATTAGCATAAAAGCGATAATTTATTTAACAAGACCCTCTCTTACCTACAATACTTAAATGTAAGTAAGTTGTTTTTATAATAAATATTCTTTTTATTCAATAAAAAAAAAAAAGAGTACAAAAAAGCTGTGCAGTTTGCGTATACAAAAATATAAAAACAAATATATATATACAATATAACACGTACTACTTTCACGACAAGACTTGTACAAAAAAAAAGGAGAAAAAATACGATTAACAAACAATATACATACACATACACACCCTCATACCCACAGCCACAGCCACAACATGGAATTTTGTTTTACTTGGACATATCTGTATCCATAACCAATTTACCATCTTTATCTTTAAGTCTGACACGTCCATTCGAATAACGTGTCTCTGTACTGCCATCGGGATAAACAAGTTTCACCGTACCATCAGGATATTCCCGTCTCTTGTGCAGTTTAT
The DNA here is from genome assembly GCA_927399465.1 of Sarcophaga caerulescens. Classification (NCBI taxonomy): domain Eukaryota; kingdom Metazoa; phylum Arthropoda; class Insecta; order Diptera; family Sarcophagidae; genus Sarcophaga; species Sarcophaga caerulescens. The sequence goes on along the minus strand of OV656872.1, from coordinate 99,404,465 downwards.
TGTGAATTTCTTTTTGTCCATTCGGCAAAGTCAGTATCTTATCACCATTACGCATTTGTACTAAGTGTGTACCATCCGGAAAACGCCATTCTTCTTGTTTGTGTTCATCTTTAGGATCTACTATCTTGATTGAGTTATTGGGATAATGTACTTCAACTATGCCATTTTTATGGCGATGCTCCACTTGACCACTGGGAAATTCAAGTATTTCCAAGCCATCCAAATAGCTGGTGTGCCAAGTATTTGTTTCAGCATAATAGTATCTAACGGTGCCCTCATTGATGTTGGTCTCTTTAATGTCTTTATTGTAGTATAGCATGCGTATGATCATACCATCGGCAGATATTTTCTTTAAATTACCATTTGGATACCAGATATCTTTGCTGCCATCCTCATTAACAATTTCACGTTTCATAGTAGTATTACAGCCACTGCTAAGACGTGGCGAAGATGGTGGTGGTGCCGGTATTTCCGGCTCTCTTTTGGAATTTGATTTCATGGGTGTTGTTTTGCCATTATGGTTATGTTTTGGAGACTCTGCTTGTTGTGGTATTGACAGCAAATTATGGTTTCTTTTAGGCGGTGTGGATTCTAATTCTTTTAAAATATCTTCATCGTCGTTTTCATAAATGTATCGTTGATGATAGTCCTGCGTTTCTTGGTGATATTCCTGCTGTTGTTCATCTTCTTCAATTATAATTTCGGGACAATTTATTGCTTGTGTTGGTTTATCCATTGCAGAGGACGAGCAGTATTTGTTAGTGTTACATAAAGGTTTTTCAGTTGTAAAATTTGTATTTGTACCTTTATGAGCTTTGCTAGCATTTTTATTGGCTGTAGCCGCGGCCACAATACATTTAGAAACTGTTTTGGTTACTCCTAATGTTGGTGGACCCTCTTCGGGTATGGTAGTGGTAGAATTTTGGATCTAAAAAACAAACATTACAAAGTAAGATCATAAAGATGTCTACATATGTTAAAGAGATCATCTGTTTTGAAATAAGAAAAGCAAATGAACCAAGGAATTTATTGTTCCTTTAAAAGCATAGGTCTCGTTATTAGAGAGCACAATTCTGATGAATTCTGCTACATTGGAAGTGGGAAAATAATGCTAGGTGAAGTTTACAATTTGTTAAGCGAATAGAAGTTTTGGTACAAAAGAAAATAGAATTTTAGAAACTTACTACTTCCGTCATTAAAACAAACAATTTACCTGTTTAGGTGCCAGTTTTGCTATATTCCGATTAATTTCCATCAGGATTTTATTGTTTTGTTCTCGACTTATCTTTAGATTTTCATTTTCCAAACGTTTGTTTTCCTTCATCAATTGCTCTATTTGTTCGTGTAGTTTAGTCTGTTCTCGTTCCAAATTTCGAATTTGCGTTCTTAATCTAGCCTGAGCTGAAGTGTGATTCGAGTCTTTTGTTTTTAATTGGGTTTCCAATTTAGCCACCTGGTCCCTCAAACGTTCACATTCCTTACGTTCTTTGGCTATTTGGCCCTGGGTTTTAAGTTTTGTTTGCTGTTCAAATTGTCGCTTTTCGTCTTCCAATTTGACGCGTTCATCGTGTAAATAGATTTCCATGCGTATTTTTTCATCATTTATACGTTCCATTGCCTCTAAATGCTCCTGAGCATTTAAAGACTTTTCCAGTTCGTGATCTTGTTTGGCTTTCAGTAGCATTACGTTGTTTTCTTTAAAGGTTTTAATTTCCTTCTCAAGCTCTGCGAGGCGCGTTTTAATCAGATCGGTTTTTTCTTGTAAATCAGCTTGCGAGTAAATGGAGTTATTGTTTTCGATATTGCTTAAGGCAGTAGACTCTTTAGGCGTTGGCGTTAAAGTAGCATCACTTGTACACTCATGTGTCTGATGTTGATCGGCTTTCAGTTGTAGTGCTGCAAAGAGCGCCTGTCTGAACTGTTCAAAGAACTCATTGTTAGTAGTATCGCCTTGACCCTCTTGTTGCACCGCACTGCCTGCCGTTAAACGTGTCGATTCATCCAAAGTTGTATAGGGTTCTTCCTCCTCATATTCGTGTGTCTCATTCGAATCGGAGAATCTTACTCTCACTTTGGGTGTACCTTGTGGTTCATATGATGGTTCTGTACCTTCCACTGTTTTATGTGATATTTCTTCAGATTCAGTGCTAAAAGATTCCTCAGTTAATTGAGACTGTTCCAATTCTGTCTCTTCTTCTAAAGAGGAGCATGAAGGCTGATCTTCATGTGTCTCACTAACAATAACTGGCTCTAAACGTTTAGTTTTTAAATGCTCTTGTACTGGTATTTGATCATCAGTTTCATTGAGCTTTTCCGTTAGTCTACGTTGCATAAATTCCTTAATACATGTGGAGTCCATGTTAAAGCTGCCATCACAGGCTTTCTGTTCCATCAGTTCGAAAATGCTTTCTTCAGTTTCAGGAAACGATTGTGAGCGTTTGCGTGTTACTTCTACTGGCTCTATTTTTTGAGGATCCATAATTTTAGACCATGCAACTGGCGGTGTAATCTTTTCCGCTCCTGCTGCACATCTTTCAGTGAGTGGAAATTGTTGTTTCGCATGTGTTATTTTCGTTTTTGAGTCGGGGAAATGAACTTTGGATGAACTAGCCGCATTAGGCAGTTTTGCTGATTTATTAGACAACGACGACTTGTCGTCAGGTGTAGAATTGCACATGTTTCTGGACGAAATTAATAAATTTTGAAATCTTCGTTCCTGTGCATCCAGTGGCATTGGCTTTTCTGTGCGTCTATGAAAACCTGCATTTTTATTATCGTTACTATTCATTTTCATGTTCTTGTTGGAGGGCTTTAATCTTAGCCGCGGATGGGCATTGGCATATTTGTATCTGGGTAAGTTATTTATTCTCAATTTATCTGGATCGATTTTAAATCTTTGCTTAAGACCTTCTCCCCTTTTTAAGAAAGGTTTTTTAGGCTTATTTTTCATACCTACATCTAGACATTCCTCCGTTCCGTAGCCCGAGGTGGTCAAAGTCTTAAATGAAGTCGGCTCGCCATCATTCCGAACAACAGCCTCTGATTCATCTTCAATTTCCAATTGAGAAGTTGTTATGCTATCCTCCGTACTAACTTCCTCATATTCATCTGCATCTGTGTCTTTTTCCACATTACTGTCACCTCCCATATTTCTAGGTGTCATATCCTCGTCCATTTCACTTGATTCGCAACCAACGACGTTTTGTAGACCCAACATGTTATACATGTTCTGTTGCTCCATGCCCAAAATTACTCTTTGCTTGGTTTGTCTAGCTTCCAGTAGCTTTTTTTGTTCTTCCTGCCATTTGTTGAGTTCTTCCAAACGTTTCACTATATCAGCCTGTTTATCCGTTTTGGCCACATTATTATTTAGAGCCGTCTTACTACGGGTCGCAGCATTTGTGGGCATTTCAGCTTGTAACATATTTTCAACATGGAATTTTAAATTATTCTTATGTTTTTTAAATTGAATTTTATTTTACATAGACATGCAAAATAGTTTTATTAAAATATAAAAAAAAGAAATTTAAAATTTAGCGCTGTACGATTTCTCTCTCTTAGAAAAAATTTGTTTGTTTATCTGTCAAAATTTTTTTGTCAGCAAAAGCAAAGGCTGCTGAATTTGAACTGAAAAGTAACTCTGTTTTAATAACAAGGAGACAGGAGTTGCCAATTCATTCATCTAAAATAACAAATACATAAGTTTTTGAAATAAAAAATTTTGCATACTTATTGGAGTGATAGTATTGTTCAAATATATTGTTCAAATTTAAATAATAAGAACAGCTTCTAACTTCTGTTTGACCAATAATTACGAAGAGAAGAAAGAATTGAAATACCTAGTTTTGAAATGCACGTAATATACCACGAAACGGTAACTCTATTTGCACAATAACAACCCAGTTTCGGTTAATAGCATCCCTGTGTTTGCTGTATTACCGTTTGACAGAATTACTAGAAGTCGAAAATATTTTTTAATAAATTTTGTTTTCATCGTAGAAATATAATATTTAATTGAATTGAAAAGTAATTTAATAATAAACATTGTTCAAAATGCCGGTAAGTGGAATTAAGAACATACTACTGTTTTTCTTTTTATTGTAAAATACCCCATTAAACAAAGCCTCTGGGTGGGGTTGGAAAACTGTTTTAAGAAAACCAACAGATAAATAATTTATAACTCCATTTCCTTTACTATTATGCGGGAATATGTTTAGGCTTATCATTCCACCATAAAAGAATTTCCCTCAATGGTAGGCAATATGGCTATATTGCCATTGAGAACTCAATATCGGGGGCCAGCTCCATCACAAATGAATAATGATAACGATATCATTGATGAGTCACTATATTACTTTAAGGCCAATGTATTCTTTCGTACATATGAAGTAAAGGTAAATGAAATCAATCAACCAATTGTCTAAAGCTGTATAAGTTATTAAAATTTGTATTTTAGTCGTTAGTGGATCGCGTCCTAATTTATATCACTTTGTATATAACGGAATGCTTAAAGAAGCTACAGCGTTGTTCAAACAAGAATCAAGGACAACAGGAAATGTATAGTTTGGCTATATCCAAATTTGATTTACCCGGAGAAGCTGGTTTCCCCTTAAATGCGGTATATGCTAAACCACAATCAGCACAGGATAGTGGTTGGTATTTAAAAATAAAAACTCTCACCTATGTTCAGAAATCATAACAATATCTTTTTTTGTAGAGCTTATGCGCCAGTATCTGTTACAATTACGCCATGAAACTGGTAATCGTGTATTGGAAAAAGTATTTAATACCGAAGATGGCAAACCCAACAAATGGTGGATTTGTTTTGCCAAAAAGAAGTTTATGGAAAAATCTTTATCCGGCCCTGGTCAATAATTTATTAAGCTTAGAGCAAAGAAAAGAATACTAGACTTCCATATATCCAGAGGGCATTATATACCATAGCATACATCGTTTTCTGTTTCTTACTGTACCATTTAAAAACATAAAGATTAAAAAAAAAATATTGAGTTGTTTCTTTTTTTAATTAAACAAAATAATTATAATCAAGAGGTGTTGGTTATTACACATTTTTTAACACAGTTTAATTTTATTTGATAATTTTAGTTAAATCACTAAACATCCTTTACAGGGATCGAGCTTTCAAACTTGTTTCTTTTAATTGATTAAAACTTAACGATACAAATGATCGGCTTGCAAATTGGAGGCAATCTCAGATTCCCATTTATCGCCGTTGTTTAAAAGTTTCTCCTTGTTGTACAACAACTCTTCATGTGTTTCGGTAGAGAATTCAAAATTGGGACCCTCTACAATAGCATCAACGGGACAGGCTTCCTAAAAAAGCAAAAGAATTCATTTATAATCTGTTAGTCTCTTATACTTTTTCCATTCATACCTGACAGAAACCACAATAGATACATTTGGTCATATCAATATCATAACGTGTGGTTCTTCGACTGCCATCAGCACGTTCCTCGGCTTCAATGGTAATTGCCTGAGCAGGGCAAATAGCCTCGCACAATTTGCAAGCAATACAACGTTCCTCACCGCTTGGATAACGACGTAAAGCGTGTTCACCACGGAATCTGGGTGAAAGTGGTCCCTTTTCAAAGGGATAATTAATGGTGGCGGGCTCTTTGAATATGTGAGCCAATGTAACACCAAAACCGCGCATCAATTCACTAAGGAAAATTGTGGATGCTGCTCTATCGGTAACATCTTTCAAATCCATGCTTTCCTCCTTGTTGTTAACATATTTGTAACCAGCAGGTACTTGAACAATGTCTTTGGCTTCTTGTGGTGAACTACTCATTAAACGAGTAGTGGAGAAAAACATGCGCTGGCCTAAAAGAAAATTTTAATTATTAAAAATACATTGCGTTAGTTATGCTTGACTAAAAAAAAATAAAGTTTATAATGTAAACGACTATGGATTATCTAACTCCTGTAGTTAGTTTACGAGGCACTGTGCTGGATTTTTGATTAAAGCTTTAACTGTGTATTTCCATATTAACAAAGTTTTTGAATTTCCCACTATTGATTTACAGAATGTAAGTTATCGTCAAATATTATGGTATTATTCCAAAGCCCAGAAATCTATTTCTATATATCAAAATTTTCTTACTGCCATTGACACTTTTAAACAAATCCAAATACTAACCAACACTCTTATATGGCCTGAGAGGCCTTATAGTCAATAAAACAAGCAAGACCTCCTCATATACTATAAATTTTTGGTGCTTAGGCCCTTAGCCTCCATATTAAAGAAATATACTAGACAATTTGTCGATATAAACGTTGAAAGCACCCGTTATAAATAATCACCAACCATTACTCCGTGGCTGTGTAAACAAAACATGGGAACCGCTGTTAATATGAATTTTTCTTTTCATTTCGTTTCGTGTTCTATATTTAAGGTTTAGTTACAGGACAGTCAAATTGATTTTTCCATTTTATGAAATAAATTCTCTCGGAAACAAACTTTCCACTAGCGATAATACTTGGCCGGCGTACACTGAATGCGGGGAATTCATTCGTTTTAATAACACATCACAAAAATGGGATTCTCACACTCTGCTCCAACTTTTTTCACACTTTCACCTCATTCACTTAAAATACAAGCAATCTTTTGCAGAGTGTCTTAAAAATCCTTTGCGGAATCCAATTGTTTTGCGTTTTGATGACATAAGTGACCATAACCTCAATTATTATAAATACAAAGTTCTTGGTAATTTTGATGGTTTTGTATAATTTTCTTGTTTTATTAACTATTTATTACCATTGCGTGATGCTGTGAATAGTCTCAAAGACAAAGACATGTTGCCTGGTTAAACTTCGTAAATCCTCACGGAAAGTAATTTAATTTACTAACAAATAAAACTGATTTTTTTTTACTGTAAAAAATCACAAATGAATGCGAATGTCAAAACATAAGAAATTGGTATAAAAACAAATGTATAAATGATATGGCAACACGGAAATGCATATTTACGCTTATTTGTTTTGATTATGATATTTATTGGTGTAAAACTGCTTAAATTTACAGTGTGCAATAAAAGTACTTAACAGTCTTCATAGTAAATATGTATGTGGGATAGCATTTTCATATTACTGTCGGAATACTATTGTGTTCTGTTCTATCCTATACTTCATTTTTTATGTTTCGTACATTCTGTACTTTTAGCCTAGCCTTTTGTAGTTAACAGAAATCTTTGATAGTTCCATTGGAAAAATGCTCTGGTCAAGCCATTACAGATTTCGTATAAGCTTGCAAAGTTTTATGTGACCTGAGTAGAGCCTCCTCAGTTAAGCGTCTTTAGACTACTCAATACAAGTCGTGTTATGACTATGGCTATATCTGGCAAAACCTCTAGGTATTATAATAAAATATAAATTCTTCGTAGATAGATTATTTAAAAGGAATTAAATCTCGCGTACTTTATCCAGAATTTGAACCCGAACTGCTCTGATTCGACGTCGGATACATTAATCATTATACCACGACACCTCAAAATACTATTACAGTACCAACAGTAAACACCATAAAAAACGCTTTAAACACTTGATATCATTCATCTGGTAACTTTCTTATTAGAGCCAGCTGTTGTTGTACTTGTACTATTTCGCCTAGGATAGAAAGAGATGTCTTTATAAAACTTAAACATATGTCTACACAAGTTGCCATTATTATTTAAATAACAAAATATATCCATTTACAAAGAACGCATTAATGGTATTAAATAATTTTAATGTTATAAAACATAACAAATTTATTAATTGTTTATTATTTATAATTTTTTTAATTATGTTGACTTTTTATGCATATTTTTTTAAGGTTTTGGCAACTCTGAAAGGTTAGTAACACAAAAAAAAGACATTTTAGGTGAGGTTCATATAATTCATACTGGTATTAAGGAAAAAATCACAATTTTAAAGAGCTACTTGAAAAAAGTTGATGTAAAATTTATACAACAGAAAAGTATATCATAAATTAAGTTTTTAGTGGCAATAATTGTTGTGCGTAGTATTAAAAGCAATTAAATAAAATGCCACCAAAAGAACGTAATATTGCCATGATGGGCTATAGAAGTGTGGGTAAGTATTCCTGTCTCTATTTTTTTCTTATATTCTGTCGTTCCTCTTTCGTTGCTTTTCACTTTTTTATTTTATTTTCTGTGTCTTTGTTTGTACAATTATTATTATTTTTGTTTTAATTATTTGCGTTTTATTTATTCTTTTAAATTAAACGAATACATCGAATTTGTTGTTGTACTTCTAATTTGTGAAAAAAAAATTCCATGTTATGTTTTTTACATTTTGTTGTTGTGTCTTTTTATTTTTACAGGCAAATCCTCCTTGAGTATCCAGTTTGTTGAGGGACAGTTTGTCGATTCATATGATCCAACAATAGAAAATAGTGAGTATATCGCGTTATTCATAAATTCTGTATTATCAAATTTCTGTCAATTGTTCAATTGAAATTCATGTTTGCTTATGAATTTCTTGGAAAGAGAGGGTCACAATGATCAATATTGATTGTCGTCTCGTTGTATAGAATCAGAAACGCATAAAGTTTTATATAAAAGATAGTAAAAACACTGTTTTTGTTGGTTTTGCAAAAACTGCGTAGTTCCGTATACTGTAATTACTGCGAATTTTTTTGTTCTTTCAGTTTCCACAATTTGGTTGTACATCAGACCAGTTAACCTACTTTCTTTTAAAATCGTTACACACAATTTTAAGGTTTTATGTCAAGGTGAAGTGAAGTTTCTTCATTTAATATTATACGAATAACATACCACTTAATAGTGGGAAATTTGTTTTTACAAACTAAAGCAATTTATGACATTATTGACCTTTTTGCTGATCTATAGCTGAAATAATTATATTTTTTTTCATTTTATATGCCACATCAATCAAATCTATCTTGAGAGATCTTATACTCAGCTGTTCGTTATCATTGGCGTAGCATCAATGATAGCCATTGTACACATTAACTTGTCAGATCATTATGTTATTTTTTTGTTACTTCCTTTTCATTCTAATGGTAACCAACCGGTCAAGCATTAACTTTTTTTGATACAATTTTGTATTTATAATCAGTATTAAAAGCATACTTTAGGAAGAGCAAACGGGAAGTTAGTTTTGAACTATCCAAATATCTTACTACTTCCGGATCACACCACAGTACAGTCCTACAACTAAGCTCTATATAATATATGATCCAAAGACTTGTTTATGTTGAGAACCATTGCCTTAAATAGAATGAACATTGTAGACGTTGAAGTCGCCGTAGTCTAGTAAGTAGTGTATTGGCTTATTAGATGCAAGGCCACGGTTCAAACCCAAGGTCAGACATCAAAACGAAAATATTGAAAAATATTTCTTCAGCGACTTACTCTCAGCAGATTTCTGGCAAAAAATCTGAGATTGATTAAAATTGCTATGAAAAGTTTCTCGAAAATCAGTCGTTTGTATAAAATTAACACACACAACATGAGTGGTGTGTGAAGGTAGGTTGTAATCCTGACTGAAGGGTTGTAATGAGCAATTAAAAAAAAAAATTAGGCGTAATTACTAATCGGATTTTCTAGTTCGGACAGTGGTCTCTGCTATCCAGCAAATAAAAATTGCTCGCATATGACTCAGCCGAAACACTTGCGTTATTAGCTGGGCTGGGCTAGAGAAGCCGTTAACTTTATTTATAAAAGTAAATAATCCTTACCTCAGAAGTGAATAACTAAAATCCACTCTTAGCTCGTTTAGAGATTATGAATGATTATATTTAATATCGATTTATTGGTAATTTATCGATTATTGTTGAAAAAAGATATACATACATACATATACTAAAGGCATTAATTATAACATTGCATTACTTTCCACTCTTTTTGTGATTATTTTACTTTTTCAATGTACTGGGTGTTCTAAAACTAAAATCATTGTGCATAAAATGAATGAGTGCCCATACTGAGAAGAGTAGGTTTTTCTGGCATTCGTACAGACTTTTCGAGCGATCCTTATCTACATTTGTCCAGGTTTACTTGTTGTCAACGGAATCCAATACCTATCGCTAAGTTTGGTGGTTGTGGCATGTCTGAACAATTCATCAGTTTTGCAGTTTTACGCAATGTCACTGGCTATATGAGTGTATGCTAGTACCTCTTCCGGAGATTATGGCCTCTTCAAAATTCATTTCGACAGCCTGTACGTCCGACGGTGCAATGATTCGGTTGTCTTATCGAGTAAGCTATAGACGCGCTAACTCTTATTAACAGTTGAGCCTCTACAATAGAGAGGTGTAGAACAGCCTTCAACATATTTTGACCCAATTTGCAAAAATTAAAGCATATGCACATTTTAAGATTACTTTTGCACCCCCTTCATTTTCAAAGCTATATATAGATTTGTTTTCTTATCTAAACACGCCACTGCTGATAAAAAAAAATCTCAGTTATGCCATTATCTTGTTGAGAGTATCATATTTAACTGGCTAAAATGGATCGATATCCAATAAATTTATTAAATAAACAACAAATTATAGGCAGACATGCAATTGAAAATACTTTTATATCCCATTATACATACAACATTAATACATATGTACATATAAAGACATACATACATACGGCATTAATAATTCTATAAACTTTTTAATTTCATGCAGCATTTACAAAAGTAACACGAGTAAATTCCCAAGATTATGGCGTGAAATTGGTTGACACAGCTGGACAAGATGAATATAGTATATTTCCGGTAGAATATAGTCTTGATTTTCATGGTTACGTTCTGGTCTATTCAATAACCAGTCAAAAGTCATTTGAAGTTATTAAAATAATATACGAAAAATTATTAGATGTTATGGGCAAAAAATAGTAAGTTTTACTCTGTAAATGAAATTTATGTCGCATATTACTTAAACATTGTTTTGTTTTGTTTTACAATATAGTGTACCTGTGGTATTGGTAGGTAATAAAACTGATTTACATCAAGAACGTACAGTTTCTACGGAAGAAGGTAGAAAATTGGCTGAATCGTGGCGTGCTGCATTTTTAGAAACTTCTGCTAAACAAAATGAGGTGGGTGGTTATTTTCTTGGTAACCTTTTTACAGATTAAATAAAATAATAAATTTTAAATTTATTTCCTTTTTTGCTTACCTCTCGTCTAGTCTGTTGCTGATATATTCCATCAGCTATTGTTATTAATTGAAAATGAGAATGGTAATCCACAAGAAAAGAGCAGCTGTGTAATTTCGTGAGTCATTTTAAGCTTAGCTTAAATGTCACAATTTGTCGTCGTACCATTAAAACAAAACAAAACAAAAACAAAAATAAACCCTAAGCAAATCAATACAGAAGCCACTGGCTATCTGCCTCAACAAATATGAAAATGAAACATTACATATAAATGTACTGGTTTTATTTTATGATTCTTATTATATATAATTTGCAACCATTTTTTTTTTGATTATTATATTTTCTAATTTTAAATACACATTGTTTATTTTATCTCTTTATTAATTTCTTTTTGTAACAATTTAGTTCATAATAGTAAAACTCCACACAAAAGAAAAAAACTAAATTTAAGCAATGCCCAATCAAGTGGCAGTTAATTTAATTTTTCCTTTTTTCCACTATCCAATCTAAAAAATTAATTAATTTAAACACATTTTAGTTAATTTTTTTTATTAAAAAAGAAAAAACAAAAAAAAAAACTACTTTTTAATAATGCAATACAAGTGTTTGGCTGGTAAAGTGTCTACTTTAACTTTTAATTTAAATTGTATACTTTTTATAATTTTTGTTAACAATCAAATTCTATTTCGGCAAACAAACAAACAAGAAAACAAATTTAAATATTTTTTGAAATTAATTTTAAATAAGTTGTATTTAAAAAACAAAGTGTTTAGAGAAATGGAATTTAAGTTTTTAATTAAAAATATCAATAAAAAACAAATATTACAAAAGACAATATTTTTCTTCTAAGTTTCTTCTAGCTTCCCTATTGTGTTCACAAAAATAGTCCTCTTGTGGTATATGTAAAGACGAAACTAACCATCAATAGTGGTACTAAGGAAACAACTTATCTAGTCCTTTGGACAAAAATAATTATCAGTTTTAGGTACAACTTTATAAAATTCAGCAAGTCCATCAAAAAGTTTTTACTTAGAAACCTTTTCCGAGTCGTGGACAATGCGAATCTAGCCCCGACCAAGACTGATATATGATAGTTGGGATAATACCAATAACAATAATGCAATAACACTATAAATTTTGGAGAATTGATCTGGGAGGTAATTTTTTTTAGATTTGTACAGCGTAATTGAGATTCAATTCATTGATTGGTTTTAAGTAACTTTTTTAGTCACCGGTTAGTGTTTCTAAGCTTCCGAATACGCTATGAAAATAAGTTCGTATCCAGTAGTTCACTAAACTGTCTGAGGGATACCACCTTGCTGCCTCCAGGAGATGATCTACATAAGTGCCGATAGCGATTCAAAGCCCATTAATTTGGTTATTTTATAGATCTTAGCCTTTGATATTACTGAGAAAGAGTTCTATATAGGGACAGCATATTAAAGAGCCCTTCAGGGCTGAAGAGCGTTAATGTCCACCATATTCTTCTAAAAGACTGAATCTGTGTCTTTTTAATTCAATAACTCGTAATTTACTACTTACAGTACTACGCCAATTCCATAATCTTGATTTGTTTAGGTGTAATTGGGTTTTAATCTATAGTCCATATAGATACATGAAAATACGTTAAAAATGTTCTTTGATTTATCATTTTAGATGATATTTATCGTTATAAACAAATCGCTTTGCCAATTATAAGTTATTATAAGTTTATAAAGGCGCTCATAGCGTTAACAACCAGTTGCGTTTAGTAGCTGCTCAAATGAAAGTCGTTTTAAAAGCTTCGGCAACGGCGTTATTATTTTTTTTTAATTGTATAGTAGCCATTTAATTTTTTGTTATTTCACTTTAATTGTGTTGTTTCTTCTTTTTTCATATTAAAACAATATTTTCAAAAATATTACATATTTAGTATATTTTGTTAACAACTTACAAGGCGGTCGGATAAATAAAACTCCGCCGTCAATTTAAGTAATTAACATTATTTTCTCTACGCCGTTATTTGTAATACGTGTACGGCTTTGATTTAGTAATAACACCACCAGTTGTCGTAATTTGTGTTAAGAGTTCGTGCAGTAAAGAGCAGAATATAGTTGTTGTGAGTTTGAAAGAAAAGAAAAAATAATTTTTGTTCTTGTCTAAAGTATTACAATTTATTAAAACGTACGCTGTTATTCTTTGTTTGACAAATAAAGAAATACCTAAACAACAAATAAATCAAACAGAAACAGCAAAAATTAAAAGAAAAAGTGAAATTTCTATAGGAAAACGAAAAAATAAAATCTAAACAAATCCAGTTGAATTCGGTCGAGAGTGCTGAGATATTAAGTGTTAAATAGAGTGTTTCCTAATCCGTAACAAAAAGGTTAGCAATAATAACGTAATATGTGTAGTTAACGAGAATAACAAAATAAAAGTGGTTAAACAAGTTTAGTTTTTCAATTTATGAAAAGAAAAAAACAAGAAATATGGATAAAAAATTAAAATATAAAAAACGAGTTATTTATTTAAACTTAAACATGCTTAAAATGTGTGAGACACAATAACGCACAACAACAATTTGTATTTGCAAAAAGGAAGTTATTTTCAAATTTCCTTTATCTCATTTTGTGTAGAGGTAGTAGTTGTCAGCCAGGCAGGCAGGCAGTCAGCCAGCTGCCATTTATTTAATGCCTTCTTAATAAGGGTAGAGTTGTCACGACATATGGACATTGTAATTTAACGGGATTGATAGTTACTTGTTTGGAGGGTTGGTTTTTTTTTTGTTGAATTTTCGTAACATTTAAAATCTAGTCTACCAGCAACATGGAAAAATGTGAATACATAATGAAAACAAATATCAGGTTTTCTTATGTCATTTTTATAAATCTTAATTGTTTTCACCTACGCATAATGGTCAACGTTATTACTAGTCATTGTCTAATAATGATGTTATTTTTGTTGTTAGGTTTTGTATATTTTAAAAACTATTAATTTTTATGGTTTCAAGCATTGACCACGTTTGCATGTTCAAAAATTCCTTTGACAAACTTTTTAATTTTTTTAAACCATGTTTAGCCTCTGAACATTCAAACATCATTTTAACACACTCTTGATATTTTATTGTCGTTTATGAATTCATCTGTTATCGACAAATGAAACACGAAGCAACTTTGGAAGTACATCAAACTGTGTGCTCATCTCCATACAATTTTTCTTCTCTTCCACAAACACAAGACTTTGCAAAGCCAACTTTGAACTTGAAATAGCATTTTTGCAATTTTACATAAATTTGTTTATTTAATGAAATAGACAACGCATTATACTATAAAGATGGTACGTGCATTTTAGTACACCTTCGATATACACGATTCAAATTAACAGATCAAACTCACCTGTTTGTAATTGTGTTGGTAAAAAATATTGTGTGTGAGTAATACTTTATGTAGGGCGAGGTGAGTATGAAGAACATCAAAATACTTTTGATTTTCACTAACAGCTTTGCAGAAATCATATATTCTCTGCTACTTCACAACTATTATAAAAAGAAGTTTGAAGGTATAATTTTGATATGCTGCTGTGCTAAGCAAAATAAATATTACCAACACACTTATGTAAATTTAATCAGTTAAATTTGATGTGTCCTTTATCCTTTATTTTCAGTCTGGCAACTTCGAGAAGTTGCTATTGTTTAATTTTATTTCTATTTTTCGTGGTATTTCTATATAGTTTTGTTATTGCAATGTGTTCTTTGTTTGTCCTTAGCATTTTTTCTGTTGTTATTGTAATTCTTCGTTGACGTAAGTCCTTAGTTGTTTCTGTTTGTTTTCTCTCGTTCTCTTGTTAAATAAACACTTTGTTAGTTTAGTTGCAGTAGGAATTTTCACGTGGTTTGGCGCTATAAATTTTTTTACTGTCATTACCAGTCATTACTGTTTGGACATTTGAATACACTTTTGATAAGAATAACTTAAACACAATAGTATTTTAACAGATTTTTTTCTATTAACTCTTTGAATGTTGTATATTTTTCGTTAACGTCAGCTGTATTAAAAAATAATAACCTAATTTCAAAATGTCATATGTACATAACATCGATTCACCAGACTTAGCATAAATAGTTTCATAAAATAATCTTTTTTAGTCGCTAGCAAAACTACGATTTTCGCAGTATTTTGGTAATTATATTGTCTACTTAGTATATTATGCCATCGTTCTGAATTTCCTCTCAATAATTCTGTAAATTCCTCCTGCATTTCTTAGATTTCTTTGGAAGCATTGTAGAGGTCTTGATGTAAACTACTTGAAAATCTTGTTCCACATGTGGAACCGTCGGAATCACTGTTAGTATTTGCTGCAGTTACCATACTTAGATTACGTTTTAAGTTAGTCCGATTTACACACATTATGTATATTTGATCGACCTGTGTTCAATTCTCTTTTGACCTTGCGTTTACAAACTAACGTTTGTGTCGTCATTTAATGTAGAATATTATGGATAAGAAAAGAAAGAAAAAAGTAATAAACTTGACGGTACGGACAAATCTGTACCTCTCTGCATTATTTTTCTCCCTTTCCTAAAAACTCAAGACTTTGAGTTTTGTGTACCTGGACTGGCAAATTGTTGTTCTTTTCATTTCTAACAAAATTTTATAAAACTTAAATAATTTTACTATAAATTAGTTTCTCTTTGTTATAAAAATAAATTTTCCATTTTAATTTTGCATACTTTCACAAATCTAAAAAAAATTGCATTAAATATTGATTACTTCGGTGATTTTTGCTTTATATTTAGGAATTTATCTTGAGTATGCAAAAATACCCTAATGAATGAATTTGCCGTTGTTGTTGCTTCTTTATTTTTATTATTCATTTGTCTGTCATTGCACTAGTATAGGTTCAGTGTTTTTTTTTTGTAATAAACAAATGATGTTGACAAAGAGAGCGAAAGAGAAAGAGCGCGGGTTTTTTTGTGTGCAAACGAGGAGGTCATCTTTTTGTTGTCTGTTTCTCCTTATTGTCATTTTTAACACGAAACGATTCTTTCTTCTACACAAAACACAGCAGCTACCCATACTAAGGCAACTAATACCTTCAGAATTTGAGTGGTACTCACCTGGATTGATTAGAGAACAATTAATTCAAAAAAAAAAAAAAAAATGAGAAATGGAGATATAGTCAGTTTAACAAGCTAAAAACAATGCTTGTGTGCAGTTAAATATTAAAAATAAATATTATTGTATGAGAAAATAAAAACATTGATTAGCTTGTTAAAGGGAAAATAAATATAATTTTTGGAATATAATGGAAATTCATTAATAATATTCGAGACTTTAAATACTGTGTACTAAAATAAATTTTAATTAAATTATTACCAACTAATACGTGTTGCCTATACCATACAATATTTTAAATAAATTACACAATTTCTTATTTAAAAAGTTCTTAAAAATAATAAAAAAAAAAAATATATTTGTTTTTTATATTTTAGTGTTTCAATACTAAAAATTAAAATTTTAAAACATAATTTTGTTATTACGGCAACTAAAAATATAATAGAAAAATATTTTTAAAAATATTTGAAAAGCTTTAAATACTCCCCCACATTGTTGTCGTTCACTGCTGCATAGTTTTGAAACAACGAACAGTCACCACCACCACCTATAGAAAGTTTTAGAAAGGTAAGTAGTACCTCTTTATCAAAAAAAATATATTTTTCTTTTTTAATTCCTCTTGTATTTAAAAAAAAAACGGTAATTTGTTATCAGTCAAGAAAGAAAATAAGATAAATATTTAAAAGCTGTTAGAAGATAGCATTGATAATTATTCTTAAAAAGTCTATTCAAGGTCGCATTTTTGTTAAATTTTTAACGGAGGAATAATACTACAAGTCATATGTTTTAATTTAATTAATTTCAATTGGAATTAAATTGAAGAATATTTCCCATAAAATGCTGTAAATGGAAGGTATATTTATTTGAAATTAATTCATTTAGTAATTAATTGTTACTTCCGTTTGTAGATTTCTTGTTATTTTTGTTTTCTGATTCCAAATAATAATTATTAGTTAATGGTAATTGTTTTTTTTTTTTTTTTTTTTTGACGATCGTTTTTCGTTGGCAGAAAAAAGGTTTACGACAGATGAGAAGAAGATAACGAACACGGTTCTTTTCTATTCCTATTTGAAGAAATGATGTTACTGTAAATGCTTCCATGAGACAAAACTATTAGTAGAAAAAATAATTAGGCCTCTGAGCAATCACTTTGAAAGTATATTGTAGTTCTTGTGAACCTATTAGGCCGTTTAGTGGCAGTAAAAGCTGATCGAGAGTGACCATATCTGAATACCATCTTGTTTGTATTGCCATTAGTGCTATTGGTCTGGACCGTATTTATCTTTTTTCTCGCGTCACAATGTAAAGGAGACAGGTAGCGACAGTTTATTTAGTTATTTCTCTAATTCTTATGTATATACACAGCCACAGTGGTTTCATAAGTTTGCCATGTGATGTCGGTCCTGACAACTTTGACTTTCAGCACTTTCGCGACATGATATCAAGGTCACGTGCCGATACTTGTTTAAAAATTTTCGGTATTCCTTAAACAAAAAGGTCCAAACAACCTTAAGCAACCGCTATCATCGGTGTCGCTCTTAACTATTCTTGACTTTCTATACTCATGGGGTCCTTTATAGCCAACATCTTGTTTTTTTAGTTAGAATCCGAATATCCATCCAAAATACTCGGTATTAAATTAACCAGTGTCGTATGAATAATAGATTCTCCTTCTATCTTGCTTTTTATATTTTTTTTTTTGATGTCCCTTTAGTATCGAATATTTAAGAGAATTGCCGGATAAGTTCAAAGCCTCCTATCTTAGTCTTGCGGCTGCTAACACATCGCAAGGTTGGTAATACAGTAGATTTTTCGATTTTTGGTGACTAGTTTTCATTAGTTGTTACCTGAGACAAAAGATAGTTAATACTGTACACCTGAAACATTTCTTTTTTTGCCGGATATATCCAACAATTCTAGGCTTTATGCGACATAACTTAAGTTAAAACTATGAATTACGAAGTAAAATTATTTTTAAATTCTGAAAAGAATAATTTTCTTTTATTTAATTTACAAATCTTGCTTATACTTAGAGATGATGAGTATTTTTAAATTGTTTTAATTAATTTCAATGGCATTCACTCTCATCTGCATTGTGAATAAAGTGAGACTCTACTGTTTTTTTCTCACAGTGCTGTGTAGAAGCAAAAGCATCTTTTATTTATTTTTAGTTTTTGACGTGTTAATTTCTGTGTTGTTTGTTCTATTGTTATTTTATTTATTTCCATGAATTGCTGTTGTTCTGTTTTCTTTTTTATATTGAATAATCAACCACCCCTTTTAGTTTACGCCTGTTTTTTTTTTTTTTTTGGTTTTTATTTTGCGAAATTCTTCTGTCTACGTCAAATTTGTGTTTTTGTCTGTCTAGTTCAATTTTTTTTTTTGCAATATACAAATTAAAACAAGGAAAATAGTCACGTTCAGTTTTGATTAAAACATATTTATTTTAGTTTTTGTGTCCAACAATTGTAATGAAATTTAAATGCGTTTTAAATATCGCTAAATAGCGCCATTTCTCTCTCATTTCGCTTACTTTTTCTCTTATCAATTGTAAATTTCCTATTTTTATAAAATTTTTTTCTTATACCTATTAGTTGGCAATATTATTACAAAGTCATGTAATAAGTCAGAGTATGTCATAGTGTTGGTAATGCCATTGTGGTTTAAATTGTATTATCACACAAAATTCTGTTTCTCTGTTATTACGTATGTATGTATGCTCTCTGCATTTAACTCTCTAATGTAATTATCATTACTCCAGAGAATAGTTTTATGTGATATTTTCATTATAATTGTTGTTATTATTACGAAAGATGGTTGTGTGGTCAGTGTGTTTTACAAAAACAATATCGTATACCATTTCGTACTTGGTACATTGAATATTTTATTGTTGTAGGGCATTTCCATCAATTTATGGTGGCGTTTGTTTTTTCTTTTTTATAAATAGGAAAACATTTTACTATTAAATGTTATCAATTATGGTTTAATATTTATACATTTTATACCAAAAAAAAAAGTAGGTGGCTATTTTTCTTTATAAAGCCGGCATGTGATAATATTTTAAAACGTAAATATTGGCAAATATTTCGTTTTTTTTTGTGTAATTAAAATAATGACGTTGTTTTGCTAATACCCTTTGGTACACTCTAAGAAATTTTATGTGCATTGTCTACAAAGTTCAAAGACTTTTTAGTAAACAATTGGCAACAATGTTTAATTAGAAATTATATTGTATCGCAATAAAATTATTTATTTATGGTACATATTTAAAACCAGTTGGTTTACTTTTATATTTAATTGTATTCATTTTATATGTAATCACGCAACTTAAAAAACAATGAAAAAACTCATTTGTTTTCATATGTAATAAAATGCTTACAACAATACTTATTTTACAGTGTTGTTTATTTTTTTTGTATTATTAGTTAAAATTTAATACTTAAAAACTGGGTCAAAGTTGATATGCTTAGTAAATCTGTGACTCATATACTAAATGTGTACTAAATACTTGTTTAATTTATTTTTGCTTCTTATTTTAGAAGTTCCATCTTAACGACTTAATGTTTTTATGTTTTTTTTTTTAGCAAATTATTTTTATTTGACTTTAAGATTTGTAAGATAGTTGTGCTAGTAGTCTATCAGAAATTCCCAGAATTTGTTCGTATTTTTATTTTAAGGCTGGAAATTTAAATAAATTGTATTCTGAGAATTTTAATAATTTGATTGAAAAAAAGCAATTGAAGTTGATAAAATTCGATTTAATAATAGAATATAAGAAAATATGTATATTTTTATTTGATTAATATTAATAATAAATACATAATAAATTTTCTTTAATCCTAATATATATTATAAATCTTTCTGTAAGTCTGTTTTTTTGTTGGTTTATTTGTTAGCCAATCACGCCTGAACGCCTGGACTGATTTTCTTGAAATTTGGGATATATATCGAGCTTTTGTCGGTGCAGGTTATAGGCTATAAATCTTTTCAAAATTTTGACCCAAATGGGAAAAAAATGGGACAAATGGAGAAAAAATGGCAAAAATTAGTACTTTAATGCATAAATGCTGTATTTTATCTGTTTTAAAGGCATTTTTTACGATTTAGCTTGGTTAAGTTTCCCAAATAGCTATTGGAGGTGTTCCGTTTATAAAGATGGACCAAAAGCGGTCCAAAAAGGGGGAAAGGGGCAAAAAACGGGCAAATTGAGTGCATTTATATTTAGGACTTAGAGTATTCAAAAAACTGGGTTGTTTGTTAAACCGGTTTCCGAATAATTTGAAAAATTGCATTTTTTAAAAAACCGGTTTCAAAAGCGGTTACGAAACATATAAACCGGTTTTTTATTTATTTTTATTTTTAATGCAAAAATGACCCAATAACAATTTTTTTTAATTTTTTAAACTAATCCAAACTACATAACCCGCGCAACGCCGGGTACAATCTGCTAGTTTTTCATAAAACAAGAATGATACATACTAAGGATTACGACATACATACGTTTGATTTTCCTTGGTTGTTATCTTTGCACAACAACTAAAGGAAAGTTGCTTCAAATTATTAACCAATAGAAGCACATGACGTAACGTAATTTGTCACAGATGTGCATAAAATATAAATTTTTTGAGCGTGATGTATTGACTTGATGTGAAAAAAGAAGCCCAATTCCAAGGATGCAATAAAAATTATTCACTAATAGATATATAGAAATATATTGTGTGACGTCACTTCTCACACTTCTGCTTTGATTAGAAAATTGAGGCAATTACCATATTTCATTTTGACACGAAGCAGGTCTAACTTTAGTACAAAACTAAACAGAAATTCCCATTCTGAAGTATTCAATCACATATAATGTTTTATCGTATTTGCTTATTTTGTTCTACATCAGTGCATGAAATTAATCAAATCATTTTATACATAGTTCACTTGGCACGTCACTAAAGTATCTGTATATACCATATACATACATACGTAGATATGTTCTGCTCCTTTCAACAGTTGTTGCTGTATGAGCACATATTGAGGTGAGTCAATCGATTTACATACATGCATATATGCACAGCATATTCTTAATAATTCAGGAAAGCTTGTAGGCATATGTATGTACATATATACTCTGTATATAACATATGTACACTTTATGCTGTAAAATATTTTTTTTTCTCAATTTATTGTAAAGAATTTTATGGTTTCCAATACAACAACAATTGTACAGAGAATAGGAAAAAAGTAGAGAACAAAAATGTATTGACACACTCAAAAAAGTAGAACAGGCAGGTGATGATACGACGACATGTGTAAAGAAGTGCTTAAAACAAAGTAAGTGTTTTTTTATTTTTGTTAAACAATAATAAAGAACTTGAGTAGACGAAGAGTCCTAAAGTGAATAAAAATAAAAACAAAGAATAAAATGAAAAAGAAAAACAAAGTTATAAAACACTTGTTTACCTAGTTTATCTCTTTTTTGCGTAGAAAAATAAAAAAATAATCATTCTTGCCTTTTTTGTAAAAAAAGATGGGTCACATGTCAAAAACTTCTCTTTAATTGTTGACGTTTTTTTTTTTTTTGAGAACAGTAAACGATGTTTGGCAATTTTTAGTTTTATTTCTTTAACACCTTTTGTTTTTAAGATTTTCGAAATACAAAGATTTTGTTCTAAAAGTAAGAAAAAAACTGTTCATTGTACAATAGAAAGCAGATATGACACCATTATTCATTCATCTATTCAGCAGTTTAAAATGATTTTGATTTATCCGTTTTTCGTTATCAAAAGCAAAATTTAATTACAACTCACAAACAGCTACTTATGTTTTCG
Organism: Sarcophaga caerulescens; assembly: GCA_927399465.1. Classification (NCBI taxonomy): domain Eukaryota; kingdom Metazoa; phylum Arthropoda; class Insecta; order Diptera; family Sarcophagidae; genus Sarcophaga; species Sarcophaga caerulescens. The sequence continues at coordinate 99,382,416 of OV656872.1, read as the reverse complement.
ATGAAACTTTTGTTTCATTATAATCTCTGGATCTTGCCTCTGCCGTTACATACGAAATACAATGTGATTTAAATGAGCACCTTTAGATTATAAAAGTACTATCCTTTTGGGCTAGTTTTCGAACATTTCTTCGAATAGTTCGGTTGAAAAAATTGAAAATGAGTATGTATTTTCAAATGTTAGGGGAATGTCAGCGCAGCTACGGGCTTTAACATAGCCCCATAAAAAGTGTTAATCAAGTCAAATCGCATGCTCTTGGTGGCCAATCGACGTTGACAAAAGTGAAATTACTCTTTCTGGAAACTTTTCATGCAATAAAGCCAAAATTCGACGCGTTTGTATGCCTCGTGGCTTCATCTATTGAAAATCACATACCAATTACCAATTACCAAAATTTTCAATTGCAGAACAAAAAAAGTCGGTTATCAATTGGACATTTTTATGTAAAGCACATTGGTCGATTAATCCGTGGATTTATTTCTTTAGTCGCACTGTCCCTTTCAGCGAAAGATTTTCCTATAATTTATTATCAGATTCATATCTAACAACCATAAACACAACTCCCTATTTTTCTCCCTCCCATAACCTTTTTCTCTAGTTTCAGCATAATCCACTGCACGATTTTTCCAGGATCATTTTTGCAAAATTACTGTAATGATACTACTAGGCCATAATGTATAGTATGTGGAAAAAATAAGTTTCCAATAGCATATTTAAAATGTTGGAAGCTTTGAGCACTGTAAAACTGTTATATGGGAAATTGTTATTGCATTTTTACAACGTATTTATTCCATTGATCATTTGTGAAAAAATTTAGCATTTTTTCTCTTTAAATAAAATAACGGTAGATTAAATTCTATTTTATAAAGACATGTGACATTGAAATAATAAGTTTCCAGAAGAATATTTTAACTAGCGGTTGCTTTATTTAAAATTTTCGCTAAATTTAGTTGTAATTGTTTACATTTAACAACTATTAAGGTAATATTTTTTCTAAATGTGTAAAAACATCATTTTTTGGATCATTTTTATGGTTTTCTAAACATTGGCAGGAAATATTAAAATTTGGAAAAATAATGGGTACAATTGACAACTGAAGAACGCAAAGTAATTGTTAATATGTACGAAAATGGCCATAACTTACGTTATATTGGGCAAAAATTTGGCAAGTCTCATACAGCAGTCCGTAAAGTCATTGTTGCTTACGAGAATGAACACAGACTTTGCGCTAAAAAGAGACCAGGACGCCCTAAAATAACAAGTGATAGAGTTGACAGAAGAATCCTCGAAATTTCAGAAGCAAATCCCCTAACTTCGGTACCAAAGATTCGTTCTCAGTTGCTTAACGAAGGCAAAGTAGCACCATCCACATTCACAATCCGTAACAGGCTCAGAGCTAGTGGCAAACACGGTCGAGTGGCTCGAAAAATTCCATACGTTAGTAAAATCAATATGAAGAAAAGAATGCAATTTTACGAAGAACATGTTTTAAAACCGCGAGAATTTTGGTATAAAATTTTATGGACTGATGAATCAATGATAAGAATAAAATATTCCCATGGTATGGTTCACGTTTGGCGTAAGGCAGGTGATGCTTTATCTTATAAATGCACTTTACCCACATTTCGGAGAAAAATATAACTATTTTAAAGTGGCCACCTCAAAGCCCAGACCTCTCTCCAATCGAGAATGCTTGGGCTATGCTAAAAATTCGTATTGCTGAGGAAGCACCACAAAACTTGAGCCAACTAAAGGACAGTATCATTTCGAACTGGAAAAAAATTAGTTCAGAAGAATGTCTAAAGTTAATAGACACTATGCCAGATCGACTTGCTAAAATGTCACTTCGTGGCGGTGGTCACTGCGGTTACTAAATAAAATGGAAACTTATTTTTTCTACATTGTTATCCATATTCCCTAAAATAATTTCGTCGGACAATATTAAAATATTTTGTTTGTTAATATTTTTTTATATTTTATGTTAAGTGCAATGAATTCTATAATTTGAATAAAAAAAAATCTGAAAAAAATCACAAACACTAATCTAACAAGCGTTTTTATATTAATTGTTCCTTTGGAAACTTTTTTTTCCCACATACTGTACATCAAACAATCACTTTTTCTGGATGTAATAAGCGACTATTGTTGGTCAACATAACCACCGAGTGAGAAATGAGTTTCTCTGATGAAGATAATTTTGTTCAAAATATATTCATATATGGAAAGGCAAAATACATCATAATGAACTGTAATATAGGCCCATTTGCAAAAAACGCTGTGAAATTATCAAACGCTGTGAATCTGCAGTGAGTACATTGCGACAAGACAACACAGGCCTAACCGTATCTGTAACTCTTTCTGTCTCTGCAATTTTATTCAGCTCTCCTTCGACTCGATTATTCAAAGTCTAATTTGAATAACTTTGTATCCTTTTTCTTCTACATCAATTGAAATGTAATATAGGAACGTAAAAATTCATAAAATTAAACTTTATTATGCTAAATACTATTTATTTGAATGTGTCTTGACAGCGAGAATGAATTTCAATTTCAATGCTCTTTGATTGAAAATAAAATAAAAGAAAGCATACAAAAAAAAAATAATAAATTGAATCTCTGGTGGGAATTATTGAACTTTTATTTGGGTTCATTGTTTTAAAAAATTTAAATTATGCCATGCAATTTAAAAATACTCCCCTCCTATTCGAGTAAAAAAAACGTCATTTCCAGAATCTACATATACTTACGAGTAAAGAATATTTTGAATTTGAAACACATTGTTTATCAACATTTGGTTTGGTTTTATTTTTGATTTTTAAGAAGTTCTTTAACCTTCTCTGTAGACTTCATTGCAAATTTATGAATTATTTTATAATGTCCATTCAACTATTTTATATAAATAACAATATAAAAAATACGTCTAACCGCCCCCATTAATAAAATTCTTTTGAAATCAAATTTATTATGAATTAAAAGTAAAAAATGGCAGTTTATTACAAAAAAAATTGTTTTTATCGTTATTTTGTTTTTATTCAAAAGGGAAAAATGTAAACTTCCGTTTCAAATAATATTTAATTTTGATAAAAAAAAAGGAAAGAAAATACGAGTATGAAACACTGCAATTAAAGTATTTATATTTTTTATTTTAAAAACAAATATTATTATCAAGCACTTCATTTTTTTTTTATTATAAATTAAAATATAAATAAACTTTAACCTCAGCTTTCTGTTTAAAGGCTTTTTTCTTGTCTTTACTTTCAACAACAAAGAAATTTCTTTGTTTCTGTATTCATTCCACAGATCTGATCTGGTCTGATATTTTCTTATTTCTTTATTTTATGTGAAGCGCTAATTAAGGGCAGTTATTAAATGAAAATTTTACTTTTTAATTGCTTTAATTTGCAATAAAGAAATTTATTTTTATTTATTTTTTTTTAATAAAATACAGCGAGAGACGTAGTGAGGACACTCAGCTGAAACAAAATTTTCTTTTCTGTTCTATAAGTCGGTTAATTTAATTTAATACAATAAAAATTGTTTTTATTGATAATAGAGGCCTATCAACTAAAAATCTTTGTATTTTCCTACATAGGCCATCTTTTTTACTTCTGAAATCTTTTCTGAGTGTGTCTCTACCATGTTGTGCTTGGAGTTTTTGAGAGAGAAAATCTTCGTAAAATATATGGTGCCGTCTGCATTGGCGACGAGTATAAACATCGGATGAATCATGAACTATGAAGTCGCCGTAGTCTAGTAGGTAGTGTGTTGGCTTATTAGACGTAAAGCCTGGGTTCGAGCCCCAGGCCAGACATCAAAACAGAAAATACAAAAAGTATTTCTTCGGCGATTTCCCTCTCAGCAGATTTCTGGCAAAAACTCTGAGAGTAAATAAATTGCCATGAAAAGTTTCTCAAAAAATCTGTCGTTCGGAGTCGACTTTAAACTGTAGGTCCCGCCACTTATGTATAAAATTAACACACACAACATAAGTGGTGTGAGAAACTAGGTCAATAATCCTGACTGAAGGGTTGTAATGACCAATTATGTATGTATGAATCATGAACTATATGAGCTTTATGTTAGCAACGACGTTGTTAGACGTATTAAAGTACAACGTCTACGTTGACTTGTACATGTCAAGCGTATGTGTGAAGATGCTCCTGCATTTGAGAAAAGACCCAGGAGGACCAAAACTCCGATGAACAGATCAGGTTGAAGACAATCTTGGTGTTGAAAACTTGATGTTGAAAATTGGAGGGACAGTGCAAACGAACAATGCGCTTGGCTCTCTATTCTAATTCCGACTAAAGGGCATATGATTATAATATAGTCACGCTCTAAAATAAACATTACCGCAATTGCAAGATTTATTTTGGAGTCAGAATGGCTTTCTATGGGGTTTGTTTGGTCCCTGGGTTGGATATTGATTCGTGGTATTACAATGGCCCTAAACTAGGCATTCTAAGTGAGAGTTTAGCCTTCATGGAGGGTCCGCCATCTTATCTGAACTTATAACATTGATAAATCTTGTTTTAGGAAGGACCAAAAAAATTGTATAAACATAGGTCAAAGTGCACAGTGCTGAAAGGAGACTGTATGGAAAAATAAAATGATTTCATTCACAAGGTTGCGGTCTTATTGATTGGATTTTATAATAAAGTCCATATTTTTGGGTTATACACCCAATATACATATGTATGTACGTATGAAACAATATTTTTATTTTCTGTATTGAATTCAAATAAAAATTCTTCGGTTAAATTCGGTCATACTATACCGTTTTAATGACTTTTCACTTTATTGTAATACTGACACGGGATTAAATCACTATTTATTAAATAATAATAAAAAATTTAACAATAAACTAAACTTGGGTTTTTATAGCCTACTTACATATACACACATATACATATATGTATATATACGATATCATATCTGTCATGATTTTTCTTTATTTTATTGATTTTTTTTTTCTTTTAGATTTTCATTTAAACTCAAACCCCAACCAAAAAAACATGAAAGTCGTCTTTCAGCATTTAACAGCGAGCGATCAATTGTTTAATAACAATAACGTAAACACATCATTTGCATAATTTTTTTTATTGAAATATTTAGAAAGAAAAACAAAAACTGAAGAAATAAAAACCAAAAAAAATTTTTTTCTTAAATAGAAAGCTTTTTCTTAAAGAAATTTATTTAAATTCATTTCTTTCATTTCTTGCCTTTTGTGGTAATAAAAGGCAACGGCTCAGCAGAATTGCCTGCATAATGTTCTGAAAATTTTTGTTGTAAAATTTTTTTTAACCTGTCATGAATATAAATTGCATTCAGCATGGCACATGCAATTTCATTTCATTCATTATGCACAACACACCCACATTTAAAATAAAGAAAAACAATTCTTTTTATGGGTGTAAACAAATTAAAAACAAAAATAATTTCAATTTAAGTTTTCAAAAATACTGGTTAAGTTGCAGTTATTGTGAGTAATCTGTCATAACAGATATCGGTTAAGAGATCAAAATCTAGTTTTTCATTAATTCCTTTTAATTGATGTCCCACAGTGTGTTTTATTTATCGATTATAACAACCAATATTTAAGATAGTTTGGGCAAGAAAATCCGGATGAACTGCAAGCCTGTTCAGATGCGCATCTGCTTACCTTTCCACATCCACTCAAACCTTGGATACGTTTAGATTTTTACAAGTGTCCCAATTTTGATTGGGCATTTGTTATCACTTCCAGATGGGAAGCTGTGCAACCTAGCTGAACTTCGTACCACCAGATAGGCTTCAAAATCACTTTATATGGAAGGTTTATGTCCAAGTATTTAACCTCAAAGCATTACAGCCATAGCTGCCAGATACATGATGCATCAAATCGTCAAACATTTTAGAAATAATCGTCAAAATCGTCAAAGACGTTCATTGAAATCGTAAAAAAATCGTCAGAAAAAAATAAATAAATAAATTGAAAGGTTTTAAAAACAAAAACATATAAAGTCAATGTTAAACAGCAATAATACTGTATCATCTATATCCATGTGTGGTGTAAATATTAGGAAGTCAAAAGATCTTGATCGCTAGAACTGACACATTTTTCAGAGCCTTGGTTTCTTAAGACGGTGCAATAAATACTTCACTCCACTGATCTACTTACCATTTATAACCCACTGATAATGGAATACAACTCTCATGTATGGGTTGGCCCTTAACATCTATTTTGAGGCTTCTCGACCGTTTACAGGAGAGGTCGTAGTAGCTCGTTAATCACGATAGTGTGTCCATCTCCATTGATTCATTAGAGCATCGTTGCAATGTGGCTTGTGTTTCACTGTTCTATCGCTACTGCAACGGGTATTGGTCGAGCGAAATAAGGGGACTTGTTTATGAAAATCATGTATTCCTACGTAACACTCGTCTTTCTCGGCCAGCACATCCGTATGTGGTCAATTGGCCAGTGTATCGCACATTCCATTACAGACAAAGTTCGTTTGTTAGACGGATTATTCGTATGTGGAACTCCGTTACTGCAGAGATCTTTTCTGTTATTTATAGTATACAAATATTCAAACCTAGTGTCCATAAACACTGCTCCCTCTTTCCTCCTTCCCATAACATATTTTTCCCTAGTTTCAACACAATGCTATCCATCCCCTGAGTGTTGGTCGTACGAAACAAAATAATGGCACTTGGCTTTGTCCTTCCGATGGTAATATTAGAAGCTATAATCGAATTTTTAAAATTGTCTGCAACGGCAAATGATAATTTATGCTCAACTACGATGTTATTTAGGAGTTGTCATTTTTTGGCTTTTGAAGGATTACAAAGGCATAAAATACAGAAAAATCATCACAGGGATTCGAAAATAACTTAAAAATATAATACTTTACTCCTTGTTATTACTAGCATAAATTTCCAACAGTAACAACTGCAAAGCAAATACAAAGCTTAAAGTGGCTTTTAATGTACTAAAGTAAAGAAAATGATGTAAATTTTTAATTGCTAAAAATTATCAAAATAAGGGCATAAATCGTCATGTCGTCAAAATGATATTTTTGGAGCTCAAAATCGTCAAAATGATGATAAATCGTCAAATCTGGCAGCTATGATTACAGCCATTTAGTTTTGTTAAAATAACCGCTAAATAAGTGGCTTGCTGTATACCTACGGTGACCATCCGTCCACTATTATAGTGGACAGTCCGCTATTTTAACCTCCTGTCCGCTATTTTTTTTGCGTCCGCTATTTGTCCACTATTTTACCACACGTAACTTCTAAAAAGTATTTATTTTCCAAAATGTCCGCTTTTGTCCACTTTTTTCACTAATTCGGTAAAATCGCTTATATTAGCTGGAATTCCATATGAAATTGAGTTGGAAACTCTATATTTTGTCTATGTTGTAGATGCAATTCCATCTTGGTCTTCAGTTGAAAAGTCGTTAATAAAGGGAACAGAAATCAGAAATGATTTAAATATAAATAATAACGAAATTTTTGATGAGTTATGTTAATAATTGTCCAAATGCAGAACGAATAGAAATATGGAAACAATCAGCATTAAATCCCGATAAAAAGTGGGTTGAAATTTTCAGATTTTTCGAAACGAAAAATATTCTTTATTATTTATAAAAACATCCTGAAATAACTAGTTTTCTCATTTGCTTTGCCAGCGTCAAACGCACCAACAGGAAGAAATTTTTCTATATCTAATTATATTTGGTTTTTCGAAAAATCCCAAATGGGACTAGAAACTTTAGAATCTCTTTTGACCATAAAATGCAATTTTGTAATGGACTGTTCGGAATTTAAAACATTTTTATCTAACAGGCCCAACACTTAAAAAAATACATTCCGTAGAGAAATATTAGAAGTAAATTTATACACATAAGTATATCCTATTTATGTCTGTATTTTAAAAATTTTTATATAAAATATTAATTATAATAAATGAATTTTTTTTGTTTTTAAATTTTATATATTTGTCCGCTTTTTTCTCTTGGAAATAATGGTCACCGTATGTATACCCAAAGCATCTCAGGTCCGAATTCAGCGGATGACAAAAGGTTTTACAAACCTTTGTGTTGAATTTTCAAAAATTAAAATGTTTTAACAAAAATTTATTGTCCAATAAATAGAAAAGACGATAACCAAGGTAATTAAATTAATATCAATAAAAACGGAGGTGAATTTTGTTTCAATGCGTAAAAAATTAAAGCGAAATAAAGACGTATAAACAATAATTGCAATATTAATAAAGAAGAAAAAATACAAAAACAAAAAAAGTATTTATTCTTTCGTATTTTTATGATCAATACAATTTCTTTACTTTCTTACGTCGTAAAAACCTACAAAAAGTAGCCGCAAACATTATAACATTCAATAATGAAATGTTCAATGTGGAAAATAACAAAATTGTTTTGTCTTCCCACTCTTCTTCGAATGAATGCCTAACCAACATCACCACCACCACCACCCCTCGTAAAAGAAATAAATTAATTAAATAATTGCCTTTTCTTTTTCTCCCCAATCGAAAATTCTCGTCAATTTTGTGCTCGCAAAAGTTTGCATGTTTGTTTTGCTCTTGATAAATAAAATTAAATAAAAAAAACATTCAAAATTGTTGTGTAAACACAATTTTCTATCGGTTTTCTATTAGAAAGTAATTTTTTAAAGAGACCATAGACACACATACATACATACACATTGCAATGCACATTCCTACATAACACCTCGCTCTTAAGGTATTTGTTAATTTACGAGCATGAATTACAACGATTTTATTATGCAATGTTAGCATTTTTAATTCGCTGCTACAAAAATGCCCAATTTAATATTTATACGTTTTTTTTTTAGCAAATTCCGAAATTAAACCCATACTCATACTTCCCTCTTGAGTGCAACATTCACTCACAATTGAACTACGAAATGCTAAGACTAACATAGCTTCTCTGTAGACTCGCCGCAAGGCTATCCGTTGCAGGGTGAGGAAGAATTAAAGCCAGTCTTAGCCAATTTAATTGTTTTGTGAATCTCTTCTAGTCTACGAAATTCAATTAAAATCAATTTTGCAAAGTTACCATACAATCTTCCAATTATGCAATAGAGAACACCATAGTCGGAGCCTTGTTTTTCGTTCTACTGCTGATTGATCTTGTATAATAGGGTTGCCTTCTACCATTGTCTGACTTTGTTGCTTTTCGCTCTATCGGACGACCGCTATTTTGCTACAATACAACGGTATCGTGTAGAGTTTTGTATTTTTCTTCGTGAATTCGTCTCATCCTCATTAAATCTTTTGAATTTTTTCTGTGAAAATAGAACAGTTTTACTGAATTTGAGTTATGTTTATAGTATTGAATTATTTGGGCAATTCACACGACTTTGTATCGTGTATGCATAGCTGCCAGATTTGACGATTTATCGTCATTTTGACGATTTTGTGCTCCAAAAAAATCATGACGATTTATGCCCTTATTTTGACGATTTTTAGAAATTTGTATTAAGCTTTGTATTTGCTTTGCAGTTGTTACTGTTGGAAATTTATGTTACTAATAACAAGTAGTAAAGTATTATATTTTTAAGTTATTTTCAAATACCTGTGATGATTTTTCTGTATTTTATGCCTTTTTAATCCCTTAAAAGCCAAAAAATTTCAACTCCTAAATAACATCGTAGTTGAGCATAAATTATAATATGGCTTTACAGACAATTTTAAAAATTCGATTATAGCTTCTAATATTACCATCGGAAGAACAAAGGCAAATGCCATTATTATTTTTTTTTTTTCATTCGACCAACACTCAGGGGATTGCATTGTGTTTGGAACTAGGAAAATATATTATAGGAAGGATGAAAGAGGGAGCAGTGTTTATGGACACTAGGTTTGAATATTTTTATACAATAAGTAACAGGAAAGATCTCTGCAGGAAGGGAGTCCCACATACGAATAGTCCGTCTAACAAACGAACTTTGTCTGTAATGCAGTGTGCTATACACTAGCTAATCGACCACATATGGATGTGCTGGCCGGGAAAGACGAGTGTTACGTAGGAATACATGATTTTCATAAACAAGTCCCCTTATTTCGCTCGAGCAATATCCGATGCTCAATGAATCAATGGAGTTGGACACACTATCATGATTAACGAGCTACTACGACCTCTCCTGTAAACGGTCGAGAAGCCACAAAATAGACGTTAAGGGCCAACCCATACATGAGAATTGTATTCCATTATCAGTGGGTTATAAATGGTAAGTAGATCAGATGGAGTGAAGTATTTATTGCACCGTCTTAAGAAACCAAGGCTCTGAAAAATGTGTCAGTTCTAGCGAACATCACACTGAATTTTCATTCCCATATCGTCAAGATCGTCAAGATCAAATGGGTATAGATGATGCAATATTATTGCTGCTAAACATTGACTTTATATGTTTTTGTTTTTAAAACCTTTCAATTTATTTATTTATTTTTTCTGACGATTTTTTTACGATTTCAATGAACGTCTTTGACGATTTTGACGATTTCTTCTCAAATATTTGACGATTTGATGCTTCATTTATCTGGCAGCTATGCGTGTATGTTGTATTGAATACACTTGGTTGTTTGTGAACGCTCAATGCTATGCTGTATTGTGTATTTCGTAATCCAAATATATTTTTTTTTAGCATTCAAACAATTTGATAGCACGAAACCAACACAACTTTTGGAAAACAAATGAGAACACTAGCAGATTGTACCCGGCGTTGCGCGGGCTATGTAGTTTGGATTAGTTTAAAAAATTAAAAAAAATTATTATTGGGTCATTTTTGCATTAAAAATAACAATAATTAAAAAACCGGTTTATCGGTTTCGAAACCGGTTTCTTAAAAAATGCAATTTTTTAAATTATTCGGAAACCGGTTTAACAAACAACCCAGTTTTTTGAATACTCTAAGTCCTAAATATAAATGCACTCAATTTGTCCGTTTTTCGCCCCTTTCCCCCTTTTTGGACCCCTTTTGGTCCAACTTTATAAACGGAACACCTCCAATAGCTATTTGGGAAACTTAACCAAGCTAAATCTTAAAAAAATACCTATAAAACAGATAAAATACAGCATTTATGCATAAAAGTACTAATTTTTGCCCATTTTTTTCTCCCTTTGTCCCATTTTTTCTCCCCTTTTGGTCAAAATTTTGAAAAGATTTATAGCCTATAACCTGACCCATAAAAGCTCGATCTATATCCCAAATTTCAAGAAAATCGGTCCAGGCGTTCAGGAGTAATTGGCTAACAAACAAACCAACAAACAAAAAAACAGACTTACAGAAAGATTTATAATCAGGGGAGTCATAGAATCCAAGTCGGTTTTGCCTTTTGTCGTTTTTGAAAACCAATATTGGATTCATTTGGTGTCACAAAACCAAGTCGGTTTTATTATTTTCGAACTGAAATAAAACCGATATTCGAATCAGCTGTTGTTTACATTTGTATTATTGTTTACAATTTTAACTTAATTTTTCGTATGATAAATAGTGTGTTTGTTAAAAATTTTACGGATTTTAATGTTTTAATAAAAAAAATAAAACAAATAAATAGAATGAGCACTGCTGTTGTTTTATATTTGCTGCTAGAGAAACAAAGTTTAGAAAAACTGAGAAGAAAAACATTGCGGGACTGCAGCAATCCGCTTGAGCTGCCTGAGACAGCGTATGTATATTTTTTATAATGTGCGTTCAAATTTAAAGTTGCTTTGCAAGTTCATAGAATACTACCGGCTAAACAAAGACGCTTTTTGTGTGGTATTAGACACAATAAAAGAGCACCTTTCACGTTCCAAATCACGTTTTAAAATCAATATAAACAAAAATTTTGAATACATTTTTAAAATAAATAAATAATTTACTTACATTTTGCAAAAATATCCTACTTCTAGAAAAAAACTTCGCGCGTAAACAAAATCCGTCAGCTGATTGCTGATCGGTTTGTTTCCAATAACAAAACCGATAACATTGGTTTCTCTGACACCTAAAACCGACAATAACTCTAGTTCGAACATAAAACCGATAACATTGGATTTCATGACACCAAAGCAAAATTTTTGTCGTTTTTAAAACCAATACCGACAACATTGGATTCTATGACACCCCCGAATATATATTAGGATATACACACGAAACCAATACAACTTTTAAAAACATATGCAAAAAAATGTGTATAAGTGTATCGAATTTTTACATGAAAATTATCAACAACAATCATACACTGTTGTATAATAATCCAACAATACACTCAATACAACGATACAACGGCTTGTGTGAATTGCCCAAATATGTTATTAAAAATAAATGCTTTTAAGAGAGCGTGACCAGTGTTGCCAGAAATTTAATGGCCTAAATCGTCAAAATCCTGAGATTTTTGCGTAAAAAATCGTCAAGTCACTTTACAAAATCGTCAAAAAATCGTCAAACACAAGTTTTCATTTTTTTTTAGTTTTAATTGTTTTATTTCAAAAAAATAATAAGATTAATTCAGTCTTATTAACTATATTTATTTAAAAACATAACAATGAAATATAAAAGTTTTATAATAGTAAAAAATAATGTTCATATTGAGATCAGAATTCACAAAGATATACATATATTTTTAATATACATGCATTAAATATAAAAACTAGTTAACATATTTACTAAATACTTATTTTATGCATAAATATCTGATGATAACAATTTAAGCAAATCTGAACTCATCTGTGTGTCATAACAGCTAGACTTTTTAAGTTTTAAGTAGTCTTTTGTGTAAAGAATGCCTTCTAAAGAATCGTTTTGTAAACGATTACGCACTTTGGTTTTATTTAAATTTACCTGACTAAATATTCTTTCAACATTTGCGAGGAGTGTGATAAAATCATTATATTGCGAACAAAATTTGTTAAAATTGGAAAAGCCAAAGAAGAATCAGATCGTTTTACTTCCGATATTTTTTTCCAAAATTCTGTAAAGTTTGTCTCTTTTCCTTCAAAAATAGTTTTAAAATCTAAAAATTTTAATTCCCCAAACTCTGAATCTATACTTTGTTTATCATCTTCTTTTAAAAAATTTGGAAAAGCCTTTACAGTATCTAAAATTGAATTGGATTCACCATTTATTAATACGTTTGGATTAAATATACTTAAGGATTTAAATTCATTTTCAAAATCAAATCTTTTAAAAATCTGGTCAATTAATTCAATGTAAAATTGTATGCAATTATTCATTATTTCTTGTACATCACTTTCACAAAGATTTGAATTTGAAAAAATTTCTGCAACGTATATACCTATATAAACATTTTTACTATCCTGAAAATTTTTACTATCTTTATAATTAATCAAAAATAATTGTTTAGTTTAACTAACACACACACATAAATCGTAACATACCAAAAAAACCAACTCTAAAAATGTAATATTGAAAATAGTTGCTATATTCTTTAATTTTAGTAAAATCGTCATTTTTCAACCTAAAATCGTCAAATCGTCATTTTGGTATTTTGAGGGATAAAAAACGTCAAAATGCAGAGAAATCGTGAATTCTGGCAACAGTGAGCGTGACTCTCAGGTATTTTTTTCGGCAGTCGAACTGTTAAAGATGTAAATATTTGGTATTAAGTACATATCGTCTAACACATGATCAATTGCGTACCACTGGTGGTACACGGCGCCCGATGAGGCAGTCTAGCGCGGGCTACCAGTAGTATGCGCCACTCGATAAGGCAGTCTAGTGCGGTCCACCGGCGGTACACGCCGGGCCTTTAAAAATAATTATATTTTTCATTAAATATTTAAATGTTTTTCTTTTTAATATTTCCACAAAAACAAAATATGCCATCAGTTCTCGTAATTTCAACTAAAAATTGTGGAAATAAAAAATCAAGTGCATAATGGAAATATTTTAAGCACATGATAGAAGTCTATTTAAATTATAAAAAATAAAGATATTCTGGAATTTAATAATACCACAATATAAGACAATAACATAAAATAAAACAAATAAAGAAATTACTGATAAGGAGATGAAGAATTTTTAATTTAAAAACAAAAGATTTGCAGAAACTAAACAGAAATACATACATACTCACTCGTACATACGTTTAGTAGAGGCCTGAAGTTGGACAATATGATGATTCAAATGAATGATGAACGATGATCCACTTTAAAAAAAAATACAATCAAATCCATACAATATGGATCATTAATTTTATTTCTATTTAACTATTCAATATTTTACATTTTTTTTCTTATTTTTAATACAACAACTTTAAAAGCATAGACTTGGATTAATTTATTTTTTCTATTTTTTTAAAACGATTTCATACTCATAATCCGGGGAGTTTATTGAACTACAAATACATATAAGTTTTTTTTTTATTTACTTTCTGAAATCATTTTGTTTTGTAAACATAAAAAATAAACACTTGTTATCAAATGAAATTGGGAAATATTTTTAATTATTTTATGTCTTTTTAAATTTCTAAAAACCTATAGACTTTTAGGCCTTTAATCGAGGAAATTAACTAATTTTCATTGCACTAACGTGTGGTATGTGTTAGAACGTGCTTTTCTTTGTTGTCAACCATTTTGTTAGAGGTCCAGCAATAACTCCCTATTTTATTTGTTTTGTTTGTTAAAATAAATTATTTATTTTCTTTCTTGTATTTATTTATTATGATTTATTTTTAATACAATACTTATTAAACAATCAGTTAATTGTATAGGTTTTCTTGCACAAAAAAAAACAAAATTTTTTAACAAGAGACAAAAAGCAATACAATAAATACCTCAAGGTCGCTATTGATATTGTATACTATACCACACAGGTATTTAACCGAAACAATTTCGTATTAAATAACCCACAAACAGAAATTTTTACACCATTTCTCATATTATAAACAAAATAATAAAAGTTAATTCTTTTACATCGTTTTATATGACAAGGTTTTCTAATGTCAAAGCTAATAATGTTAGCTTTTATTCTTTGCTTACTACACGTCACTGGGTCAAATCTAACTTCTTCTAAATTTCAACATTAAATTTTTGTAACAAATGATTTGCAATGACGTCTTAAATTGAAAAAAAAAAATATATTATAAAAAACTTTCTTACTTACACTTGACTTCGGAGTTCGAACATCAAAATTTTATTAAAAAAATAAAATTTTGTATTAATTTTAACTTTTTATCAAGCCTGTATTTGTTTTATATTCAATTTTGCCTATGTTCGAAAATAGAAATTAATTTCTATGTCTTGGTTATAAAAGTATTATACTTTTGTTAAAAAACCTTTCAGTTTACTTGATTTCGAAATTCAAACACGGAAATTTTGTTAAAAAAATAATATTTTGTATGAATTTTAACTTCTCATTAAGCCTGTATTTGATTTATATATATACTAGCTTATGTTCGAAAATTCGAACATAATTTCGAACATCCAATTTTAAGTGCAAATAATTTACAATGATCTCCTTGTTATAAAAGTATTATAATTTTGTTAAAAAAACTTCCAAATTACTTCAATTCTGTATTCGAAGATTGTAAATTTATTCAAAAGTTAAAATTACTTATCAAGTCTGTATTTGAACCTATTTTCGAACATCTAATTA
The DNA here is from genome assembly GCA_927399465.1 of Sarcophaga caerulescens. Taxonomy (NCBI): domain Eukaryota; kingdom Metazoa; phylum Arthropoda; class Insecta; order Diptera; family Sarcophagidae; genus Sarcophaga; species Sarcophaga caerulescens. The sequence goes on along the minus strand of OV656872.1, from coordinate 99,366,796 downwards.
TAAATATAAAAACGTTATAATTTTATTAATAACCTACTAACAATTTGCCTGATTTCGAAATTTGAACATTAAAATTTTGTTCAAAAAATAAGATTTTGTACAAAGTTTAACATCTTACCAAGTCTGTATATATGTATGTTCGAATTTCGAACATTAGTTTGAACAACCAATTTTTGTAACAAAAGATTTACCATGACCTTTTCATTGTAAGAACATTATAATTTTCCTAATTTACTATCTCCAGAAAATTCGAACCATTCCAACATAGTACATAATTTCTTAGCAAATCTACATAACTATTCGAATATAGTTTATTTTTAGAAAATAAAAGAAGAAATTATCTTTTACACGCTATCAAAATTTATTATCAAACCCCTCAGCATTTTATCGATATTTTTAGGGCTGTAGTAGTTTAATCACGTAAATTCAGTGAAATCCATTTCGCTTTCTTTAATTTGATAATTAGACTTTTATTAGACTTTGATTTTAATCAAAAACTTTTTTTATTTCAGTATTATGAGTCATGTTGTCGCGTGTGGTTGGGGGTTTCTTTATGTACAAACACATGTATTCGTGAAGAGTAAGTGAATTGCTTTATATTCGCTGAAATGTGTGGTTGTTATTATTTCTTGTTGTGGTCTCTGTTTTCTTTTTTTTTTTTATTATTATAACGTTTTGTATTCATACTGTGATAATTCTGTTCAACTCAGTTTTTTTTTTTAATAGCTTTTGATAGTGACAAGAAAGAGGCAAGTACTTCAATGACTGATTGAATTTCTTTCTTTCATTTTTCTTCGGTTTTATTGTTTAAATGAATGACCAGAAAACTGTGAGTTAAAATCATAATGAAAACAATAACAGACAGCAGTAATTAAGATAAAACTAAATTCCACAATTAATTATGCTTTAACTCTTTTATTTAATAAACCATATTTCATGATTAACGTTTAAAGTTTTTTAATTGTTTTGTTCAAATCTTGTAAATTATTTGTTTTGATGAAGCCAGCAATTCGGTTTTGTTTTTGATTCTTTTGCAATACTTTTAAAGATAGCAGTTACTACTCCTTTGGTGTAAATTTTACATGTTTTATAACATCTGAATTACGATAGATTTTTTCTAATTAAATATTGAAATAATCATACGTTTTAATTCTTTCTGTCTAATTCGCAATTGAGCACTTTATTTTGCATATCAGTTTTATAGCCTTACAAGTTTGCTGCAGAGTAGAAAAAATGCTTCACAACCGATAATAGAATAATAAATTTCAAAATTATTTGACGTTTTGTTAATATAATGAGTAAAACTAATATTCCACACCTAGGTATTAATTTAAACTGTCATTTCAATTAGCAGCGGTCAGCTATTTACACAAATTTTCTACTTACCCACTCACATCACTACAACAGTTGCTAAAAATGTTACTCCTCTTTGTTTCATTGCAGTATTATTATTCAGTTCAATTGAGTTGAACGACAAAGAAGTAAAAGGCTTCAGACTGTTTTATTCACGAAAAGTATGACCTTACCAACACGTCCAGCACCGGCACCACCAGGATCACGAGCACAAAATGCGGCGGCAAATGCTAATGCATCTATAGAACAGTTACGTTTACAACTACAACAACAGCAACAATTACAACGCAATCAACATACAGCAACAGCAAATGTCACCGTACCAAAGTTAACAATTAAATTACCACCGCCGCCTAAACAACCGGTCACAACAAATAATGGTGTTGCCAATGGCACTGGCGGCGGTTCAATAACGCGAAAATTTCCCCAAGCACGTTATGCACCTGCTACAAACTGGGATGACTCACCATTTGATATTTTAGCCGGCAATAATTTAAATGGTCTGGGTGGTATTGCTGCACCAGCCGGCAAAACAACAGCAACTGGTAAAAAACAACCACCACCCAGACCCCCACCACCTAAAGTGCTACCAAAAAAGGGTGCAGCACCCACACCACCCGTACAGCAATCAACCAATATCTTAACAAATATATTCCATCTTAAGAAAAAATCCTCACGTGCTCCCTCACAAAATAACGGTGCAACACGTATTTATGGTTCAGCCACTTATGGTACAACAACAACAAATTCGTCTAGTACAACTAACAGAGTTACTAGCAGCACAACAAATGGTATTTCAATGTCTAGTTCGTTGACTACAGATTGGAATAGCGCCTGGAATACTACCACCACCACCACTACAACACACCATACACAGCATTCGAACGCTAGCACAGAAGCTCAATTGATCAGTTTCGATTCTCCGCCAAGTTCACCAACATTTACACAGAAATCCAATAGCGATTGTTTGAGTGTGGACAGCTTCAGTTCGGATTCCAATTTCAGTTCGCCCAATAACGGCAGTGTTTCGCAACCCGAAAGCGGTTTTGAAGATGATTTCTCTGCTACTAACGGTCGCTCTAGGCCCAACACCACTAGTCCCTTGGATCCATGGGAAGCTCTAGATGCTTTCAGCCATAATACAGAAACAGCCCAAGCCAATTCAACAACACCAGCAGCACGCTATGGTAGCATTGGCACAGCGCCTGTTAGAAATCTCAGCACAATAAATACACGCATACAAAGCAATGGTGATAATCCTTTATGTAATGGTAAAAGTTTACTACCACCAGCTCCAGCGCTTAATATGCCCACAATTATAAAACCGAAAATCTCACAAAAACCTAAAGCTCCCAAACCACCACCATTATTAGCTAAATCCTCATTATATTCCGATAGTCCAAGTACACCACCCTCTCCGCCTATGCCACAATGTGCACCACCACCACCACCACCACCATCACTACATAGCATAGCAACACAACCAACTGTTTCAATTTTAGATGTCATCACCGGTAAAGCAGATGCAACTCAATTGAGTTCGGGCTTAGAGGACTATGACAGTGCACCTATAGAGCCACCGCATGGCATAGCACTGTACGACTTTGATAGTCACGAAGAGGGTGATCTATGTTTCAGGGTAAGTTTTTATTTTTCCTTTTGAAATCATAACGATTAACGAAATTTATTGGATAATTTTTGTTGTTTTACAGGAAAATGAAAAAATCTATTTATTGGAACAAGTAAGTGCAGAATGGTTTAAGGGTCGTACACGTTCCGGCTGTGAGGGTATATTCCCTATTAATTATATTGAAATCAAAGTGCCACTAACCACAAGCGGTAATACAACGTCCAGCGCAAATTCAACACAATCATCGTCTGCCTCTACAACGCCAACATATCAAACTACAGCTACAAATAGTAATAATTTCAAAGTTAAATCTTTATACAATTTTCCAGCCGAAATTGAAGGCGATTTAGAATTAAAAGTAAATCCTATAATTACATAAAAATCCTGAAATTGTGACTAAACTAATGTTCTCCTTTTGTTTCTGTTTTAGGAAAACGATATCGTAACAATATTATACAAAATCAATGAGGACTGGTTGTATGGTGAAGTTAATGGTTGTCGTGGACAATTTCCAGCCAATTTTCTTGAATATGTGCCCTCTAACATACCAATGCCTTAAGTTTGAAACTATACAAATATTTAGACATAAACTTGAATAATTCCTAAAAACAAAAAAATATACAAAATATTTAAAAGAAAGAATAGTTATTAAATTAATTACAAAGAATAGTTATTCATAATTAAGCAAGTATTTAAAATCGAATTATAATAAGTAATATGATTATTTTCCTATACACACATACAATTTATATTAAAAACAAAAGAAAGAATTAAAAATAATTAAAAACGAACCTCAGATTTAAATTATTTACGAGAGTAACTTAAAAAATAAAATTTATACTGCAAAACAAAACGATATTATTTCCTCCTAAACCATATTTTTCTCATATTCTGCTAACGATATGTATTATATTTAAATATTTAAAGACAAAAAGTCAGTCACAATTGAAGTGTTTACGCGTAGTTACATACATATTTAATTAACCCTCGTAAAATGTATATACAAGAAGTATTGTGCAAAATGTTTTATTTTTTCTTCTTCTTAATTTTCATTATTAATTAATAATTTAGTTTATATCGTTCATAAAAAATAGTGCTTTTGATATATAATTAATGTGTGCCCATCTTAAGCTTAGTTTTTATTAAATTCTGCAAATGTTAAATTTTTGTTAAATTATCTTAAAATTATACAAAGGCGTAAGAAAATATTGTTTTCAAAAAGAATACATACGTTTCTTGAATGAATTGTGAATTTTTTATATATATTTATACACAAATAGCTTAAAAACAAACAAAATAAATTGCCTAATGAAAATAAATATAAATACAATAAATATTTTTAAATTTCAACATTTTATTACAATATTTCCATTGTTGACAATAACCGATACTGAAAATGTATAGTATTTCGTTAACAATATGCATTATACGTTCTAAAGAAAGAAAGTAGTAACAGATAACCCCATTTTTTCTCCACTTTTCCATCGTTACGCGGTTATTATGGTCGTCATAATTGTCCAAGGACTTGCCAATATTAAACTAGCTGACCATTCATATACATATGTACATATATGCTGATTCACAGAGATATACTGATGAGGTGCTAAAGCAACAGCCAAATTCAATGCCGATTTTTCGAGCAAAATTTTCTTCACCGATGAAACACATTTCTCACGAGAGGATTATGCAAATGAAGGTTATGAAGTGAACGATATGTGATTTATTCAAGATGATGCCATGAGCCGCACAACACTACTAATTTTGCTATATTGCATGAAAAGTTTCCAGAAGAAGAGAATATCGATTTATCTGTTATTATCGATAAATTTTCAATAACAAACTTCTGTTTAAACGTGGAAATTTAATTAATTTAAACAAATTTTGTTGTTATTGATCAATTTTCTGTCACCAATAACAGCTTAAATGTAGAAATTCAATTTGTTTGCACAAATTTGATGTTATTGATAAATTTTCTGAAATGAACTGCTGCGTAAATGTAAAATTAGTAAAATTAGCTGTTATCGATAATTTTCTTTTTTATTACAAACTTCTGCGTATACATAAACTTCTGCGTATGTTAAAACACAAGTGATTTATAAAAATTTTGTTGTAATAGATTACTTATCCCTTAATGAACTACAGTTCAAATGAAAAGAAATCCTTTTTTTAATTAATTATTTATGTTTGTTTGTATTTCAATTTTATTCTATAAGAATCATTTTAATTTTTATTTAAAACCCATGAGAATGTTTCGTTTTGTTTGTGTGTTTATGTTTTTTTTCTCAATTTATAATTCCTCATGTTTAGAGGGGAATTTCTTTAAAATGGCATGGTAGAGATTATAAAAAGCATAAACCGAAACGGAAACAATCACCAGTAGAGCACCACCAAATGCCATACTCAAGAAGTTGCCGTCAATAATACCGGCTGAAGTATGCCGACGTGTGGACCAGATTTCTTCAGTACTGGCTGGATTTTGTTGCTGTTGAGCTGTACGATCAGCCATTAAACGTTTCATGGTATTTAAACGTTCACGCAAAACTTCTACGGATTCATTGTTTAAATCGTCTACATAGGAGTGAAAGGCAAAGTAACGAAACAATGAAATTAACATGAAATTTAAGTTGGATCTTTAATTTATTTAATACATACCGCCAGTACCAGGTACATCTTGAAAATCGGCCATATCGTTTTGCAATTTATTTTTGGTTTTATTTCAAGTAAAAACTTTTTCAGTTTTATTTAATAAAAGATAGGAAAAGAAATTTTCTCTTTACTTTCTTTAAGGGATGCTGCCAGCGTTGCCGTTTTGGTCCAATTGGTTGGTTTTGGTAAGAATATTGGTAGGGAAAAATTTTTCTTTTAATCTGCTACTACATATACTTTTTGTCCATCGCCCAAAAGTATGCAGCATTTTATGCGCATGCTGTTTACGTACTTTATACTTAAAACTAATTTATGGCAAGAATGTTGTGTTATGCTGTGTGTTTTAACACTATGGCAACTTTATATTGTCGATTTGTGACATTTTCTTTTATTTGTTTCTTTCTAAATACATTGCTCGGTACTTGTTTGATTTTGTCTTGTTATTTGTATACAATCATTAAACACGTGCAGATCGGCGGCCATTGTGTGTGAATTTTAGTAAGAAATTAAGAAAAGTTTTTTATAAAAATTTTGTGAAAATTATAAATAAATATGGGTTTAACAAAACAATATTTAGCCTATAGGGCTATAGACAGTTTTAATGTTATAGCAAGTGGTCGCAGTAATGTGAATTTTGTGATTTATAATAAAATTGAAGGAAGATATGTGGTTGCGGCTGCTGCTGAAAATGCCGTTATTTGGGATTTAAGGTAAGTTATTTATTAAATAAAATATAATTTAGTTATAATTAAGTTCATATGCAATAAAAATACATAAAAAGTGAGCATTATTTTAACTAGCCTTATGGGCTTTGCCTACGCATCAAACCTTTTCATCAAAATGGACGTATGTAGTGAACAAAATATTACCAACAACAACGCCAAGTCTCCGCCATTGATAACTAAGCATTACAAGAATACGAATAACGGCATCAAAACTAAAAAAACTTGCATTGCAATTGATCACAGTTCCCAAATGCTAAAGTAAACAGAATTATTGGTATAAAAGCGCACATCCTATTCCATCAAGAATATGCATTATCTACAAATAATTGTGATTATCATCTGTCTGATGTTAAATATCGTAAATTGTAAAAAGATTTTCCAATTTTGTTGATAAATAACTTGTTTCTACCGTGCCTCCTGCTGTCCTGAGGATCATTCCTGACAGTTTGTCGTAAAGTTGCGCATGATACTTCCTAAACAATTTAATTTTGTTTTCCTTTTTTTTTGTTGCTGATATCCTTTATATTGTCCACTAGACCACCAAATTTTAAATGTTTTGAAAGCAACTGTTCGTAAAGCTATGAAGTAAATAAAATTTCCACACACAATATGGGTGATGCGCCACCTCTACTTAAGACAAACCTTGCTTATTTTTTTTTTGTACTCTGGATTATAAAAAATGTGAAATTGCGTACCTACTAAGTTACGAATATTTCACCCAGGTCTACCGTTGTCATCAATAAACGCTTACAAGTGTTAAGTAATTCCCGTTTAAAACAAATCCTACATATTTCCTGGATAGCAGTGATATAAGCATGAAATTACATACTAAGTTATGAATGTTTGACTCTAGGATTGTCATTAATAGTCACTTACACGTCTTTATAACCCTCTATTTAAGACAAACCCCGTGTATTTTCTGGCAACGGATGATATTACATGAGGAGTTATTACATTGAACAGGTGGAAGTTTGCTATGGATTGTTCGGCACGATGATGCTATTTTTAAATAAACCCTTCGATTAAATTCCTTTCACCACCAGTACAGAGCTTGAAGATTGTGGATATAACCGGAATAGGATCTATAAACTTAACATGAATATGACGGAGACCGACGATCGTTGGTACATATAGTTTGGTAGAGGTTTTTGGTGTGTGACAAATGCCCTTTACATGGATTAGTATTAAAATAATGTCTCTGATTTAATAATAGGTTACATTATAAAGATCAAGCATATTAGATGAGTAAATGGTTTGTTTTTTTGTTAAACAAAAGAATATTTTAACATACCTTCTTTGCTGTATATTCTTAAAAATCATCCCCTTCATCTTAATTTTATATTAAGGCTGACATTTTGTCTAATTCTAGTGGGTTTAAGTTCTTTTTTATTCGCACTTCAGTCCAATTCTAAACTCGTCTATTTATTTTATTCCTCTTCCAAAACAAAACAGATTGGGTGAACGCGTATTGACATTGAGACGTGACAAACAGGAGGTAACCGCTCTTAGGGTTTCGCCGGACCGTTTACATATAGCTGTGGGTTACAATGATGGTGTTGTTGAATTATTTGACTTGACAAACCCCCATGTGTCTGCTTGTTCGTTGGCCCTTCATAAGTCGGCGATATCTATACTGCGCTACGATGAACAAGGTATACGTCTAGTCTGCGGTAGTTTAGACTGTGAACTCGTGGTAGTAGACGTTATTGAACAGGCTGGCCGTCAACGTTTAATTGGCCACAATGCTCCTATAACCGATGCTCATTTCATGGAAAAATTCAGCGAACAAAATATCGTTGTTAGTTGTTCGAAAGATACGCAAATAAAATTCTGGAATTTGGAAACACAATTCTGTTTTAAAACTATCGTTGATAATCGTACAGAGGTATGGGCTTTAGCTTTTGTCAAGGATATGATGATTGCCGGTTGTGGTGAGTCCACCATGAATGTGTATCGTTTGAAGCCTAGAGATGCTACACAAACGGAGAGCCATACTATAGAAGCTGCTGTGGAAGGTTTATCCATAGATGATGAGGATACTATTAGCCCCATAACAGTGATAAATTGTGGTGTCATACAAAGAGCTGGTAAAGGACGTTGCGTTAATTTAGTAGCGGACGTATCAGAGAAAATTATATCCTGTCATGGCACTAATGATTTAATCGAAAATTTCTACATTTGTACTGATGATGAAGCCAAAAAACGTTTACAAAAGAGACTTAAAAAATCTAAAAATCCCAGTGACCCAGAAGTCAACGAAGATATTTCAAAAGATATTTCTTTATCGGATGAAATTAAACGTTTGGAAAGCATTAAGGTTAAGCAAAAAATTAAATCTATTGATGTACTTTTGGGAGCCAAGAATGAGCTGAGAGTTTTGGTGAGTTTGGCGAATAACACTTTACAGCTGTATAGTGTGGAAGCTGCTTTAAAAAAATCCAGCCAAGAAGAAAGTGTCAAACTTTTAAGATCCCTTAATAGACAGGGCCATCAGTCGGAGGTACGCAGTGTATGTTTTTCATCGGATTCTTTAGCGATTGGTTCTGGTTCTGCGGAATCGTTTAAATTTTGGAACAGAGACTCAATGCAATGCTTAAGAACCGTGACTACCGACTATGTTTTGTGTTCCCATTTTGTGCCCGGTGATCGTTATGTTTTATTGGGCATGAAATCTGGTAAACTGTTGATTATTGATGTGGGTTCAGCCGATGTGGTTGAAGAAATTCCTGCCCATGAAAGTGAATTGTGGTCTATCGCATTACTGCCGGATCAAAAAGGCTGCGTGACTGGCAGCAGTGATACAACAGTTAAAATATGGACTTTTGAATTAATTGACAATCCACAAGATGCCATGGATGTTGATGGTGACGGACAACTGAAACACGGCAAAGTTTTATCCCTGCTACACAAGAATACTTTGAAATTGGAGGAAAATGTACTTTGTGTACGAGTCAGTCCGGATATGAAATATTTGGCGGTGGGTCTTTTGGATTCTACTGTTAAAGTATTCTTTTTGGACACGTTCAAGTTCTATCTTTCCTTATATGGCCATAAATTACCGGTTTTGTGTATGGACATATGCTACGATTCTACATTAATTGCAACTGGTTCTGCTGATCGTAATGTTAAGATATGGGGTCTAGATTTCGGTGATTGCCACAGATCCTTGTTTGCCCATGATGATTCCGTAATGGGTTTACAATTTATACCCAAGACTCATATGTTCTTCACTTGTGGCAAAGATGGTAAAATCAAACAATGGGATGCCGATACTTTTGAGAAAATCATCACATTACCAGGCCACATCGGAGAAGCGTATAATTTAGCAATTAGTCCTAATGGTCGTTTCCTTGTCACTTGCGGTTCGGATCGTTGTTTGCGTTTATTTGAACGTACTGAGGAGCCTTTAGTTTTGGAAGATGTCCAAGAGGAAGAACGTGAAGAAATGGAAAATCAACAATTGGCAACTGGCGAAGATCATTCGGTACCCTTACTGCCAGGTCTAAAATTAGCCTCACGTAAAACTGTTGGCTCTGAAAAGGCTGCTGAATCCATATTAGAATGTTTGGAAATATGTAAACAATACGATGTAGAGGAGGAGGATGACAAGCCAGATTTACATCCCTTAATGCGTGCTTTAGATGTTAAAAATCCCATTGACTTTGTGTTGGTTACACTTGCACGTATTAGAGCGTCTGATTTGGAAGAAGCCTTACTTTTGCTGCCTTTTTCGAATGTCTGTGAGTTATTGGAAAGATTACCTGCTGTATTGGAACAACGTTCTGATGAAATTGAACTATTGGCCAAAGTCACCATGTTCCTCTTCAAAGTACATATGAAACCCATATGCGGAGCAAAACATATGAAACCTTTACTACAAAAACTCGTGAAAGCTTTAAAAAGAGATGTCAACTCATTACGGGATATTATGGGTTTTAATCTTCATAGTTTAGCTCTAATACAACATGATATTGAAGAACGTGAAGGAGTTGAATTATTCCGTGAAGCCACACAGGAACGCAAAAAACGTGAGAAGAAACGAAGAGAAGGCATTAAACGACAACTTATACAAATGGCGTAGTCTAAATTACTCCCCCCCCCCCTCTCTCACTTTTCCTTTGTTTAGTTGTTATGATGTATGTATGTTTTTAATGTAATTTTTAAAAAATAAATTTAATACACACAAATTATATACGCATGTATAATGCATAAGATTTATTACAAAAATATATGTTTTGTTACACTCTAATGATTGGCTATTTAAAGCATCATATTTAGAGTGACTAGCATGGGTTTCTTGGACCATTTCAACAAATTCCTGCTTTAGGATATGGTGAGTTGCTGGGCTGTTGATTACAACAAGCTGAAAGAAAAACGAAATTAATCACAATTTAGCATAAATTTTAAAAAGTTTTAGTACGGAAATCTCTATTAAAAGGTTGTACAAGTCTACTGAAATTATTTTTTCAATGTTTAAATAATTGTCATAATTTTTATGAGTTTAGCTTTTTGAAATACTAAGGACGGTACGCATAGGGCGCATTTTCTGGTCCCGTGGATGAAGATGTTATTTTTATTTACCGTTGTAACCCAAAGTAATCAAGATAATGAAACAGTTCACACATTCACTACTACGATGACCAAAATGAATAAAGTTCGTATTACCTCATAGGGCAGCTTATTTGCCTAATGTAGTCCCCTTGGATTATTTTCTATTTGAAATTTTAAAAAATGGTTTGTTAATAACATATAGAGGCAGATACTTTCTACTGTAAACAAACTATGGAAACTATTCAGTAACGACGTTGTACTCCCAACAATTGTAAAGATTTCCTTAACAAAACTTCATTCATTTTTCCTAAAATCAAATTTATGACTTGAGTATTTGTTTCATTTTTCTTACCTCCACATCTGGAAAATGTACCCGGTGGACCATAACTCAGTTTTTGTATGGTACACTTCTCTACTGGTGCGGTCGGCTTAACATAACTTGATGCCCTGGCCCATGGTAGAGGTTCTCTAGGCGGTATACAATTCGAAATGTAACTTAACTTGTATGTGGTGCACTTTTCCATAGGAGCTTGAGGCCGACAAATGCCAGTAACCGGTATAATGGCAGCTGGTCGACGATATTCACATACATTTACTGGCATATACGATAATTTATTGACAGTACATTTCTCTAAGGCGCCGGTGGGACGGCATAACAATTCAGGCGGTTTAATAGGACATCTACGGCTACAAGGTTTGGGTACGAAATCATGTTTCTGTGTTGTCATAAAGTACATGGCTCCTGCTGGTTTTATACAATTCTCACGCGGTCTTATGGGAGCAGTACGGCCAGTACAATAATTCGGTTGATAAGATAATTTTTGTACTGTACACTTCTCCATAGGACCTTTTGGCAGTGCCAGACCATTTTGCGGCAATATGGGCGCTGGACGGCAACAACGAGCATCATTACCAATATAGCTTAGCTTATAAACCGTATTGCCATCATTGCAATCAGTGCCAAAGAATTTCAAGCCATTCATAGGCATTATGGCTGCTGTACGTTGGGGATTACAGTTTGGCATGTAGCTTAGGTTGTAGGTGCTTACGAGACTTTCATATTTAGGCGGTGGCAAACGACACTTTTCAGCCCAGGGTAGGCGTTCTTTTGGTGGCAAACACACCGGTAAATAACTTAATTTTTGTATGGTGCATTGTTCTCCTGGTGCTGTGGGACGTATGTAGCTGTAACCCTGCACTATGGGCTTGGGCGGTGGATTCTTGCGTATATCAACTGGCATATACGATAGTTGGTTGACCGTGCAACGTTCCAAGGGTTTCTGTGATGAATATAGGCCGTCTCTAGGCTGAATGGGATCCCTTTTACAGTAACCCTTTGGCATGTAGTCGTGTTTTTGCGAAGTCATGGCATAAAGTGGGCCTCGAAAGTTTAAGCAATTGTCTCTGGGTCTTATGGGCGCTTGGCGTCCCACACAAGGGTGCGGCATATAAGACAATTTTTGTATTGTGCATTTCTCCATGGGTGCCTTAGCGGACGCAAGATTATTGCATGGATTGGCTGGTTTAGCTTTAAACGAACAGCCAAAATTGCCGGGATATGAACGTTTATAAATGGTTTCCGTTTCCATAGGTGCAACGGGGCGCATTATACTTGTTTGTGGTCTGATAGGCAATGTCCTGGCCGGTTGCTGATAGCAACAACCTGAATAATCACCACAATCACATCTACAATTACATTCGCCAGTTGGTGGACATGGCGGATAATTTGAAGGCACTTGACAGGGATCACAACGTGCAGTTTGACCCGTATCGCCACAGTCTCCGAATGCCATTGGCGTAGTGCAGACATTTGCATCCATGGTACATTCTTCAGGTACTTCACAAACTAGACTGTAGGACGGTACATAAACGTATTATCTTTTGATAAAATAAAGCCCACAATTCTAATACTTACGCACACATAATTTATTGATTTTTTCTACTTGGACGTTTCTAATAAGCCACGATTTATATGGTTTTATAGAGATTCAGAAGCAAATTTCTTGCGATTATTCCTCTTGATTATTGAACACAATTTTGAGTTTTCTTTTTTTGCACAAACACACACACTAAAAACACTACGGACAATTGACAAAAGTACAACCATAAAATTTTTCTGGGAATTTGTTTAACAATAATTATTTATAATTAAAAAAAAACAAAAGAAAGAAAAAAATAAATATTAATATTTGATTTACGTTTAACTCTAAGCACTCAACATTTTTTTGGGGAATGAATCGTATCGAAAATATTTCACAATTTTTGTAAAAAAAATTTTTCTAAACTGAAATAAAAATTTTAAATTTCTTGATTAAACATTACCTTAGATTCGTATAAGTTTTTAATATTTGAAAATCTAATTATAAAGGCACTAAGTTAAATTGTATAAACAACCACCATTCGGAATAGGTGTACCGTGAGTCTAGAGTGCTCTGTCAAAAGACCGGCAGATCTCCTCTTATTGTACTTTCTGAACAAAAGTTTTGATTGCTTCAAACACAGCTGGTTTAAGAGTTTTCAACCTTTTTTAAAATTTGCTCTTGATCCCATTAGCGGAGTGAAGGCGTCCCTCCTTTGCTTGATCATCACCGAAAATTTCCACATGACCTGATACCTTTATTTTTTCCACTAGCTGATTCAGTTTTTCCAATCGGTCCCATACTGTATTTGATTTAACAGCTCGAATGGCGGTTTAACTCTCAGATTGTATTGCTATGACCTGTTTTTATACCTCTTGCCCAAGCTGAATTGATCACATCTTTCAATGCCAACGACTTCTGGCTCTCTCTATTGGCTTGGAATACTGTATTATGGATTCAAAAACTCCTACTCCTGTCACGACATCCGTTCTTTACACATCTATTTACTACAAAATAGCTCGCTGCGAAGCAATTTCCACAATTATAAAGTCTACTGGTTCTGTCTAGAGGACAGTTAAAAGGGTCTCTAAATCTCCTAATAAATGTTTCATTTTTCACGTCTTCAAAACTCTGATTCTCACTCTTATAAGCAGCCGAACTTAGATCCCACGGAGTTTCCAACACTGCTGTAGTACAGGTTTTCCTTGTCGCTTTTATTGCAACACGCTTGTCTCTGTATCTTGTGGAACTTCATTTGAGCTGTGTTCAGATTTGTTCTGTCTGGTCATTGATCGATTGGACCACCTTTGCGACACGTTTTCGTACTGATTGAACGGGTATTAAGGCGCAGAGTGCACTCTCCTTGACGGAACAGAGATAATTGCAAAATCTCTAGGCTTCTATGGACTTAGATCGTTTTAAAACGGGGCTGCTAAACTAGGAAAGTAATCTATTTGGATCTTGATAGGTATTTTGAAGGTACTCGCTCTTTCTGCAGGGATTGTTTTAATGTGGGATAGCTGTCCTCTATTGAGCATGTTCTGTTTCTGTCCTTGTGTTCGAAGGCTTAAATACAGGATACCAGGACGGGTTTTTATCAATGGTTTTAGTGAGCTAGGTAGTCTGAGCTAGTATTTCTGATATTGAAATGAGTCTGTGATCCTGTCTGTGTTCCTTTCTTTTTCTTGTGTCCCTTCCTTAAGTTGGAAAATTATTCCTTGTTTCCGTCTCTTCCCCTATTTGCTACTTATTTTAGTATTTGATTAGCAACTTCATTCATATGTGTGCTTTGAAGGTAACCAAAATAAACTGCTTCTACTTGTAGTCTTCGAGTGGGATTGTCTCACGTACTTTCCGAACCTAAGCATCTCTGTGTTTGTTTTTTTTAAAGAGATTGCGCTATCTGCTCTTACCATAATGTATACAATATTGTAAAAGGTATTCTTCCTAGTCAATGCAAAATGAGGTTGCGTCCTGGATTAATGAATTTGATAAAAATTAAAATCTTTTGACTTTGTAAAAGCAAAACTTGTTGGAGTTTCAATCACGTGAAGACGAGAAGAATGCACGACTATCACCCAATTTTTTTTTATTATAGTAAAGCATAGAAGTCGCCGTAGTCTAGTAGGTAGTGTGTTGGCTTATTAGACGAAAGGCCCGAGTTCAAATTCCAGGTCAGACATCAAAACGAAAATATGAAAATATTTCTTCGGCGACTTCCTCTCAGCAGATTTCTGGCAAAAACTCTGAGAGTAAAAATTGCCATGAAAAGCTTCTCAAAAATCTGTCGTTCGGAGTCGACTTTAAACTGTAGATCCCGCCACTCATATATAAAATTAACGCACACAACACGAGTGGTGTGAGAAGCTAGCACGTTGTACAATGGGTCAATTCGACCTCCGGGTACTGTACTTGTCACAGTTGACAAGTACACGTCCTCTAACCTAACCTAAAGCGTAGATAGATTGCCAGGTACTCTCTGGATCCTTCTAATTTTTTGTTTAAAGTAAAATTTTTGTTGAGGCTTCAATGGCGTCAAAGACAGGATGCGTGACTATCACCCAAATTTTTTTATTTTAGTAAAGCATACATAGATTCCATTATAGGTACTCTCTGGATTCTCCTAATTTTTTTAAAGCAAAACTTTTGTTGAGGCTTTAACGACGTAAACTAGAGGATGAAATTATAACAGAAAATCTCCATTTTCGTAAAGCAAAAGGAAAGGTAAAATGGTTTGAGTATGACTAGGTTTGTCTTGATATTTAATGTTTTGAAACTGTCTAGGACTGGATTGGTGATATTTCTGATGAGCTTCCGTTCCGTTTGAACAATATCGATTGATTAAATATATCAGTCCCTTAGTGCTATTCTTCGGTTGCTTCATAATTAGTAATATAGTGGGATCATGTCATTAAATCCAACTGGCAATTGAATTTCTACTCCTTCTTGGCATGAACTCTCACTTAACCTACATATCGTCGTCGAAAATCCAAAAGTACGTATCATCAAAAAAATCAAAATCGAATTTTTGATTGATTATGATTCGTAAGGTTATCTAACATGTCTCTATCAATTTTTAGATTTTTGCGACCAAAAATAACGTTTTTATATTAATAATTAAAAATGACGTAACATATGAAGTACTTTTAATTTTATAACGTTTTTTGCTTCTCCTGTAAAATTCGAAAAAGTGCTGTTACGTACTTTTGGATTTTCGACGACGATATGTATATTCCACAACTCTTGCAAATAAAAACAATTCAAATTTTCGGTTAGTCTTCCTTTCATATTTTATTTCATTATCTATTTAAATTTTTGTATCCTTTACAAAAAGATGCCATAATATATTGAATGTAATAAAATAAAATAAAAAACAAAGATTTCCTAGGAAGAATAACAAAATAGATAAAAAAAAAAAATAAAATAGAAATTTAGAGAAAGTAATAGCGGGTGTAACAAAAAACAAAAGTAAACCACAGAATGAGTTGAATTAAATATAAACAAACAAACGATTTTTTGAAAGAAGATAATAATCAAAAATTAAAGAACTTAATAAAATAAAAAAACAAAAATAAATTATAAAACGAAAAAGGAAAGTTTTTTTTTGTTTTTTTAAGAAAGAAATCCAGATATAAAAGAAATTTGCTTTATTTAAAGGTTTTTGTTTTTATTGAGTTTTATACCTTTAAGGATTAAGTTCATTTAAATAATAAAATTCTATAATAATATATAATAATATTATAATTTAGTTGTTTTATATTGCATTTATGTATATGTTGATACTTTTCCTTTTTTTTGTTTGTTTGTTTCGTTTTGTTTTGAAAATATTTTATTTGTTTTGTTATTGCTATTTCTATATATGTATTTTGTTTTAAATGTATAACTATTTCTGTATACATATATGTATGTATGTATGTTGTATGTGTATTGTATATAGAATTATTAACTATTTAAATTTTGAATTTGAAATTACTTCCTTTTTTCTTTTTTTATATTTCCTATAAGAGAGTACGACGACGTTCAACGCTGTGTAAGTGTCTTTGCAATTTTTCTTATTTTTCCTTTTTTTGTTGTTATTGTTGTTAGCATATAAAAGATGTTTTTTTTTTCTATATTTCAATTGCTCTTATTTATTGGTTGTTATTTGCTTGTATACGAATTAAATTGAATTTATTTTTTAATTCGTTTTCTATACGTAAAAATCAAAAGAAAAATTTGCTGCTCTTTTGCCTTTTTTTCCTTGTGTTTGTTGTTCGCTTTTCCTTCTCTCTGTGGACAATAAATCTGATAAAACAAACTTCTTTGCTTTTCTGCTTTTTGTTGTTTGTAAAATTCTTTTATTCTGTATTTTTATTATTCCTTTTTCGTTATTACAATTGATTTGGTTTTTGGTTTCTAATTTATTAGTTCTTTCGTTCTTTGTTGTTTCCTTCTTTCATTTATCAATTCACTTCACTTTGTTTAAATCTTCTTCTTCGTTTGTTGTTGTCGCTGCTGCTGTTGTTTGATTTAGTTCTCTCTTGGGTTTGGCGCTTAATCAGATATTGTCCACAGAGTCGGCATCATCATCAGAACTGATTTCATCACCAAATTCAATGTCCTCATCGAAACCGTCTTCCACAAAGGTGACTGTATCGTTAATACGCACAGATTCAGGGAATTCGCCATAGGTTTTCAAATTTCTGGCTTCATCTGATGTATACTTAAGAATGACATCGGCCTTTGAATCTTGATAATCACGGAGACCAACCAAAATGATGTCGCCCTGATTGATCCATACCTGAAAAATACAAAGGAAAACGTGAATAATTTTTAATTCTCAATTATTCGAAACGATTCTCTTTTTTAAAGAATTTTAAAACAATTAAAATAATAAATAATCATCGACTCTGATTGCCCAGAAGCTAGTTGTTGCACTAAAACCCTGACTGAGAACGTCAAGCACAACGTTAACCACCAGGTCACTAGTTTGTTGCCTTTGATCGACGTGGAATCATCTATTATAAGCGCTGTCCATCTGTGAAAAGACTACAATTCCGTCCTTCAGATAAGTTAGTTTTCACGGAGTGCTTACAAATTGACCATGAGAATTCACTGCTGACAAATTATACCTCGCTTAACTAACTCCACGTAGATTCATAGGTCGCCTTGGAATCAACCAGTGCCCTTGATAGATTAGATTGCGAAGACTGGTGTAAAACATCACTCAAACTTCACGTCTGTACGCCAGAGCAACGACACAGAATGTGTCCCGCTAGTTTTAGTCTCCCTGTATAATCCTAAAAGTTGGGTTTTTTCCTTAAAACACAACGTTCAGTTAAAAACTCCTCTTAAGATTATAATAGATTTCCTATTCAGAACAGTCGAAACTAGGTCCATAAGGCTTGGAGATTCATCTCTATTACGTTTTGAAGTTCTATCAGCAAGAGAGGGTTCTGTAAGGTCTGCATTTTACGGAGCACTATATCCCTGTCCTAGAATCTACCACGTACCAGTTCCCGTTCAAGAGCTTTGTGATGGCCATTTTGCATACTGAAATTCTCCTCGAGTTGACATAATGCCCAGTCGGTGCCTTTTAGGGCATGACTAAACACATGGTTGGATACCCTTGTCATGTCAAACAACCCGTTTCAAAACCACCTTCGCTGCCCTCGGCCTGGAATGCACTACAAGGATCAGAGAGCCTATAAGGCTCTGAGACGCCTGTACCATTGCTAGCGTCTATCTTTGTGCGATCTGGAAGTAGAGATCGCATGACCGTGCAGTGAACTATTTACACCACGCCACATTGGCATGTTCGCACTCCCTTATCCCATTCAAATAACCTCAAAAATTTTCTTGCAGCCAGCCTCTTAGCCAAAAATATATTGTATTTGCAATTCAGCTAACAAATTTACTCCGATTCACCGTCGTTAAGTCATTTCACCTTACTATGCAGCTACACATGAGAACCAGATAGTCACAGAGTCATATACCCACTATATCCACTACCTTCTTGGCACTTCCAACTGTATAACAGGACAATTTCTCGTCTACAAAGACATCAAGATACCCGTCTACCTCCGATGGTTAACATGATTATACCTTTTGACATTTTAACTTTCCATTTAACTTGGAATCTCTGGACTCCAGGACAAACAAGCGGCGATCCTGGCGTTATTAGAGATAACTAGATGATATCTGGCCCCCTCACTGCGGGGATTCATGTAAGTATTGTTGAGAATAACGAAATCGTCAAGAATTTCAAACCAACTAACACGATGATCTTTTAGAGAGATGATTGCTTTAGTGGTTTCCATTCTACGGACAATACTAGTGTGGAGTCAGATTCTGTCATCCGTCTATCTGATCTCTCATCTTACCACTGGGAGCCATAAATAGGTGACATCCCCCAAACTACTAGTTCCTAATAAGAAGCACCAAGGTAAGAACCTGTATTTTAACAAGTAATAAATTGTGTTTATTAATCACTCCTTTCTTTTGTACAGCTAATGTAATAACTGTGGCTTGCAGAGACGACTCTGGGATTGAAATGGTGCTGTCATCTGTGTATGTACCGTACGAGGATGCAGCACCACCTTGTGATCTCATTGAACTTCCGATGGTGCTCGATATGTCGTGGAGCATGCCGGGCGCAACATGGAGATGCTGATGATGCTTGTGGCCGAAAACGAACGTCTTCACGGTAGACTCGACTTCTATAATGCGCCGTCGGGTGCTGAGACGACACCTGTGGCTGCTCCAGGCTGCTGTCCGGTGGCTTTGCCTAAGCCAGTGGATACATTGGGCTGTGGTGGTTAAGGGCAGGGTCAAGGATGTTGGCCCAACTCTTGCAGTTCGAGTCCATGAGGTGCAGCCAATTCGGGAGCGTTATCAGGACTCCCAGGAGGTCGGAATCGAGATATTCTATGAGGATAAATTAGATCCTAATGTAGTAGTCCAAAAAATTCATTCGGAAATCCAGATTGAAGATTTCATGACGGATCTGTATGAAATGAACCTGAAGGATCGAGTGTCGCGCGAGACGTTTGACAGGAGCGTTAAGCTTGTTGGTGGTCCGTGGAAGCCGGATTTAGGGCCTGTCACGTGATCTTAGCGTCACTTCAGCCCTATGGGAGTTGGTAGGTGCTACATTGAGTGGTTCGGCTTCCATGTGCGTGAGTACGATCCTGTCGTTGGATGCTTTAGGTGCTTCGGGTTCTACCATCGTGTTCGGAACTGGCGGAGCAAAGAGGCAAAGGACATGCGCTGCCGTTGTAGGCAATCGGGCCATTTAGCGTCACGCTGCGCTAATGCGCTGCATTGCCGTAATTGTGCGCTGAACGGCATGCCGTCGAGCCACTTGATGTTATCATCAGGTTGCCCTACGTATGCCATGATGGTGGCGCGAGTGAATGCTCGGCACTAGGATGCGCACGCAATGTGTGTGTTGGGCGAAGCTCTTTTTGAGTCAGGGAGCTCTATTGCTCTGGTACAGGAACCGTACACGTCGGACGGCGTCGTAAGGGGCTTACCAGGTGGGATCCGAGTATTTACTAACGAAGGGGAAAATTCGCCAGTTTTAGTTGTTGACCCGGAATTGAACTGTAACTTAGTAAAAGCCAATGGGGTGTCTGCATGCAGATTGAGGGCAGCTTTGGGAGGATGCTTGTGGCTAGCATCTACTGTAGGTTTAGGGAGCCATTGGAGCTGTTTTTAAGGTATAGGGATACGGCGCTACTGCTGGGAAATAGCATTCCAGTTATCCTAGGCCTTGAAGCGAATGCTTCTTCCCCTATGCAGTTCATTAAGCTATCCAGGCATTCGTCTGGCTATCAGAACCACACTAGAGGAATTGAGCTAAGTGAGCGGTTGATTTCTCACGGGATCGGCTAGTAAATGAGCCTAGCGATCTGTATACCTTTGACGGCCCCAGTGGAGTTAGTGACATTGGCGTAACAGCTGCAAATGGGGCAGCAATGACGCTCTTTGACTTTAGGTGAAGGGCGTGTGAAAAATGAGGGGTTAAGGTTGTTCTCTCTCACCAAAGACGAACTGGAGATACTAGAGACTTCTTCCGTAAATGCAAGGCAAAAAGGTCGAATGATGATGCAGACTGGTCCATATATAGATCCAGTTTTAATGATTATGATAGAAAGGGTGCGAAAACCACCTGGTTGAGTTTCCGCAGGATTTTATTTAAGGACCCCAAGATCATAGGCTTCACTCAAAGGAACGACCACTCACTTTCTTAATTGTGTGGAACTGATCCTGTCTGTTATGCTGGCTGCCGAATTTGGAAGAAATCATTATCATGGATGAGATCAAATGGGGTATTAGTAGCTTTGAGCCTTTTAAATCACTTCTCTGATGGTACCTTCCCTGCTTTGCTTCAGCATTCTTATATCGGCGTATTGTACACCGATATCACTCTCATCCTTTCTGTTGAAAGCTCTGGAGAGACTTATCGACCTATACTTGAGATCAATCATGAAACGGTCTCCGTTGATTACGTCACAACATGCTTACATTAAGCGTAAGTCTGTTGAAATCGCTCTTCACGATGTGGCAGGTTCTGCTGAAGCGAATTTGTCAGTCTTCTTGAATATTGCGGAGGCTTTTAGCATCTTCAATTGAAGATTCACTGAGGGGTTTAGACTTACACCTGTTTTATTGTCCCTGGTTTCAAATGTCATTCCGAAGTCAAGTATCACGGGGTTATTTAGACGTTGGTAGATATGTTATTACTTATGAATGTTTTGTTTGGTCGAGAGCCTTTAATAAGAGCTTCCAATGGTGGATTTTAAACTAGGTTCAGTGGATTGCCTCCTTGAGTATCACCGGAATTAAGAAAAGTTGTTTTAAGGCTGCATTTGACCCTTTGCTCTCTGTGACTGCGCCCAATTTATATGTCAAGCAATGTGCGGCAAGACTCTCCCGTGTGTT
Organism: Sarcophaga caerulescens; assembly: GCA_927399465.1. Taxonomy (NCBI): domain Eukaryota; kingdom Metazoa; phylum Arthropoda; class Insecta; order Diptera; family Sarcophagidae; genus Sarcophaga; species Sarcophaga caerulescens. Next base: position 99,345,107 of record OV656872.1, on the reverse strand, counting down.
AGAAATCTTCTTCCCAGATGTGGAGACAAAGAGCACGGGGTTTGACTCTTAGCTCTCTGAGACTGCGCCCAATTTATATGTCAAGCAATATGCGGCAAAACTCTCCCGTGTGTTGGAAATCTTCTTCCCAGATGTGGAGACAAAGAGCACATTTGGGAAGAAGATTTCCTACACACGGAAGTGTCTTGCTGCACATTGCTTAACATATAAATTGGGCGCAGTCACAGAGAGCAAAGAGTCAAATGCAGCCTTAAAACAACTTTTCTTAATTCCAGTGATACTCAAGGAGACAATCCGCTGAACCTAGTTTAAAATCCTCCATTGGAAGCTCTAATTAAAGGCTCTCGACCAAACAAAACATTTATAAATAATAGCATATCTACCAACGTCTAGAATAACCCCGTGATACTTGACTTCGGAATGACATTTGAAACCAGGGACAATAAAACAGGTGTAAGTCTAAACCCCTCAGTGAATCTTCAATTGAAGATGCTAAAAGCCAACGCAATATTCAAGAAGACTGACAAATTCGCTTCAGCAGAACCTGCCACATCGTGAAGAGCGATTTCAACAGACTTACTCTTAATGTAAGCATGTTGTGACGTAATCAACGGAAACCGTTTCATTTTTGATGTCAAGTATAGGTCGATAAGTCTCTCCAGAGCTTTCAACAGAAAGGATGAGAGTGATATCGGTGCATAATCCGCCCATATAAGAATGCTGAAGCAAAGCAGGGAAGGTACCATCAGAGAAGTGATTTAAAAGGCTCAAAGCTACTAATAGCCCATTTGATCTCATCCATGATAATGATTTCTTCCAAATCCGACAGCCAGCATTACAGACAGGATCAGTTCCACACGATTAAGAAAGTGAGTGCTCGTTTCTTGAGTGAAGCCTATGATCTTAGGGTCCTGAAATAAAATCCTGCGGAAACTCAACCAGCTGGTTTTCGCGCCCTTTCTCTCATAATCATTAAAACTGGATCTATATATGGAACGGTCTGCATCATCATTCGATCTTTTTGCCTTGCATCAACGGAAGAAGCCCCTAGTCTCTCCAGTTCGTCTTTGGTGAGAGATAACAACCTTAGTTCCTCATTTTTTACACACCCTCCACCTAAAGTCAAAAAGCGTCATTGCTGCCCCATTTTCAGCTGTCACGCCAATGTCACTAACTCCATTAGGACAGCCAAAGGTATACAGATCGCTAGTCTCATTTACTATGCCGATCCCGTGAGAAATCAACCCCTCACTTAGCTCAATTGCCCTAGTATGGTTCTGATAGCCAGACGAATGCCTGGATACCTTAATGAACTGCATTGGGGAAGAAGCATTCGCGTCAAGGCTTAGGATAACTGGAATGCTACTTCCCAGCAGTAGCGCCGTATCCCTATATCTTAAACACATCTCCAATGGCTCCCTAAACCTACAGTAGATGCTAGCCACAAGCATCCTCCCAAAGCTGCCCTCAATCTGCATGCAGACACCCCATTGACTTTTACTAAGTTACAGTCCAAGTCCGGGTCAAAACAACTAAAACTGGCGAGTTTCCCCCTTCGTCAGTAAATACTCGGATCCCACCCGGTAAGCCCCTTACGGCGCAGTCCGACGTGTACCAGAGCAATAGAGCTCCCTGACTCAAAAAGAGCTTCAACCAACTCGCACATACCTGCTTACGCACCCTGACAGTTAAGTTGCAGCAACTTAACCATCCTAGTGCCGACCATTCGCTCACGCCACCATGATGGCATACGTAGGGCAGGCAACCTGATGATAACATCAAGTGGCCCGACGGCATGCCCTTCAGCGCACAATTACGGCAATGCAGCGCGACGCTAAATAGCCCGATTGCTCACAACGGCGGCACATGTCCTCTTTGCTCCGGCAGTTTCGAAGACGATGGTCGAACCCGAGGCATCTAAAGCATCCAACGACAGGATCGTACTCACGCACATGGAAACTGAACCACTCAATGTAGCACCTGCCAACTCTCATAGGGCCGATGTGACGCTAAGATCTACAGACCACCAACAAGCTTAACGCTCCGATCAAACTAGAAGTTGAGTCTACCACGAAAACGCTCGTTTTCAGCCACAAGCGTCATCAGCATTGCGGCCGGTATTGCGTCGGTTTGGTGTAAATTACAACTGGTTCGTGATTGTAAGGAGTCTATAAGAACCTATGAAACAGATCGGATCTGTCCCTGCTGGGTTCTAATACAGCCTGGAACGAGACGGCGGAAGATCTTGCTAGGGTAGGTTCACTTTCTGAAGGCAGTTTAAGAATTCAATCTGCTAGTTTTATGGGCTTATGGAGTGATGGGTCAGGGAGAAGAAGCAGAAACGTTGGGAGGATGGCCTTCAATACAGTGTTAGAACAGGCTTGCCGCTGAATTTAGATAAATCCAGGATCAGACTGATTTCTAGGTTTCTTACGGAGCAATGCGAGGTTATTTCACTGGCAAGGACCTCGAATAGATCCCAGCCAGCCTATTGTAGGGTATGTCGCAACGAGAAGGATTTTGGAGACTATCGGACACCTTCCAAAATTGATTATTTGTTTGGTTGTTTCATAAATAAATTAATAAAAACTTTAAAACTATTAAAAATAAATTATGAAATCATTTACGGAACACAGAAATAAAACAAATTATAGTGCCAAGTACTATATAAACTTTAAATACTCGGTAAGATAAAGAAATTATGCAAATACATATTTACACGTCATTGAATCATTGTATGAAAAAATATTGTATTAAAGTAGGGAGAAGACCTGCCCTAACATATACATTTTTTTTACGATAATGAAAATAATTTGTAAATTACTTGTTGAATGTTTCAACTCAAAGGAAAACATAGATTAAAACCACCACTGCTATAGCGGAATACATATTAGTGAAAATATTTCCGTTATGACCGTCGTATGTGACACAGTCATTTATAATTTCCGTTATATTATAATAATTTTTTAATTGTTAGCAAATATCCCTAAATGCCTAAATATGACACAATTTGAAATCAAAACAAAAGCAAAAGTATAGCCAGCCAGCCCGTGATCATACATAAAAATATTCCTACAATAAATTGTTATCAAAAACCCGGAATAGTAATAGGATTTGTTGTTTAAGTCAAAATATTAAACGAGTCGTAGCGTACGTAGCGTAGCATATGATTATAAATTTCCATAGAATAGAATATGACGTAAACATGTGAACGTAAGAACACGCTACAAACAAGTGTGTACTCTTGAATGATGGTAGGAAATATTAAAATGATTAAATAAAACATTGTTGGAAAATTAGGAAAAAGATAACAAACTTGCCCCACATTCAGGTGACGAATCGAGTGGTCATCTGGTCAGTATAAATACTTTTCAAATAAAAAAAAAGTAGACTTTGGAATTAATCACAATGAATTTTACTAGAAAACTTATCGAATCATAACAACAAAGTGGATTACATTACAAATAATTATTTCAACCACTTTATGAAGAACAAGTCACAACAAATAATGTTAAACCAACTATGCAGCTAACTATCTTGTATGTTTGGTTCTTTTCCGCAGGCAGTATAAAAGTGAATAATTTTTTACTGTCCTTGTCTCATTCTGGATAGAAAACTGCTCTATATGGAGAATGAAGAAGTGACTCAAGGTGGCTAGGCAGGAGATAGAGTGGTGAAATGGGTTTATGAGTCTTTTGTTCTACCGTTTCTCACGTATGGCTGCATAGTAGTCTTTAGAAACAGATATTCAGAAAAAGTTGTAGTATAGGGTGCAAAGATGTATCTCTTTGGGCATATGGGGTGCCGTTAACAGTACTCTTCAGACCTTGTTCTAGATGATTCTAGAACTACTTCTGATGGAGATGGTGGTGTAGGGATTAGAGACAAAAAACTTTGAGTTTATTAGAAAGTAGTCTTGCTGGGGTGTACAAGTTGACAAATGCCGGGTCTCCGAACTGTGTTCAGTGGTTTTTTCGAACTGGAAATAGTGGCCTGACCTACCACGGGAAAGACATTAAGCTATCTTGTATATTCTCTTATAAGTGTAGAGTATTCCAGGCACTCACTAAGGCAGTGAAGTAATACTACGGTTCTCTATGTGGATGGTCTAGCAGCCTTAAATACATTGACTGAATACAATGTTAGCTAGAGATTAGTATCAGTCTGTACCAGGTGGGGACTGCTACAGATTAGTACTGTGCTGCATTCGGGGAGGTTATGAAGTGTAGAACAATAATACAGATAAGCTGGCAAGACAGATGCGAACTTGGTGGAGCGGTCGGTTAAACCGAAATCATCGACAGACTACGTTCCATATTGAAACATTCTAGAACGAAACGGAAATGGGAGTGTAGTAGAATGTTGATAACGTTTTTGGCATAGCCTTGTGTCTTGAGGGCACTAATATTTAGGACAGCTTTCTGTGGGGATTATGGTAATGTAGGGGAACCAGAGTCTGTTGAGCAAAGTTTCAAAGAAATGGACGATAAATACATATACAGTGGTGGCCACGAATTTAAGACACGACATATGACTGACTTAGTTGTGATAATTTTTACAACTCTGTAATATCAAATTAGATGTTCTTTATTCTTCTATGTACCTTGTAATATTATTTATTTATTATTTTGTTTCTTTTTACATTTTGTTGCTTTTTGATCATATTATTGTAAAAACGTGCACATAAAACTGGCCACGAATTGAGGTTAGGTTAGAGGACGCGTACTTGTCAGCTGTGACAAGTAAAGTACCCGGAGGTCGAATTGACCCATTGTACAACGGCCACGAATTTAAGACATTTCAGAAATATCTGGTTTTTAAGTGATTTTTGGTGTTTTTTGAAGCTAAACGGTGAGAAACGAATGTTTTATTTTATTTTATGTTGGAATACACTGAAATATTTAATTAGAAATGGCCAGAGGTGCTTAGAGTTCCGATGCCGAACGAAAACTTATCCAACAACTAAAAAAAAATTACAACTGAAAAATTACACCCAGGGAGGATAGTTTAATTTATAAAGTAGCTACTGATAATCCTTTCACGAGCTCAAGTAAAATAAAAAATGAAATTGCATCGGATTTTGGTATCGATATTTCGTCTAGGACAATAAGAAGACGTCTAAATGAGAAAAACTTGCGTGGGTGTATTGCACAACGTAAACCACTTGTGTCAAAAAAATATCAAATCCCGACTAGGGTTTTTGAGAGAACATCTCAATAAACCGATGATATTTTGGAAAAATATACTTTGGAGCGACGAGTCAAAGTTTTGCCGCTTCGGCTCTGATGGAAAGCAGTATGTATGGCGCCTTCCAAACCTGGAGCATCACGGTCAAACATGGTGGTGGAAATGTGATGGTGCGGGCAGCATTTTCCTGGCATGGTGTAGGTCCCATTTACAAGATTAATACTAAAATGGACCAGCACGTTTAGAAAAACATTCTAACAGACACTATGATACCATTCGCTGAAGACAACATGCCTCTAATATGGAAATTTATGCTTGATAATGACCCTAAACACATTTCACGTCTAGTGAAGAGCTCCTTAGAGGAAAACAATATCACTGTTCTAAAGTGGCCAGCTCAATCCCCGGACCTTAATCCAATTGAGAAGTTGTGGAATGATGTTGAGCAACATGTACGAGCAGTAAAACTAAAATATTTAAACGATTTGTGGGAAGAAATCCAAAAAGCTTGTTATGCGATTCCAAAGCAATGTTGTATGGCATTAGTCGAAAGTTTACCCAGGAGATGTGCTGCTATGATCCAAAATAAAGGATTTCCCACCAAGTCGGAAGTTGCCGTGGTCTAGTAGGTAGTGTGTTGGCTTATTAGACTGAAGGCCTGAGTTCGAATCCCAGGTCAGACATCAAAACGAAAATATTTCTTCGGCGACTTCCTCTCAGCAGATTTCTGGCAAAAACTCTGAGAGTAAATAAAATTGCCATGAAAAGCTTCTCAATAAAATTTGTCGTTCGGAGTCGACTTTAAACTGTAGGTCCCGCCACTCATGTATAAAATTAACACACACAACATGAGTAGTGTGAGAAGCTAGGACTGAAGGGTGTTGGCTTCTTGGGGACGATTGCTGTAGACTGTCTAATGGTGAAGGTATAGCACTGGCCATTTTATAGTCACCTAGCAGCAACTCGTTTCCTTGCCGTTCACATCTTGAGATGGCCACAAACACTACTCCCTCTCTTCCACCTTCCTATAACCCATTTTCCTAAAACCTGCACAATGCACTGCATGAGTAGGGGCCATCCCCTGAGTGCTGGTTTCACCAAAAAAAAAAATACTAGGATTTTGTCATGAAGCTGAGCTTTACTTTAGTGAATTAAGTTTTATTTTGCCTATGTCTTAAATTCATGACCAGGATAAAATTTGTATTAATCCGTATAATATGTAAATAAAAATTCTTAACCAAATATAGGTAGCAAAATATTATTAATTTTTCTTCATAATATTACTAAAATCTTAAAAAAAAATATCATGGACCAAAAATTTGTTCGATAAGATGTAAAAATTATCACAAATATATAAGTAAAATGTCGTGTCTTAAATTCGTGGCCACCACTGTATATAAACACTCTAAGGGCCATTATTACAACTTGCCGTTAAACTTGGGTTTAGTTAAAGGTACCTTTAGCTAAAGGGAACTATAAAGTTACCTTTAACTGATTTTCGTTATTACAACTTACAGATAAAATATAATTAAAATATGGCAGTGCCGGAGCAAAGTCGATAAAACTGCTCAATTAAACAAGTTTTTTTTTAACGCAGTGGCAACAGCGGACTTCGTTTTTTTGTTGTATATGCTCATTTTGTTTAAATTTGAAGTTGCCATATCGAAAATAGTATATGATATGGCAAGTTCAAACATAAAGTGACCCTTAAATGTTAAAGGTAGGATGATCTTCCCTTTAGCTTAACGATCACTTCTATCTTATTGGGTACTTATAATAATGAAAAACAATTTATCTGCCCGTTAAAATCCTCCCTTTAGTTAACGCCAAGTTGTAATAACGGCCCTAAGCAGGTTTCTGTTAAGCAATATTAATATGCTGTAGACAAGTCCTTGAAGAAGTTATTACTTTGACAACCAGTTTAAGTTAATTCATGCACTCTCATTCTAATTGTAGATTTTAACTTGTAAATTCTAAATGAGATTTAACTCTGGCAAGGTGCTCTGTACAGGTCGCTTACCAATGATCTGGATGTCACTGGTTATAGTTTATAATTATAATTCAGATAGTGCGTTATCGACTACGCTGGCATAATATATAGTGTCCCGTCCGTTTCAATTTCAATCAGGTTAATCAACTATAAATCACAATTTTAAGCCATGATGTGTCTTAAAATACAACGCTTTTTTATTTTTAAACATTTCTATTATAAAATTAACAAAATACTTGGAATAAACTTCTTAAACAATACAGAAAGAAAAAAAAGAAATAATTCCTCATGTCAAAAATATTTACGAGTATTAATTGATCATTATTGTCAAAATAATTAAGAAATTTTCATAAAAGTATGGACAAATATAGAAATGCGAAATTGCTGACAGAAATGTTTAAAATTTTATGACTTTTATTGGCGCTGCGTATTTTACAACCACGTTTTAAGTGGTTAATTGATTATTGATAAGACAATTACAGTGTTATTATTTTAGAGTGTTTTGTTCATAAAGAAATCCTTTTAAGGAATGATAAAAATTCATTAAATCACAATTTTACAATAAAAAAAAATAAAATAAAAGACAATTAAAGCAAATAAAATTATTTAACAAATAATTTCGCCATAATAAATTAAAAAACAAATTGTATATGATTAAGTGAAGCCCCCTATTCACGACAAACAACAAAATTCTTTGTTTAGTTGGACATGTATTTTTCGTTACATAAACTAAACGTAATGGTGAAAATATTTTTTAATTGAATTTTTTATTTACTAATGCCCGAACCGTCTCAATAGACCTGCTTCTTCTTCTACTTCTCTCACAAAAACTCAATTCATTTCATTAATTGGGCCACTTTTCTTCCAAATATGCAAACCTGAAAGAGCGGATGGTTAGACATACACAGGGACACTTCTTCGCGCAGATCGTTCAAGTGACTAGATAAGGAGTTGATCCTTCGGGGTAGAATAGGAAGACTGTGGAATTACCAGGCTACTATGGTCCAGGTTAAACTGCTCTATAACGGAATGGTTTGCGAAACTAAGGATCGAAATTTTTTTTTTTTGGAATCTTAGCGTTAGTTTTTTGATGGGGCAATGCGTTTTGAGTGCTAGGACTTGGTTGCGTCCTATCGCTTTTGTCGAGTATATATGTATGTAAGCTTAGAAGTATGGGTATTCTTACTATACCCCTTAAATACGACATTTTAATTTGCAATTGATCTATACAAACTGCTATTTAGAAACATTTCTTTCTTTAGTAAATACGCTTAACTTGCAGCCAATACGGAGATAAGCCAAATGCCTTTGAATGAAATCGATTGGATTTAAGATCACGCTTGTAAACTAACGTAAGCACTACATGAAATTACTTATCTATTTTGGGAAAAAGACAACATTTTGAAATTATCTTACGCATATAAATTTCCTAAACTTCAAATCAAAGTACAACTATTAAAACTTATAATTGATTACACGATTAGAGGTGGGAGTTGTTGTACGCAGTTATCGCGTAAAAATGTTACGAATGTCACGATGCAAAAATGAAGTGTTTTCAAACGCTTCATGATAATAACAGACGTGTGACTGGGAAAGTTGCAGACAAAAATTCTGACTACAAAAAATCAAATTTTCAAATGCCAACATACATACAATAAAACAAAAAAAAAAAAAAAATTAAAGATAATGTTGCAAACAGAAGTGATAAGAACGAACAAACGAATAAAACGAATATTTGTTTTATGACGAAAAATATTTAATATAGCGTAATAACATTTGTACATACAACACAATACAATATGTAGCAGCAGCAGCAGGTGCTTCCCAGTAAAATACAATTGAAATTTATGAATTTACAATCTATATTTGAACGAAATTTTAACTAAAGAGGGGCAGGCTCCTAGCATTTATCTAATATGACAAGTAATTTTCATTTAAGTTTAATAGACCCTCATTTTTTTTACAATATTAAGTTGTTTGACTCATAATAAAGGAATTTACTTGAAATAAAAATGTTTCAAAAGGTTTTTATTTCTATAATTAATCAACCTGTGTGGTAAAAAAACTTAAAACACCAAAAAGTTTTTTTTGCAGCCAAAGGAGGCAGAAGAGAAGGGTGTGTTTAACAACAGACCTAGAGAAAGAGAGCGAGCCAGTCAACCTACAAAAAGCGTGAATATACCGTTTTTTAAACTTTTTAACTGATAACGAAACACCGAAGGCCCATAACATGCATTTGAAATCTGATTAAAATGATCGTGTTAACATTTTTTGGCAAAAACGATAAGAAATCGTGTTTAAATCGTATTTCTTCGTGTTATACACTTTAAGCAAAAGAGAAATTAAATGGTTTCTCTTTAAACGAATTTTTATTTGGTTATAAATACAACACTCACTTTTACGATTTAAGTTAATTTGAAATAAGAAAAGCAATAGAAAAGAACTTTGTTAGCAAGAAAAGAAATTCAAAAAAGAATTAATTAGAATTAATTAAGTGTTACAATAAACGCGCAAGAAAAAGAAAACAGACAAGATAACTATTGCAAATAATTATATTATTGACTCATATGTTATTAAAATCAAAATTTATACAAAACGGATATATTAACGTGTACACCGTGTTTAAACGTTATCGAAGAAGGAATTATGACAACTTGTGTGCAATATATTTATATGTTAGTATTAACAACTTTATTACCAATGGTAGTCCTAGCAAGCAACTCAAATTCATTGCCGTTGAGAAAAGGCGGCGGCGGCGGCGGTAGTGGCGGTCTACGTATACAAGGCTTAACATCAACAACACGTTTGGCTTATGGTTTTTTGGAAAATCGCATAGCCTCGTTGGAAACTGAACAAACTATTTGGAGTAGAAAGTTTTTGGCCAAGCGTGAAGCAGAACCTCACTCAGCTCCCTATGTAGTGTCCATACAGTTGATGACACCCGACGATGGTCTGGTGCATTACTGTGCGGGTACAATTATCAATGAAAATTGGATTCTAACTGCAGCTCATTGTCTAACCAATCCCCAAATGGTGGCCAATTCTGTTATAGTGGCTGGTTGTCATGACATTCACTCGCGCAGTGAATCTCATTCGGTACAGCTGCGCCACATAGACTACTACGTAAGGCATGAATTGTTTTTGGGCGGTGTTAACCCCTACGATATTGCCCTAATATACACCAAAGAGCCTTTAGTGTTTGATAAATTTGTGCAGCCCGTAAATTTACCCGAACAAGATGCAATGCCAGAAGGTTATGGCACACTCTATGGCTGGGGCAATGTTTCAATGACCATTGTACCGAAATTTCCCCATAAATTACAACAGGCCAATATGCCAATTTTGGATATGGAGCTGTGTGAACAGGTTTTAGCAGCATCCGGTATGCAATTGCATGATACAAATCTTTGTACTGGTCCTCTGACGGGTGGCGTCAGTATATGTACAGCTGATTCTGGTGGACCCCTAATACAAACTGAATACGATATGTATGGTAATGACATACAAACTATAATCGGTATTGTATCTTGGGGTAAAATGCCATGTGGGCAAAAGAATGCACCCTCGGTATTTGTAAGAGTGTCAGCCTTTACCGATTGGATTCAACAAATCATAAGTACAGCTACTCATTTTGAATAATCAAAAAACAAAAATCTTTTAAGAAACCTAAATAGTATTCAATTAAAATAAAAAAAAAAAGACTAAAAAATACTCGAATTAAGTTTAAATTTAAATTCTAATTGTAAGTTATCTTTTGTAAATCTCATTAGTTGTTAAGTACTCCTTGTAAATTATTTTTTAAGACAAAACCAAAGAAAAATTAAAGATAAAAATCTTAAAATTGTATATTAAAAATAAAAATTTTTAAAATATTTATTTTACTTAATAATAATGACTTTTAATTAAATTTAAATAATCTAATTCATGATTAGACAAACATGAGTTGGGCGAAAAATATTGTGAAATTCCATAAAGAAATTAGTCATTCATATCTTAACAGCCAGACTATTTAAACATACACCTTCTTTTCGGCTCATCGCAACAAGCCAGCAGCAGCCAGCCAGACCCCCTTTTAAAATTTTGGATTCTAATTATAAGACAAAAACAATAATCGAGCAAAATACCAAGTGATGTTGAGGTACAAAGTCTAAACAAAAAAGAAATTTTAAAAAAGAACCCAACTTATCGCTTTACCTGACATAGTATAAATTAAAAAAATCATATTTCGACATACACTCAGATGTTTTAAACTACATATTTAAAATTGGCTAAAAATAAATACATATCAATATCGTCTAATTATCAACTGATGTAGGAAGATATGTTACTAATTTTGCTTCCGTAAAATAATTAACACAGCACATTTTGAAGTGTTTTCGAAAATTAGGGCAAAGATCATTTCAAACGGGTTGCTTAGGAAAATTAGAAATAAAAAATAAAATTATCTAAAAGCTAACAATTAATCGACTTTTTATTAGTAGGGGAGGGTAATATCGCTTTGTGAATAGCATTCTGAGGCACACTTCAAGCTTGAGGGAAGGAAGGTTAGTCGAAATATTTGTGCTGTCCATGCTGAACTGTATAGTAATAGCCTGCATTGTGTGGTAGGAGACTTAAGAGATGGATAATGTGGAAAAATGTGCATTTCGGGTATATCGAGAGCCATTAGACATACCGATGGAGGCGACGCTTAAGGGACTCTTTATGTTATTTGAGGAGGGTCTTTCTCGCATTTGAGAGTTTGACAAAATATGTCAAAATTTCGATATCACCTTGAGCATCCGGGTTCTAGGAAGTATACGTTCAGAGTATGCGGTTTGTACAGAAGACTCAAAAATAAAAGCTGGCACTGGGTATGAAGTCCACTTCGGGAAAGGTATCAAGTGCCGTATAGCTTGCCTGATGAGTGCAGTGTATTCCAGGCTGAGGTGTTTGCGAATTCAGTGGCAGTGGGGCTAGTCTCGGAACAGATTGTGCCAGGAGATACGTTAGTTGTTTATGTAGGTAATCAATCTGCCTTGAAAGCAAAGAATTAAGGCTTATTTTAGTCTGTATAAAGCCTTTCACAAGAATCCTGAACAGGTACAGGGTTCCAGGTTATTGTGATGTGTGAAACAAGAAGACTACACTACAGATGAGCTAAAAATATTTGTCTTCTATTGCTAATACGAAAAATTTTCGAACTTCCCTTCCAGTTTACTAACTGTCTGCAACACAGATGTTTAAACGCAAAGACACAATATTTACTCTGTACCTTTATTAATCGCAAACATGGTATTCTGAGAAAAAAGAAACTAATGCTGATGAATTAAATGGGAATTACCGGTATTACGTTTTCTTCTTAAGTAAGTACTCCATCTATAAATTTTATCTAATCTTCTCCAGTTTATTAAAATTTTATATTTTTTTGTAGAGACAAGCAAACTAAGTTAAAAGAAATAAAACAAGTCGTCCTTGTACAAGTGTATCAAAAGGTTATTAATTTATAAAACTTTCGACAGCAGACGACTTGAGTTTTAAAGAAATTCAAAATTTTTTTCGGTTAGACATTGTCTTTGTTGAATTTCTTTCTTTTCAAATTGATTAGATAATAAATAGTCTCTGATATTGTTTAAAAGCGTATACGTCCGTATATTGCAATTAATTGAACATATTAGTTAAGACCGTATAAATCTTCGGCAAACAAATATACTTAGTTAATGAAATATAATCTAGAATTGCAATTAAAATAATTTCAACTACACAAGTTGTTTATAAAAGTAATAAAGATTAACACAGTTCGTGTTATTTATTTATTTAATAAAAAAAAATAGTAAATATATTAGAATAGCACAATATACGGGACAAAGCGTGATCTAGCATGAGTAAAAATGGGTTTTAAACCCAATTACTAAAAAGAGTAGGTTCGTTAACAACTGCCCTTTATGAATCTCCTCAAAATTATTTTTGTTTAAGCACAGCAATTGGTTAACACGTGCATGTAGATAAAACACTGTGCGTTCTTATGGTATTGAATAACATGTAATAATTTCAAAATAGATTACAAATTTTAATGTAAGTTATTACAACTACTTTAGTTTTTTTTTTTTTTTTTTTTTTTGAAGAGTAAACGTTTTAATTTACAATAAATAAAATATGTAAACGAAAATAAAAACAATAAATATCTTAAATGTGCTATTAGATGTCTATTGTCACAATAAACTTTATAACATAGAATCTCTATTTTATTTATTTTAGTATGCTAGAAAATTATGAAGATATTATATGTATGAGTAGCTAAAAGTTATTCTTTCAAAACCTAGATGGACAGGACCATAACCACCTTGCCTGAAATCTAAACGACGAAAACTACGAAGAAACACGATCAAAAAAGCTCATGGAATCGCTAATGTATCATATGAATAGCTGAAAGCAATCTTACCATAAGTTTAGATGCATACCGACTACACCTGAGGCGAAATTTGGAACGCAGTTGATCTTAGCGTATGTTGTTTATATGAATTTAGGTACATAAAAACGCATTTAACTTTAGAATGCATTAACATTTTCAATTTAATTGCATACAACTCAACTTCTTTAAAACAAATATTTCTCAGAACGTTTTACGTTTTTAAAGTAAATATGCAAATATATTTTTAGAACTTATTAAATAAGTTTTTTTACATACTTCTGTATTTGTTTTTATTAGTCAGAAATCATATTTACAAGACTGCTACCTTAATTAAAACAAACAATCAATTATTTATATAAATAAAAGTACACAAAACGTAAGAGTAATAGAGTTTGCATTATTAAGTAAATGAAAGAAAGCAAAAATATCTTTAAAAAAATGAAAGAATGACTTGGTAAAAAATATTGGTAAACCAATACGTAAAGTTTTTGAATGATTGTGAAATATTTCTTTATTGCCTGCAATAGATTCTAAAGATTGTACCCGAAAAATATTTTCCTTAATAAAACTTGTTAGAAAAAATATCACATTTTTAGCTTTAATTAATAACGAGATATAAAATGATAGTGGGATTCAAATAAAAAATACTGACAATACCTAACCTTGCAGAAGGTTTTAAAAATAATTTTCTGATTAAGTTAAAATGTTATTACTAAATTCAATATACGCGGAAATTTAAATAATTCATTTGAAATATAGCAACGGCACTCATTGTAATCTATACAGTGAAAGACACTAACCTGGTACTAATAGACTTCTGGCAATAGTGAAGTACCTACTCAATCTCTTCAATCTATCGACAGTTACAGTGAGTACATATAAGGGATAAACGCAGCTGTCATTAAGTCACTTGAGGCATCACTCCTGATACGACAACTTCAATTGGCTTAACACCGGCACACTGTCTCAAACTCATAACTACACATATTTTGTACATATGTACAGAGCTCGTGGTTCTAAACCTACAAAATGCCTACAGCACAGTCAATCACAAGTTCTTCTCTCTGTGGCAACATAACGTAATGGATTGTGTATTAAATTTGGTGGTAGTATTAAACAAGGAGTACAACAAAGACCCTCCCCGATCTTATTTATTTTTTACTTTTTAAAACTTCTCGCACCACCTGAATATATCCAAAATAATGCTGATATTTGGTCAACTTTAGCTACGGGCCGTATTATGGATGATCTATGCTGTTTAGTAAACATTGATACTGCGAACTTCTTGCAAAAGAGGAACCCTAAAATCTATCCATTAAAATCTTCAGTTTTATACAAAGTAGGAAAAAGCTTAGTAGGTAGGCTGTGGTCGCTGAAGACCAGAGCACTTGACGAAGTTAAGTCGTTCTTAGAGACATGTCAAGAAATATATTTGCAAGTATGGACGTAATATTTAACAAGACCTCGATATCATGAAGAATCTTACATTATAAAAGATAGCTCTAAGTGACATACGTAGGGAGTCAGTCCCAAGTTATATGGAATGTCGTTTCCACCCCTTGCAGAAACAAAACTGACCAGAGCAGCATTGGCAAACCTCAGGCCAGGATGGTGATCTCCGTTGAACTCGCTTTATACTAAATTGGATCCCACGATAGAAGTCTTCTATTTAAATTCAATTATGAAACTACCTGACAGAGTAATTCAGGCATTCGGCTGCTGCAATAACAATACAAATTGATATATTTTGAATTGCCACCTTAAAAATATTGAGCAGGGCGCAATACATAGTAACAAAACTAACAAATTTCGATATTCGTTTTTTACAAAGGAAGGTGAATTATCTTACCGATTCAACTATTTACCGCCGAAAAGAAAAACGTAATCAAAATGGAATTAAAATTTGGGGAAACATTTGATTGCACTTTGTACAAGCGTTTCCAAGTCAAAACGATACCAATTACGAATATGATTCACTAGAATGCAAAAAAATGCTTTAACTAATCTCAAATTTACATTATTTATTTATTTATATATACTTTAAAAAAACGAGGTACTTGAGGTTATTATATTGACAGAATTTTTTTCTACACTTAACGATGTCTAACTATTCAATCAAAATGCCAACACGGACGGTGCTACATAAAGCACTTCGTTAAATATAGGATTAAGATTTTATGGGAAATTTAGCGACATCTCTTCTTGAATAGATTTATGTAGTTCTATCTACATATATAAGTTAGCTAAAGCTAAGTTGAAAGGAGGGTTATATGTTTTATTCTCTTGAGTTTAATAAAGACTCTCTACCTAACAGATGGTTCTCAAGTACTTCCGCATACACCAGTTAATCAAACAGCTTTCGAAACAAGCCAGTTAATAAGTCTTGTAAAGCACTTCAGTCTTCCAGCTTATTTTAGTAATTTTATTAATACCTAGTTACGGCTTTACGTGACCAAAGTAAGTATTATTGGTTAAAGAAACAACCTTTTAAACGATTATAACAAAAAAACATAAATAAATTAGACGGAGGACATCCTATAGTATCTTGACAAGAAGTAATATTACATTGATAAAATTTAAGGAATATAACCCACAGAAGCTTGGTGTAGGTCGCGGATGGGCCTTATTTAGATAAAAACTATACATCAACTTCACTGATTTTCCAATTATAGCTTTTAGTGTTCGAAATCCTGAATGCCTTAATCCAAAGTAACTTCTCTAACGAATACAGACTATTCACACTAAAATTTATAAATAATTATAAGAGTTAAATCTAAATTGTTACCTAGAGAAAAATGTTTAAATATGAAAAGCATTAAATGCGCAGCACGTAAAATTTGTCAATTTTATTTAAATTTGACAAAATACCTGTTAAAATTTGTTGAAAAAAAGAGAAACAATACGTTTCACGTTGCCCACAACTGACTTGTAAACATTTAACATCATAAGTTGAAATAATGCACTGACTAAACACCACCTCAAATGAGGGGATAGTCAAGCAAATTATCGGATCTCCTTGATATAGACAAACAACGCAAAACAATTTTGCCAAACATTCATACAAACTTATAACAAATATAAGGCATGTACATATGAATACAATTGGCCGCCACAATACATAAGTATAATGCAATAAAAAATTCACTTTTACAATGATATCTTTAATCATATGTACTTAAATCTATTGTTCTTTTGCTTTATAAAAAAATATAATAATAATTGGCAAACTTACCTTCTTTCTTAGTTTCCCCCGAATATGACATAGGCGTTTAACACCATCGAAGCACATTGCCTCCAGACGGCCATTTCCCAACATTTTTGTAACTTGTGCATATTCTTGCTGATCTTCTTTGAAAATCAATTCACGTTTCTCGAATTCATTTTCGTTCTTACCACGACGACGATTTTTGCCACCTTTTCCCTTATTTTTAGGCATTGTATTAACGGTTTACTGTTGCTTTAGCAATATATAACGAGTCTACGCACAAAATTTTTTTAATTAAATAAAATTTTATAATATTATTAATAAAATTATGGAATTAAAATGAAAATTTCACTTACGACAAAATGCTTGATGAACTGTATTTTTTCAGTTCAGTGATAGAAAAGAGAGAGGGACAATAACAATTTCACAAAGGACAAAAGCTACCAAATTAAATTTGTATTAAAACGCATAAGAAGGAAAGAGATAAATATAGTTTACTAGGTTTGTCATGCTGGTAATGAAACGAAATAGAAAAAAAATTGCACACATTGTGTTGCCAATCATTTCTTGAGTTTTTAGCTAAACTTGGCATTACTATTTAAATTGACATTTAATAGAAATTGTAAACATAACCATACCTTTTTTTGGAAAAGACAATTGAGATCAGCCCAAGAAAATAAAATGCCTCCGAAAAAGGATAGTAAAGGTGGTAAGGACAACAAAGGCTCGGCTGGAGGCAAAAAGGGTGGTGCTGCTGTTGAAGAGAAAGGTAATTAAGAAAAATTTCTTTTAATATTTTATCCTCAACATGGTTTGTTTACTTCCCAACAGGCAAAGAAAAGAAGGGTGGAAATGCCGTTAAAGTAAGACATATTTTGTGTGAGAAACAGGGCAAAATTATGGAGGCCATGGAGAAACTAAAAGCTGGACAAAAATTTCCTGAAGTGGCAGCCGCTTACAGTGAAGATAAAGCAAGACAAGGTGGCGATTTAGGTTGGCAAATACGTGGCGCTATGGTGGGACCCTTTCAAGATGCGGCATTTGCTTTACCTATATCAACTGTAAATAATCCTGTGTACACCGATCCACCAATTAAAACAAAATTTGGCTACCACATTATAATGGTAGAAGGCAAGAAATAGTCAATAAACAAATGATACGAATTTTTATACTCGATTTAAAAGAAAGTTACATATAACTGTGTGTTGTTATTTACAAAATTGCATATTTTTTTATATCGTCCCTTAAGCCGATGTAAACATTAATCAGCTGTTATCATTATTTGCTTTATTTTGGCATAACAGAGACAACATTAGTTAAGAACCTTTATTTTGCATTTGAGTGAGAAGGTTAGCCTATAATGTCATGCTTACTTCAGTCGGCCATAATGCATGCTGTATGACTCAAAGTATGTTTTGGTTATGATTGTGCTGCTGTTGTGTGTTTTAACAAAATTTTAAAGATTTTGATCATGGCAATCACAGCAAATAAGAAATTTTGGACTGAATTCATTGATATTTATCGCATTCTGCCTTGTTTGTGGAATACAAAAGATGAGAATTACAATAATCGTGAAAGCCGTTCGGTGGCTTGGAATAAATTGGTGCAGAAATTGCAAGAAGTTGAACCAGATGCGAATCAAGATTCTGTAAAACGTAAAATTAATACATTTCGTTCGAATTTCAATCGTGAAGTACGTAAAATACGTCAGACTCAAAAGGAACAGCCAAGTGAGGAGTATAATCCCACTCTATGGTATTTCGATCATTTGTCGTTTCTGCTAAATCAAGAGAAATACCATAAAAGTTGTTGTATGTCAACAATAGACGAGACCTTTGATGGCGATATGACATTGATGGTAAGTTTAATCACACCAGTAAGTTAATCATGCATGACGAATAACCTCAATCACATTTCGTGACCGTTATTTTTTAAATCGTGTTTTAAAAATTGACAGGATCTTGCAGTAACTAAATGCGAGATGTTGGAGGAAAACAAGTCACTACAGGCGGATACCACGAACCAAGAAGAAATGACAAATCATAAACAAAATTCCCATTTTGAAAAGCCTTTAATGATTAACAAACAGAAACCTGTAACGGAAATTGAAAATTTAATTAAATATTCGCCCGTGCGAGAAACCGAAGCCAAGCAATTGTGCGATGAAACTAATAACAACACTTCAATGCAAGCACAAGACAATAGTTTAGAAAATAATATGGAATTAGAAACTACCAGCAAACGGAAAAAACTGTGTTCAGGTTTAAATAAAAGGAACAGAACTCGTTTAAGAGTTCAAGAACCATATAACAGAGCTCACTTAAGAGATGTCTGCCGTATAATGGATGAAGCTGCTCTATTTGGTCAAACATGGGCATGTGAATTTCGTAAACTGACACCTGAACAGAAACTTTTTGCCAAAAAAGCAATTGATGAAATTCTAGTACTGGGACAACTGAATGTTTTAAAAATACAAACAATACCAATGAACAAAAGTTTAAGAGAAATGGAAAATGACGAAGACTAATTGGGTCAAGAACACAGGCACAAGGATAAACTTTATAAACCAAAAAGTTATTTACTTAAGGAATTTTAATTTGTTATACGTTTTATAAATAAATTTATTTTTTAGCGGTTAATAAAAAATCCAAAAAGGATGAATATTCAAGGTGTACGTACATATCAAATATTTATTCGTTATAAAAATGTAAAACGTTACTTTTATACAAATTCTGTGGCTACAGCGTTTACTTCGCTTAATGATAGATTCTGAATGATATATTTACTTTTTACCAGCATCCTCTTTAAGGCCCACAGTGCGATTAAAGACAATTCTTTCTTTTGTGGTATGCGGATCTACCGAAAAGAAACCAATACGTTCGAATTGGAACTTATCGTATACCTTACAATCCGTCAGAGAACGATCAGCATAAGATTGCAATACGGTTATAGAGTTTGAATTGATATCGGATAAAAAGCCACCGGGTACTTCATTAGGGTCTTCGGGATTTTTATGTTTAAATAGCAACTCATACAAACGTACCTCGATTGGTATAGGCTGGGCAACCCACTGTATAAAGGCTTTCGGTTTTTCTGCAGTATCCGTAGACTCGCATTCACAAACAATTTCAACAGCACCGGTGTCATGTGTTATATATTCTTTAAGAGACAAAACCAAATTGGCATGTCTTAAGCCTACACTCTGGTTGGGAGCTAAACGGCGATAACCCTTTTCGGGTTCCATTTTAAAATCGCTTTGTTCTATATATATCACGCGATCCAAAGTGATTTTGTGAGTGCCTAATTCAGGATTTTGAGGGAAATTCGGTACTTCAATTTCAATAGGACTATCGTAAGGATAATTCTTCAAAGTAACCTTCAAAGGTTCCAATACGACCAAACGGCGAGGGGCAGTAACATTAAGGACATCTCTTACGGCAGCTTCTAACATTGATGGATCCACAGATATTTGAGCTCCTGTAACACCCATTTGAGCACAGAAATTATTAATTGCTTCTGCGGGGAAGCCACGTCTTCTCAAGGCGGTTAGAGTAAACAAACGAGGATCATCCCAGTCATTTACAATTTTCTCGGTAATTAATTTCGCTATTTTACGTTTCGATACTAAAGCATAATTCATGTTTAAGCGGCCGTATTCCCACTGTACAGGGCAATAAATGTCTAAAGCGTTGCACAACCAATAGTAAGAGGATCTTCTCGACTGAAACTCCTTAGTACATAAAGAATGGGTAATATTTTCCAAAGAATCACACAGACAATGAGTGTAATCATAGGTGGGGTATATACACCACTTATTACCAGTGCGATGATGAGGTACAAACTTAATGCGATAGGCAACTGGATCCACTTTACCCTCCTCCAAAGTGACTTTCAATCTCAAAGTGGCAGCACCTTCATCAATTTTGCCATTTTTCATATCTTCAAAAAGCTGCAAAGACTCTTCAATAGGACGATCGCGCCACTGGCTGGGTTTAGGATTGAAACCCTTCATTTCATCGGCGGTTTGATGACACACATAAGCCAAACCCTTGCGTATTAAGACAACAGCCCATTCATATAACTGTTGGAAGTTGTCAGAAGAATGAGTAATCTTATAGGGCTTATAACCTAACCACTCAACCATGTCTCTAATGCCTATAAAAAATTTCTCCTCTTCTTTTTCCGGATTAGTGTCATCGTAACGCAAATAGCAGACACCATTGTGGGCAGCAGCATAACCAAAGTTAATATTAATGGCCTTGGCATGTCCAATATGTAAAATACCATTGGGTTCGGGAGGAAAACGTGTCTGCACGCGACCACCTGTGGCTTTCAAATGCTCCTTAAGTAGACGTTCTGTATTGTCAGTAACTACATAACCATCTGTTTTATAGTTTTCTCCTGGAGCATGAAAATGCACTTTGGTTTTCATTAATTCTGCTATGGTTTTAGCACCATCGCTAGAAGCTTCATCTTCCTTTTTACTGGCATCTGTTTTACTAGCCTGTTTTTCGCTAGACTTTGGCTTTTCCTTTTTCTTATCACCTTTAGCCAAAGGCTTCATATCTTCTTCAGTTTTAGGTCCCAATAAATCGAAGATTTCCACATCTATGGCTGCTTTAACACTCTTGGCATCAGCCCATTTCAATTTTTCTCTTACTTCTTGCATAATCTTAAACGAATTGAAATGATAACGTTGTTCCAGCAGCGCTTCCTTATGTTGAGCCACCTGCTGCTGCACTACTTTTTCAATTTCTTCTGGTGTTACTACAACGCCAACACCACATTCCTGGTCCAATTCTTGTAAATTAATTGTTTGACCTTTCTTCTGAACTTGTTTCAATAAATATTCCAATGCAGCATCCACTCTCATAGTAGAATCTAATTTTTTATCAACAATGTAACTTACTAATAGTGGTAGATGTTCGGCACATTGAGGTTTAATCTTAGTGGCAAGGTGATACAACAACATGCCGACACCATCGGCTAATGTAGCATCTTTACAGTGCTCCAAGGCCAATTGCAGATTTTTACTTACATTTGCATTTTTTGCAGTCTCTTTTGCCTTTTGTTCACTCATGCCCAAAGCTTGGAATTTAAGAATTAATTCTTCCGCCATTTTACTTCGTGTAAACTAAAACAGGAATTATTTTAATTTATGAAAGAGATAAGAATTTACTCCGAAATACCTGCTAATATAACGTAATCGTGTAAATATGTATTTATTTAATAATTGCAGGAGAATAATTCTCGCTGATGAAATTTTATTTCCAGCGATGAAAGCAACAACAAATACCGCAATGTGGCCAATTGGAAAGTTGCCACTACTTTTATTTTGCATCAGCTGTGCAATGACATTCGCGTAGCCAACTTTTTAATAGATAAATGGAAGACGGCAATATGAGAGATTTAACCAATTGAAATTATTTCGTAACGGTCGCTTCTTCATATACAGTGTTTGAAAAAATAAATCATGACATATTCTTACAATAAATAGTAAAAGTACTTGTTATAATTTCAAGATATTTTTAAAACAGAGAAAATTTATCAGTTTATTCGTGTTGGTAACTTAAGCATACAGTTTTATTGCTACTATAATCAAGAAAAATACTTAAAAAATGATTTAAATTATCCCGTCACTTTAAGTGAAAAATTATTCAAGTGTTATCCACTTGAATTTTTGAGAAACTAAATTGAATTTATTTCTTTAATTGAATTTTATTTATTGATCTATTTATGTTTAAGTATGTTTAACATTTTTGGCCTTATTTGGCACACAGAATGGAAATTGTTAAATGAAAGTGGTATAAAAATATCTAGAAATATTAATTCCAGCTCTTTTCCACTTTAAACATTGTAATTTTAATACAAAAAATAAACTGCTAAATTTTTAAAATTCTTTGCTTTAAGATATAAAAATATAAATTTTCAGAAGAAAGAAAGGCAAGCTCAGCATAGTCTTCCCACGCAACTTCAACAAAAACGAACGAAAAAAAAAAAGAATATTATGGTGTATAGAAAGGAATTAAAAACTAGGTCATTAGTCCATCAGTGTAGAACTTCTAGATTTGCTTATCGAAATTTGAAATACGAGAGCTTTGCAGAGCCGGCGTAGCCTAATAGGTAGTGTCTTGGCTTATTAGACGTAAGGCAACGGTTCAATCAACCCCCAGGTCCGACATCAAAACGAAAAGATGAAAAAATATTTCTTTGGCGACTTCCTCTCAGCAGATTTCTGGCTAAAACTCTGAGAGTAAATAAAATTGCAATGGAATGTTTCTCAAAAAGCTGTCGTCGTCGACTTTAAACTGTAGGTCCCGCCACTCTTGTATAAAATTAACGCACACAACATAAGTGTGCGAAACTAGTTCGTAATCCTGACTGATGGGTTGTAATGACCAATTATGTATGTATGAGTTGTGCAGAGATCGAAACAAAATATAATCTGAAGATGCAGTGTTCAGTCTATATGGTGGGTGGAGACATCAAAATTTCCCGGATCATCAAAGATGTATGTATGTATGTAGTCTGGCGCTGTCATAATAAAACACAACATCTTTCCTGTTCTCCTATTCTGAACGTTTAAATTGAATTGCTTGCTTCAATTTAGTTCAATTGTGACACTTACATAGATCCGAAGCAATCGTAATAAAAAATTCCATTACAATCCTACCAGACACAGAGCATTACTTTTTTTTGTAGCTAAACGTAGAGACGAGTGGAAAACTTAGTAGATAGACTAAAATGGCTTTCCACAATCAGTACTAGGTGCGGTGCTCTGGGTCACACCATATTTTACAATTTTACTTATGAGCTTCGTTGCTAAAGGAAATTTTGTCGAAAAATTAGCATTGACAACCTGTTGCTGTAGCACCCAATCAGCATACCTTCGGCGTCGTGAATGGTCAGCCTGTCGGACAGTTAATTGTCACATGAATAGGACTTTATGGGAATGAAGGTGCAGAAATGAGCAGTAAGGTGATCCTAATTACAGAGAACGCTGGGGAACCGACAAATTCCGGGATTAACTTTCTCTAAAAAAAAATATGATTAAGGACAATATCCATAACACTTAACAACTCTTCATCATTTCATTATAATCTTGTCAATTCCTTGATGACAATAATAAGTGGATACGATCCTTTAAAACTTCCCATCGTTTTTAAAAAGAAGATAGGACCTAAAGGTTTAAATATACGTTCACTTTCGGATAAGCAAATGTTTAGTCAACTGCATCCTAATCCAAGGATGGCGCTTGCATCCGAGTCTTCAGGCAAACTTTGTAAACACACCTTTGTATAGTGAATTAATGTAAGCACCTACGTCAGCTTGCAGTTGCACCAACTAGGTGAACAAACACTCCGAGACACTAATAGAGAAGACAATTTACTGATTGTTTGGGTCACTAACCACAATCTGTGATCCATGTTATTGAATTGGATAACCTGCTACAATAGATCACATATAATTTCAGAACTTTTTCCGTTTTTTAATCCCATTATTCTTGAATTTATAATTCAATTTACTAGTTGCTTTAAACTTGTTTTTCATGCATTGATTTAAAATAAAATCCCATTTAATTGATTTGATTATTATTTATAACATTTTAAAAATCACATAACAATTATTAGATTTCTTTTATAATTATTCATACATACTCGTATTATTTAAAAATTCTTTCAAACGCCATTAGACAGTCAATTATAATAGAAAATTAGAAACAAAGGAAGAAAAAAAAACAATAAAAAAATATTTATTTTAAGATTTTGTTTCAAATTTGTGTGGGTTTCATTTAATTGGGTAAAAGGCAAAGGAAATTAAAAAAAAAACATTTGTTTAAATTTAAATTATATTTAAAAAAATATAATTACGTTTTTAATTTAGATTATTTGGCTTTCTCTTTCCCGATGTTTCATATGACAAATTTAGTGAATTGTTTAAATTGCTTCATATCTCATATTCATATTTACTAAGTGCAGTATTTTTTATTAATTGTGATGCTTTTTCTGTGGCAAAGACGACTTTGTTATATGTACATCAGAGATCAGCAACGAGTATTCAAAACGATGAGTAGATTCGAGTCATACTTATAATATCAGCTACTTATACGCATTCATACTTATTTTAATATCATACTCATACTACTCATATTCAAAGTTAGAAATACTCATCGTACTCATACTTAACAATACGCACAATGTTGTTGATTTCGACTCTCCATGATTCAACATATACACGAAGCACAAAATAAGTATGATTCGAGTACGAACACCACAATACTCGCTAGAAGGTTGTGTGTGTGCTTTACTTGCTGTCCTTGTCTTTTCTTTTCTCTTCTTTTGTAAATGCAACAATAACTACTACTGTAAATTTTGATGAATGATTCGAGTGACTCGAATCATTCGTAAGTATTATAAGTATTTTTCTAAATTTATGAATCTGAATGAGTAGGCATATGAATCAAACAATGAATCGAATGTTGTGAGTTTGATGTCAACGTTGTACTCATACTCATTGCAACCTATACTTATAAATCAATGTTGTAGCGAGTACGAATGAATCAGAGTAGTTGAATTTTAATACTCTTGACTCACTCATACTCAAAATTTCATAAGTACTTATGAGTAGCGAAAATACGATTCATTGCTGATCTCTGATGTACATCTAATATATAAAATTCTCACTAACACCGTAGTGGTTAAACTCCTCCGAAATGGATCGACCGATTTTCATGAAATTTTGTGTGCATATTTGGTAGGTCTGAGAATCGGACAACATCTATTCTTCATATCCCTAAATGTTAAGTGGGCGTGGCAAATCGTTAAAATTGAATATTTAGGTACATATTGATCGTAGACGAATAAAATTTGGTGGATAAGTTCGTAGAGTCGATATGGGCGTGATAATGGGCGTGACAACCCTCGCCCTTCAAGTGATACCTATAACTCTTAAACTACTGAACCGATTTTAAGCATTCTTTTTTTTTTGTTCGAAAGCTTATCAGGCTTAGATGTTTTAAAAAATCGATATAGCAAAAAGTAGGCGTAACAAACCTTTAAAATTGAATATTTAGGGACATAGTGATCGT
Organism: Sarcophaga caerulescens; assembly: GCA_927399465.1. Classification (NCBI taxonomy): domain Eukaryota; kingdom Metazoa; phylum Arthropoda; class Insecta; order Diptera; family Sarcophagidae; genus Sarcophaga; species Sarcophaga caerulescens. The sequence goes on along the minus strand of OV656872.1, from coordinate 99,319,246 downwards.
AGAGTCGATATCAATAAACTCACCAAAAATGGGCATGGCAACCCTCCCCCTTTAAAAGATACCTATAAGTCGGCTAATTCGATGGTTTATAACTACATATGTACATATATAACATGTATGTCTCTTAGTTTTTGTTTTGGAGCGATTACAACCACTACAACTTGGTCAGCGCTTCCCATGATTCGGATCTCTTATTGTTATCCTTTGTATGCCTCACCTAAATAACGTATCCACTTCGATTAAATTTTGAACTAGATAGATAGATCCATACACTTATAGTAAGTTAGTTATTTTTATATAACTGTTTTATGCAGCGTATTACAATAAATATATAATGTGACCTGTTTTGGGCAGTAAAAAAATCAATTTTGGGCGGGACGAATTTCGGCGGGTCAGCTAGTTATTTAATATTTTCAATCAGTTCCGTAAATACTATGCAAAGAGTGCAGTGTACTAAAAGGGGATTTTCCCATAGTTTTTTGAAATGTTTTGGCTTGTAGCGCCTCTTCAAAAAATGGAGCATGCAACCCAGGATGTCAACAACTAATAAAAACGTTATACAATTAGCTGATAATATTGTTATCTCAGTTGCTTTATTTCCAGAATTTTTTTTATTCGATTCTGTGTCTAAAATCGGAGAAATTCGAAATTACTAGAACATATTCTCTATCACTGAAATGATCACATCTTTCGATGATGTAGACTTCCACTAGGTAGATATCCGTTAGTATTCCCATGGGTTCTGAATATTACAATCTGTGACCGCTTCTGTCCCACTACGTGTCCTTGACCTATACGTATACCACATATTTCGTCCTTAAGTCTTATAAAGACTACATTATAGAACTTACTGGTTCTTTCTGGGGGACAGTTTAGCCAGCTCGCTATACCCCCGGATAAAACTTGTGTAGCACTTACCACATTATCCTAACCTTATTGTCCATAGCTCTGGGTGTCGCTACTATGTGCGACGGGCTTAAATCCAATAGAGTTTCCATCGCTGCTATAGGACGGGTGCTCATTGCCGCGGTTGTATCAACGTAAATCAGTCCCTGTATCTGAGATGTTTTTAAATGCGGTTTGTCTGTCTAAGTAGTTTACAATCGGCCCGACCTTCATACAAACTCAGCTAATTTAACATATTGAGCAAAAATAAATGGTTCCAACACTGTATATCGCAACACCCTATGTAAATTAAAAAAAAAAAATTAAATTTACAAATGTTGTATCGCATTATTAAATTCGTACAAAGTGGCCTTTCAAAATTAGCATGTAATCCCATCTATGGTTAAGTGTCAAAAATGTTTATGTAACGGTTGAATGGCATTAAAAAACGAAAAAGAAAAATGATAATAATTTAAGCGGAAATAATTGTATGGATCTGGTGCAAATAACCAAAAAGAAAATCAACAAAAAAAAAAAAAAAACAGACAACGTTTGGCAAAATTTATTACAAACACGCAAATTTATGTAGACTTTTGTTTGGCACTGTTTTGAAATTTTCTAATACAATTCATATAAATACGACATATTTTTGGAATTTTGTTTTAGTGTGTGTGTGTGTTTTCAGTAATTTATCACTGTTGACATGATTGTAATAAATTCCTATTCATATAAAAAAGCCTCTCTCTCACTCATACTCACACTTGGTCAACGGGACATTAAAAAACACATGGACACATGTATGGGGATGTAAGCAAACAAAACAAAACAAATAAACAATAATAATAATAACAATAGCAATGGCAACAACAAGTGTCAGTGTGACATATGTCAAGCAGAAAGAAAAAGAAAAACAAGGAATTTATAAAAAAAAAACAAAATAAACAAGAATACTCTACAAAATTGTTTCCACATTTAATAAAATACTAAAAAAAAGTAAAAATAAAATACAATAAAAAAAGAATAATAAAAAAGAAATAATAAAAAGAACACAAAAACAAGCGAAAAGAAATGAAATGAAAATAGTGCAAACACACTTTCAACACCATCGCCATCACAACAATACAATAACAAAACAATAACAATTATCAACAACAAAACTACGTACATTTATAAAATTTACAGTATGTTTGTATGTATGGTACATACATACATATGTATGTACGAATTAAATATAAATTGCTGTTAAATTTTTTATTATTATTGCTATTATTATTTTGTTTGTTTGTTGTTGCTGCTGTTGTTGTTGGCTGTGTTATTGTGTTTTTTATAGTTGCTGTTTAAACCATGTACGAGACTTATTTAATTTCAATTGTTTGTTGTTACATTTAATACGATGATGTTGTACAACAACCAGAGCAACTAACTCCTATAGTAGCAAGACAAAACCAATTTAATTTTTATTTTTTCGTTTTGCTAAAACAGAACCTTAAAGGACTGAGGTATTGAAAGGCAACTAAAAGATTAAAGAATTGAAATAAGTAATGTGTTATCTTTGTTTACAAAAAAGTAACGCTTAGGCCAATCTATGTCTATATATACATAAGTATTGTATATATGTATGTACATATGTATGTATGTATATAAGTTCTCTATGAGGGGCAAAGGGCCTCCACAAGTTTTTACTCAAACTGAGAAGTGGAAAACTAAGCTAGTTTAAACGCTTCTTTAAATTACGTATCTTATCAGGTAAAGAAACCTTGAATGGCTTAGAGGCAACAACAATTTTTATTCCACCATTTAAGTTCGTATACTACAACTGACTTCATACGATTTTTAGGTTAGACAAAATTGAAGTCGGCGTAGTATAGTAGGTAGTGTGTTGGCCCGAGTTCAAATCCCAGGTCAGAAATATGAAAATATTTCTTCGGCGACTTCCTCTCAGTAGATTTCTGGCAAAAACTCTGAGAGTATATAAAATTGCCATGAAAAGCATCTCAAAAGATCTGTCGTTCGGTCCCGCCACTCATGTATAAAATTAATCGCACATAATATAAGTGGTGTGAGAAACTAGGTCGTAATCCTGACTGAAGGGTTGTAATGACCAATTATGTATGTTAGACTAAATTAGCACAGGAACATTTCATTCAAACTTTCTATTGTACCTGCCTTTGCAAGGCAGGGGTATATCCGCTAGATGTTATCTATCTCCGGTTAAGTTTGTGTTCTAATGTTGAATGCGATAATTTGGTGAAATTTTTGAATATAAACACAATGAGTGGGCGTATGTACCACCCTCTCATTTCACAAATTGAATAATGAATTAATACTTTTAAATAACTGTGATTATATACGACATACAATATATTGTTGTCATTTGGTCTTTAGTTTTTGCAATTAGTTGCGACACAATCAACGACAGTTTAAGTTCCATTTTAATTACGTTTATAAGCAGTGTGTATATACATATACCATGAGTATTAAGTTAATATTATTAAAAAAAAATATATATTTTTTCCTCTATTTTTTCTACTTATTTTTTTCTACTTATTTTTTTTTTTTTTTGTAGTTTTCTAAAGATAAGATTAAATTTCAAATGATGATTTATTAGCCACAGTAGACGAATAAGCGCTCTCATTTTCCTCTATTAATGTTCATACATACTTACATATGTATATACAGACATATGTATATACATACTTATGTACGTACACAGATCCATAATTATTTCATATATTGGGTCCGCCATCAAACGTTTTTCAATTAGTGTTTATTTCGTGAATGGTAACACTTAGCTCATGTCTGATTTGACAGATAATTAGTTTTATCCTTTGCTTCGCTAAGTGGGCCTGCGATCGTCTTTCAGAAGATGCCTATTTTGGCAAAAAAAATCATCTTTTCAGATGAAGCTCATTTTGATCTTGGCGGGTATGTAAACAAGCAAAATTGTCGCATTTGGGGCACAGAAAACCCGCACGCATACATTGAAAAGCCGACGCATCCAAAACGAGTCACTGTTTGGTGCGGATTTTGGTCCAGAGGCATAATTGGGCCATTTTTCTTCGAAAATGAGCAAGGAGTGGCCGTTACAGTGAATGGCGATCGTTATCGGGCCATGTTGAATGAATTTTTGTTCACAAAAATTGAAGAGGAGGATATTGGCAACATTTGGTTTCAACAGGACGGCGCTACGTGCCACACAGCCGAAGCTACACTCGATGTTTTGTGCCCTGTTTTTGAAGATCGCATTATCAGCCGCAGAGCTGATGTCGTTTGGCCACCTCGGAGCTGCAATTTGACACCGTTGGACTATTATTTGTGGGTGCCGTCAAAGATAAGTGTTACGGCGACAAGCCAGAGACAATTGACGCTTTAAAGGACAATATTCATGAAGCCATTGGTGAAATACAGCTGCACACAATCGATAATATGCTTAAAAATTGGACCGATCGTGTAGGCTACTGCATGGCCAGCCGAGGCAGCCATTTGAATGAAATTATTTTCCATTATTAACCGGAAGGATTGTACTTTCAAATAAAAAAAAGAAATTTTAGAAAATATTCAAGTTTTTTTTTAAAGCATTTTCAAAAAAAAAAAAGTTATTTGGCGGACCCTATATTATTATATTATTATTACTATTACAAACGTATTACTATTTGTAATTTAATTTTATATTTTTTTTTTTATAATTTTTATTTTCTTTTATTGGATTTCGTCTATTTCATTTCATATGGAATTTCATATCAAAATTCAAAATAATTGCATATTATGTACGAGCAACGTGGTGAATGTGTCTGCCTATTATGAGGTATAGAGTAGAGGTTGAGAGCTCAATTTGTTTATAAACTTACACACACATACACAGATGAATAGCAAAATTGTTATGCATTTACATATACCACATACATATGTATATGTAATCACATACATATTACATGTTTATAAAAAAAATATCAATCTGTAATAGATACATACATAGGGTTATTCACTCAGTTGTTTCAAAAGTGAAGTAAATTAATGTCTGGATCGGAAAGGTATGCTCACACGAAAGGGACGATACATACAAACATAATTGGTCATTACAGCCCTTAAGTCAAGATTACGACCTAGTTTCTCACACCACTTATGTTGTGTGCGTTAATTTTGTACATGAATGGCGGGACCTACAGTTTAAAGTCGACTTAGAACGCAAGATTTTTGAGACACTTTTCATGGCAATTTTATTTACTCTCAGATTTTTTGCCAGAAATCTTCTGAGAAGTCGCCGAAGAAATATTTTTTCGTATTTCATTTTGTTGGAGATGTCTGACACGAGGCCTCACGTCTAATGAGCCCACACACTATCTACTAGACTACGGCGACGTCAAGGGAAGATAAAGAAAAGCAAAAACTCAGATTCCACTTATTCAGAATGGGGACTGTATGGATCCCAATATGTAGCTTCTGTACTGATGCGAATAGACAATCGGAACTCATTTTAGTAACCTCTGGCAGGAGTTAAATGTTAAAGGGTTTGCTCGGAAAAGTTTGCAGAAGCGATAAGATGGCTACAAACGGCCTCTTGGGTCAAAGTGACTGCCTTTAAAGTGACTGCATATAACAATGGGAGTAATAACAACACTTGATGTCTACACCTTGTATACCTACGGCATTTATTTAGTAGGAGGGCAAGCTTACATAGGTGGGCTACATAAATATGTACATGTGCGTACATACTTACATATATCACATGCAAACGATATTTAAATATTTTCGTTGTTTAATAAAAATTTGCATATTTATTTCAAATTAATTAAAGTGCCTCATTAAATATGTAAACGTCTGTGTAAAAATATACATATTTCATGATGCATGTAAATAATATCATTTACATCACATGTAAATATATTTGCCTACTTAAATAATAGAATTTATTTATTTTTTTCATTCAATTTTCTTAATTTATTTATTTTAGAATAAATAATTTACTATTTTTAAATAATATTGAACGTATATAATTACGATATTTATTTACATATGAATAGTTAAACAAAGACAGGCAGTTACAACAAGTTTTAATTAATAATATTAAGTAAATACATACTAAAGGGTGATTTTTTAGCTATTATCTTTTTGGCAACACTGGTTTAAACAGTTCACGCACGTTTCGTGTTTTGTTTCACTGTCAAACATCTTCAGTTTGGTCTATAATTTAACCATAAATCGTCTTACAAACGAACAACGCTTGCAAATCATTGAATTTTATTATCAAAATGCGTGCTCTGTTAAGAAAGTTCATCGCGCGCTTCTTCCATTTTATTGTCAGTTTAATCGACCTACTGAAGCGGCTATTCGGGCTATTGTGACTAAATTTCGCACCAAATTTACATTGTTGGACATTAAACCACCAACACACTTACGTGGAGTGCGAACTGAAGAAAATATCGCAGCTGTATCGGCCAGTGTTAATGATGACCATCAATTATCGATTCGTCGCCGTTCGCAGCAATTGGGCCTCTGTTACTCAACAACGTGGAAAATTTTGCGGAAGGATTTAGGTGTGAAGCCTTTCAAAATACAGTTGGTGCAAGAATTGAAGCCGAACGACCTACCGCAACGCAGAATTTTTGGTGAATGGGCTCTTGGAAAGTTGGCCGAAGATCCACTTCTTTATCGAAAAATTGTGTTCAGCGACGATGCTCATTTTTGGCTCAATGGATACGTAAATAAGCAGAATTGCCGATTTTGGAGTGAAGATCAGCCAGAAGCATTGCAAAAGCTACCAATGCATCCAGAAAAAGTCACAGTTTGGTGCGGTTTATGGGCTGGTGGCATCATTGGACCGTACTTCTTCAAAGATGCTGCGAATCGTAACGTAACTGTGAATGGTGTGCGATACCGTGAGATGATATCCAACTATTTTTTGCCCAAAATGCAAGAGCTTGACTTGCATGACATGTGGTTTCAACAGGACGGTGCCACATGCCACACAGCACGCGTAACAATAGACTTATTGAGAGGCTAGTTCTCTAGTGAACATTTTATTTCACGTTCGGGACCGGTCAATTGGCCGCCTAGATCGTGCGATTTAACGCCTTTAGACTATTTTTTGTGGGGCTATGTTAAAGCTCATGCCTATACAGACAAGCCCGCTTCAGTTGACGCATTGGAAGACAACATTGAAGCATTTATTCGTGAAATACCGGCCGAAATGTTGGAAAGAGTATTCCAAAATTGGACTAAGCGGATGGATCATTTGAGGCGCAGTCGCGGTCAACATTTGCATGAAATAATCTTCAAACATTAAATTATATGGACCGTACTATCGATTCAAATAAAGATTTCATGCATTTTTCTGAATTTTATGTGTTATTTTTTTTGAAAAATTTTCCTATAGCTCTTAAAAAATCACCCCTTATATGTACATACATGGGAGTTAGTAATTAAATTAACAAATAAGCGAACAATCAAATAACAATTCAGTTCAATTTACATTAAAAAAGTGACAATTTGTTTTATTGTCACTAACATTTATTTACTAAAACGTTAAGTTAAACAAGGGCAGTGACAACTGACAATTAAAAAACGCAGTCAAATTATTAATCATATCTATAAAGGTGGGCGTGCATTTAATAAACAATTCATTAATTGAGGCCTGAATAACAATTTAATGCAAATTATTGCAACAAATAATTATCAATTATATTTTAAAGTAACGCTTTATTTAGTTAAACAAGGATGATAACAACTGACAATTAAAAATCAATAACATTTAATAATCATGTAACCGAATGCTTCCCTCCTCTACATACATACATAACATAATTCGTCATTACTCATATAACCCTTCAGTCAGGATTACGACCTAGATTCTCACACCACTTATCCTTTAATGGCATCGCCTATAGTTTAAAGTCGATTCCGAACGACAGATTTTTGAGAAACATTTCATTGCAATTTCATTTACTTCCAACATGATCTGGCACCCAACAGTGGATGACTCTATTATACCTGCTTGTCCAGAGCGTCCCACACTAATCTCGAGACAAACTAATAAGAGTTAAGTGCTTGAATGTAAATTTGACATAAAAGTAGTGATTTAAACGTGACCACTTTTCGAGCATTACAAGGTAATTAAGGATGTTATAATTGGCAAGAAATTGATTGAGATTATACAAAAATTTGAAGAGATCGAAAGTATTACAAATATGGTCAAACTACTGTTATCAAAATATATGCTCAATTCAACTTGGATAGAAGATACAAAGAACGGGACATCTGATACGTAACGAAAACTGTTTTGGAATCCTTGATCCAATAGCTACCCAGCCTATTAGTCAATATAGACTCAAAGTATACATATTCGGAATGGTGATCATAATCAACTCAACATATACATAGATTCTGTGTTGATGAGAATGAATCATTAGAATTTATTTATGGAACCTGAGAGGTAAGAATTATCTAAACTTGTCGATTCCACAAAGTTCTTAACAATTGTTCCTTTAATATACCGAAATATGCTAAATGGGTCTTAAAGTAAGAGGGTTTAAATGCTGATTTTTCAAATATTTCATTTTTCATTTTCTTCAACGATGAAGATCACTCATCGCTCGATGATAACGTCAATAAACAAAATTGTCGAACATGTTGAACATGAAAAATATACTGTTTGATGCGCATAATGATCCGGAGGTGCCAAGCTGTATTGTTTCTAAAAATAATCGTCAATTCAAAGCAATATAAAATTCCCAACAATGACTCGTAATATATTATCATTTTATTAATTTTTCTTCATTTAATTTCTTTACTTAGTTTGTTGTTATTTTTCAATTCATTACTAATGATTATTTTCAAGAGCAATTATTCATAAACGATGTGTTGAAAGTGTCATTTAATGATTTGACAGAGCAATTTAAATTTTTAATTTATTTTTAAATTATTGCTCAAAAGTCCAAGTAATCAATTATTTATTTAGATCTCCATTATAAATGGAAATATTTATATTATATTTGCATTTACATATATGGGCAATTTCGTGTCAAGTGACCCAATTTTTAAAATCGATGTCTTCCGATTTGGATGAAATTTGCAAGGTTAGTACTATTGGATAGTAGTCCAGACACAAATTCTCAGCTCTATCAGTCAAGAACTGCCGGAGTTAGAGGGGGTCAAAGTTGGACATTTTGGTCATACAGGGTTTTTTTTATTAGTCCTAGCAAAAATTTTAAGGATATTATATAGCTATTTCTTCAATCTTTCAAAAAATAATTTTTTTAATTTTTTAAAAATTTTTTTTTAAATTATTTTTTTTTTTAATTTTTTTTCAAAATGGGCCTTTTTGTTTTTTTTGCTCAAAAGAAAGCTTATACAATTTCCTTTAAGGCCTTTATAATCGCTTAATGGGTTGCGAGTGGGATATCTATCAAAAAAATTATTTTTTAACTCAAGAATAAGATTTTTCACTTTTGTGTTCCAGTTTTTCATCTTCTATGTAGTAAATAACAACTGTGAATATAGTTGCTTGATCATTATTGAAGTGTAATCCTTGTATGGCATCCTGAATAACATATTTATAGTTCTCTGCGAAATCATACGAAATCACGAAATCACGAATTCACCAGACTTCAAAGCGTCTTCAAATCATTCAAAAATGACCATTGCTGTTTGACTAAAAAGTCATGGGTTCTCAAATTTAGCAAACCTTTGCATATTTCTTCCACAAAATCATCCACATTTAAAATTACTGTTTTTAAGGTACATCTTTCAGTCTGAAGCCTAGATTCAAATTTTATCTCATCAATACATTCTCGATCCAAAGGGTTCAATTCTCCTCTTCTGCTAGGACCAATAGGTGAAAAGTTACACACATTTTGTGTCTTGGTGCAAATTTCATCCAAATCGGAAGACATCGATTTTAAAAATTGGGTCACTTGACACGAAATTGCCCATATATTAAGAAAGCAAACCGCACGTAACCAGGACCGACTACTTGATTCATTATGTCTCCCAATCGTTTTTATTTTTAATAATTTATTTAAGTAAACTGTGGTCTGTTTTTTCAAAAAAAAAAAAAAGAAATTACAAGAATATAAGTAGAAAAAAAAAGAACACAAATTACAATAACAAAACTACATAGTAACTACACAGTAAGTTCTGGAAGTTGTCAAATGGAAAATATGTAAATCAAGTAACAATATAACGAAATTTAGATAACGTTGTCAAAGCAACGCTGTAAACATTTTGTGCCTCCCACAGTATTTTTCCCTCATTAACTTCTAATTCTATTGACATTATAACACTAATTACTTGTACTGCGGACTTAGAAACAGTCCTATACGTTAATGTCATCTTAAGTGCAGCACTTCGCTGTACCGAAAAAAAATTGCAATTAAAAATTTGAAATTATTCTCTTATCTTAGTTGAAAGTAATAAAGTCTTTAAAAAGGTTCAGATATAGGTTATGCTATTGACAACACTTCCAAAATAGTATTTAACTATGAAATACATTTTAAATTGATTAAATGTCATGAAATTGGGGAAATGAAATATGATTAAAGGCATAATATGGTGAAGGTTTAAATTTGGGAAAATTTTATAAAATAACTGATAAGCAATAGCTAATTTAGTGGCAATATTTTTATTTTAAATTTTATTTTTAATTTATAGATTGACCGAAAGTAATCAAATTATTACGCTGGAAACGGGTGTATGTTTATTATGGCATGAATAATACCAAAATAATTAGAAGTTAGTAATGGAACTGTACAGACATAGGTTTCATTACATTGATATAATGCTAAGGTAATGAGTACATAGTTGATAACCTTTAAATGGTTTTGTAAACTCTTGGCAGATAAAAAAAAGAAAGTTGTATAAAGAACAGAGACAACATAGGAAGATGTACCTGAAGACGTTTATTTCCTAAAGTCATGTATTATTATTATTATTGTTGTGTAGCGCTGCTAGGTTACAGGGACCATTCCATTTACTTTACGGCTATCAATCTATACAGGCTATCTCTGTAAAGTTTCTCAACATTCTGTTGCTATGAGGATCTTAAGGATGTTGTTCGGTGTTAGTAAGAATATTTTAAAAAATTCAAAAGTCACCGTAGTCTAGTAGGTTGTGTGTTGGCTTATGAGACGCAAGGCCATGGTTCAAACTCCAGGCCAGACATCAAAACGAAAATATGAAAAAATATTTCTTCGGCGACTTCCCCTTAGCAGATTTCTGGCAAAAACTCTGAGAGTAATGGTGTTTTCTTTTCTACAAAGAAAATGTCACCCTCTTACAAGGTACATTAAAAAAATTGCTGACCAACCCAGTTGTAATGTAATTTTTTATTTGAGAAGAACAAAACACAAATTTTAAAAAAGGATATGCCCTGTGTTTACCACTTATTAAGAAAATGAATGAGGAAATGCCAATTTGTTCAAAAGATGACGAAGATGAATCTAATAACTGATTTATTTCAATTTTCGCAAATAAAATAGATGCAGCAATATCCATATTTAAAAATTTAATTTAAAAATATGTTGTATTTTTTGATTTGTTTTCAATAAAATATGTAAATATGAAAAAGATGTTGCCAGATCGCTAATTTTTCGACATAATTTTTTGAGCACTTTTTTTATAACCAAAAAAATTTTTTTAACACTGTTCTAACACTGAATACAATTTTTTTTTTATATTACTGACCATGTAGCTTTAATAATGTAATGTTTCCTTAATGTTACTCCACAAAACAATGAAAAAATTAACTTCAAAATTGGATAACGATACCAGGCGACTTTTTTTAAATTTCATCTGGTAGCCCTATAAATAAACAAAAGTCATCTGCTGTACAGGGCATTATCAGCACTCTCGATTTATACAGGGCATAAAATGCAATGCCCTCCACCATTGGCAAGTGCAAATTATTTAGAATAAAACATACCACCCTTTTAGAGGGCGAAACATTTTTAAGAAACAAACACAAAATTGCATTTTTTTTAAATAAAAAGCACATTTTTTGGTAGTAAAGAAAACACCCTAAATAAAATTGCCATGAAAAGTTTCTCAAAAATCTGTTGTTCGAAGTCGACTTTAAATTGTAGGTCGCGCCACTGATGTATAAAATTAACGCACACAACATAAGTGGTGTCAGAAGCTACGTCTCGTCAATCACAGAGGGGCTCCCTATTCTCAAAAAGTATTCTCTGAATTGGCAGTACCCGTTCAAAAGGTTGTTTACTATCTTCAAATAAGTCTGAATAGTCTCATGAGTAACATAAATCGCTGACAAGTATCTGGTATCGATCCAATCCGGTAAAATTGCAGGATATGTGGAGATGAGAAGAAGTTGGCAACTACAACTACACTATCACCTCTGGATAGAATATTCTTCGAGGATTTGAACTTTCTGTCGGAAGACGACATGAATATAAACAAGCGGGTAATTGGAAATGCTTGTGGAGGACATTTGGTTATTCTAACTGGGTATGGATTTTTCTAGATGGAGCCTTCTAGATGGATTATTTGCATGTGGATTGAAACTTCTCAATTTTTTTTTAACTTCGTAAACCGTGGTGAATTTTTTTTATTTTCTTTTCCAGAATTTGCAAATGAAATGCTTTGGATTGCAGTCCCGCACTTTAACTACTACAACAATATCGATTAATAAATGCTTTGCATTGCATTTGTAATTATATTTGACCTTAAAACCTATAGTATTGTTGAAGTATAGAGGGATTTCACAGTTCCATTAACAGTTTTATTTTTCAATTTCTTTGCATCATTTAACAGCATAAGTACGTTAAAAACTGAATCTGCCACATTTGTTGCGGTAATCGAAAACCTTAAGAAATATGTCTAGACAACTTGCTTGAATTCCTCATCAAATTTCATTCTCCGAAAAATGTTTATTTTTTCTTTTGTCCCCTGGCATGGTGCCTCCAGTATATTTCATACAATTGAACTGCAACATGCCTCCAAAAATGCCACCATTTAAGCATTTATCCAAACAATTTTGGCATGTTTGCACTTGTTGTTGGCTGCTGCAGCAAGTAAGTCTGTCCCAAAAGTTGTTGATGGATACTTCAACATTAAATGGTCACTTTTGATGGACATTCAGTAGAAGTAGCAGTGGCAGCCGTAGTAGTAGTATTTTATTATTTCGTTTTATGTTTTTACAATGAAATGAAATGAAACGAAACAAAATGAAACGATAATTGTTTTAATTTCTTAATAAAAATCAAACAAAATCTTGCATTGTGATCGTTCCTTCATTACAGACTTATACGTAAACATACATACGTACATACACGTAGTTATACTTGTTGATTCGTTTATAAATTGTTGGTGTCTTGGGTGATGTAATAAATAATTAAACTGGTCACAGAATTTGTTCAATGCGCTGGTGGAAATACACTCTCTGTTCAAATCTAAAAAAAAAAAAAAAAAAATAAATTTTTACAATTTTTTTTTTCGGTACCCTACATCAACGATCGGCATTTGAATTCGTTTTAAAATAGGACACATACATGTTCAGCAGTATATTCCGAACTTAATATACAGGCTTTAACCGGTTTGGTGGGCTAAAAGCTGATTGAACATGATTGAGTACTTGGATATTCGTATAGCTACTCCGATAAGACTACCGCATCTAATATTACAAAGTCCTTTAGGACAATCTAGGCCTACCGTGAGATTTTCAATAAGATTTCAAAGCTATACAATTTTCACATAACTTGGTTATCAGGAAAGTGTCCCCGAACTCCAAAGAGAGATGCTTAGCGTAATTGTCGCATTGATCTTGGCTATATGGCCAGTGATATAGCCAAAAATCCGGTGGTTCATCAGCAGATGTTGCCACTCGCATTAATAAGGCACGTAATGCTTTCGCCTAACTTAACCCTGTTTGGAAATCGTCTAATATATCGGGACGCACTAAAATTACAATTTTCAACTCCAACGTTAAATCCACATTACTGTACGGTTGCGAAACGTGGAATATGGCACCGCGCGATTCCCAGTCTCTTCAGGTATTTGTTAACAAATGCCTGCGTAGAATCTTGCGTTTTTACTGACCTTCCATAATATCCAATGTCCAACTCTGGTCAGATACAAACCAGCAACCAATTGAGAGGGAAATAAGGAGACGCAAGTGAGGATGGCTCGTGAACATTTTTCGCAAGCCATTAGATAACATCACAAAGAAAGCCATAGACTGGAACACCCCTGAAAGCAGGCGCATCGGACGACCATCACACACCTGGAAACGCCAAATCACAACCGAACTATCCAAACTACGTCTACAGTATAACGAAGTCAAACATCACGCTGATGATCGAGCTCATTGGAATCAACTTGTTGCGGCCCTATGCTACCTAGAGGAGTAAAAGGAACATATATACATATATGGCCAGTGATTTCTGCAGGAGATTACAGAGACGAGGAATAGAAGGAAAGTTTTATTCACCTCTTAGTGTAAATAATCTCACTGATCTGTCAAGGAATGAAATTGGAAGTCTAAATGGCTTTATCAGTTGGGTTAGTATCTATTCGAGTCAGAAGAAAAATTTCGAAAGACAATGCTTTACTGCATAAAGTTAAAAAAAAATTTTCCTTCGAATCAAAATATATAATAATCTCCTAGAAGCTTCGAATGGTTCCAGTATTAGAGGAATTAAAAAACTGTCACAATAGACCATACGGTGTCACAATAGGCTATACCGGAACTAATATCTTTACTCCAAACTGCATTTGATCCTATAATTTGGCAGCGATGATAAGAAATCAAGTTTGTTTTTTCTGTAGCAGAAGTATAAGGTTTGACAGGTCTAGGCTTTTTAGAGCTGGTAACTTTGCTCCAAACTGATGAAAATAAGTGAGTATATACGCAATGAATCAAAAGAATGGATACGGTGACAGGAATGTCCCAAAGATTCAATTAAATTAGTTGATTGATACATTTTAGCCAATAAATGTCTTTGACCAATAGATACTCGAAAAAGAGGTATGCAGTGTGGTGGATTCATATTATTTAGAAGTGCGCCTAATAGACAATTACCCAGAACGTTCCTGTGACCTGGAAACGGAATGCTAATGTAAATTCTCCTAAGAAGATTAACTCAGAAAAGATTTAATCGATTTCACTCAGATAGAGCAGTGTCAGGAGGGAATAATGCTCTTAAAAGGCTCTTAGTTCACAAAGCAACCGTATTCTATATCGCAACAGATGTCCTTACTTTAATAAAGACTTTCGTATTGCTGATAACACTACACCAGAAGATAGCTGCTTACAGAAGACTGGGTTCGATAATACTATGCGACAAAATAAAAAAAATTAAATACACCCGGCTAATCTCATAGTGTAGGTTGTGAGTTTTGTTGAGTAGATCTCAAAAATATTTTTTTAATATTTCTCGAACTCTCCAAACTTTTTTTATTTGACAAAAACTGTTTTTTTAGACTTTATACATAAACTTCTGGATTACTCAAACATTTCTAACCCGATTTGTAAAATTTAAATCTTGTTGGAAAGGGGAGAGATGGACCTTTAAAACGGTATACATATATTTATTATTTGGCTTAATATGCTATGAGTTTTGATGAGGTAAACTTGGAAAATGCGAATTTTTTTCATATTTTTTCAAGTTTGTCCGTTCATAGTAGCAAACTAACTTAAACAATATGAAATAAGTGATGATATTATGAAAGTGCATTATCTTGTGAAGAGATTGGCATTTCGTTTGATCAAATCGGACAAAAATTACCGTAGTTATTATATAAATAGTATAACAGTCGTGTAATATTTTTTATATATGTCATCTCATCAAATGAATTTTTAGTTCAAAAATTTTCTTGATTGTTTATTACAAAATGTGTCAATTTCACATTTGAGCGACTACCAGAAGTTGGCCAATGTTTGCGCAAAGAGAAATAATAATATTTGCAAAAAATACAAATTTTAGCCGACTTCTGCAAGTCGTGCAAACGTGAAATTGACACATTTTGTAATAAACAATCAGGATCCATCAAAAATTCTGAAAATTTTTGAACTAAAAGTTCATTTGATGAGATGACATATATAAAAAATATCACTCGATTGTTAGACTCTTTAAATAATAACTGTGGTAATTTTTATCCAATTTTATCAAATGATGACTCAATCTCTTCACAAGAGAACAGACTTTAAGAATATTATCACTTATACTATATTTTTTTTATTAAAGTTTGCTACTATGAATGGACAAACTTGAAAAAATATGAAAAAAATTCGAATTTTCCAAGTTTACCTCATCAAAACTCATAGCATATTAAGTCGAATAATAGATATATGTATGTATACCGTTTTAAAGGTCCATCTCTTACCTTTCCAACAAGATTTAAATTTTGGAAATCGGGTCAGAAATGTTTAAGTAATCCAGAAATTTGTGCGTGAAGTCAAAAAAAAAACAGTTTTTGTCAAATAAAACAAGTTTGGAGAGTTCGAGAAATATAAAAAAGGTATTTTTGAGTTCTACTCAACTAACTGAATAACGTGGACTATGTAGCTACTCAGGTGTATTTTCACTGTCGCACCGTGTAATTATCGAATCCAGCGAACTTCACAAGGATGAAGTGCCCATCTTGTACCGTTTGCCCTACTACTGCATCAGTAGGTGGCGCAAGCAAGTTGTTGTATAAATAAGTCGTTTTGGTGCGACTGTATATGGATTTGTAAAAAATTTTTTTGTTGTACTGCCTTTACGAACCAAATGTAGCGAACACGTCTACAAAAGCTCAGTTAGATAAACTCCTACGAGAATTGTTTTTTTTTTATCTGAAAAATATTCCGCTTTTTTAATTTATTTTTATTTTTTTTTTTTATTTATTTTTTTTTAATAAAATAACCTAGAAAAAGTGAACAAATATTACAAAAAAATTAAAAAAAAAAAAAAATAAATTGAAATGAAATGTTCGTAATGCATACCCGTTTATTACAAACATTGGCCACTAATTAAATGTTGTTGCAATTGTTGTTGTTGTTATTGTTGTTGAAAAATAATAAATTAATTTCTATTTTGCTTATATCGCTTATTTCGCTTATATTTTTGCAAATTATCATAAATTTTCCACTTTCAGCACGGAGATACAGATTGCGGATGCGGATAAGAGCGGAGCAAATAAATTTAAATTGTTTAGAAACAACAGCAAAAACAATTGAAATATAATAGAGAAACGATTATAAAATAAATCAAAAGACTAATCACACACACTAAAGATCTTAGAAATATTTTTAAAATTCTCTGTAGAAATATCAATATCAATATAATTTTATATACGATCGCCATTTTAAATATTCCTCTGACTTGACTTTTGAAGGTGGCGCCATAAGGCAAAAAGAACAATGTTAAAGTGGCATCTATGATGACATGTCATTGAAGAGTTTCGGGGATCTCGTTGGCCAACAATGCCGTATTAAAACTTCATCAGAAGTTTTCTAAACGATTTCTTCTCAGTTTCTCAAAAAATCTGTCGTTCGGAGTCGACTTTAAACTGTAGGTCCCGCCACTTATGTATAAAATTAACACACACAACATAAGTGGTGTGAGAAACTGCGGGCTTCTAGGGGACGATTGCCTGTAGACTGTCTAATGGTGAAGGTACAGCACTGGCCATTTTATAGTCACCTAGCAGCAACTCGTTTCCTTGCCGTTCGCATCTTCCCCCTTTCCACCTTTCCTAAAAAACCTGCTCAATGCACTGCATGAGTAGGGGCCATCCCCTGAGTGCTGGTTTCATAAAAAAAAAAAGAACGAAGAGGACACACTGTAAGAAGCTGCCAACCTTGTTAGGTATGACTGTGGTTACCCAAAAACAACTTTCTCTGTAAACATGTCCAATTTGTTATTAACTGACATCTGCATTTTACTGGGACTTGATCACAGTATTTTTTTTTTCTTGGTTAACTAACCCTCTCCCCAGGTTTTGTGAATAACTCCAGGATCTTTAGGGAATGTCACCGCTGTTTCGACCTTCTTTCTGGGCGCTTCAGTGTCTTACTGGTCTGGGTCCCCGGGCACAGTAACATTCCGGGGGATACTGTAGAGCCGACGAGCTCGCCCGAGCTGGTGCACTTCTTCCGGAATCCTCTTCAATTGAATTGGGTATGGCACTTGCCTCGGTCAAGTTGGCCATTGCGCTGATATTCATTCGGGACGCCAACCAATCCTGGGTGCAGATCCGCTGAGGAAGAGGAAACTGTTATCCACTTTTGCTGTCAGTGCCCGTCTCTTGCTAGGTGCAGATATAGGTTATTTGGCTCTCCATTTCTTGTCAGGTTGACGGAGCTATCCTCTATTGACATCAAGGATATAGCTTCGTTTATCAAACTTTCTGGCTGATTTTCCAGCGTAGGGTAGTCGTGCTTTTGATGGGCAACCCTTGCGCTGACCAACTTCTTCCTCTTCTCTGGTTTTGGTAGAACTTGGTCTGTACAAGGACTGCGTTCACCAACGGGCCGCTATGCGTGCCCAAGTGAGCTTTGTGATATCAGAGCTACCACTCCAACCTATCATTGCCTATCTACCTAACCCGCTCCACAAAAGTTCACAATTGTGACAATCATCAGCGCTGAAAAACTGTGTTTCATTGCAAAAATATAATAACTATTGGAAACAGTTTGGGAATTACTGCAATTCAGTATGTTATTTGTTTTATTTTCAGTTTCCTTCTCTCTCTCTCTTCCTTTCTCACTCTTAATATTTATTCATTTCGTTCGTAAAAATAAAAAATCTTAAAAAATTCGCAGAAATATTTAAAATTTACACACACAATGAATGCGTAAACAATGCGGTAATAAAATTGGGTCATTATCTTAATGAGACAATTACAGTGGAGTCACGCTAATTGCACAATAAAACGATACTGTTTGATTTATTCACGAATGTCGTGCCAAAATATATAAAAATTTGCCAGATTTTATTAATATTTGCTGGAAGTGTGGCCACTGTTATCAAATCATTTAATGGGATGTCATGAGTAATAACAAGTTCATCTAGTTTTCTGAAGTGAGTCCATAGAATGTCGTTTAAGTCTATATTATTTGTTGCCGTCATAACATTGTCGCAAGAAGAGTACAGATGATGATATGAACTCAAGTAGTTGCCCCTGTATCCCACATAGTTCCCTTATTTTTGTAGAGAAGCTTGATGTTTCCGGGATACCCCAGCAATGTAAACCTTGCTAGATGCCGCAATAGTGTTAAATGTCTTTCAGTATTCACGAATAGTTCTCACTTTTCTGCTCGATTCTTATTTGCAATCTTAACAAGCGATCTATACAGGATCTTCCTTCATTGAAATCAGTTAGAATGTGGCAATATCTGATAGATTCTGACCTTTTAATATGAATGTTCTTTTTGCAGTCTTTGCGTAGTCTCCGTAGTCTAGTAGGTAGTGTGTTGGCTTATTAGACGTAAAGCCCGGGTTCGTATCCCAGGTCAGGTATCAAAACGAAATATGAAAAAAAAATATTTCTTCGGCGACTGCTTCTCAGCAGATTTCTGGCAAAAACTCTGAGAGTAAATAACCCTGCCATGACAAAGTTTCTCAAAAATCTGTCGTTCGGAGTCGACTTTAAACTGTAGGTCCCGCCACTCATGTATAAAATTAACGCATACAACATAACTGGTGTGAGAAGCTAGGCCGTAATTCTGACTGAAGGGTTGTAATGACCAATTATGTATTGTGTATGTTTTTTTGCAGAAGACATTTTTCCCATGGGTTTGGTAAATACTTTATTAATGCGAAACTAAGCTGATAACTGATAGGAAGTTTAGCAAATAAATTTCTGCGATAAATACTGAGAATATGATGATGGTGAATTCAGAGCTTTGCCGAAGGTGTAATAAGTGAATCGGTTATAGCCTGCATAAACAGGAAGACGAACTCTCCAAAGCGGACTTGATTCGAATACTTAGCGTACTAGAAGGAGCGGACGGCCTAGTAAAACATGTCCTCGAACATTCAAAAGTGAAGCTTCTTGCAAAAACTGGAGGAAAGTAAAGACAAATGTGAAGAATAGAAACAAGTTGTAAAAGTTTTTGGAAGGACTTTTAGGACACATATAAATATATTAGTATTTATGAGGTTAATTTTTAGTTTTGTTTTAGGCACTGCTCTGTGAACGAGCACGTATTTCAACTGCCATGCTGTTTTAGATGTGTCGCCTTCTATTGAGTTATCGTGTTGCTCCCTCAAAGATTTGGGAAATGTTTTTCCATACCCGTGTTAGGAGGCTGTCAAGATAACAGTTCAGAACAGGGTAGATTTTAATGCTCGCAAGACCCAATGTTGTTTTTTGATACACCGGCGTGATGCTGGTGCTGGTGTTCTGTCATCTGTATCTATGGGTAATGTAAATATTGAGGAGGCGGATGCTCTTGATGTTCTGGGCATTAGTTGTGATGCTCGTTGGAACGATCACATTTTTCGAGTGTCGAAGGAAGCATTCAAGTGCCTTGGTTTTTTAAAACGGTGCAGAAAATACTTCACTCCATCCGACTTTCTTACTATTTACAGGACCTTTATCCGACCTCGGATGGAGTACAACTCTCATGTATGGGCCGGTGCTTCAAAGTCTATTTTGATCTTCTCGACCGCGTACAGGAGAGTGCGAAGGTGCTTATTAATGACAGTAGGGTATCCAACTCTATTGATTCGTTGGAGCATCATCGCAATGTGGCGTGTGTTTCATTGTTCTATCGGTACTATAATGAGAGGTGTTCTCAAGAGATAAGGGGCTTGGTTCCCGATAATCACATATTTTTACGTGGTACTCGTACTTCTCACAGAGCACATCCTTTTGTGGTTGATTGTCCAGTGAATCGTACAATGCATTACAGGGAAAATTAATTTTTTGCCCGCACTGCTCGCTTGTGGAATGATCTTCCTGCGGAAGTTTTTCCCGTCAGTTACGATATTGGCAAGTTTAAATCAAATGTCCACAAACACTACTCCCTCTTTCCACCTTCCTATAACCTATTTTCCTAAACCTGCACAATGCACTGCATGAGTAGGGGCCATCCCCTGAGTGCTGGTTTTACAAAAAAAAAAAAAAAATCAGATATGGGTTTCGGATTTTTGCTTACTTAATTCATTATTACAACTCTTTGGCCAGAATTACGATCTAGCTTCTCACAGCACACATTTTATGTGTGTTAATTTAAGCCGTGAGTGGCGGGACCTACAGGTTACTGTCGACTCCGAACGACACACTCAGAGTTTTTTGCCAAAAGACTGCTGAGAGCAAGGCGCTGAAAGAAATATTTTGTTCGCAAAGTCTTAGCTGGAGTTTGAACCACAAGCTCTCGTCGACTTGGTCTAAAATTATTTGATTAAAGAAAATTTTAAAAAGGTGGCAAGCAACCATTTTGTATACAAAAAAAAAAAATTAAACAATTTAAATGCGATACAAAGGAAATCGTTATTCATTTTTTAACTGCGTTTTGCGTTCAATTAAGTGCGTCTGTTTTTGTTTAAAAATTTCTTTCTTCTGATACGAATACGGAGTAGTCTTCTCGAGAATATAAAAAAAGAATCACAAAAACAATGAACATTTAAATTGTTTATAATATTTTTTGGGGTACTGGTACGTACTGAATACAGTCGCCACTAAAGCGACGGCTGCTGTTGCTGCTGTTGGTGCTGCTGCTGCCACCTCATAATAATTTCCAAATGTGAAATTATATTCGAATTTAGGCTAAAAATATACAAACATGGTGAGGCATCAGCATCAGCATCATCATCATCACCATGATGATCTTCGTTTCTCTCAGCGCGATATACCTTTCAATATATACACAAAAAGAGACGAGACGAGACGTTAATGTCTCTGTCCGTCTGTCTGTCTATCTGTCTGTCTGAACTCCCCAAAGTGTACAAGTGAGCGTATATAAATCTGAATGAGTGAGTGAGTGGTGGCGTGGCGCTGAAACAACCAGCAGCCAAAAACAGCAGATTGCTTAACTTTTTTCCACTTTTTTTTTTTGAATTTTTCTTTTCAATTTTCTTAAATTTTTTTAATAATACACGAAAATATTGAAAAAGAAATGATTTCAATTTGGATTTTTTTTTCTGTTGTCGTCGTTTTTTTTTTAAGGCGAAAGAAAGAATATGTACGAGTATGAAATACAAGGTGTAGTAGAAAGAAATCTCTTCAGTGATTTATAAATTGCAATTAAACAGTGCATTTGGATTATGTCATCCTGCATTAAAAAAGGTAAGGTTTTAATCTAGGATTTAATCGTGTTCCTCAATATGTGTAAAGGTATGGTCTTCATATGCAAATCACCTTTAGTTTAGGTGGCATCACCCTACATGTATTACCATATTGTATAAAGAATTTTATCTTTAATTCAAGCTGTTGTGTTCTGGACATTGACGTACTTAGTGACAGACAGTCTCTTCATTGCTCTCCAAGTCGTAACCTCTGCAAAAAACACGTGAGGGATTGCCTAAACGACGGACATGCCCGTGAAAACAGAGACCATATAATAAATGTCACTTCGAGAGAAAAATTAGATGTGTTAAGATTCGGCCACAGCTTAGTCTACAGATACTCTCTCCTATCTTATAAGCGTTAGCAAAGGAGTGAAATATTTTTCTAATACGCAACCTATTCATGGCTAAGGCGAACTCTTTTCGCAGGTCACAGTTTCCGGGTATACTCAGGAACCGAAACAATGAAGGGATTTTGGCAGCCTGGTTGTCCGAGTATATCGATATGTTCTCAAGAAATATTCTTGTAATTGGCCATTACAACCCTTCAGTCAGGATTACGGCCTAGCTTCTCACACCACTCATGTTGTGTGTGTTAATTTTATACATGAGTTGCGGGACCTACAGTTTAAAGTCGACTCCGAACGACAGATTTTTGAGAAACTTTTTCATGGCAGAGTTATTTACTCTCAGAGTTTTTGCCAGAAATCTGCTGAAAGGAAATCGCCGAAGAAATATTTTTTCGTTTTGATGCCTGACCTGGGATACGAACCCGGGCTTTACGTCTAATAAGCCAACACACTACTTACTAGACTACGGCGACTTCCTCCACTGAGCAGTCATTTAATAGTCATGCAGTGATCTGGTAGTCTGTAGGAGTTCATGACATTCACACACTACACCATTTTAATTCCACAAGTTCTGCTCAAGACCTCAAGTGCAGAGAAGATGTTGTGTGGTTTCTACTTCTTCATCGTTATTATAGCTTCAGTAGAGGCCTTAATCTCGTATCTGTCGATAAAATTTGGGTGTCGAAAAATCTTTCGTTTCAGGTTCCCAAGTGCCGGACAGAGTGAAGAGTTTCAGATCTCTGTTTCCCTCCATTCCTTACTTGCTTACTTAATTGGCTTTAACAAACGATTTCGTTTAAAGGATTTCGGCCTGCCTTACCACTTCCTTCGATGACAGGGCTTCCTCCACTTGGTCGTTCCAACATGGACAAAGTTGTCTCTATGCCAACGTCCAAAAACTGTCTAACGGAGTAACCGTTATCTTATCAGTGAATTTATTAAAATTTGATTTAAAATGCAAAGCCCTGACACTGATTGTAAAGACAAGTTAAAAAGGACTTAACAATTAATTCTAGGGCAACGAGCCGCTATGTGCGATAGAGAGAGCTACGATTTAATAAAGCTGCCTCTTCTTCCTAGCCTTTGCCTTCACCATAAATGGAAGGCATCCATTGTACGCCGCTTTAAATGCAAACCCCTAATGCTGATTGTCAAATCAGATTAATCAAGACCTGTCACTTAGTTCTTGCAAATCGCCTCAAACAGGGTGGCTGATATGTATTGCAACCAACTTCAGGTTATCATTTGTAAACCGCTCGTCTGACAGCTGACAGATTTATTCCAGTGACAGTTCATTTTATTATTTACGAGCTTACAAAAGCATTTTGATCTATTACATTCAGAAAAAAGTTATTCGTGATGGAATTCAAGCGTGATAGTGTGATTGCTTTATATTTGGCTGGAAAACCACAGGTGGCTATCGTTAGAGCCCTCCAGCATTTAAATGTGAATAAATATTTTGTTTCTCGTACCATTGCTCGTTACCGTGATACTGGCAGTGTTGCATCGCGTCCAAAAAGTGGACGAAAAAAAACGGTAACAACACCAGAAATGATCCGAAATGTGAAGGCCAGATTTGATCGAAATCCACGCCGCAGTGGAAGAAAAATTGTTCGTGAGCTGAACATATTGCGAGAACGAATGCAACACATATTGAAAAATGAGCTTGGACTAAAGCCTTTGAAGTTGGATGGACAAAAAAAAAGTTAGACTGGAAAGAGCCAAGGAGTTACTTCGCTTGCACGAAAGTGGCCAGTTACCGAATTTGGTTTTCTCCGATGAGAAGCCATTCCAAATTGAGCATTTTGTGAACAAACAAAATGATCGGGTTTACTTGCCAAAGAGGTCAGCTGAAAATTTACACCTGCGATTGGCCACCTGAACTCAAGCGCCGCCGATGGTAATGGTGTGGACCGCCGTAACGGCCGATGGTCGCTCCCCGCTCGTATTCATCGACCGTGGGGTCAAAATAAATGCCAAATATTATCGGGAAAATGTCTTAAAGACAGTATTGAAGCCCTGGGCAGACAAACATTTCGGCCGCAGACCATGGACATTCCAACTGGACTCAGCACCACCGCATTTAGCACGCGTCAACCAAGAATGGCTTAAAAAGGAGATTCCTCGCTTCATTTCTACCGCACAATGGCCACCAAAATCTCCGGATCTCAATCCGTTGGACTTTTGCGCCTGGGGCATTTTGGAGAGTAAGGTTCTCACTAAAAAATACCAAAGTGTCGATCATCTCAAGACGGCGCTTCGCCGGGAATGGGCCAAAATACCGCAGAGCCACTTTCGTGCAGCCTGTGGTGGCTTTGTCGGCCGTTTGAAGACCATAATTCGTACCAAAGGTGGCCAATTCGAACAAATCTAAACTGATTCTAAAATTTGATGTTATTTCCAACATTTTTTTGCTTTTGAACAATAAAATTAAAAAAAAAATTAAAAAAATATAGCGCTTTACTTTGTTGCATTATACATATATCAGCCACCCTGTATGGTATCAAAAAGGGTCACTATATGTACATATGTGTTCAATTCAACTTTGATTTAACAAAGATGCCAGTCTCTTCTATCTTATCTTAATGCCTATACGCCGCCCGAGATTTGTAGTCCTTAAGTTTTTAAAAACATATTTCTTTTTACAATACCTTATCAATTTTTTGTTTTTAAATACAAATACCCATCTCATCTCATCACACTCACTTACTCACTGTATGAACGAGTGAGTAAGTGAGTGCACTTATGATTTTAATACAATAATTTCATAAATTTAAATGTTTCTTTAGCTGTTTATTGTTTTGCCATTGAAATATTTCTTTCCATTTTTTTCTATTTTTTTTTTTTTTGCCTTAACTCGTTACAGTTTCATTTGGTATTTTTAAAACAAAAAATAATTAAAAAAAATAAAAAATAAAAATAAAAATAATTTCTGTTTAAATTATTTATGAGTTCAATATGTTCAATATCTTTTTCTACAATTGGCGTTGGCTTTTTAAAATGTTTTCGTTTTTCTTTTTCCTCGATTATTTTTCGATTGAATTTTTTCTTTACAGACAAAATATGCCCCAAAAAAAAATTAAAAAAAAAAAAAATACAAAACGTTGACCACCATTTAAAGTGTATATAAAGCAATTATTTATTTATTCATTTCGTTTTTTATTTATAAAAAAAAAAGAAAAAGAAACGAATTATATGCCGGCACCATTTAAAGAAAAAAATACAAAAAAAAAAAAACTATTCCACTCCATACTCTCCATACTTTATAATGACATCAACCTTTTGTAAAGGCTACAACAACAGCATAATTTAATTTTTTTTATTATTTTTCTTAAAATATTCTGATTTATTACACGTAATTATTGTCGGTTATTACAATATTTATTTATTTGATCGATTAAACTACTGCATGTATGTAAATTATTGTTTAATAATAAATCGAGCACGTTTTCTTAATTAATTTTATCGAAAGTTTTAATATTTCACTTTATTTTTCTTCTTTTTTTAAGGGGAAAAGTATAACAAATTGTTTTAAAAATATTTTTTTATTTTTATTTTTTTAACCGAAGGCCTATTTACTATTTAACAAGCATTTAAACAAAAAAACTGCAGAACTAAATTGCATAATTTGTGGTATTAGAGTAACATACCATATATTTAGCATGTATGGTCTAAGACAGTGTTGAAAAATTCAGTACTTTAGTACTTTTTTCAGTACTTTTCCATTTCAAAAATACCGCAGTACCCCCGAGACGCTTTCAGTACTTTTTTATGTCTTACATGTTTTATGTTGTGTGCTTTTCAATTTGTCTTTAGCCCCGGTTGGCCAAACGTCCACGGAACGTACGTTCGGTTTTAGAATACAAAAGGGAAATGAGAACGCCTGCCGAACCGACATATGATTTCGGTAAGCGTTAACATTGCTCTTCATATGCTACAAACGAAAGTATGTTCCATAACGTTCCGTCGACATTTGACTACACGAAACTTTTACGTTTTGTTACGTTCAGAATTAGCAATTTTTGTTTTATATGTGAGGAACACGTATAAGTCGTTAGCTTTCTGTTCCGTACTGTACGTGCATTAAATATGAAGAAATAAATAGTCGAGTAGGTAGTGTGCTGGTTGACTAGATGTGAGCCCGCGGTTCATACCCAATCTCAGACATCTCCAAAATAACGAAAAATGAAAAAGATATTCCTTTGGCGACCTCATTCTGTCAAAAACTCTGAGAGTAAATAAAATTGCCATGAAAAGTTTCTCAAAAATTTGTCGTTCGGAGTCGACTTTAAACTATAGGTCCCGCCACTCATGTATAAAATTAACGCACACCATATAAGTGGTGTGAGAAGATAGGTCATAATCCTGATTGAAGGATTGTAATGTATGTATGTATTTTTTTTTACAAAAGTACCATTTGATGCGAAAAAGTACTCTTTCAGTTATAGTTCAGTACCATTTCAAAATTTAAATTTTTCAACACTGGTCTAAGATCTTGAGAACTATTATTATATTTTTTTTTCGGGGAAGGAGGGTCGTCACGTAATATAATATGTCGGACTCTTTGGAAGAATATATCTATTAAGAATTTACTTTGTCTTCCCTTCTGAGAGTATTCCACCTTGGAACCATATTTACACTATTTCAAGGTGGATACCTTCTTGAACGGTTTGGTCTATGTTAGCCTGAGCCCAGATTCCGCACTGTCCGCAGCTTCAAGTTACTTCTTCTTACGCTTTCGAGGTCCAATTCACCATGTTCGTCAGCATTACTTCTACGAGGTAGTCGATTTTGGTTATTCCGAATGGCGACAAAAGTTCCAAGCGGTAGCAGTACCATTGGGTACAATCGAATATAATGTGCTCCGTGTCATCAGTTTCTTTTACTCTGTACGGTGCACTACTTCACCTCTCTAAATCTTCAACTTATCCATGACCTGATACTTGGTATAAGTCTCGCCGTTCACTTCCTGCGATCTTCAGCGTCCCATCATTATTGTCGTTTTAAAAGTTTTCCTCCTTAAAGTTAGAAGTTACAGGGATGCCATCCATTTAAGTTCTGCGCTATTCGGCTAATAGTTGTTATCATATCAATTTAACTAACTATGCGTCAAAGTGATGCGCAATGCAGCCGTTCTGTGAATAAATTTAATTTAATGTGATTGCCTTTTTAACATTAAGCATTCTGGACTCAAATAGCGCTCCCATAGAGCAGTAAGCTAGTTTCTGCTCCTAACAATAGTATCCATTTCGCCAGCAGCAAACTCCCAATGTTTGCCAATCGACGGCTGCGTTGGCTCACGAAATTTTAAGGTTTGCCAGCTGCCTATTGAATCTAATCCACAAATAAAAATGCATGAAATCTTTATTTGAATCGATAGTACGGTCCATATAATTTAATGTTTGAAGATTATTTCATGCAAATGTTGACTGCGACTGCGCCTCAAATGGTCCATCCGCTTAGTCCAATTTTGGCATACTCTTTCCAACATTTCGGCCGGTATCTCACGAATAAATGCTTCAATGTTGTCTTCCAATGCGTCAATTGAAGCGGGCTTGTCTGTACAGACATGAGCTTTAACATAGCCGCACAAAAAATAGTCTAAAGGCGTTAAATCGCACGATCTAGGCGGCCAATTGACCGGTCCCGAACGTGAAATAAAATGTTCACCGAACTCGCCTCTCAATAAGTCCATTGTTACGCGTGCTGTGTGGCATGTGGCACCGTCTTGTTGAAACCACATGTCATGCAAGTCAAGCTCTTGCATTTTGGGCAAAAAAAAGTTGGATATAATCTCACGGTAGCGCTCACCATTCACAGTTACGTTACGATTCGCAGCATCTTTGAAGAAGTACGGTTCAATGATGCCAAATTCAATGATTTGCAAGCGTTGTTCGTTTGTAAGACGATTCATGGTTAAATTATAGACCAAACTGACGATGTTTGACAGTGAAACAAAACACGAAACGTGCGTGAGCTGTTTAAACCAGTGCTGCCAAAAAAGATAATAGCTAAAAAATCACCCATTAGAATAGCGTCTAAGTCCCTGGCGATAATAAGATTTAAGTAATATGCGGCTTACATACATATAATATCTCGGAAGGGAGAATGAAATAGATAACATCATCTTAAGCCTCTTTATACTCGTAACAATCAATGCCAAATACGGTAATACGCTGAATATTCATATAAATGTATGTACTTATGTAATACACATCTTTTTCATACGTGGAATAACTTTTCACGGAATAATGAGATTTTCATAAAGTCTTCTAACAAAGTGGAGCTTAAAATCTCACCTTTCAAACATTTAGGGTACAACGTTGCCAGATACAATTGTTATTACCAGGAATATTACAGTTTAAAGCCATCTGCCGACAACTTGCCAACGAACTTTCTCGAGAACTTAATATTTTGTTGTCACTTTTTCCCACAGGAGACCTATTGATCGAATTATAAATACTGGTGAGATTTCATAGTTTATCATCTATTAAATGCTTATGTGGTGAAGATAAATAGAAATAAATTTTTTTGTTCATAAATCTCCCAATATTTAAATACCTATCAAGTTTATATTTATTTTAAAATGAAACAAACATTTATTTTTAATTTCTTTGATACACAATTTATTTATTTATAAAATATTTCGCCAAACATAATAAGAATTTTATTTTTTAACGATCGGCAATTTTTCTTATTTTTTTTTTTTTTGTCGTTCACTATATATTATAACATTATTAAACCTAAATGAGCGTGTACATGTGTGAGTGTGTTTAAAAAAAAACGCTTAAAAAACATGGCTCACTCAAGATCAGTTAAATAATAAGTTATTGACAAGAGTCACAGAAAGAGAGATATATAGAGAGTGAGAGAGAGAGAGAGAGGGGGAGAGATGAAGGGGAAGCTAAACTAAACAGTTTTGTAAATAAATAAATAAACTTAAAGGTTAAAAGAAAAATAAACAAATTTATTGAAAAATATGATTATGTAGAGTGTATAGAAAAACACGTTTTGTAAACAAGGCAAATAACGGTTTTTCTTTTGATATTGAGAGACAAAAACCATTTTAACTGACCTTGAACTTTGCCTGGCACCTTAATACTAACAATGTGAAGTTATTGAAGAAATAAAAAAAAATAAATTTTCATTAGATTATAACGTTATTAATTTATTAATTTATACATTTTACAGTGTTGTACGTGTATATAGTACGTGAGTATGTGGAAAAAAAAAATAAAATAAAAAAATATGAAAACAAATTCTATTCAATTGATTAA
The DNA here is from genome assembly GCA_927399465.1 of Sarcophaga caerulescens. Taxonomy (NCBI): domain Eukaryota; kingdom Metazoa; phylum Arthropoda; class Insecta; order Diptera; family Sarcophagidae; genus Sarcophaga; species Sarcophaga caerulescens. The sequence goes on along the minus strand of OV656872.1, from coordinate 99,289,510 downwards.
ATCATTTAATAAGTGACTCATCAACAATACAATACTAAAACATTTTGTTATTACTTATGTACGTATGTATGTTGTTGTTGTTGTTGTTGCTGCTTGCTAAACAAGTAAAACAAAACAACAATGAATTCAGAAAAAAAAAACAGTAGAATTTTTTCTTATACATTTAAACAAATTGATTTATTATCAGGTGAAAATTACTATAAACAAACGAATATTAAAAGGCAACATAGAAAATATTTAAATAAAAAACAAATGTAAACAATTAATTATAAGCATTTGTTTGTTTAGTTATGCATGCATGTGTTTGTTACACACACACATACACACACAGAGACACATTATAGCGTCCATTATGCAAAAACAAAAGCGAAATCATTTCTTTTCTTTTGTTTTCATTAAATGATGATGATTGAACAGTTATTTATAGAAATATGGCAACACATGAATCTTTATTCTTTACTTTTGTTTTTGTTGTTATTTTGTTTGTTTGACTCTCTGTTGATCGTTTATCGTTTTTTTTCTCTTGGTTTTGTCTGTGATTTAATTTTAAAAACTTGCCAGGGTTATTAATTTTTTTTTTCGTTTCTTTCTTTTTATTTTCTTTATAATTTTTACATTGTTACAGTATTATTTTGTTAATATTAATTAAAGTAGTTACAATTTTATATTTTAATAACTTAAACTTAAACATACAAAAACAACAAAACAAATAAAGAAAATTCCTTTACACTTCTTCCTCTTCTTACGTTCACTCGCTGACTGCTGTTGTTACTTTATTTGATTTGTTTTGCTCTTCTTCTCCTTTTACAACGTTGTTGTTGTAGCTTTTATTGTTGTTGATGTTGTTGTAATAATTTAAAGAGGTGTTAAACTACAATGGGGTCGTCAGGCGATGACGTCAATTCTTTATTTTCATAAAAAGCAATAAAAAATTAAAAAAAAAAAACACAAAAAAAAATTACGTTTTAAAAAAATGTTTTGTTTTTAATTAAAAAAAAAGAAAAAAATAGTTTTGAAGCTTCTTTAAACAATTTCTAATTTAATTTAAAAACGATTTTATTCATAAGAAAAAAAAAAACAAAAAAAAAAAAACGCTTAAATGAATAAATTTATAACTTCCAGCTAAAGCGATAAAAATTAATTAAAAAAATTTAAGTATCGAAATTTCCTACACCCTATTTCTTTTCTAATTTGCAATAAATTTTAATAGTTTTATCAAAATTTATATAGAAAGCAGGGAGCTTACGACAAGTTAATGTCGTTTCAAAATCGTTGTTCTGACAAGACTGTCATCTGTTAAATCTCCCTTTGTTCGCATTTATTTAGTCAAACGCTTGCCATTTAAAAATATGGAACGCTTAACAACCGAAGAACACGCAAAAGTAGTTAAAACTGACAACAACAACGGGCTACTTTTCGAGCATTACTATGCTGTGGAATTGACAAGATTATAAAAAAATTTGAACACGTTACAAACGCGGTCAACCCTTTTGGACTTAGATAAGTTTATGAGTTGTCTCAAAAATTTTAACTGGTTGCACGCGAGATAGGAGTAACGAACATAGAAAGGGTTTAGGGTTTCGCAAATCAGAGAAACCGAAAGAAGCAACTCTTGACATGCTGTCACTTTAACCCAACGAAAACCGTTTACAAAGGGGAAGTTGCCGTTAGACTACTCTTCAACCTTATGGAATTTCTTGTGGAGAAAATGTAGCAAGTGCAGTAACAATTTGCAGAGTGACCAAACACATTTTATAAGGAATCCTCTGAGCAACACTGCTGATAGCAGGCCGGTCATTGAAATTTCATGTTAAAACCAATGGACCTGTCATCAGAACCACGGGCAAAAGCTTAACGGAACATTTGATTAAATTTTTCAACGGACCATAACTTCTTTACAGTGCCACAAAGTTATGACTATCATTATTATTCTTTATAGGAATAATTAAGAAAACTACAAAAACTACAATTTACAAATATAGTCCGTAACCGATTAGAGTAATTAATCCAGCAATTTGACGATTACAAATGCTCAGGGAAGTTATAATATATTCAAAACTAATGAGGTTCCAATTGTTCAATTCATGTGAATTCTATATATTTTTCTGATTAAGATCACGCAAATCTTACCAATTTAAACATGTTGTAACAAGGTCTAATCCATTCAGTAAACTACTACGCTGGCTATACTACATCTTAAATATTAAATGTTACATGCTTCTTCTTCGTCATCATCGCCTTTAAGGTTAACAATTCCGTACCATTAACTCCGGGATATTGTGGGACTCAGAGCACATAGTTTTTTTGCTTCTCTGTGGGTAAAGTTTTATTGACAAACGAGACAATGGCCGAGGCTGGTTGATTTATTGCCAAATCGCAGAATATATGACACTGATTATCTTTCGAACTGGGTGAGCGTCTAGCGACGAAAGCGAATATGGTTTTCTTAAGCGAACCGACCACAGTGGTATTATCGTTAGCATGCTCCTGCATAGACCATAAACGATGATCGGGATCGATGGCACAATAAGAAATGATATCGGCTGTATAGTGTTTACGGAAGAATTTTTTACGTGTATTATCGGTTAGAGTAATACCCTGTTGGGTGACTTTAAAGTGTACCTCTGTGGGTATGGGTGGCGAGGGTAGGGCATACATTTGTCGTATGGCTTTTCGTATGGCCTCTTCGCCGGTAAGAGATTCGGTATCGCAGGAGAACAACCACAATACATTGCAAGCTGCTCCCTGTGTCATAAGTTGTTTTTGGGCTGGGGTAGGCTCTATCAGTGGTGGCACCAAATCACGTTCAGGTATGTTCAACAAGCAGGGTAAAGCCAATTGATTGATTGAGTGTTCATAAACCAATGCGGAGAGAGAAGTGAAAACAGGCTCATTGGCACAACCTTTCAAACGTACACCGCGTGTAGTGGGTTCGATTAGGAAATGTCTGACGAGTTCATCTGGTTTTCCTGTGGCTACCGAGCCGGGAGGCGGTTGTGCTACACGCAATACCAAACCATAGGCATTCTTATAGGTGGTAGAATCTCTAACCACAAATGTACCCGGATTAGCATTGATTAGCAAAGCAATAGCCTCTTCACGCGATAGATTTGGTTTGTACCAGAATTTCGAGGAGTCTTTAGCAAATTTCACTAAATGGGCGGCCACCTCCTGGGGCTCACTGTTGGCCAACGAAAGACTAGAGTTAAGTCGTGGCCTATAATTAGAGCCATAAATGGTTTCCGTGGTATAATGCTCGACATTTGTGTTGCCATTAAGGGTGGAGGACGGCTGCTGTGGATGATAACTGCCATTTGCTGTTGTTGTTGTTGTTGATCCGATTGCTGTTGTTATTCTGGATGTGCTGTTCGCATTAAATGGTGTACGCGGCGTAACAGGAAACGCTGGTGTTTCAGGTCGTTGTTGTGAATTTGGCGAGGGATAATCCGCCTGTGATGTTAATGTGGTTGTTGACTTGGAAATCATAGATGCATGTGGTAATGTTGTTGCTGCAGTATTGCGATATAAATTTGTTGTTGTATTGTTGCTGCTATTGTTGTTGTAGTTGCCCGTTGTGGATGTTACCTTTTTCGTCGTTGTGGCATAAATAGGTGACGACTCTCTATCCGTCATTGTTTGACCAAGATTGGTATGATCATGACCAAACATGTTGCCATTGTTGTTGCTGTTGTTGCCATATGTGGCAAACTCAGTTGAACGCTGTAAGCGTTGTAGTGTTGTTGTGGTTGTTGCTGTTATCGGTGATGCTGGTGATGTGGCCTCCAAAGGCTGCATTGCATTCGTTGTGCGCTTATTAATGCGTTCATCGTAAGGCGTAGCATAAATGTCAAGCATTGAGGTTGGACTTAAAGTTTCTCTATTATTGGCATGTGTTAATGCCGATGATGAACTAATTGTGTGATAATTACGTTCTACATACGGCGACGATGTCGATGATGATGATGCCAATGGAATGTCGCGCGTTTGATACAGCTGCTGTTTCTGTTTCTGTTGATGTGATTGTGGCAGACGTTGTGGTGCGCTGTCTATAGTATTGGTACGTCTTCTCATTATACTGACATTGTCAACCTCATCTTCAGCTTGTATAGTAGTTCCATATGTAGTTCCATAGCGTTCATTCAAATTCAAATTAAATTCAATATCGTAATTATAACGGCTATTTTGACTTTGACTACGATTGGGTATCTGGGGTGGATACAATGACGACGATCCGGAGGACCGTCCCAATGTTGGCGGCAGAGTTGAAGGCAATTGTACAACACCATTGGCAAAACGTCTGGGTGGTGGCACTGGTGAAGCCTTTGGCGTCAAAGTGGAGGTGTTGTTGTTGTTGCTGCCGCTTAGATCATGTGTTGTCGAACGATATTCGCTGAAAACCTTCTCACGACGCTCACGTAGCAATTCATCAAAATCATGACGAGCTGGCGTTTTTGTTAGTGTGTCACCAACATCACCAACACCACCACCGCCACTAGTACCACCACCACCGTACATTGTTTTGTGGCCATAGTTGATATCGTTGATATCGTTATTGTTGATATTGCCATTTAAGCCAAACTTGTCAAAGTTGTTGTCTCCAATAAAGTTGGCATTCTTGTTGCTCTGGCTGTTGCTGTTGCTGTTGCTATTACCATAACTGTAGTGATAGGTATTTGAAATGGTGTTTGTATTGGTATTGCCGTTGCTATTGCTGTTGCTTGGATAGCGCGTAGGTGATCTACTATTTGTTGTAGTCGTAGCACTACAGCCGTTGCCTAAAGTTTTACGTACCAGCAAAGGACTAGTAAGACGTGGTTGGGCTTTAATCATACTGGCATCTGTTTCACTATTATTACCGTTATTATTTAGATTATTATAACTGTTGCTGTAAATATTATTACCACTATAACCACTATTATTATTATTATTATATTTCACTGTTTGCTGTGTACACAATACAATATCGTTTAAATATTTTTCACTAGCATTTTTCAAATCATTATCATTATCATCGTATAGTTGCTGATGATAATTATGACGTTTACTTTTATTTTGATTTGCACGATCTATTGTGGATGCGTAATTTCCATTTAAAGCACTTTTACCGTAACCGTCGTAATCATAGACACCGCTCCCGCTACCACTACCACTAACGCCGCCCGTAAGATTTTTGCGACCTGCAGAGTTCAAACCAAAATCGAAATCAAAATCGAAATCTAATTCATGAGCGTTTTTATTATAATTACGTGCTAACGTTGACGCAGACAGCGTTGACGATGACGACGACGATGTGTTGGTGGTTGGCCTTAATGGCGTTGATGTTTTTGTAATCTGTCCATAACTGAATGGCAGCGAATTTTCACGGGCGTGATATGGTATCGCTCCATTATTATTGTTATTATAACTACTACTACTACCACTAACACCACTGTTGTTAATATGATTGTGATGATGATGATTATTATTATTATTATTAATAAAATTGTTATTTTGACTACTACTGTTCAATTTATTCGTTTCGCCAACAGCGAAATCATCGTAATGCGACCGCATAGTTCGCGAATATTTTCAAGACTGTCTGCCTGCCATCTCATACATATGTTGTGTGCTGCTGCTCAATTCTCCATTAGCTTTCAGTCAACATTGTGTATTGTACGTGTGGCCTCTATCTATTTGCCATAGTCATATCTCGTCCACTGTATGTATGGTAATATGTATGTATGTATATTCGCTCTTACGCTCGTTTATTATACGTCTACACAATCGCATTATATCTCTATTCCATCTATTTGTTTAGCCGAAGCGAAATTATTAAGAGAAACCAACCGATACCAATGACAGTGTCTAACTATTTGAGGAGAGAGAGAGAGCATGGAATGTATCTATTTTGAGTGTCAATTTGAATAGGTGCTCTTACATATGGCTATCATCACCCATACTACAATAAAGAAAACAGAGTGGTAGCTTTAGCTATTGATAGGGGGTTTTATTATTATTTAACGTTAACACACTGAAGTTGCCGTAGACTTATAGTAAATAGTGTGTTGGCTTATTAGACGCAAGCCTATAGTTCAAACCACAGTTTAGATATCTCGAACTAAATGAATTCTGAAAAAAAAATATTTACAGCAAAGCTCGCAATATTTGATATCTTACGGTCCATATTCTGATTGCATCAATTAAATTCAATATTGTCCTCACGTTTTACAAGGTGACTCAACCTTAAAAGGGTATGTGCAATATTGGTAGACTCTGTTGGACACATATCAACAATTCTGCTGGACACTAACTCAATTTTATCATTGCATATTGTATGGCATAATAGCGGGCCACTGTCCTTTTGTTGGTTATGCCGAAAGACTTGACATTTTAGCACATGACTTTTGGAGCAGCTATGGGTCTGAGGTGAAAGAAGCAATTTTCTTTCACCTCGTGTACCCTGCTGTTGTCATGAAAATTTTTGACATCTCACTTTCCGACATCCTGAACCGAGCTCTCAAATATAAATATTACTGCAATAGCAAGATTTATTTTGGATTCGGGTTGGTTTTCTCTATTAAATATTTGATACCTGATAAACTGCTACCAAAACTTATAGATTTACTAGAAAACACGAATGATATCAACTTTCCTTTAATTGGGCTTTCAAAGGATGGCACTAAACGATGATTGGGAGCAGTAACAGCAACGAGGGTTTACTACTTACTTAATTGGCCATTAACAACCCGATTAACGGATTTCGGCCTGCCGCAACACATCCTTCCAGGCGCCTCTGCTTCTTGCGCGCCTACGCCAGTTGGTCACACCAATCGATGACAGGGCTTCCTCGATTTGGTCCTTCCAACGGATACAAGGTCGTCCTCTTCGCCGACTTCCGCAGATCCCCGCATCAAATACATGTCTCGCCGGAGCATCCTCCTCCATTCGAACGACATGGCCGAGCCAGCGCAGCCGCTGGATATTAATACGCTGTACAACGTGTATGTCGTTGAGGAGCTCATACAGCTCATTGTTGGTTCGGATGCGGAAATCATGGCCAACTCTCACCAGACCGAAGATCTTACGTAGGACTTTTCTCTCGAATACTCTAAAGGCTGCTGCATCAGTTCTTAATAGGGTCCATGCCTCTGCGCCATAAAGAAGCACGGGTAGGATGAGCGTCTTGTAGAGTATTAGTTTTGTCGCACGAGAGAGGTCTCTGCTACTCAATTGCCTATTGAGACCATAGTAGCACCTGTTGGCAAGAGTAATCTTGCGTCTGATCTCCAGACTGACATCATTTTTGGTGGTAACGGCGGAGCCAAGATAAATAAATTGATTGACTGTATCAAAAGTATAGTTATCGGCCGTAATCTGAGAATCAATACGCCGCACGTCTCTACTTGTCGATAACATATACATTGTTTGTTACTGCCAGACCCATCTTCTTAGACTCCCGTTCAATAGCACTAAAGGCAGCAGTAACATCTCGCTTGGTACGCCCTATGATGTCGATGTCGTCAGCGTACGCAAGCAATTGGACACTTTTTTGAAAAATAGTGCCATTGCGATGCACTCCTGCCTTTTGCAGAACACTCTCCATGACGAAGTTGAAGAGGTCGTATGATAAGGCGCCGCCTTATTTGAAACCTCGCACGGTATCAAAAAGTTCGGAGAGGTCCATTCCCACCTTGACGGAGCTGCAGGAATTGTTCAACGTCATTCTGCAAAGCCTTATCAGCTTCGCAGGTATACCGAGCTCAGACATTGCGACAAAAACACGATCCCTTATGGGGCTATCGAAGGCTGCCTTATAGTCGACAAAAAGATGGTGTGTGTCGACTTGTTTTTCGTGGGTCTTTGCCAGGATTTGGCGCAGAGTGAAGATCTGGTCGATGGTGGATTTGCCAGGTCTGAAGCCGCACTGATAAGGTCCAATCAGTGTTTTGACGAGTGGCTTCAGTCGTTCACACAATACGCCTGTAAGGGTTTACTGCTATCACTTGTTATTTTGAGCGGTTAAGGTGAACTTCTAATGCACATGCAAATGATATTTCCACACATATATATCACGAAATGCAAATACAATATGAATCCCCCTTTCTAATATGTTTTATTTCAAAACTTCATTTTTAATCCAAAAAAAATAGCACCCACTGTAAACTACACCCATGATTGGCTCTCCTAATAATGTACTGTAAACATTTCAATGTAAAACTTTGGGAGCCTATTTCATTCTCTCATTAATAATCTTGTTCTCATACCAGGAATATTTCTCTTTTTTTTTTTTTTGTATACGTGAGTGTTGCTCGAGTGTGTGTGTATGCATGGGTAAGTTTTGCAAAGGTGTATAAGATAAACATTTCCAAAACAACAACAACAACAACAAATACATATGTACATACGGGCACATATACAAATTGGCTTGATATCCATTTTGCTGTTGTTGTTATTGTACAAGTATTTTATGTTTTTATTTTATATTATTGTTGTTGTTTTCCTTAACGTTTGTTGAGGTTTATTTGTAGAAAACAAAGCAAAAGTTATTGTTTAAATAAATTTTTTTTGTACATTTTATTTCGCCAGTGATGTCATCCGGCACAAGTTGCTTATTAAACTTGTTTAAGTGATGTGTGCGGCTCATATAACACCAACACCAACACCATGCCAATAACTCTGTGACACTCAGCTCTTACATTAGGGCTTAATTCAGTGTATTAATAAGAGCACAGCATAAGAGAATCCCATTTTGGTTAGTAAATGCTCTCGAAGTTGACTTTATTTTTTTTACTTTTTTCAAATTTATTTCTATTTGTTTGTGTGCTGCATAATTTTTTGTCAGCCTTTTTTTATTGTTGTTGTCTGTGTGTTGCAAAAATTTATTTTTTTTTGTTCATTGTCTGAGTGATCTTATGGCGTCGGTGTTTCCTTTTCGTTTTTTTTTTCTTCTTATAATTTAAGATTGTTATTTGAGGCAGAGTTGCCAGAATTTTGTTTTTGACACAAAAAACATTTTCATTGAATATAGGAAATCGCCGTAGTCTAGTTAGTTCGATAAAAAAAATTAAAACACACAACATAGGCGGTATGAGAAACTACAGACCTTACACCTTATTCTAAAATATTAAAGAAACGTTAACTGTAAAAATGCCCTCGAAAACGCAGCGAAAACTATTTTTTATTATAGTTCCATCTGACTACATCTTTAAAACGAAAAATTTGACAGGTACATGCATTTATTTATATATAAAAAGCGAAATTCCGATGAATCCATAAAAATTGTTGATCATAATAATAGATACACTTGACTTATTTATAATTTTTTCCATAGTAAATTAAATTTTTGAGTGATTTTTAATTGTGTTTATGTGAAACGGTAAGAATAATTCCATTTTGATATAAAATTACATAAAAATCAAAAAATATTATAAAGGAAATGGAAGAAATCACGGCAAATCATTGAGAGAGATATCGAAAAACTTAAGAAAGTCTTTAGACTTTGTGCAAATATCTTTTAGCAATAAAACATGAGTCGAAATCAACAACATCGTGCGTATTGTTAAGTATGAGTACGATGAGTATTTCTAACTTTGAATATGAGTAGTATGAGTATGATATTAAAATAAGTATGAATGCGTATAAGTAGCTGAAATTATAAGTATGACTCGAATCTACTCATCGTTTTGAATACTCGTTGCTGATCTCTGATCCTGACCAAAGAGTTGTAACAGCCAACTAAGTAAGTAGTATGGAGAAGAAGAGGAGTTGAAGACAATAGATAGGCTGTTGGTGGCAGAAGGTTGAATACACTGGGGAGGGGATTCCTTGAATGTTTCAACTCTCTAACGAAAGGCGAAATTTAATGTGAAATTACTTTGGTTGAGGAATGTGCCGTCCATTTTCGTGTAGCCATTGGGTTTTCAGTTTCTTTTCAGTCTCACTATGGCTCTTGTTTACTTTTTTTAGAACGTTCCATTTTTTCTTGATCGAACACAATGGTAACCATAGTCTCTGGATGTTTTCTATTAGTCTTTATGGCCTACCCGGCTATCTCTGGATATTTTTTTTTCGTATTTTTCTACTAATAGTATTGTAAACAATCCGTCAGTAATCTGGCAACTTTATGTAGCTAATAAGTTTCAGTTTGCTACAGATGTTGTTATTTTTGTTGCAAATACTGTATACATACATACATATATGTACGTTAGTATGTACAGATAGTATATAAAGACTTTGTAAATCAATTGATGCGCTCATCATTCGTTTGAATTAAGAAAAGTTTTCTTTGTTTTTGTAATTTTTTTTTCTTTCCTCTTAATCTTCATATTGTATACAGTTGGCAAAGCAATAAACAATAAATTTTTTTCTATTTTATTTTGTTTATATTTATATGCAATATTGTTGTTGCTATTGTTGTATTTGCTACAAGTCATTGTTAATCTAACGATCGCTTATAATTAATGAGTGAAACCATTCATTATGTCTAAAATAACGTATTGTTGTTACTTTATTTCGTTTTTTTTTTCTCTTTCTCTCTCTTGTGTTAACCGTAATGTAAATTGTAAACACTGTACATATAGTTAGTTAGTGTTGTGTTGAGTTGTATGGCATAGTGTGGTAAAGAGTTGTTGTTCGTATGAATGAATGAATGTTTGTTTGAATGAATGAAAATATGCCATTTTTACCTTTTATTGACATCAACATATTTGTGGTTTTGACATTTGGTCGCCTCCGCGTAAAATATGTTAATATCATCCATATACAGCCAGCACAATACAATACAATACAATACGAATATAACAAACAAGTTTATAAGCATGCATGCATGTGTGTGTCTGTGTGTGTTTTTGTGAAAACTTGTGGGGGGCTCTTTTAATAACTCTTTCTCTTGTTATAATTTTTACTCTTACATAGGTACTCTCTACGAAACGAAATCTCTTGGTATGTAGCTGTTTATACGTACAGCCATATTTTAATGTAGTATGTTTGTAAGTATGTATGCATGTATGCGTATTTATTTACATTTCAACAAACAATGTGTATTATTTACTCTCAATGTCAATTGAACTCGAAATTGTAAGGCTTTACTCGTTTATGTTATAATTTCTTACGTTTTTGTCATTTATTGGTTGTTGCGATTATAGTTGTTGTTAGTGCATATGCTGTTGTTTACTTTTTGTTTTTGTTTTTTTCTTTGATATTAAAAAAAATGAACATCTGTTGTTTATATATCAAAATTTTTAAGGTTTAACGTCATTCTTTAGCCAACAAACACTTACGCAAATACACTTACACCAATACTAAAAACAAGTCACTTAATATTCTTCTTCTTTAGAAAAATTGCTAAAAAATCAAAAACATTGAAACAAATACAAAAAATGCTCTCACTTTCGCTTTGAAAGATCAAAAACGGTTGCTAAACAAGCGTACAAAAAAACAAAAAAAAACTGAAATCTTTTTGACAATTTTGTTTTCGTCATAGGTACATATAAACAGTGTGTGGCAAAAGAAAAACCTCGAATGGAAACAATTACAATTTCAGACCTTTGCTGAATTACATTATATGTACAGGGTTACCCATTTAGTGGTTTCAAAACCATTAATCTGGTAAGACTGTCAGCTGTTAGATCTCTTTCATCTGAAGTGTTAGTTATTATTGACTAACAGGATAGGATAGGTTATTTGGAAGAGAATTGAATCGTCTTAAAATTCTAAAAGATGAACACTTTCTTTGTATTCAATAACTTTAAGCATTACAGCCGTCACCTTTTACCAGAGTTTAGCTATAGGCAAGCAACTCAACTAATTCTCGGCGGATCCGAAATCGCAAAATACACCAAAAGTTACCTGATTGTCAATCCTGACTTGGCCATCGTTTACACCGACTTTCCGTAAATTTATCGATAATTATTTGCTTTGGGATTGGACAGATTTTGTTTCTACTTCACTGCAATGGAATTTCAGTACATGGAAACATATTTACATCGAAGTGTTTTTGCATCAAGCCTTCTGCTGACAATCACGCCACCTTTACATGTGGAACTATTTGAGTAAACTTGATCAGCTAAGTAGGGACTATACGGGGAGCTTCTGTTAGACTATGGAATCGTAAAGGAATTCAGCGAAATGAGTTTGCGGGTACAGAAGCTTTGACACTACTGATGGGGCCAGAATTTTTCTGTGAAATTGGAAAAGGATTGTGGAAGGTCATCCCTAGTGAAAGGGAAGATAAGCAGAGGCGAAGACTTTTCTCAAAAAGACGGGTTTAAAGTAGTCTACACTTTTGCTAGGTAACTATCGGGTCCGCCATCTAACGTTTTTTTTTCAACTAGTGCTTATTTCGTGAATGGTAACACTTAGCTCATGTCTGATTTGACAGATAATTAGTTTTATCCTTCCGCTGAACGAATATGACCATCTAATGATCCATCCAATTGACCATCCAATGCGTTTTCGCTTCGCTAAGTGGGCCTGCGATCGACTTACAGAAGATGCCGATTTTGGCAAAAAAAATCATCTTTTCAGATGAAGCTCATTTTGATCTTGGCGGGTATGTAAACAAGCAAAATTGTCGCATTTGGGCACAGAAAACCCGCACGCATACATTGAAAAGCCGACGCACCCAAAATGAGTCACTGTTTGGTGCGGATTTTGGTCCAGAGGCATAATTGGGCCATTTTTCTTCGAAAATGAGCAAGGAGGGGCCGTTACAGTCAATGGCGATCGTTATAGGGCCATGTTGAACGAATTTTTGCTCACAAAAATTGAAGAGGAGGATATTGGTAACATTTGGTTTCAATAGGACGGCGCTACGTGCCACACAGCCGAAGCTACACTCGATGTTTTGCGCCCTGTTTTTGAAGATCGCATTATCAGCCGCAGAGCTGATGTCGTTTGGCCACCTCGGAGCTGCGATTTGACACCGTTGGACTATTATTTGTAGGGTGCCGTCAAAGATAAGTGTTACACCGACAAGCCAGAGACAATTGACGCTTTAAAGGACAATATTCGTGAAGCCATTGGTGAAATACAGCTGCACCCAATCGATAATGTGCTTAAAAATTGGACTGATCGTGTAGGCTACTACATGGCCAGCCGAGGCAGCCATTTGAATGAAATTATTTTCCATTATTAACCGGAAGGAATGTACTTTCAAATAAAAAAAGAAATTTGAGAAAATATTCAGTAGTTTTTTTTTAAAGCATTTTCAAAAAAAAAAAAAGTTATTTGGCGGACCCTATATAATAGAAAGAGATTTGAGTCTTGCATCAGATTATCTAGAAATAGACTGAGAAGACTGTTCTTAAAATAGACGGCTTTGAGCCAGTCTAAACTTTTGCTAGACAATTATAATAGAGAGAGATTTGAGACTTGTGTCAGAGGATAGTAACCGGTTTTCTGTCGAATATGTGAGAAGAATTGGACTATGCTAATCCATTTAAAAAGGAGGCACCTGAGCGCTTGTTAAGTATTAGTCAGGGAGTTATCTTTTCTAACAAAGAAAATCACTGGAGTTCGTTCAGCGGTTTTGAAGAAGACATTGTAGTTGATGTAGAATAGAAGAATGTTTTGATTACAGTAGGGTAGTACCTTTCCATGACTGTAAAAATAATCTTTAGTGATTGCAAATGGCTTTTTGTGCAATGTTTAGCTCGTAGGCAATCGAATCGATTTTTATATGGCGATCAGAATGTACGAGATTGATTCCTACAATGACTGGATTTCCATTTTCAGTCACCTGGCTTGGGAAGAAAAGCTATAAAACTACGAGACGGGGTATTTTTCCTCTTTGCCAGTGTTCACCCTATAAAAAAGGAGGCGAATGGAGTTAAAGTTCTAATTTGATTAAAGGGTTAAATGTAAACAGTATAGGTCGTTTACACGTTATTGTTTTTTAATTCAAATTTAATTCATTTTAAATTGTTTACTTCAAATGCTTGTAATTATTTCCACCAACAGTAATATCACTTCTATACTCAGCCAAATATATGTACATACAGAAATACATACATATGTGCATACAAATACATGATTATGTATAGTATGTACTTAAAGTATTGTTTAATTAGTGACATCTACGGATGTTCGTGTTGACAAATGATTTTTTTTTTCTGTTTACATTGCATGTGACATGAATATTTGACAGATTATTTGACGTTTACATAATTACATGGCGTAACATCAGCTGAAAGTTTAATTAGCAGTTAATGATAATCAATTAATTCAGAATTACAAGTCAAACGAATCTTAATAAATAATAAATTTGTTTCTTATTCTAATGATGTTTGTTTTAATTTTAAAAACTAAACAAATTTTCTGAAGAATAATGAGAAAAAAATTACATAACATTTCGTAAAAATATGTTAAGTTAAAATTGATACTTTAAGATCAGTTGTGTTAAATAATTTTTGCAAAAACTTGACATAAAGAGTCATCACAGTATGGATCCCAATCCCGGCGATTCTTCTTATGACATAGAGAATAAAATCTAAAGGGCAAAGCAAACATACGGGATGCTTAACGCGATATGGAGTTTCGCGCAACTCTCTGCTGGAAGTAAAATCTAAATACATACATAATTGGTCATTACAACCATTTAGTCAGGATTACGACCTAGTTTCTCACGCCACTTATGTTGTGTGTGTTAATTTTATACATGAGTGAAGGGATCTACAGTTTAAAGTCGATTCCTAACGACAGATTTTTGAGAAACTTTTAATGGAAATTTTTATTTACTCTCAGAGTTTTTGCCAGAAAGGAAGTCGCGGTAGAAATATTTTTCATATGTATTTCGTTTTTATTAGAGATGTCTGACCTGTGGTTTGAATCGAGGTCTCACGTCCAATAAGCCAACACACTACCTATCGGGTCCGCCATCTAACGTTTTTTTTTTCAACTAGTGCTTATTTCGTGAATGGCAACACTTAGCTCATGTCTGATTTGACAGATAATTAGTTTTATCCTTCCGCTGAACGAATATTGACCATCCAATGCGTTTTCGCTTCGCTAAGTGGGCCTGCGATCGACTTACAGAAGATGCCGATTTTGGCAAAAAAAAATCATCTTTTCCGATGAAGCTCATTTTGATCTTGGCGGGTATGTAAACAAGCAAAATTGTCGCATTTGGGGCACAGAAAACCCGCACGCATACATTGAAAAGCCGACGCCCCCAAAACGAGTCACTGTTTGGTGCGGATTCTGGTCCAGAGGCATAATTTGGCCATTTTTCTTCGAAAATGAGCAAGGAGTGGCCGTTACAGTCAGTGGCGATCGTTATCGGGCCATGTTGAACGAATTTTTGTTCACAAAAATTGAAGAGGAGGATATTGGCAACCGAAGCTACACTCGATGTTTTGCGCCCTGTTTTTGAAGATCGCATTATCAGCCGCAGAGCTGATGTCGTTTGGCCACCTCGGAGCTGCGATTTGACACCGTTGGACTATTATTTGTTATTTGTGGGGTACCGTCAAAGATAAGTGTTACGCCGACAAGCCAGAGATAATTGACGCTTAAAGGACAATATTCGTGAAGCCATTGGTGAAATACAGCTCCACACAATCGATAATGTGCTTAAAAATTGGACCGATCGTGTAGAATACTGCATGGCCAGCCGAGGCAGCCATTTGAATGAAATTATTTTCCATTATTAACCGGAAGGATTGTACTTTCAAATAAAAAAAGAAATTTGAGAAAATATTCAGTAGTTTTTTTTTAAAGCATTTTCAAAAAAAAAAAAAGTTATTTGGAGGACCCAATAGTAGTAGACCACGGCGAATTCAGTAAAATCTGAATCTGAATATTCATTGAAATGTATAGTCCAAATCATGTTGTTTGCAAGCTAAACGTGGAATGCCGTATCATTTCTAAACTTTAGCTACGTGCGTCTTTACGCAAACAATGGATTTCAAAATATTATGCTACTTTAATTTCAAATAAAAAGAATACTTTTTCCAACTCTAAATACAAAATATTAAATCCTATTAAATTATTCTATTTTATCCACTAAACTATTGCTCCTCGTTTATTAAATTCTTCAACAGCAAGTGAATGGAATGCATAGAGTGTTGAGTGATTTAGAAAGTAAAACGTTTGGAAGTTTATTTTTCTGTAATTTTCTAGTGTAACGCAGCCATTACTACTAGCCCACCTCCAGTGAATGAACGAACGAACAGATAGAAATGAATGAAACCCACGCTCATTAACCTGTTTTATTTTTAAGTTTCAAATGTTTACGCCATTCATTGATATTGTTTTATTTTTTTTGTTAGCCACTGTACTGTGTTGGTTTGTTTATTAACAATTTTTTTTTTATAATTTTTAATATTATTATTATTGTTGCTGTTGTTGTTGTTATTATAGTATTTATCTTATAAAAAGAGATAAAACGCAAAAATAAATATCAAACAACAGTGTTTGAAATATTCTAAACCAACAAATATTAGCAATCATGGTCTGAAATTCCCCTCCTCCTCTAAACCCCCCTTTTTAAACCTTCTAAAGGGTCCGCCAAATAACTTTTTTTTTTTGAAAATGCTTCAAAAAAAAAAACTACTGAATATTTTCTCAAATTTCTTCTTTTATTTGAAAGTACAATCCTTCCGGTTAATAATGGAAAATAATTTCATTCAAATGGCTGCCTCGGCTGGCCATTCAGTAGCCTACACGATCGGTCCAATTTTTAAGCACATTATCGATTGTGTGCAGCTGTATTTCACCAATGGCTTCACGAATATTGTCCTTTAAAGCGTCAAATGTCTCTGGCTTAACACTTATCTTTGACGGCACCCCACAAATAATAGTCCAAATCACAGCTCCCATTATGCCTCTGGACCAAAATCCGCACCAAACAGTGACTCGTTTTGGGTGCGTCGGCTTTTCAATGTATGCGTGCGGATTTTCTGTGCCCCAAATGCGACAATTTTGCTTGTTTACATACCCGCCAAGATCAAAATGAGCTTCATCTGAAAAGATGATTTTTTTGCCAAAATCGGCATCTTCTGTAAGTCGATAGCAGGCCCACTTAGCGAAGCGAAAACGCATAATCATTTATTTTCCATTATTAACCGGAAAGATTGTACTTTCAAATAACAAAAGAAATTTGAGAAAATATTCAGTAGTTTTTTTTTAAAGCATTTAAAAAAAAAAGTTATTTGGCGGACCCTTTATATTTGTAAAAAAATTTGTAAGAAAAAATGTGTTTTTTTAAATTTTATTACAACAAAAACTAAAAATGTTTTAAATAAAATTTTCCCCCTACATTTACGTCTGGAGTACGGATAGACGACATGTGCTTCAAATATGGTAGAAGCTATCCAATCGAGTGGCAGTAGTTGTTATTATACGGGGGCTGCTGGTACGAGTGTTTTAAAGTGGGAAACTATAGGTACACAGTTTAACAAAATATGCCAAAAACAAAAACAACATGAAAAAAAAAAAGAAACTGAAATGAAATGATTTTCAAAAGTATCATAAAACTTTATTTGTACTTCAGTTTCGAAACTTTTTCTGCCTCTTTTTTTTTCTTTGCACCTCTTTATGCTTCAAATGTTTATAAAATTTGTTTCTACGCACCTTTTAGAATTGCTTTAAAAAATGTACGTAGTACAAGGTGTAGTAAAGAGAAATTTAATATTTTATCAATAGAGAGCTTTAGTAAACTGTAATTGGAGATTAATAAATGCGAGGTGGAAACATTTGGTCACTCCAAATGCTTGGGCTCATGTAACTTAAAGTATATAACTGGTGTCTCAGTAAAAATGTACTTTTTCATTTAAAAATAAATTGATTGCAAACAATAGATCGTACAGAAGACATATTACGATATGGAATAAAATAGCCGCCAAATGCTTCAACATGGCCATTACTTTTTCATGAAATTTTCTCTGTCAAGGATGTCAGAAAACGAAAGATAAGAAACCTACGTCTTTTTATGGCAAGAGTAGAGTACTGAAACGTGCAATGAAAGACCGCCCCTTCCTCAGGCCAACAGCTCCTGCAATTCAATCACCGGAATGCCAGATCATTTGGCATGCCCATCAAAACGATAATGGCCTCTAAGAATCGCTATTGTGCGATGGATAAGCATGCGATTTAAGGACAAAAGTGAGTCGGTTTACTTCTCATCCTTAAGTGCCCAGCAGAGGCTAGCAATCTTGCTTGTACTCTCTTACTGCCATCGGCTAAGCTCGCCTTTAAAACGAATAGATAATAATAACATGTCGGAGATGACAAGTTCCGTACCGAATATAGTGAGCTCATCAACAATTTAATTTCCAAAGATATCCTTATATCCCGAAACACGTATAATAGTTAAATCTGAATCAACCGAAATTTCTCTGAGAAATTTTAGGCAATCATAGACAATAACTAACGTTGAAACTACGTTCGTTAAGGACTCAATCGCAGTCTGACTGCCCGATTAAATCAAAGAGATTTTTAGGTAAAATCCCGCCACCTAACAAGCATTACATAATATATACATAATTGAGCATTATAATCCTTCAATCATGATTACAACCTAGCTTCTCACACCACTCATGTTGTGCGTGTCAATTTTATACATTTTAAAGTCAACTCTGAACGACAGATTTTTGAGAAACTTTCCATAGCAATTTTAATTACGCCGAAGCAATATTTTTCATATTTTTGTTTTGATGTCTGGGCTGGGGTTTGAACCGTGGCCTTACGTCTAATAAGCCAACACACTACCAACTAGACTACGGCGACCTAACAAACATTGCACCTCATTCAAAACAGCCATGACCTCGGCCTGGAAAAATACCACTGTCGACCTTGTCACGCATCTTTGAACCATCGGCATAAACCTCAAGAATTCCATTGCTAATTTCCGGATCTTTGGCCGAGAAGTTGAATGTTCCATTCAGAAAGTTATAAGTAATCATATAATCGTACTTGAAACTCGAAAGTGTCTATGTCTTCCAAGAAAGGCAGCATGTCCATAGTCCATGTTGGGCCAAGATTTGACCGCATTAAGTCTTACGGCCATCAACTCAGCCCTCTGCTTCAATAGGAGATTAATCAGCGGTTATTGGGACTACAAATTATACAAATTCCTTAATAACATTCTCCTATCGTTTCGCTTAGTATGAGGTAACTGCCCTGACAATTTCACTCCATCTCAGAACGGTTAAGATCTGGCTGTTCCAGCATTCTGAACGATTATTGAGAGAGAATTATTTCCGGTATTATTAACCATTACTCTGCTTGTTACCAAAACCCTAACGACACGGTGCAACTATTTAATTGTTCCATTAGGTCCACCGCCTTACGCCAAATGAATCGCTGGCTAAGATCAATAAAGCCGCGTTTATCATAAGGCGTATCGTGCATCAAAGTTTCTTTCAAGAAACAAATGAGTATCTTTAATGAGTTTTGACGTTAATTATCATCCTGATTTGCTTGCAAAACGAATCATAAATGATAATTTTATGTAAAACTAGAGGATTACTATTTACTACTCCTTAAACAGTACATATATATAAATATGTTGTATATATTCGTATACATATGTATGTACAGGCGTAGAATCTTTAACACTCATGTACAGACATTAAAAAATTCAATTTTTTTTATTACAATTTGCGAAAAAAAAATCTATTCTATGCTGACAGCCCAGCAAAATTGGCTAGTATTTCCTGTGTTTGCATGATGACAACGTTGATGATGATAATGATGATGGTGATGGAAATGGTAGCAGGCGAGCAAACATTGTTTCAATTACTTCCGCCTCTGAATAGAAAATAATATAAATTTCCCAATAACTTTCTTTAATTTTCTAAAAAAAAAAATGATATTTTGTTCATACTTATTAAAGTAATAACACAGAGAATTAAAAGAATGAATTGACTATTTCTGAAGGTGGCGTGATAGTGCTTTGCGTTTAAGTTTTCTTCATGGGTATAATCTATTGAGAGGTGCATTCCATTAATTATCAAAATGAATGAGGCTAATAACACTGAAAACTACCGCCGAACAGCAATTTGTTGGCATTTTTCTCGTAGTCGGTTTGTCGGTAAAACACACAAAGAAAATTTACTCTTCAGCCGCACTAGCCGTGTATGGTAATTTCTTCTTGTATAAGTTTTTCATGTCAGTTTCTTTCCAGCTTGTGAGATACATATTTAGATTCAAACAATCTGATCAGTGGCTGACAATAAGGTTTCCGTTAGATCCATTTTACTGGTAGCCTATAGAGCCACGATAGGCAACTCCTATACACAGTGTATTTTGGCCATTACAAAATTTACACAGACTACTCACACGCATAGAAAACACAATTTAGTCTCTTATGAGCTGTCACAGAAGAAGGTTGTGTTTCGCTCGTTTATTGCTTTTGTACATGAAAATATGTAAATGCAGAGTTGGATAATTCTGTATATTGTTTTACCTTTTTTTTAGCGTCTCCACTACATATAAAGTAGTTTTTGGAATTATAAACATTTAAATGTTTTTTATCGCCTTTAGGTGTTTAAATAGGTTATTTATTATATGTTTTTGGAAATTCATTAAAATTTATAATAATTGCTGACAAATAGGTTAAAATTTTTTTCATAAAACAATTTTTTTAAAAACATATATTTGTTGAAAAAATCATATTTCTATTTTAAAATTTAAAATAAATATGAAAAAAGAAACTGAATCAAAATATTCACTACTTTTGAACTAAAAAATTACAATTTTTCTTTTTGCTTAGTATTATTTATAAATTTCAGTTTTCCATGCCTGTCTTGTGGTGAAAATGAGAGTACAACTGTTTCTCATTTCTTGTTTTTTCGCTCTTACACTTATACAAGTGCAAATTGTAGTAGTATATGTCTGCCGATCGCGGCTATAGAGTTTACTTTTCGAAAGAGTTTCTCTAAATCCTGTTGCCTTTACAAACTTCAGGATGTTGTACGGTGTCAGTAAAAATGACTGCCTACCTAGTGCTTGATATACGTGGTTTTTCCTTCTGAGATGCATTAAAGTCGCACAAGTTTCTAGTATGTGTTCTGATGATCCAATGTCCTCATCACAAAGTCTACATATTGGGCTTGAGTCCCAAGTATACATTGCGGGCATAATTCTTGGCTTCACTGCAAAGATTTTCCTGCAAGCCTATTGCATTTCATTATTGGTAAGCTTTGCTTTCCTAATGAGCCTCTAAAACAGTTTACTCTTCAGTAACATTCCTAGATATTTTGCTTCTATTTTCTCGTTAATAGTGTTACTGTAGTTTTGCCAGGGGTTATCCTCACTATTTCAAAAATTATGTTCAATAACGATTTATTTATCAATTCATACCTTCAAAGGCTGGCATCATTAGCTAATGGTTCTTGTTCGTTGGTATAATTTTTAGAAATTTTCAATTCGTGTTGCCACTATTTGCTGTTGTTTTCTGATGTGATTTTAATTTCATGACTACACGCAAATGTTAGGATTTCCATTAGATTTCTATTCTTTTTTTTTCTGTTCACTTTATTCACTTTTTTTTTTGCAAAAATTGATTTAAAATGCGGTCAAGCGTCAAACGCGACTCTTTTTGATATTTGCCGCCTCTTTCGTTGCCGCTGTTGTTGTAATATTGACAAGATATTATAGTTTGTCTATATGGTTGACTTGTATTGGCCTCGTAAGGAGAAGAAGGAGGTGGTGGTTGGTTAAGGCAGATTATTGCTTAGCTAGAAGGGAGACAATTACAACAACAACATTAACAGCAACAAATAAACATTCGCAGCAATTGAAGGAGTGTCAATGCAAGTTATGCATGTGTAATTGATTTATAACCTCAATAGAAGGGGCAAAGAAAGAGAGAGAGAGAGAGAAAGAAAGACAATGCGAGCATGATGATTACAAAAGAAGATTGAACATTTCATAACAGAAAAAAATAGAATAAAAAAAATCGAAATTATTTTTGCAATATTTTATCAGATTTCATTTAACACTCTAATGCATAATGCTAACAAGCCTTAGGGTGCACTTACTTTGTAATAAAATTTCAAAATTATGATTAAAAAAACCACTTCCATAAATGGAATAAAGAACATTCAAATAGTATACACTCATAGAAAATAATCATTAAAAATAGTATACAATTTATAGCGAGCATTTTGGTTATCCTAGAAATACGAGAATACATCCGCCAGAGAACGTCATCGAAAAGTTCTCATGCGACAAAATCGAAGGTGGAATCTTAGATTATCCCTTGCACTAGTCGATTATTGTAGTATTATCCAAGCTGAAATAAATCAGATAAAACTGATTTGCGATGGTGGTACGCAGAACAAAATTTGCGTTAAACCCAAACTTAAGTAAGTCCACACTCCCAGAGACTGGCAATACCTCACGAGTTTATATACATATACATATGTGTATGTACATACATATATATTTTCCATATTTTTCCTGCTGTTAGGAACCTGAATGGAGGAATTTCTAAGCAATCAGAGTTCATTGGCAGAACATGTCTAGACAAAGAATATTTGTTCTCATTTGAAAGATCTATTGATGCCATTGTGTGTGTAATTATCGTTCAAATGGTCACCATGGTTTCTCTTCATTCGAAATGTCATGTTTTCCATGAGTCTAGCTCATGAATTTGACCGATGGCATGAGATATGTTGGTTCTACGGACCGCTATGATTTATGGCTTAGGGAAACCCCACATAAAAAGGTTAAACGGAGTCAACACACACAAACTCGGTGGCCAGTTTACATCTCCTCCATGTCCTCAAATTTCTCTGACAAGAGCTATGTGGCGCATCACCATCCTGCTGAACTCACATTTCGTTACTGTCATCCAATTTAGGCGAAAAGAAGTAGGTAATCGTCATCTTACGGTGCTCGACGTTGTCTATAATCATGACAAAAAATGACGCTCTTGGACCTCATGTTGAGTGATATCTTCCCATATTCGAGTCATGACTGTTCACGTGCCCTATCATCCAGAAATGGTTCTCATCGCTGAAGATGACTTTACGATGAAAATTACGTTCTCCATGGAAATTTGACACAACAGACTGAAGTCTCTGTTGGAAGATCCGATAGTTGAATGACGGATTAGGTAATATAATTATTTAAATGGACCTTATAGGAATTTAAGAAGCTATGCTTTAGAAGCTTTCATCGCTGAAGATGATTTTTCGATGAAAATTAGATCGTCCACGGAAATTTGACAAAACAGACTGAATAAATGAGAACTAATTTGAAGTCCCTGTTGGAAGATTCGACAGTTAAATAACGGACTACGTAATATAATTATTTAAATGCGGCCTTGTAGGAATCAAAGAAACTTTTCTTATTGAAGCGGCTAACAGGTTAACATAAACTAACCTAGGCTGTCGCAGCTTTAGACGATTTGAGTTGATGTACGAGTCTTGGCTTTATAGTACATGGCACTTATAGCATTTTTTATATCATCAAATCCTTATAATATTTAATGGATCTCGAAATCGGGCAATTGATCTAAATTTTGTTTTTTTTTTTTTCAATTTATTATAACAATCTATCAATGTTGTAAAATATAGTGTTCAAAACACGTAGAGCAGTTGGTATTTCAATTAAATTCTTTAAAAATATACTAAGTTTTTAATAAATATTATATGATACACTTATAAAGTAAAAAAATATATATAACATTCATCATTATCGAAAAAAGAATGTTTAATTTTAAATCTTAAATATATTTAAATATGCTTTAGTATTTAACGGCCTTAATTTTGTAATAAAGTAATATGGCAATACATTTATCTCAGATACATACCAACAAAGGCGAATTTCATAAAAATGGTGTTGGTGCGTGCTATCATTTAGCCCAGCTGATACGTTCGTTTTTCTATTGCATTCATCAAAGAAGGAAGACGTTTTGTTTTTTTGTGCACATTCATTCTTTTATTTTTTCAAATTTAAATAAACTTTTCTACTACACTAACTCTTATTTTATATTTATAAATATATTTTCTTCTTTTGTTTAACATTTATTTTCCAATTTAAGCACAAATTTACACACAAAACAAATAATAAACAAGCCCAGCCAGGTGCTTCGTTTTCTATTGCATTCAAATAAGAAGTTTTGTTAGTGCACATCTCTTTTATTTCTTCAAATTTAAACACACATTTCTGCGCCAACTCTCATTTTATATTCATAAATATGTTTTCTTCTTTTATTTAACGTTTACTTGCCAATTTAAGCACAAATTCACATACAAAACAAAAAATAACAATTTTTATGTCAATCCGTCTTGAAACACACAATAAAAAGCAGGCATACCAACTACAAATTGTGTAAATACCTGCAGCATTGCCATTGTAATGTTAACGCAGTAAAAATATAAAGCATTGTTAACTTTAAAAAAATGGAATATAGAAACGTATTTTTAAATATAAAATAAATTTAAACAATTTGAATTAAAATGTATTAATAATTTACATAAAAGAAATTATATTTATTATTAAATCTTTGGTTGTTTATTTTGTCCGTTACTTTGTATGTACTTATATAACATACCAAATCATTACTTCATTATTTCAATTATGGCTGGCCTCTAAACCAAACAATTACTAACAAATTGAGAGTCATAATTATATAGAAACGCTTATGCAGGCACCTGATATCATATTTAAAGCAAATATCAAAATAATTTACAAAAATTACTATGCTTTCTTGCGAAAAAGAAAAGAAATTTAGCGAAATTTTATTTTGTGGAAACATATCTTTAAGAAGTTAACAAACATGGCCTACAAAATGAAAAAGAATATTATTATTATTCCAAAATAATTTAAATTTAAATATTTTTTGTATTTTTTGTAATTTTTTAGAATTTTAAATAGAAAATGACACAATGGCAACATTGTTGAGTGTATAATGGTAGCCAGACATATCGGTGAATGCCTCCACTAACAGATGTGAAAATTACTTATTCTAGAAACGCACCGTCCAAATCAGGATATACAGTACATGGACCTATGATAATATAGTACCATTTCGAATAACGGCACTTTGGTGAATTTCGATTTTATTCACCACACCGGATAAATTCACTACATTTTATAAAAACTCACCACACTAGAAACTCACCACAACTACAAAATTCACCACACTTCAAAAAAATAAAATTTTTTGGAAAAGAAGTTCCTTTCTCCAAACCCTGCAGCGAGCAGAAACCATCCATCCATCATCCTCCCTCCAACCATCCATCCACACAACAAACAACATCCACACACACACACAATATAACGCCATTACGTTTTTGTCTGACTGAACACCAGGGGTTGAACCGTGGCCCTTTGGACGAGCGAACAACTATTAACAAACAAACACACTACTTTTACTAACTTTACCTATTAGACAGACAGACCACAAATGCATTAAACAAACGGGACTTAGTTAGTTTTTGCTTAATAAACCCGGAAATGGAAAAAGAATGTGCGAATTATTATAATATATGTTATAAAAACGTTTATTTTTGAACGAACAAAAAAAACGAATTTGATGAAAAAAGTACTTGAAACACACAATAAAAGCGGGGGTACCAACTGTAAATGTTATAACATAGGCAGCATTGTTTGTAACTTTAACGCAGTAAAATATAGACATTGCCAACTTAAAAAAAAATGGAATATAGAAACGTATTTTTAAATATAAATTAAATCTTAACAATTTGAATTAAAATTTGAATTAAAATTAATTTATATAAAAGAAATTCTATTTATTATTAAATCTTTGGTTGTTTATTTTGTGTGTTACTTTGTATTTACTTATATAACATACTAAATCATG
Source organism: Sarcophaga caerulescens (assembly GCA_927399465.1). Lineage (NCBI taxonomy): Eukaryota > Metazoa > Arthropoda > Insecta > Diptera > Sarcophagidae > Sarcophaga > Sarcophaga caerulescens. Next base: position 99,263,754 of record OV656872.1, on the reverse strand, counting down.
ACTTCATTAATTTCAATTATGGCTGACCTCTAAACCAAACAATTACTAACAAATTGAGAGTAACAATTCTTTAGAAACGCTTACGCAGGCACCTGTTTTCATTTTTAAAGAAAATATCAAAATAATTTACGAAAATTACTATGCTTTCTTGCGTAAAAGAAAAGAAATTCAGTGAAATTTTATTTTGTGGAAAAATTTCTTTTAAAGGTTAATAAACATGGCCTATAAAATGAAAAAATATAAAAAATTTGTAATTTTTTTGTCTGTAAAAAAATTTTCTCGTTCTCTCCCTCTCTTGAAATTATTGGAATATCTAAGAAGAACCAGTTTGTTAGCGCTGTGCCTAATATGACGTGTTATTTATTCTCTGTTTTTATGGTGTTATTACATACACATACACTTGCCCATGTATACGGGTATGTGTGTGTGGTTTTTCTAAATCAAGTCACTTGTTTATGGCGACAGTAACGCCAAGTCTCTGTGAGATTTTAAACGCTATGCATTTGAGTGCAAAAAAAATTTCAAAGCAATAATAATTTCTAGGTGTAGGAGTGCAAAAAGATTTGTTTGTAGCCATAGACAGTTTCTTAAAACTAACATATACTTAAACTCGCCTACATTTATTGGGAAACAAACATATTTTTCGAATCACTTTTATATGTTTTGATTATTTTATTGTGTATCGTAAACAATTTTCCTAAATCTCGGTTCAAACGCTTTCCATTTCGCAGGGGACATTTTTTATTCAGCAAGACTTGTGTTCTTTGAGGATACAATATCTCTTTCCTACAGGCTTAAAAACTAAACTTAAAGCAATAAACGCCGAAGCGTGTAAACCAAGACCTAAAATGTGCATACTCGTATGAATTCTGGCTTTATTCTTGTATGTACTCCTATAGGTCTCCTTACATACAATACTCTGCACAGTTTTCACTAGATTTTCGGGTTTTCTTATAAAAATAGGCCATGTAGCGCAATTATGTAGTCTATTGGCTAATGTGTTGGTTTACTACTAGACAAAAACTCCAATTTGTAATTTAATTGCGATAAAAAAAGATTTCGTTCCAAATCGACACTATGCCGCATAGGACTGGCTTGACGTCACAAACTAGATCGTCATCCTAACTAATAGTCACCTATTTACTGACAAGCAATTTTTTACATAGATTATCGGCATAGACCGACTTAGACTAAAGGTTAGACCGACTGTGATACCACATATTAAAACCAATAGGATCAAATCGTCCCTATTGGAAACCATAGAGAACTCAAAATAAATCCTATTATCGCATTAATCCCCTTTTTGAAGACTTCAAAGGCGGTAGAAAATGAGACGCCAAAAACCTCTGCTTTTTCTTATTAAACACTGGGTACTAACAACTAAGAAGAATAATACTCTCTACCTTCTACTCAGTTTCACAGCAGAAGTCAAGCGATAAACGCTTCGGTGGAATCCGGCGTGTTAGAGAAAATAGCGCAGAAGGTTGATTAGTTAATAGTTGAAGAGGAGGCACTATGATCTACTGGGTGTCAAGGATAATAGAAGATTAAATTGTCCATTCAGAAGTAAAGGGAGAAAATGTAAATTCAAGGAACTGTTCATGGTTCAACGACTCTATACGTACCATGTGTCAGATCATACATTTATATTGAGCTAGCAGCTGCCCCAACAAAGAACAGACTCTGCATTTGCCTCTTACAATCCGCGGAAGCTTGACGAGCAATAAAAACTTTGTCCTGAATATACCATGTTTTATTAGGATCATCCTGGGGTCACTAAGTTGAATCAATCAGAAGTTTTTCCTTATACATACTTATTTTACTCATAAACAATACTCATAGTTACTAATCTTGAATAAATATAAGAAATATTTTCAGTATTCTTAACTAAAAATTATATCTATACACATACATATATACTTATAGTAAGTATTTGTACAAACAAGCATACCAATTATATTTTAAATATTTTTATCGTCCTTCGAGAGTGCTATTGCGGCTGACTGGCAGGAAACAAAAATATGCCGCATTAATGACTCATCAGCATATATGTATGTATTTTCTTAAAAAGGACACTGTTTTCTTGTATGGCGGCTTATAATGTGTACTAAAGGAAAATCAATATTGCTATGCAAGAAGACCATGTGGTTGTAGATATACTTAAATAAATACATACATACACTATATCCTAAAAAAGGTCCCCATTGTATATACCAATACACTAATAAGTACAAGTATTTTCATGCATACGTATGTGTGTATTTACGTATGTATGCATATATACATTGGATGACACACAAAGTTTTGGCGATAGGTTTAAGGAGTGGTTGTCAGACAGTTGGCAACCAAATAACAAAATGTTCCTTTTCACTGCATTCTCTTAAAGTAACAATTTTAAATATAAAAAATATAAATTTTAAATAACTTGTGTGTTACATCTACAATTAGTAATGAAAATAAAAAGAGATCTCTACAAGGAAGTTTCTCATTACAACCTTAAAAGAATTAAGAACTACTTATTAATATTTAATTTCTTTCTTCTCTCCCTTAATCACAATTATAATTACTTAACGAGTAATTATAATAACAAATTCTAAATAAATTCTAATCTTCTAAAAGAGAGTTTGTTTTAAAATAACTTACAAGTTATTTCATCATAACGAATCATCAAAATTTCCTTTAGCCACCCTTTATATATTCATAGGTAGATGGGAGTATCCATACAAGTAGTCTGTATGTATGTATGTATATACAGACAGATGGTTGAAATATTTTTTTGGAAAAGAAAACGTTTAGAAATACCATTTCCTATAATTAAATGTAAGGGTGTTTGTTTAGAAAGTGAAATTAAACTGAAAATCTTGAATTTTAACTTAAAGCCATTCCAGTTTCGTAATGGATTACGGTGAGGGTAATTTTTGTAACGCTGCCTGTGATCAAGATTATGGTTAGAATATCGTTTAAGACTTGCCCTTGGGGAGTTGGCTTCCATGAAGACTGCTGAAATGAAGACTCGCATTCCTTGCACATTGATCTCTTGCTCTCTTTTCCTTTCTTCCATTTCTTTTTCTATTTTTTCAATTTTTTTGTAATTTTATATGTTTTTATAACATTGAAGGTACCCATAACGGACCTTAAACGGCCTCTGTGCACTTTTAACATCACTTTGGGCTGTGGGAAAACACATCCGAAGGTTGGCAATATCCCTGCAAAAGCTATAACGACAAGAAAGGATTCTTCAGCATGTAGAATTTATTGACAGATCATGTTCAGCCAAAGGTGATTGGGATAAAATCTACACCTTCACAATTCTATCTAGATAATTTAAAATTGCCCGTTAGGTTATAGTTAATGGCTATGTAATTCCAACAGAAGCTTAACCAATAAAATTTAGTCTAATCTAACCTATTATTCCATCTTCATATACCGTTTGTGTCTCCATAGCCTTGCCTCAGTTTCATTAATCAAGTTCATCCAGTTAAACAATTGATTGGTTTTTTATAGCACGTCCTAGGATCCAGTGGTTGACATTTGACGTCTAGAAACAAGCCACTCTGGGCAAATGTACTGAGTTCTGCTCTTTGTCAAGAAGCTACTGCCTGAGAAGAACTGGAAAACAATTGACAACTTCACTATAACAATTAAGGAATCTATGCGAATATTAACAGAAATCCGCAAGATCTTTACATTGATGAAGAGCACGTGGACTTACGTTGGGTCAGAAATTACGGTAAACAAGTAAACAAAAATATACCAACAACACTACAATAATAAACTTAAACAACGACGTTTACATTTATAGAGATTTCGAGAAGGCGAAGTCACGAACATTCGCCTTCAAGAACATTCACAGACTGTTTACTCTACCATATAAAAGGCATGATGGTAGATGGTTCTCTGTGTAGTAACATCACAAAGGAGATTCTCGATCTATTAGAATTTCATATTCTGGAACCTATACACTATTTCTAACGTTTAAAAAGAAAAACCAACAATCGACAAAAAGTCCAATCCTGTAATCTATTCGATTTAAATCCTCTATGCAAGCGATGTCCATGTGTCATAATGTGTAGCAGTCTACCTCTCTATCCATTGATTCGAAAAAAAAACTCATCTTGATATCGGGTCTTAAAGTAAGAATTGAAAACCAATTGGTTTAAACCATCTATCCAATTAGTCTCACCAAGAAGTGGTAGTAATCCAATTGAAATATTTTTAAACAAATTTTAACATTTTAAATCAGTTTGAAAAGTTTGTTTGACTAGCGACAGACAGGATATTTTAAAGTCTAAAGGAATTTATTTTTTTTAATAGGCAAATAAGGTTTCTAAACTCGTTACAAAAAAAGTAAATTTTAAGTCTCTTTTAAGCCTATACACTAGTAACGTATTACATTTATCGCTTAATAACGACTTTGGTTTCTTAAATAGGAAAAAAAAAAACAACTTCAGAATTACTGTGGGTTTGTTTTTAAAGCAATGATTTCATATGTATGAGCGAGCAGCAGCTTTTAATAGTAACGTGAATAAACAAAATGAAATCATCGGTAGACGCAGATACCAACACTCGTTCACATGACCATAAATGGCATTGTGGATGCGTGTTTTATCATCAACTTATCCATACATACACAGATAAATAAAAAGTAGTTTCAATTGAAATACCCACCACCACCTAAAATAGAAAAAATAACTCTGAATGCTAAGACCACCACCACCACTATTGCTGCTATTAATATTTTCATATCTGAAGTATTCATATATTAAAGGCAGCTGTCTTTAGCAGTTCTGCTGCCGTTTTATATTGGTGTTGAGAAGAACATGCCATCTTTATTTAAGTAAAAATGTATTTACATAGAAAACTGTACTTAACAGGGGGAAGGAAGAGCGGAATGAATACTATTTTTGCTAACATGCATTCACACTTTAAAAACAAATTAAATTTCATGACTCATCGTTCGTCTCTCAAGAAATTTAAAGAACAATGCGGAAACGATTTATGCACCGCCAAATACTTGAATGAAATTACTGTGCATTGAATTGTATCCGCCGCTGCCACTCTATAATAAAAGGAGGCCAAACAAGTGCATATTACCCCATCTTAAACTAAAATAAACTACTTGAGGTTCATTCACCTCGTTTTCAGATTCCCATGGTGCCACCATCACACTAAGCACTTCTTTCCCCAAATTATATGCTCTTCTATCTCTCTGTGACTAATTCTATTTCTATCTAGTTTTCTTCTGCGTCAAAGTAAATGAAAAGATATTTTTGTTTTTGGAATTTTCAAATGCATTATTAGACATTCAATTTATTATTTTTTTTTTAATTGATTTTCTCGTGTATAGCTTCTTTTAGTGTATTTTTAAAGTTGCAGCATTTGTTTTCTTTTTTTCAGCATTTTTTTAAATTTAAAAAGTAAAAAAAAGGAAAATAATAAAAAAGAATTACAAAGGGAAAGTTTTAAAAATTTGAGTTATTTTTTTCAGCGAAAGAGGTCGAGAATTTTTTCAATACACGCTTCTTCTTTGTCTTTTTGGATGGGGGTGGTGTTGGTTGCGGAGACGCTTAATATTCTTCGGCACCTTCACCCTCACCGTCACCAGAGTCCATACCAACTTCCTCGTAATCCTTTTCGAGGGCAGCCAAATCTTCACGGGCTTCGGAGAATTCACCTTCTTCCATACCCTCACCGACGTACCAGTGCACGAAAGCACGCTTGGCGTACATCAAATCGAACTTGTGATCGAGACGAGCCCAAGCCTCGGCAATGGCGGTGGTGTTGGACAACATGCAGACGGCACGTTGTACCTTGGCCAAATCACCACCGGGCACAACAGTGGGTGGTTGGTAGTTAATACCGACCTTGAAGCCAGTGGGACACCAGTCAACGAATTGAATGGTGCGCTTGGTCTTGATGGTGGCAATGGCGGCATTGACATCCTTGGGCACAACATCACCACGATACAACATGCAACAGGCCATGTATTTGCCGTGACGAGGATCGCACTTAACCATCTGGTTGGCAGGTTCGAAACAGGCGTTGGTGATTTCGGCAACCGACAACTGTTCATGGTAAGCTTTTTCGGCTGAGATGACGGGAGCATAAGTGACCAAGGGGAAGTGGATACGTGGGTAGGGCACCAAATTGGTCTGGAATTCAGTCAAATCAACGTTAAGGGCACCATCGAAACGCAAGGAAGCGGTGATCGATGATACAATTTGGCCAATCAAACGATTCAAGTTAGTGTAAGTGGGACGCTCAATATCCAAGTTACGACGGCAAATGTCATAGATGGCTTCGTTGTCGACCATGAAGGCGCAGTCAGAGTGTTCCAAGGTTGTGTGGGTAGTCAAAATGGAGTTGTAGGGCTCTACAACAGCTGTGGACACTTGGGGAGCGGGATAGATGGCGAATTCCAATTTCGATTTCTTGCCATAATCAACAGACAAACGTTCCATCAACAAGGAGGTGAAACCGGAGCCGGTACCACCACCGAAGGAGTGGAAGATCAAGAAACCTTGGAGACCAGTACATTGATCGGCCAATTTACGGATACGATCGAGGACCAAATCAACAATTTCCTTGCCAATGGTGTAGTGACCACGAGCGTAGTTGTTGGCAGCGTCTTCCTTGCCAGTGATCAATTGTTCAGGGTGGAACAATTGACGGTAGGTACCGGTACGCACTTCATCGACGACAGTGGGTTCCAAATCGACAAATACGGCACGGGGCACATGTTTGCCAGCACCAGTTTCGCTGAAGAAGGTGTTGAAAGAATCATCACCACCGCCGACAGTCTTATCAGAAGGCATCTGACCATCAGGTTGGATGCCATGTTCCAAGCAGTACAATTCCCAGCAGGCGTTACCGATTTGAACACCAGCTTGACCGACATGGATAGAGATACATTCACGCTAAAACGAAAACAGAAACATTTTTTTGTCGTTACAAACTAAAATTTCTAAGAATTTATAGGTACATAGAGAAAATCCAATGACGTTGATAGAAAATTTTAACAGAAAAGAAAAATGACGTCAACTCTATTTTTCTCTTTCGCTCTCCTAGCTTTTTTGGTGTTGCAGACTACAATACATATGAATAATATGCTTGGCAAGTGTATGGGTGCGGCCGGCATTATGAGGTGTAGAGAAATTTTTTGCACAATTTTTAGTTCTTAAATGAAAAGTACAATCCAATAGCCGGTTGAAAAATTAATTTTTGTTTTTTCTTGTTTTTCTTTAAGACGCCATCTTCTGTTGTCATGAGATTAAATTTTATAGAATTTTCAGGAAAATATTTCTTTCGCAATATTATAAAAAAAGAAAGACATGTGTCATAAAGAGAACTTTTTTTTGTCTTATTGATTTTTATGTACAACCAATTGCACTACGTTTTTCTTTGCCAATTAGTTCTTTTTTTTCAACAATTCACTGGATTCCTTCTCACAATTTTAAAGAAAACATTTGCATATCAATTGTACTCACCATTTTGATTAATTAGTTTTTATTTTACACACAAAACAAAGAAGAGAGTTTTAACAACTGTATTGACGTTAAGTTCGGAGCAGCCGGCTATGAAGCTTACCAAACTGATATCGAATGACTTGATTTTCTAGGAATCACTCGTATTTATACTCTTGCTAATAGTAACAAGCGACGCCTACTTCGTTTCAGTGGTTTCGCCTAATTACAAGCATATCATAGTTGCCTATACTGAATAGCTGTGTTTAGTTAAAATAAATTGGTTCTGTTGGCTACACTGTCTATTGTTTTAAATGTTGGCTATGTCTGTCATGTCCAATATCAATGTTGCCAGGAATTAAAAAAATTTTATTTTTTCTGAAAAAGAAACACAATAATAACACCTACGTTCGCTTTTTGTTCAGCGTTTGTGTCTCCACTAGTTGAGCTTAATTATCGTTAATACAGACACAAACCACACACTTGGTAATGCTTTGAAAATATCATTACCATCATGTCGGTAAAGCTTAAAAAATAGTTTTACCAACATGTCGATAATCTATTAAAATTAACAAATTGTCCGAAAGTAGTGGCAGCACTTTTAGTAATCGTGTTATAACATCTCCGTTTTTACTCCACGTCGATAAGAGTGTTTCCAATAAATGTAAACAAACAATTAGTAAATTGCTGCAAGAAATTTCTATAAATAATAGTACATTTTGAAAAATTTTTAAACGTATTCCTGATTTTATAAAAGCAACGCGATCAATTAAAGAAAATAGAATGACTTTAACAAAAACTGTTGATCAAATGACGATTTTAAGTGGTGATAGAGCAAAGTGAGTATTTTATTTTTAAAAAATACCAACCAACGAAACAGAATTTATTTTGTTGTGATTCCGTCTAGAATTAAGGATTTACTATGCAACCGTTTGGCAGAATGTGGTTGGCGTGATGAGGTGCGTCTTATGTGTCGTAACATAATCAAAGAAAAGGGCAATAATGTTAAAGTGGAACAATTAGTATCAGAGGTGACACCCAAGGCCAGAGCTATAGTGCCGGATGCTGTTAAAAAAGAATTGCTGATGAAAATTAAAGCTATACTGGCCGCTCAAGAGGGCATTGATTTGTAGCGCAGCATAAAAAAGAATACGTTTTGTAAACTTTTAATAAATTAAACAAATTCTCTTTTATTAATAAATTTAATTGTATGTACATATGTATATTTTAATTTCTATTAAATATTAATTCTTAAGATACAGAATTGCATAGACCACAATTACTAACAGGGCACATTTTCATTTGAGCATCTTCGCCCACTCTTAATACAGCTGCCATGCCATTGTCCGAATGCGTTGAAATGTGACAGTGAAGTATCCAATAGCCTGGATTGTTAGCATAGAAACGTATAATGGTATAGCCATAGCCAGGCACCTGTACAGTATCTTTAAGGGGTGCCTTACTCTGACGTCTTGGCAATGGGTTTCTTCGATCGATTTCTTCTATCTGCAATTAAAACAGGTTTCCATTGTAAATTCTCTTTCATGAAAATGTAATTTGCTTTTGAAATTGATTTATAGTTTACCTTATCAATTTTGCCGGCACCCAACACACCCATACCCACTACACGAAACGTATAACCGTGTAAATGTATTGGATGTGCTGAGTTCGATTTTGCCGATAGAACGATTTCAATGTGTTTAAATGCCGGAACTTGTAAAACATTTGTACATTTGCAATGTCTCTTTAAACAATTAAAACCCAACCCTAATTGTTGTGTGCGATTGCAAAACAGCTTTCCAATACCTAGATTACGCGTTTGTAACATTGATACTTTGGGCATAGTGAATGTAATGTCATCCATTTGAAATAAAAACGAACCACCACGTATTACAACATTCAGACTGGTATACAGAGTTATATCGGGACGTTGAGATGGGTTTTCCTTTTTCGACAGTAACGCTTTAGCATCATTAAAGCCGTAACGTTTACGTGTCGTTGATTTACTGACATCGAAACCATTGAATTCAACAGCATTTGGTGGTTCATATGCATAGCTAAGTGCAGCACCTTGTGGCATTGACAAACGATCAGCGCCCATATAATGCAAAACGGCTTCCTGATGTAATTTATCAATACCACAAAATGAATAACCCTTAACACGTATCCAATAATTATCAACAGCACGATTGGCATTCAATACAAAATCAAAACGTTCGCCGCCATGGAAGGTTATTTTCTGTACCACTATGGGCTCAATATCATTGCCATCACTGGAGATTACCACCAGATCATGTTGATCAATACTTAAACTGATGGGGCAATTCGTAATGCCATTAAATATAACACGAAATCTATAACGACCACCACGGGCCACTATGAATTTTGAATACAGTATAGGTTTCGTGGAATCATTAACATTACGGCCGAGACCATTAATTAAAATACCTTTCGGTACGGATTCATCTAAATCACCCATCCAATCTTGTAACATAATTATATGCTCTGTATAATCGAAATCGTATAGGTGGGCATGTACATTCTCTTTACGTGGTTGACGTATCACCATAGCGCCGGCTAAACCAAAAGCTCTTTGATGGTCAGTATGACTGTGCCACCAATGTGTGCCAGCATGATCGGCTTCAAAGCGATAACGAAAAGCTTGCCCCGGTTCAATGGGATATTGTGTAATATGGGGTACACCATCCATATGGGGGTTGGTGGCTTGGTGTATACCGTGCCAGTGTATAGTTGTGGCTTCATGCATGCTATTGATTATATCGGCCACAATGGTATCGCCATAGCATGCCTCTATAGCGAGACCTGAAATTAAATAGTTTATAAAATTGGAAAGTATGTATATTTTAAAGCGCTTTTTTAAAAGAGCAGAAGGTAATTAAGGGAAGAGAAATTTTTCGAAGAACTTCTGTTTATAAAATGTGTGCAAAAGACAGGATTTAAGGTAGAATTCTTAAAACCATTCATTTCGGTTGCATGGAATATTTAATTTTCCATCGTATTCACAGAATCTTTATACTTATTTCATTGTATTGCATACATTTGTGCAATAAATTTAAAACTATAAGGATTTAATCAGTAAAATACTGAAAATAGGATTGTTGATGGCATCATTTCGAGTATAAAAAAAAAACTCTACGCTATTTATTCTTAAATTTGCTGTTAAATTTGTTTTCTCACTTACCTGGCAATTGGCCATTCACCACCAATATCTCTGTGCGCACACCATCCGCATATTTGCAATCATCAAAATCTCCGACATTTTGTTCATGAACTTTGTACGGGTTTATATATTCCCGATTTTTATATTTATAACGATTTCTTACATCTAAATAGGGAGCACATCCTGGACCTATTGTTTCATCATAATGCACTACCATATAATAATAACAAGTCATTGGCTGATTGGTTACACATTCGCGTTTGCACGGATGATCTTGTAAATTATCGTTGCGTGCTTTGCGCCAATAACGAGCCTCACCCACATTGGAAATTTTTGGATATAATTTACGTATCTGACCAAAACGTGTTGACGGATGATTTGAGTATACTAATATGAAATTGATTATTGATTAATAATTTCTAAATAAATCAATCGAACATACATATACATATGTATATGTACATGTATGTAAGTAAATATCGAATAGAATTTCATCAATACCTTGTTGACTATTTATCACTTCCGTTCGGAAAAATATAATTGTATTCAATATAACAATAAATAACCGATATTTATTCATGATTCTTTAAATTGTTACGGTTCTATGTATACTAAATAGAAAGAAATTTAAATATTTTCCACTTGTGTTGTACTATTTAACAATTACGACGACGCTGCAACAGTCTGTCTGTCTGTCTTTTATATTATATTAAAATTGGAATCGTTTTGTCAATTTATAATTATCGTGTAATATGAAAAACAACTGAAAGATATGAAGCTTTGTTATCATTTTCTTTTGAAAAATACAAAAAAATGAAAGGTTTCTTCTCCAAAATTTTGATGAATAATTACAAAAGCAATTAACTGGCATCAATATTTTAAGATTGTTTTGTAAGATGCGATTCATTTTTAATTGTATTCGAAAACATTTTTAATAACAAGCTATAAAGCTTGTTTATTTCTCTTTATATCGGCTTAAATTTTTCGACAATGACCTCATACGCTGTGATGATACATATATTCGTCTAAAATTCTGGGTATTGTTTTTAATTTTTGTATTCATTCTAAATTATGAATAATACTTGTCTGGGTAATATCGACCTACTTGTAACATAAAGCACCTTTCAGAAATGAATTAAAATCCTTTATTAATTTTGCTTAAATGTTTCGCATCTGGGGTTATTGCTTTACTTTAAAAAACTTTGATTTAGGGTTTTTGTACGAATTTTTAAAAACGATCTCCTAATCCATTTCATTTAAAATGTTATCTGTCATGATCCTGCAATAGAAATTGATGTTAATAAATATATAACGATTATTTATTTACTATTTTACACGTTTGCTGCGCATCACCCCTCTAAAGACCCTCTTTGTTATGATTAATTGGGTTCTATCTAGATTACTGGCCAGACAGAAAGTGTCACTTGTTGCAAGGCGATTTAATGCGGTTTCACTCTGGCAGATCGTTTGCTCTGGTTACTCCGCTATCCTGTCTCAGGGCGCTCAGACTCTATGGGTGGAGATTTCATACTAGAATTTCAAGTAGGGAGGATTGATTGGTCTTCTGACAGCTCTGGGTATTCTGTGAAAGTATACACAAACGGTTCTAAACTTAAAACTAAGGTGGGCTCCTATTTTAAGATATGTGTCTCTCTGTCTCCTTGACTTCTGTTGTGTGCTTCAGGCTAACATAATGATTATCTCGTCGCAGAACTGATTCTAAGTAAGATATCTCCAACTACTAACATATCTATACTTTCCGATATCGACTTAGCTAATCAATCACATAAGTACCTTATGCAAACCTACACGAAAATATAAGTAAGCCTCTTAACTCTATTACGTAAAAGTATTTATTGACCACTGACAAATCCTGGTCTGCCAAACTTAACTGGCCTAAAGCGTACCAATCACTTTGTACTTTGTAAATTGAATCGTAGGAACATATCTGTCACTGTATCTATTCTCATATGAGGAGGTAGGTAGTTTTAGGTACATAGGTTGAATGGGAGTCGACCAATAATACGGTTTTAGATACCATTCCTTATGGCATACACCGAAGTCAGCTTTTTGTACGCGCACCATTAGGAAGTACTAACTATAGAGGTATTAACTATAGTGCCTAGAGTCTGTATATACTTTCTTAACTTCTTCTAGTCCATTTCTCCAACATGAGTCATGACTGGTATAGTATCCTCCATAGAATGTTGGAATCGCAGGCAAACGAAAATTTTCCATTGTATCTACAAAATTATTAGATTTAAATCTACATATAAGACGGAGTGTACTACTCTAGATATCCTTAATGTGCTCAAGATTTTTTTTTTGTGCATCAGGATCACCCCAGAGTATTTTTTCAATTTTTCTTCTGAGGAAGAAGAGTTCGACACAGACTTCTCTCATTTGGTTTACGCTTTCTTAAAAGTCTTTAATAGATATTGGTTCGATCACTAAATTTATTAAACTTTTTGATTGTGTTTCAGCTTGGTTCCTAGGAAATCATGCTTTAACTGCGAAACCCTTATCATTTAGCTCGGAGTCATGACTTCATTTGGCGGTAATATAACGAGCCGTTGTTAGATGTGTTGTTAAATCCTTATGTGACAAAATTTAAATCCATTATTATTATTATTTCTTGCATAAGTTTCTGTTTTTATTTATGAATTCTTTTTTTTTTTTTTTTTATTATTATTTTTTCATTATTGTAGTATGTTTTGTTGAAATGTTTTATTTTTTTTTTTTTACAATTAAAAACTCAATAAAACGTTTCTTTTTCTCTTAATTTTAATTAAAAATTAATAAAAAACAAAAACAAAAAGCTAATGAATGGATGATATTAACATTATTACAATTCAATTACAATAACAATAATAAGTATAAATTTTATATTTATTTATAACGTTATTATTGTTAATATTTCGTTTTTGTTATTTTTATTTTATAATTTTATTTTTTCTGCTTTAGAATATTGAATATTAAAACTTTTTACTACTGTTTGTATAGTATTGTTATTATACATATATACATACGCATTAAATATGTATAGTATGTATATTGTATATGTAGATTATTTAAAACTATTTTACGTATGTATGTATGTATTCTATAATAATAATTATAATAATAATAATAATAATATAAACAAAAATAGGATTGAATGTTTCGGGTATAAGGTGGTTGTTTGTTTACTTCTTTGTTAAGTTAGGTTAGGTTAGGTTAGGTTGGTTGGATGTTTGGAATTAATTTTACTATTGGCTTCTTATTTAAAACACACAACAAAAGAAAAACGAAAACGATAAACAATAATAAAATAAATAAATTGTTATTTTAAGTTTAGTACCTAAAACGTACTACATTTGCACTTTCCTACATACATACACATAAAGGCTGCCTTCCAAAATGTTACTTGCTTTGTGTTTAAACAAAGTATCGTGTTTCATAATGCCGCTGTACAAAATATATACATACATACAATGTATTCTATTTCAAAACGTCGTCAGTGTGTATTTTTAACGCAGTCAAAAAGCAATCAGGCATCGGATTTATAGTTGATGCATTGTTTGTGGTTACTTTGCATATCTACATAGTTTATATACAGTAGCAGAACTGCATACAAACTTTGTATTGATACATTTTGGAAGGCAGCCAAACATATGTACATACACATGTATGACAGACAATTACTATCATTTGAATGAAGTTTCTAAATATTCTTTTTAAAAATATTTTATGCATAATAGGGTTGAGAGAGATTTTAATGATTTAATAATGAATCAATAGAGAAATCCTTTAATTTAGCAGCTATAGACTCATCATTATTATTGTTAAACAGTGCATTACTGTTGCTACTGCTATAATTATTGTTTTTATTCGTGTTATTATAATCTAAACTACTGGTGGTAGTTGGTAATAAATTGGTTGTTGTTGTTGCTGCTGCTGTTGCTATTGTCGTATCAGTTTGCTGCTGTTGATCTTGTTGCTGATGATGGTGGTGTGCAGTTTTAAATTTATTACGTGGTTTACGCAAAAATTTCGTTGATATATTAAATTTGCCCAACTTGTTAACACCGGTAGCATGATGCTTAGAAGCATGGCGAAAATTCCGCAATTCGTTTAGCGTATTAGCAGCAGTTCTTTCCATTTCCATATTGTTGGAATCGAAACTTTTTAAAAATCTTTGTACCTGTTGCAACTGTTGTTGGGTTTGTGCTGATGTTGCCACCGTTTGATTTAGTTGTTGGGTATTTTGCTTCTCTGTTTCATTTTCATCTTCAGCTTCATAGTTTTCTGAATGTTGAGAAGATGATTGCGATTGCAAGGAATCACTCTCATCGCTATCATTAATAATTAATGTGTCACTTTTAAAACTTTTACTGCTGCTACTAGTTACTGATTTTGTTTTTCTTGTTCTACTCTCATCCTGTGTTGAGGTCACCTTATCCTTGTCACTATCAACATTGCCAGCCTCATCTTCGGACGAGGTAAGTGCTATAATTTCATTGACTTTTAATTCATTATTTTTATTAGTTTTTCCAGATTTTGTTAATTTTTTACTTGGCCTGTTCGCAGCATCCTCATTTCTATTGTGACTATTGTTTTGTTTGGTGGTGGTGGTTGCAGCAGCACTATTGGTAAAAAGTTTCTTTGCAGTTTTCGTTGGCTCTTCATGTGAATATAAATTTCAGCTGGCCTTTGGTATGTTATCGTTTCGTCTTAGTTGTGACTACGGTTTTTAATAAATTTGTGATAAAAAAAAAACAACAACAACAAAATTATTTTAATAAAATATTAATAATAAATATACATACATATAAAATAGAGCATATAAAATGTATGACAAGAGGACTTTAGATGCTTTATTTTATTATAATTTTCCAAGCTGTATCTAAAATCCACTATTCACACTAATTAAGCAACATTTACAATCAAAATTTTTGTACTAGTTGCTTAGATTAGACATGTTATTCACTAAACAGAAAGTAAACATCATAGATTACTTGCAATATTATGTAAAGGGTCCGCCATCTAACATTTTTTTTTTTTTCAACCAGTGCTTATTTCGTGAATAGTAACACTTAGCTCATGTCTGATTTGACAGATAATTAGTTTTATCCTTCCGCTGAACGAATATGGTTGTGTATTCGCGTTTTCGCTTCGCTAAGTGGGCCTGTGATCGACTTACAGAAGATGCCGATTTTGGAAAAAAAAAATCATCTTTTCAGATGAAGCTCATTTTGATCTTGGCGGGTATGTAAACAAGCACAATTGTCGCATTTGGGGCACAGAAAACCCGCACGCATACATTGAAAAGCCGACGCACTCAAAACGAGTCACTGTTTGGTGCGGATTTTGGTCCAGAGGCATAATTGGGCCATTTTTCTTCGAAAATGAGCAAGGAGTGGCCGTTACAGTCAATGGCGATCGTTATCGGGCCATGTTGAACGAATTCATAAAAATTGAAGAGGAGGATATTGGCAACATTTGGTTTCAACAGGATGGCGCTACGTGCCACACAGCCGAAGCTACACTCTATGTTTTGCGCCCTGTTTTTGAAGACCGCATTATCAGCCGCAGAGCTGATGTCGTTTGGCCACCTCGGAGCTGCGATTTGACACCGTTGGACTATTATTTGTGGGGTGCCGTCAAAGATAAGTGTTGCGCCGACAAGCCAGAGACAATTGACGCTTTAAAGGACAATATTCGTGAAGCTGCACACAATCGATAATGTGCACAAAAATTGGACCGATCGTGTAGGCTACTGCATGGCCAGCCGAGGCAGCCATTTGAATGAAATTATTTTCCATTATTAACCGGAAGGATTGTACTTTCAAATAAAAAAAAAGAAATTTGAGAATATACTCAGTAGTTTTTTTAAAGCATTTTCAAAAAAAAAAAAAGTTATTTGGCGGACCCTTTATTTAAATTTACATTTTAATTTTAAATTTTGTTTTAACAATTTTAAATACGTTTTTCTGCCAGAAAATGCAGGATTTTCTGAAACTTTATCAATTTATAGTAGGAAATATTATTGCCATGTAAAGAGTTTACTTTCGTTTCATTTTATAAAAATATTTGTAAATATTGTCGTTCATACATTAATTCTGATTTTTTAAAAACAGTTATTAACACATTGAACAAATAGTTTGCTGGGGGAAGGTTTGGGGGGTTTTAGGAACATACATATTGGAGTTGGTACTTTTTTTTGTTTGATTTTTTTTTTTTTTTAATTTTTTGGTGGATATTGTTGATGTTGACAGAATTTTGTTTATTGCAGTTGTGGTTTGGTGGTGATGATGATTGATTGAATGTAGAATTTTGAGATATCGAAATCAAAACTAAAACAATAAGAGTAACAATTAATTATTAGCCAAATATCTTGATGTTTTTCTTATTTTTTCTTTTATTTTCATTTTTATGTACATATACACATGAAATGTGATGAATGAGTTTGAAAATATTAAAAAAAAATAATAATTAGTAACGTGCTAAGAGAGCTAAACAAAAAAAGAAAACAACAACTCGTTTAACCCTCTTTTTGCTATTATTACTCGTCGCTCTGTCATTTATTTTGCGCTTTTAGCAACACATGTCCAAAACAAAAACTCTCTCGCTTGTAAAAATGTTGCGCCACAATGTTGCTAACGTAACATATAACGTGGGGTATAATGTTTTGATACAAACAAACAAAGAAGACAACAGAAAATAGAGAAAACAAACAAGCATTGTATGGATGAATGAGATGAGCTACAAAATTAGTGTTTTTTTTGCTTTCTTCACTTTTAATTCAATTTAATTCTTTTTTTAAATTAGTTTTTAAACACATACATATAAGGCGCATTTAGTTTTGTTTTTGTTTTATTATTAATTTTTTTTTTTGTTTTTGTCAAACTACCTGAAGATGAGGCTTATAGGGCCCAGGATAATTAACGGCTGTAGAAGAAGAGGTGTTAGCACCAACACCAACACCACCGATACCGTTGTTACTATTGTTACTAATATTTGTGTTTATGTCACTATGGCAAGATTTTGTTAAACTAAGACCACCACCACTTGGTCCACAAATAGTAGTAGAAGAAGAAGAAGCAGAACAATTAACAGAGGGAGCCATTGAAATGTGAGTGGTAGAGGTGGTAGCAGAAGAGTTACAAACACCACCACCACCACCGCCACCGGCGGCAAGAACACCAGCTGCATTTTTGCTAAGGTCCGTCGTTTCGTTTAGTAAAATGCCTGACGTCGTTGCAGAGGAGGAGGAAGTTGAGGAATAACCACCAACACCACCACCACCACCTATACGATTGTTGCCAGCTGTATTGGTTGTATTTAATGTTACATTACCTCCAATACGCGATGTGGTCATGGGGTGAGGTTCATGGTGTATTGCATGAGTGGCATGTTGTGCAGACGAATTATGAGGCGATAAGTGCGTATGCGTATGATGTTGTTGCTGCTGTTGTTGTTGCTGTTGCGAAGTGGGAGGAGGTTGGTGCATTGAGGAAGCAATATGTTGCATATGATGTTGGGAATGTTGTTGTTGTTGCTGCTGTTGTTGCTGGCTGTGCTGGTGATGATGCATATGGTGCAACTGTTGCTGCTGATGCTGGTGTTGCTGTTGTAAACGGTTTACTGCACTTGGTGGCATTGTTGGCGCTGCACTAGTTGACGATGTTGCAGCTGATGCCATTGTTGGCATCATATTGCTGTTGTTTAAGCTACTGCTATTGACGCTGCCGGCGCCGCCGCTGCTGTTGTGAGCTACAGCTGTACTTGCTGGTGCTAGTTGTGATACTGCTGATGTTGATGCAGGATGTCTACTAAAGACACAATAACAATTTGTTTTTTTTTTTTTTGCATAAAATTATAAAAAAATTACTACAACAATATACATAATTATGCGCGCACACACACAAAAAAACGAGAGAGTATTTTTTTTTATTTTTCATTACAATAATTCTGTTAGTAGTAGTAGAGCGCGTGAAATCATTTTTTTTTTTTGCTTATTTTTTTTTTTTTTTAATTTTTATTCACAATAAAGCTTCAATTAGGTGGTAGGGTATATAAAACTGAACAATAAAATATTTTCTAAAGTTCCAGTTCTAAAGAAGGTGAGGACGTAACGTATAAACTTTAAAACCAATGGGGGAAAATTAAGAAAAATGCCGAATAAAAATATATTTTAGAGATTTAAGGTTTGAAGAGAGGGGGTTATAAGAAATATTTTTGCTTCTTTTATTTTTTTTAAATAAAATCCATAAAACCTTAAGCTTACCTCAAAGCAGATGTTGGCAATGAGGCACCAACAACTGATGACACGCCAATTAAAGCGCTATTCGAAGAGTTTTGTCGGAAATCTAAACCGTTCTCTAGACTATTACTGCCAGCGCTTGATGTTAAGCGGCTCAATCTCTCGTTGCCGCTGCCCGTTGTTGAGGCGGCCAGTAATCTCGATGTATTCGATGAGGTAGTTCCCGATATAGATGTTGTAGCTGCTGTGGCTAATGAAGCTGCCGTTGCGGCTGAGGCTGTTGTAAGGGTTGGCGTAGATGTTATGGCAGTAGTTGATGCTTGTATAGCTGATGTTGTTGTGCTACTACCACCACCACTTGTTGTTACTGTAATAATCGTTATGAATCTTTTTATAGTTCTTAAGGACTTTAATAAATGAAATTTAAACAATTATTCGCAATGCTGTCACAATTTAGAAAATAAAATATCATGAATTTTTAAGACATTTATTCTTATTTTATCCATTCTTGTTAGGCAGAAACATAAAATTTATTTTCTATTTTATATAAAGGCCTCTTGTATAAGAAAGAACACTCGTATTTACAATTGTTATATTTAATGTGGGAATTTTAATTGGAATTAATAAATATCACAGCATAACGAAATACATACATGTCAATAATAATCGTTTCAAGTCATTATAAAAAGAGCAATTTATTGTTAAGTTTCACTAACAACTGTTTTCAGAGTACAGTAGGACCTTGATTATCCGTGATTCGGTTAACCGGCAACATCAATTATCCGGGATGGAAAAAGAAAATTTTTTTCATCGACTTAATTTTATTTTGGATCGACTTAAATTTTTCTGCATTGTTTAACCGTGATTACCTCTATTATCCGTGATAATAAGCAAAAATTTTTTTCTCTTATTTTGGACAAACAAGCGAAAAAGGGGAATTCCCTCTTTAATATACGAAATTCTTATCTACTGTTCACTGTTTTCTGACAAAATAATTTTTTTTTTTTTTATATTTTTGAAACATGTATGTATATAAAATCCTTGAATTATTTAGTTTTTATATAAATATGTACATATTCATTTATTAACTAATAAAAACATCTATTAAAAAACTAACCAAAATTGATACTCAATTAACCGGGAAAATCGATTATACAGAATGCTTCCGGTCCCGACCATCACGGATAATCGAGGCCCCACTGTATTTAATTTTTTTTCTTCAGGTTTACAAAAGAAGGCATTTCAGAATGGAAACCTTTTGTTGACTACTCAACAATGATAACAATTACAAGAAGTCAGGCTGTGTTATTCAACACATTTTAATTTTTTACGAATTCCCAATATCTCTCAAGAGTTCTGAGTAAGTTTTTTTAAAGAATTTGGTGAATTGGTTTGTGCTTTTGTGCTGGATATACATACAACCGTATTCGCATATTCGGTACAGTGATGTGAAAAATAATAAGGACACAAATCTCCAACAATAATATTTGATCAGAAAATAAGTAAAATGAGAGAATTGCTCATAAATAACTGTATTAATTTTCAGCTAATACCTATATTACAAAAACAAGTTCCGTTACAAAAATTTATAGAATTTGTATACATTTAATAAAAATAGCTTGTTAGGCAGAGATCAGTTGGTTGTGGTTGTGCGAATTAATAAGGACAGTTTGTCGATTAACTAAAATAAATTAATATCAAAGCTTTTGAAAGTTATTTTTTGTGTACAAAAGGTAAGAAGAGTGATTTAATTCAATTCAAACTTAAAAACCGCTTAATTTCGTAGTCTTTGAGGGAAAAAATGGGAAAATCTAAGCACTGTGACCTAGCACTACGAAAAATTATTAAAGATTTGCATAAAAATGGAAATTCTTATAGAAAAATTTCAAGTTTGCTTGGAATTTCAAAAACAATGGTAGAAAATGCAGTCAAATGGATTCCTGTTGGAGAAACACGTGGTAGAAAACCAAAAATTACACCTGCAGTAAAACGTGGAATCATTCGATGTGTAAAAAAGAATCCGTTTATTTCATCGAAACAGATAAAAAAAATGATTTAAACATTAACATTGACTCATCAACAATTCGCAAAACACTAATTAAAGAGAACCTTAAAGCTCATAGTGCTAGAAAAGTACCAATGTTGTCGAAGAAGAACGTACAACAAAGGCTAAAATTTGCTGAAGTTCACACATGCTGGCCTCAAGAAAAATGGAGAAATATTCTCTGGTCGGATGAGACAAAAATTAATTTATTTAATTCGGATAGGGGGGTCTTCATACTTCCAATTAATACGGAATACAATCCAAAATACACTATTAAGACGGTAAAGCACCTCGGTGGTAACATCATTGTTTGGGGATCATTTTCCTACTATGGTGTTGGGCTACTCTATCGTATACAGAGCATTATGAAAGCAACAGATTATGTTGACATTCTACAAAATTGTATGCTTTCTTATGCCGAAGAAAATATACCACTGCGATGGCTGTTCCAACAGGACAATGACCCCAAACATACGGCAAAGTGCACCAAGACGTGGTTTGTGAATAACATGATCAATTTATTAGAATGGCCTGCTCAGTCTCCCGATCTAAATCCGATCGAGAATTTGTGGAACATAGTGAAAACTTCAATTAGAGGAAAATGGTCTACGAATTGTGATCAGCTATGGGAATTAATTCAGGCTGTGTGGAATGATATACCGATTTCAGTCTGTCAAAACTTTGTTGACTCTATGCCCCCACGATGCCAAGCAGTTTTAAAAAACAACGGCGCCTCAACAAAATATTAACCACGGGAGAACAGTATTAATTGTGGATCTCTTCTTTTTTAATGTATGTAATATTATTTTTTAGGTAATAACACTAAGTGTCCTTATTTTTTTTCACATGGTGAATTTGTATTTTAAGTTGAATTTATTAAAAAAAAATTAAAATAAAATCAACACTTTTAAAAAACATAATGGAACTCGTTTTTGTAATATATTACCTAAAAATATGTACAGTTATTTTTTTAGGAATTCTCTCATTTTACTTATATTCTGATCAAATATTATTGTTGGAGATTTGTGTCCTTATTATTTTTCACATCGCTGTATGTATTTACATTTAATAAATTATTTATTATATTAGTGCATAACCAAGCACTATAATTTAAAACTAAAATAGTATGTGTATTAATGAAATATACGAGTGCAGCATCAATTGAAATTATATTACAACAACAATAATAATATCAAAAAAAAAAAAAAAAACGTGAGGTGAGTATGAGTGGAGGGAGAAGTTCAGTATGGAACCAATTATACCAACAACAAGAAGCTGTTTGAAGAAGAAACCATAAAAAAGAAGAAGAAGGAGGACATTATGAAATACATGCGCCACCAAAAGGGGGGGGGGGATGGAAATAAATAAAAAAAAAATATTCCAAAAAATATATAAAATTTGCATTGGTTTTTGTTTGTAAAGAATTATTCTTTATTAAATTGTTTTTATTTTAATTTTAACTTTAGTTTTTTGTTGTTTTTGTTATACTAATAGTAGTAGAATAAACTTTTATTTATTTTTTAAACAAACAAAATTTATAAGAAAAATTAAAAAAAAAGACTTATTAAAGAGGAACAAAAAAAAAAACAGTTAAAAGAATAATAAGCTATAATAAAATTATTAAAGTTTAAATATTATAAAATTAGTTAATTTTTTTAATAGTAATAATAATATAAAATATTTACGACTTATTTCAAATATTTGATTTTATTACTAATTATTTAGGCAGGAAAGAAAAAGTAAGAAAATTTAATAAATTAAAGTATTGTTTTGTATTGATTTTTAAGAGTAGAGGGTGTAATGGAGGGGGGGGGGGGCCTATATAAATATTTATATTTTTGTATATTTAAATATAATACAAATTAATAAACATACAATCTATCTTTATTAAAAAAAATAGAAAGAAAACAAAATGAATTATATACGTACATACATACATATGTATGTATGTATGTTTGTATATAAGTTTGTGTGTTTGTGTCCAAGTGTTTAAATATAAATATAAATATTTATATAAATGTATGTATGTATATATGTATATGTAATGTGTATACAAATAATAATAATAATTGATTGTATATGCATGTGTTACCCGTTACAACAATATAATAATATTCCTTGGCAAAAGGATCTTGGGTTTTAGGTTACTGATGTTGAAACAATAAAAAGTATACGAACAAACGTGTACTTAAACAATTACAGTCTAAAGTCTAAAATCTAAAATTTTGTTCTTAAAGCCAAATCTTAAAACTTAGTAATGTAATGTTATGTATTTTTAAAAGTAAAATCTAATTATAATTTAAATGATTCCTCTACGTTGTATGTATGTATGTATATATGGTATAATTTATAATAAATTATATTCTTTTGTACGTTTGTTTTCTTTGTTTTAAGAGCAGAGTAGTATTTGTATTGCTTGTTTTCTAATTACAAACAAATTTGGTTTTCTTTTTTTCCTTTTCCTTATTAATTCATTCATTAAATAGATGAATGTCCGTCCCATTGTTATTGTTTAAGAGTTTTAAAAATTAATGAAAAAAAAAAAATCAGACACAGAGTTCTTCTAAGTATGTCCCCTTACTTTTTCAGCCATTTATTCTTTCTCTTGTTTTTCTTTTATTCGTTTTTGTTAAGGGTAAGGTAAGGGTCCAGGTCAATGTAAGTGTAAGAATGATATCTTTTGTGTTTATCATCTTACTTACCTTGACTCTGTGTTGTATTGGTATTTAATGGTATGGCTAATCTAGCATTTACGGCCAATAAATGATCACGTCGTGCTATTAAACTAGAAACATGCTCTTCTAAACGTACATTCTCCGTTTGTAATTGATGCAAACAGGACAATAGGGAGGCAACTGTAAGGAAAATGTTTTTTTTTTTTAATTAAATTTACTCTCATATCGATATATTGATATTGATTCTACTTACTGTCAAAATGTTGAGCTTGTTCCATAAGAAATTGTGATCCTTGCTCCCATTGTCTCTCTAATAATTGTTCTAGACTTTGTGGTATTGCCAAATTGCCATTAGCACCACTGCCAAACATTGAAGCCAACGGACTGGGACCGGTAGGTGCGACCGATGTGGATGGCGGTGCAGCCGGTGTTGAAGTATTACGCTGCAATAATAAAAAAATTGTTTATAAAAGTTGACAATATTTCTTACAAATGTTACTTTCTCAATCTAATCTCTTCAAAAAAAAAAAAAAAAAAAACCATAGACAGAAAATTTATAAAATCTTCTTGTCCTATGTGATGTATGTGAAGTAGAGATGAGCGATATTTTCAAACCTGTGATTTAATCACGGTGATTGATAATTCACTGGTAACTACAGTGATTGAAATTGCCAAATAACAGGTACTAATAATGTCGTTCTTTCAAAATTGTTACATACTCAAATTTATTTCATTTTGTTTTGATTATTTACTTTTGTCTTTTATACATGAACTTTCTGTGAAACTTAATTGTCAAACTCCATATCAAGGTACATCTAACAGGTAACCGCAAGTGTACAACAAGTACAACAATGCAAAAACAACAGGCATTTTGTTTTTGTTAAAGCGTACGCGTAATGTCAAAAAAATTAACCCTCAAACCTCTATAGGAAATTAATAAAAGCAATTAAAAAAACTAAATACATTTTATATATTGAAATTTCTTTTGATTTTTATGTCATGCTTAATTACGCAATAGTGGGGCACCTATAAATTAAAAAAAAAATTATTCCATGCAGTCAATAACATTTCCACTTTATCTAAAGAACATGTTTTTATATGGCCATCGATAAAAATGGCAGATGCTAACGTTATTTGTTATTGGTCATAGTTTATGCACCTAGTTGGAGATACCGAAATCTTTTTTTGGGTAATTCATCAGCCTCGTCTAAATAAATATAAATATAGTAAATCTAGGTTGTAGTTTAAAAGATATATGGATTTAGTGTTAAAAGCTTAAATATTATTAATCATCTTCCAAAAATTTTAATAAAATTGGCTTTGAAATAGTAATCCTGAAGAATTTCTAGAGTGCGTATCGTTAAGGATACATCCGGTACATATGAGGGTTTATAAATGCGAAAATGATTATCGAAACAAAACAAACAAAAAAAACAACAAAATTTTGACATTTAAAAACGCGTCAGCTGTTGACATAGTTTTACCTGTTAGATTTGCCTTGCTCCATATAAAAAAAAATTACATTAAAAATAATAACATTGATGACACCACCAGTGTTGCCACGAAAAAAAAATATTGTAACCAACATTTGTGAAAAAAAATCACCAAATAAGAAAAAATATAACCAAAACTAAATTCGCAGTTTTTTTATTTTATTTTTTTCAAATTTAAATTACAATTAATACAACAGAGTAAGAAAAGAAACAAAAAATAACAAAATACAATTTTAGTCTTACTAATTAATACATTTCTACAAACAAAACAAAAGCTCTTTTTATAAGAAAAATAAATAGCCAAAACCGGAAAAATCTACACATTGAACAAAAAAAAAACAATTTTGGTTTGAAATAACAAAAAACGGCAACACTGGACACCACTTTGATTTTGTTTAGTAGTCTTTTCGTAGTATGTATCTAGTTGTCTCTTTCTTACGACTTAATAAAATACGTTATTGTCATTATTGTATTATTGGAATACTGTGATCACAATCACTGTTTTAAAGAACAGTGATTAACAAATCACGTTGACTGAGAACAACGTTCTTCAAAAATCACTGGATCGCTCATCTCTAATGTGAAGTCGACGTAGTCTAGTAGGTAGTGTATTGGCTTATTAGACGTAAAGCCAGGGTTCGAGCCCCAGGCCAGACATCAACAAAACAAAATACAAAAAGTATTTCTTCGGCGATTTCCTCTCAGCAGATTTCTGGCAAAAACTCTGAGAGTAAATAAACTTGCCATGAAAAGTTTCTCAAAAAATCTGTCGTTCGGAGTCGACTTTAAACTGTAGGTCCCGCCACTCATGTATAAAATTAACACACACAACATGAGTGGTGTGAGAAATGAGGTCAATAATCCTGACAGAAGGGTTGTAATGACTAATTATGTATGTATGTCTTGTCGTATGATTGATTTATTCATAAAAAATATACAGTAGCGAGAAAAAAAATGCAACTCTATGTCATATTCACATTTTTTTTTTGATTGTTTGACTCATTTTCTTAATGACCAAGGCCGTGATTAACGGTCAGCAAAGTTGTGTGTGTTTTTAGTGCAATTAGCAGATTATCATCATTTACAGGTGGACAGCTTTGAACTATTGAAGAGGAATTATGATTGAGTTGACAAACATCGATAGTGACTTGCTTGAAGTGCTGGCAAGTATTTACCACAGGTGTCTGCCTGTGGCTAAACAATTTGTTTCATGAGGATTTCTAGAGGAGAGGAATAATCTTCAACAAGTTACTGAGCCAAACGGTGCATATTTATTTACTATATCCTACCACCAGTCGTCGTCAGTCAGTCTATACTTTAAGGGCCATTTTTTGGGTGCGAGTTTAAACTCAAGATTAAGTTAATCTCCAGTTAAACTTCGTTTTCAGTTTTTGAGTTTACTTAATCGTGAGTTTAACCTTACGGTTAAGCAACGTTAATGGTTTAAACTTAAGATTAACTATCAAAACTAGTTGACAAATCTTATTTAAAAAAGCTTTTAAGTGAGAGGAAGCCGAATAAGACAAATATTTAAGTGACTATGAATTATATAAAACACAAATTGTTTGTTTCTGTTTGTTTGTGTTTGTTATATACAAAAGCAAATTGTTATGAAACACTTTTCAATTTTTGCTTATAACTGTGGCAGCTCTACAAGGTTAATCTCCAGTTAAACTCCCACTCAAAAAATGAAAACTCAGTTAACTGAAGATTAAATTTAACTGGAGATTAACTTAATCTTGAGTTTAAACTTGCACCCAAAAATGGCCATAAGGGTGTTTACTTAACTAAGAGAGACTTCAGGTAAGACAACATACGCTTAAGTAAATAATTAAATTTAAAAAAAAATAAAAAACAATCACAAAACTTACCATTTTTCCGTGAAACGGTACTCCAACAAATTGTTGTGCTACTACATCAGATGAGTACGCACTATGATCCTGTATTTC
Organism: Sarcophaga caerulescens; assembly: GCA_927399465.1. Lineage (NCBI taxonomy): Eukaryota > Metazoa > Arthropoda > Insecta > Diptera > Sarcophagidae > Sarcophaga > Sarcophaga caerulescens. The sequence continues at coordinate 99,236,704 of OV656872.1, read as the reverse complement.
CATGCTCAATTGATCCGATAACTTCTGAGCCACACTACTATTGGGATTTATTTGATTGCCCAACATATGATGAGCCGATGCAACGCATATTGTTGATGGTGTTGTTGTGGTAGAAGCTGGGGCCAGCGAAGAGACTGCCGCTGCTGCTGAAACGGCAGCAATCGATGTTGTTGATGCAGCTGCTGTTGCCGACAATGGTGGAGCACCATTTTGAAATACTTTAATATCTTTGAGATCATTGGCTATATTTGGATTGGTAATGATGTTGGCGGTGGTGTTCGTGGAGTCTTTTGCTTTGCGGCCACGTTTACGCTGTGAACCAGCCTCTGAGCCCGGCGAACTGGGAGGTGAATCTTTAATGGTAGTAATGGCTGCTGGTACATTTCCATCAATATTGGACGTTAGAGTTGATGTTGAGCCAGCCTGAGGTTCATAAGAGAATTTAAGACCACCACCGCCGCCGCCGCCGCCACCGCCTCCACTCATTAATGAGGAGGTTGAACATGAACTGGCGGTGCTGGCATTGCTGATATTAAACGATGAAGAAGAGAAGACACCACTATCAGGAGTTCTAATATTTGACAATGTTGTTGAAGTGGACGATGACAATGATGACATGGATGATGATGATGACGACAGTGATGATGAGGAAGAAGCATTTGTGTTTGATGATGATTTATTGGATTGTTGTTGTTGTTGTTGTTTATTGATTGTGTTGTTATTGTTAAGTTTATTAACAGATGATGAGGAGGAGGAGTTCGTAGCAGTAGTAGCGATAGTGTTGGTGTGATTGTTGTTGTTGTTGTGGTTAGTGTTTGGATTGGTGTTGGTTGTGATAGTAGTAGTGATGGTGTTTGGATTTGGATTATTTTGATTGCCAGTAGTAGTAGTTGTTGTTGTTGTAGATATAGGCAGGGTAGAAGAAGAAAGAGAATTTGTAGAAATTGTGGTTAATGGCAATATTTCTATAACATCATTATTATTATCATGATTATTATTATTACTGTTATTATTATTATTATTGCTGTTGTTATTATTATTATTATTGCTGTTGTTATTATTATTATTATTGTTAGCAACTGCAGCAGCAGCAGCAGCAACATTTTGCTTTTGTTGCTGCTGCTGTTTATGTGACAATTGCTGTTGTTGTTGCTGTTTATTAGTTGAACAAGTAGAAGAAGCAGATGATGAATTAGAACAAGTAGAAGTGGAAGAAGCATTAATTGGAGTTGTGTTAAAAGCAGAAGTAGAAGATATATTCGAATTAGTATTAGTGACAGAAGAGTTAGAGGCGGATTTGTTATTGTTAGAGGACGACATTGAAGTAGTAGAAGACAAGGAAGGGGTAGTGCCTGCATTGTTAGAGGAATTCGTTTTAGAACTAGAACTTGCTGAATCAGCATTATTTGCTGTGCTATTGTTATTCGAATTATTTTTATTAATATTTTGGCTGGATTTAGTCAAACGCTCAGGCGATACATGTTGCTGCTGCTGCTGATGTTGTTGTTGTTGCGTATGATGTTTAGCTATAGTAGCAGAAGAGGTGTTTGAGGAGGAGGAGGCATTTGTTGAAGCCTGAGCAGCAGCCATTTGTTGCTGCATATGACTTTGTTGGGCTCTCAACATTTTCTTATTCAATGGTTTACTGTTCGTAGTTGCTGTGGCTGCAGCCGCCGACAACGTGCTGGTGGCAATAATATCTGTATTGCCGCCGCCACCGCCGCCGCTGCTACTATTGCTACTGGACAAATTATTACTACAATTGCTACTACTATTGTTATTTTTATTATTATTGTTATTACTACTGCTACTAATAAGATTATTTGTTGCTGTTGTGCTGTTGTTGTTGCTGTTGTTGCTTGAATTCTTAATAGAATTATTGCTATTGCTATTGTTACTATTACTACTACTACTACTACTAGACGTTTTAGAGAAAGTGGAAGAGGAGGAAATGCTTTGGTCATTGTTGCTGTTATTATTGTTATTTTTGTTGCTATTATTGCTATTTGTCGTTAGATTGGTTGCTGCAACATTCAATGTGTGTTGTGACAAAGGTGATGACGACGACGACGACGATGAAGCAGTATTTTTGCGTGTTATAGCTCCTATGCCGCCACCACTAGCAGCTGTAGACGCATTACTGTTAGATGCTGCCGCTTGCTGTCGTGTTACAGCACTTGATGTTGTATTGTGTTCGTTGCTACCCTGCAACATTACAATTGGCGAGGGTGATGGAGTTGTTGTTGGTGTAGAGGTTGGTGTTGAAGTACGTGTTGAAGGTGTTGGTGTACTGCTGGGTGGCGGCAATGATAATGGCGATGGAGCTGTGGGCGGTGGTGTTGGCGTTGTTAGCTCATTGCGATAGTGCTGTTGCGTTTGCAAGTGTTGTGGTACGGGTGATGATGTTGCCGATGAAGGTGATGTTGTCAAGGCCGACGCTACATTCGATGCGGACGATGATGATGATGAGGATGACGATGTTGTTTTTGATAATTTCTCCTGCGGTGGATTTGTATTATCGTTAGAGCTTAACTGGGATTTATTGGATGCAGCTCGTTTTTTGCCCGATCTTGATGTAGATTTTTGTGTAATATTTTGTTGTTGCTGTTGCTGATGCTGCTGCTGTTGTTGTTGGGCTTGCAACATACTACTTTCACCTGAGCGCGATCTGTTTTCATTTGTTTTATTTCATATTGTTTGGTTTTTTTTTTTTTTTTTTTTTGTTTAATTTAAATTGAATTAACAGTGTGTGTGTGTTTTTTTTTAATGGTATTTCAAAAATAAGTTTTTCGTTCAATTATTACGAAACGTAAATTGCAGTTTTTTTTTTATTTATTTTTTAAGGTGAAAAGAGAAAAACATTGAGAGAAAAAAAATAGAAATAAATGTTGATATATTTCCTTTGGTTTTGCATAACATTTCTGTTTTTTTTTTTTTTTTTTTTTAATTTAAAGCTTTAATTTAATCCTATAGTTAATGATTAATATGTATTGTGTAGAGTAATCAATGTTTTGTGTGAGTTAATTTGGGGAATAATGTGAAAATGAAAATTAAAAACAAAAAAAAAAACGCATAAAATTAGGAAAAAAATCGGGGTTTAATTTGAAATGAAACTTAAAATAAAATTAATGAAGTTTCAAAGGCAGCTAGCTGGGGGAAGAAGTTAGGGACAATAACCTTACGTAATAAGGTGGTTGAGAAGTGTGATAAGCTTTAAACCATTCATTTGAGGATATTCACAAAACGTTTTTTTTCTTCCTAAAGTTTTAAGGTGTAAGGGCTTGTGTGGAGAGCTTGTGTACAAGAAATTTTACTTTAATTTTTATTTTGCAAATATGATCGTATGCCTTTTGGGTAAAAATATACAGATGTAGGCAAAGTTTTAAATTAAATTAATGTTAATTTCCTTGTATTATGTTTTCAGTTTTTTGAACTTAAAAATATTTTTTTTTTTACAATTCTTTTGTTGTTTATTTGTAAGAAAATAAAATATACAAAATAAAAAAAAAATATACAGCAACCAAGTCTAAAGAATTTTGTTGAATTTCGAAAAACAAAATAGCATTTAAATTAATTTCGTATAGATAATATAGAACCAAGTAATACAGTCAAAAATAACCAAAGTCTCGGTAAATAGTTGAAAGAAAGAAAGAAAGTAGAGGAAACAAACTAAAGTAATCAATTAAGAAAGTTTAACTTACAAATTAAAAGCATGCATAATGTAAATGTGTGTACATATATGTATATCTGTGTGTGTGTGTGCATAAATGGAATGCGTAACTACGTGTTTGAACAATGTATCGTGTTTCATAATGCCGCTGTACAAAATATATATATACAATGTATTCTATTTCAAAACGTCGTCAGTGTGTATTTTTAACGCAGTCAAAAAGCAATCAGGCATCGGATTTATAGTTGATGCATTGTTTGGTTACTTTGCATATCTACATAGTTTATATACAGTAGTAGAACTGCATACAAACTTTGTATTGATACATTTTGAAAGGCAGCCTACATATAAGCAGAATAAGGAAAGAAGGCAGGATCCATTGTGCCTTATTATTTCGATAGGGTTACAGAAAATCCTAAAATTATTTCTAATTCTCTATTCTTAGTAGAACATACTTTGTATTCTAAAAAAAAAAAAAAAAAAAAAAAATTTTGTAAACTAACAAAGAAAAGAAAATGGCATTGAAAAAAGATGTTGCCAAGTTAGGTTAGGTACAATGGGCAGGAGTAAAGTATGTAGAGTCTCCACGTGCGTAGAATACCATAATGACTCTATTGTTATGACAAAACCGCGCGTTAGAAAATTGGTATCCAATCCAATGTATTAATTAATATTGGGCGGTAGAAAAGGTTTGGTTAGAAATTTAATCGAAACTAAAATACCATCTTACTTTTAAAGGAGCGGAATACCTGTACCAGTAACGAAATTTTTCCTGAAATTCTATTGATTTACTCGAAAAGCCATGCTGAGGTTAATTTCTTAACGAACGAACTTTTATATGGGTTCCTGGACATAGGGATATCGTTGGAAATTACATTGTTGATGAGCTGAGTAGGATCGGTACGCAGCTCTCAACCTCCGACATTTTACAGAGCATAGGTATTCGTTGATAGCAAGAGACTACAAGCAATATTGCTAGTCTCTGCTGGTCATGTATGTCCATGCCTATCCATCGCACAATAGCGATCCTCACGAACCACTGTCCTTTTGATAGGCATGCTGAAAAACGAAATTTTCCCTGAAATTCTCTTGATTTACTCGAAAAGCCATGCTGAGGTTAATTTTCTAACGAACGAACTTTTATATGGGTTCCTGGACATAGGGATATCGTTGGAAATTACATTATTGATGAGCTAAGTAGGATCGGTACGCAGCTCTCAACCTCCGACATGTTACAGAGCATAGGTATTCCGATTGCATAAGTATTCGTTGATAGCAAGAGACTACAAGCAATATTGCTAGTCTCTGCTGGTCATGTCTATGCCTATCCATCACACAATAGCGATCCTCACGAACCACTGTCCTTTTGATAGGCATGCCGAAAAACTTGGCAATCCGACAAATGACTTCTGCAGGAGCTATGGCTCTAAGGGAGACGAAGGTACTGCCATTCACCTAATGCGTCAGAGCCCCACTCTTGTCATAAAGAAGCGAAGGTTTCAGACCTTTCATTTTCTGACATCTTTGACCGAGTTCTCTAATATAAAGAATGCTGCAATAGCAATTTTTTTTTGGTCTCTGAATGGTTTTCTCTAGAGAATTGTTGTTTCTGATTGTGGTATGACAATGGACCTAAATGCTGGCCTAAGTGGAGAATGTTCCTTCCAGGGGGTCTGCCTGCCGCCCTTTGTTAAGTTTTCCCAGAGTAATGTGATTTTAATATTGACTTCTAACACAGTGGTGACTAAAATATCACCAACAAGCTGTGTCAGATGCAATTAATTTACGAGTGGTATTTCATTTTTGATCCAACTGAAAACATCAAATGTATCTCAATATAATGGGATACTATTCAAGCCGTAACAACAGTAGAACTAACTTCACAGGAATGTCGTTAGGGATAAGAATGAATTGAAGAAAATATCGAATTGGGAATAAGAGACAAAGTTGTTTGAAAATAAAAGTTTTTCGTAAGATCCATGCATCCATTCATTAAAATTGAAATTCTTTCAAGAAATCTTTTAAGTTTCCTGCTTCTAGTTATTCTGTTTATGTATGTATGTAGGTATATATGGTACGCAAACACTTTCTTTCCATTTCACACACACCCAGAGTAAGTGAATTAAATGGTGTTAATGTGTGTATGAAAAAAATAGTCGTAATTCAAGTGTAAAAATTTGTTTTTTTTTTAAATTTTGCATACAAAAGTTAAATGTGGAACGCAAATAATTACGAGAAATACTAACCGTGACCTTCGTATGGGCGCTGTTTCTTGTTCTTGGATTTGTGAAACTCTTGACGATTGCTTTTCGTAGCTGATTTTCAAATTACCCGTTTCGGTGGTGGAGGCAGTTAAATTAATACCCTGTGACGATGCAGTTGCATTTGAGGCAGTTGAATTTGGTGATTTACCGCTTTGATAAATGACACCATGCTGGCCACCACCAACCGGCGAGGGTATTGATGATGTTGATGAAGCTGTATTCGCATTGAATGGTGATTGACGTTCTAAAGGATTTCCGGCGAACGAAGATGAGGTGGCGGTTAATTGTTGCTGTTGTTGTTGTTGACTAGTTGAGCGGGTATTTTGTGCGGTTGTGGGGTGATCTGAAAGTAGAAAAATAAGATTGTAAGATTCGAAAGAAAGAAGAAAATATGAATTGAGAATAATTGTAGGCTCCTTACCTTGCTGTCCTGTTGTTGACGTTGTATTTGAGGGTATATTTATTCCAGGTACATTGGCTGTTGATAGTGGCACGGAAACGTATAAACTCGGCGCATTGCCTGAGTTTGTAGAGGCTGCCGTTGTTGCCGTTGATGATGTTGCAGACGTTGCCGTCACACTACCACCATTCGCTGCAGCTATGGCAGCCTGTGCAGCCGCATAACGTTCTTCTCGTTCTTTGGCCGTTATTGATGAAACGCTGGATGAGTTTTTATGTCCCGTCGTTGATGCTTGGCTTTGTGCAACTTTAGCCTCATTTGCATTCGATTTATGATGTGCCGTTTGACTGTTGCCGCCGGCTGTACTGGCTGTGGATGATGAGTGTGCATTGCTGGTGGTTATTAGTACAGCATCTCGACTACTTTGTGAACTTGTTTCGGTATTGATTAATGACTGATGCGTTGGTGGACTTAATTCGGTTTTTTGCTAAAAAGAAAACAACAGAGGAAGAGAAATTGAATATTGTTATGGCATGATTATGTTATTGTTGTCAATACTGTATAATTAGTTATTAGAATAGAAAAAAATAGGTGAGAGAGGCACGCTTTAAGTCAGTTAAAGCCGTTGTGAAGCGAATGACTTCAAGGCCACAACAAAAACGTTATTGCTGTTCACCCTAGTCAGGTGTAATAAAAAAAATTTTAAATTTCTTTCACCAATTTCTTATATAATTTCATTACAAAAACAAATAAAAAAAATGAAAATCTAAAAAATATTTCCTCTTGGCTGGATTTATTTTTAAATTTTCATTGTAAAGCGTTTGAATCGGTTTTTTTTTCTCCTGCTGTGTTTGGGTTACAAATTTCTTTATTAGAAAAAGAAAACAAAACAAAAAGTCATTATTTCACTCACACACTCACACACACACATCAATAATAACAACATCATCATTATTAACATTCATTATTGAATACTACAAAAAAATTCATTAAAAATAGTATTTCTATTCTTGACAACAACCTCCACCTTTAGTAATAATACAATAAAAAAAAAACCTCCATTTATTTTTGATGTGTCGCTCTCTACCTCACGTTTGTACTCTCTCTCTGTCAAGACTCTTTTTGTTAGACACTCTTAGTATGCTGTGTTATTTTTGTTTGTCATTTCCTTATATGAGTGTATGTATGTATGTATAGCCATAATAAATATATGCATACTCGTATATACACATGTATATATATATATATATATAGTACATACTCTAAGTGTATGTGTATGTGTGTGTAAGTATGCATGCGTTTTTATCGTATATGTATAGTGTTGTTTTTGGGGTCTTAGTACATTCAACCTGTCGCTCTATTGCATTTCTATGTAGGTATGTGGTGCTTTTATTTTTCATGCTGTGTGTGTGCTTTTTTTTTGTTTTGTTTTGTTTTTCTGTGTAATTTTATTCTTTCTCATTTTCTTCGCTTTTGATTGTACAATGTACATACTTTTTTATTTATTTGAGTAACAAATGCCTAACGATGACGTTGTTGTTTCGTATTGCAACATTGACTTTTATTATTGTTATTGTAGTTGTGAGTTTTTGATTACTCAATTTCTTCTTGTGCTTTTTGTATTGCTAGTCGTCATTATCTTTGTTTTTGTAAATTTGCTTTTGTATTAAAACAAAAAAAAAAAAGAGAGACAAAAACAAATCAAAACTTTTCATTTGTATTGATTCGCTTTTTTTTTTTCTCACCTTTTTGCTCTTACAAAATTCTTTATTTATTTTCTCTTTCATTTTTTCACTTGAACTCTTTCGTTCCCGTCTCCAATTATAGTCTTATAAATTGCCTCTCTACTCCACCATACACAAACAGCACTGTATTAAAATTTCCCAGTAAAGCGGAAGTGTGTGTAATTTTACTTGGAAACAGAAAAACATATGAATGCAATCAAAACAACACAAGAACAATAACAACAACAGTAATACATATTAACGAGTAGTGTTATCGTTGCAATGATTAACCCAAATTAATTTGTATACTATTGTGGTATATAAGGTTAGGAGGTTATGATAAATTTTTTTATAAAATTATGTGTGGGTGTGTTATTAATTAAATAAATTTGAGGAAAAAAAAAATAATAATAATGGCATAAGGGAGAGTGTTAAGTATTGATAAAAAAAAAATGAAATAAAAAAAGTAAATTAAATCATTTGAAAATATTTCGTACGCATACATACGTATAACCTTCAAATATTTGAGTTTTATGCGAATACACACATACACATGCATTTAAAAAAAGTTTCTAAACTTTTATAACTGTAAATCCGACATTTATGAGTAAGTAGTAGATACAGTGATGGTCATTAGAATAGGATTATTTTGCTTTAAAATTTTATTTATTTAATTGTCGTTGATGAGGGAGGGAGTGCTTCAACAATCTTCACGGCGAACAAAATTGTACTCTGTTGGATCTCAGACAATGCTAGCAACGAAATTGTTGATAGTACGGTCAGGGATAGATCCACAGCAAATTTTGTTTATAGGTCTAAATTTAAGCGTTGGACAATTGGGTTTTACTGGTTATTATATTCTAAGGAGATTTCGCTAATCATATGGTTCATCCTTCGTGACTAAAGTTGGAAAAAAAAAAACGATAAGTTGACGAACATAATATTTTCTGTGCTTATCCAATTTTATTTGAAATTTCAGAGCAGTAAATTGCTCGGCACTGAAGATATTACACCCGAATTGTTAAATACGAAATCGGACATCAGTACAAGAGTAATATATTCACTCATTCCAGGACTACAAGATGGTGAAAATCATCTGAATTTTGCAGGTGATGTCTATTTGCTGGAAGACTCAAATGAGAGAAATGGCACACAACTAAGGGATGTGAAGACCAACCATTTCACCATAGATGTCAGTACCGTAGTCTAGTCTAGGTAGTGTGTTGGCTTATTAGACGTAATGCCCGAGTTCAAACCCCAGGTCAGACATTCAAACGAAAATATAAAAATTTCTGGTAAAAACCTTGAGAGTAAATAAAATTGCCGTGAAAAGCTTCTCAAAAATCTGTATAAAAATAAACGCACACAACATAAGTGGTGTGAGAAGCTGACTGAAGGGTTGTAATGACCAATTATTTGTATGAACCTATGTCTACTTGCTGGCTCATAACTTCTTCCATCTTGCATTAAATTAGGGTGGGGGGCCTAAAAATAAACACTGTCAAAACTAACATCCATCACTGCTCAAATTACAAGATGCAACACTCACGAAAGAAGATGTCATCAAATTTTGGTACCCTGGATGCATTATAGCCAAAAGTGGAAATGCTACACGCATACGTATGTACATACACATAAGGGGTGATTTTTTAAGAGCTATAGCAAAATTTTTCAAAAAAAAAAAAACACATAAAATTCAGAAAAATGCATGAAATCTTTATATGAATCGATAGTACGGTCCATATAATTTAATGTTTGAAGATTATTTCATGGAAATGTTGACCGCGACTGAGCCTTTAATGGTCCATCCGCTTAGTCCAATTTTGGCATACTCTTTCCAACATTTCGGCCGGTATCTCACGAATAAATGCTTCAATGTTGTCTTCCAATGCGTCAATTGAAGCGGGCTTGTCTGTTTAGACATGAGCTTTAACATAGCCCCACAAAAAATAGTCTAAAGGCGTTAAATCGCACGATCTAGGCGGCCAATTGACCGGTCCCGAACGTGAAATAAAATGTTCACCGAACTCGCCTCTCAATAAGTCCATTGTTACGCGTGCTGTGTGGCATGTGGCAACGTCTTGTTGAAACCACATGTCATGCAAGTCAAACTCTTGCATTTTGGGCAAAAAAAAAAGTTGGATATCATCTCACGGTAGCGCTCACCATTCACAGTTACGTTACAATTCACAGCATCTTTGAAGAAGTACGGTCCAATGGTGCCAAATTCAATGATTTGCAAGCGTTGTTCGTTTGTAAGACGATTCATGGTTAAATTATAGACCAAACTGAAGATGTTTGACAGTGAAACAAAACACGAAACGTGCGTGAGCTGTTTAAACCAGTGTTGCCAAAAAGATAATAGCTAAAAAATCACCCTTGCAAAAACTGTTTACAAATACCGTTATTAATACTGAAAGTTAAAAAATCTGCGAATATTTATTGCAAATCTTTAAATTTCCTTTAACAAAAATTGTTAAAAAAAAAATTTCGGAAACTTCAACGGAAACAACTTTTTCCTTAACCCATTGCATTAAGAAGACAAAAAAAAAAACAACAAAAAAAACATTCTAAACAAGTTTATAAAAGACAAAACAAAAAATTGTACACCAGATTTATATTTAAAGAGCAAAATCGATAAAGGCACAGACAAAACATAGAAAATGAAATGATTTTATTGTTTCCAGTTTTGCTTTCCTTAACAAAATCAACAACAGCAACACCAACAACAATAACAATAACGACAGCGCTACTAACATCAACAAAAAATGCATTCAATATTAAGCAACATACAAAACAAGAACAAGATCAATAAAAACAAAAGCAAACTGGAAGAAAAAAAAAATAAATAAAGAAACTGAACCAACGGATGGCTAAAGTTACGCACCACAGAAAAATGCAGTCAACCAACAAAGCCAGCAACATAACAACCAAATCAACCAACCAACAACACCCGCAGAGCAAGAAAAGTTTTTTTTTTTGTTTTGAGTTTTGAGTTTTTTGTTTTGTTTTGTAACACCAACAGCAACAATGGCACAAACCCAAATGGTTGATAATTTTCGTTAATTGTGTGTTGTGTTGTTGTTGGTAGTTTTTCCTTTTTATCGTTTTTTAAACCACAAAAAGAGATTAAAAAAAAAAACAGCAAGCATTTATAAGATAGTGAGAGAGACAGCGTGTGAAAGAGAGTTTGAGAGTGAGTTTTTTAAAATTAAAGAGAGCAAAAATAGCCTAAATTGCAGTGGAAACTGTAAAGCCTTTAAAAACAGAAGTTTTGTTTTTTTTTATAACTAAACAGGATGCGGTTGGGGTTAAAATTCTATAAAGAAAAAAAAAATAAAGAATAGCTATTTAAAGGATATTTTGTTTTTGATTATGTCTTTTGCCGTAGCTATCAAACATATGACGCATCTATTTCTTAATAAAACCAGCAGAAAGCTGGGGGTAATTGTGGTTACAAACAAATTGCATGTTGTTGCATGTCATTTAATGTTTTGTTTTTTTTTTTTACAAATCGATGTTTAATTAGAGGTGTTCCATCTATGTGTACGTATGTACGTACATACATATGTCAGAGTGAGAGCAGAGAGGCCTGCCTTTTGTTATTTCAAACATGTTTTAAGTCATCATCATCAACTTGCATGCAAAAAAGAAAAACAAAAAATTATCTCGGTATAAAATTATAATTATTTGTTGTAGTTGTTGTGTGGAGAAAATACCAGAGAATATAACAGTTGTTTTAGTGGTCATCGCATATGTTTTTTTTTATTGCTTTTACATACACTCAACAAAATTCAATGATTTTAAGCGAATATTTACATTTAAACTCAGTTTACACTATAAACATGAAATTGACACCGAAAAATAACAAATAAAAAAAAATCTGTTATAACGGACAGAACAGATTAATGCATCAACTACCTGTTGTAATACACATAAGAACAAAATATGCACGTTAAAAAAAAACAACATGTATTGCTAACGTAGGGACGAAATTAAAAAAAAAAAACAACCAGAGTAACAAGTATGCGGATTTTGACCTTGGCATGACATTTAAATGGCCGCCTCTGGATTAGTTGCAGCAGTCGATGATTCTAGGATAGTTTTCGACCACTTTTTAGTACATTTCGAACAATATCTCGACGACAATTTGTCGATAGACTCGATCTTTGACGAAACTCCAGCAAAAAAAAAAAAGGCTAACGGAGTTGAATCACATGATCTTGGTAGCCCACCCACGTCGACAAAATGTGAAATTACTTTTTCTGTAAACTTCTCATGCAATAAAATCACCATTGGTTGTGTTGTGTGATTCGTGGCATTGTTTTGTTTTCACATGCTACAACGTTAGGGAATTATTCGCGTAGTTCCATAAGTTGTTGTAGACTTACGTAAACTGTAACTTTCTTGAATTATATGGTTTTCGTAGGCACTTAATGATGTATTTTTTTTTTTTTTTTTTGAAAATTTAACATGCCATAAAACCAAAATCTTGGTCATGGTATGTGGCTGGCGGCACATATACCGTTTAGTTTATAATCTTCAATTTCTGTTAATTCATACGGTCATAGCGTAATGGTCCTTTCAGACTTAAGAAGAAAAATAAATTTATTTTTCATACTGCACTTTGGAAGGTACAATTTGCCAAGCATTCATTGATTTTGTTTATGTATTTTAATCACATGTAAATAAAAATATAAACAAAAAAATGTATATACAAGCGTATTATCCTGTAAGGAACACACTCGAAAATGTTAAATCTAAAGAGGGTGGAATTATAAGTACAAAAAAAAATCCAAAGAATAAATAGCCTGATAGGAATGAAAAAAAAAATAACACGTAATAGAAGGGAGAAATAAAAACAGAAATAGGTTTTTGTGGTTTTAAAAGAAAAAATTTTACAATCAAATCAAACCCAAAATTAAATTTGTTTTATAGCAGAAAATTATAATTTACGAAATAAAGGGTGATTTTTTTGCTATTATCTTTTTGGCAACACTGGTTTCAACAGCTCACGCACGTTTCGTGTTTTGTTTCACTGTCAAACATCTTCAGTTTGGTCTATAATTTAACCATAAATCGTCTTACAAACGAACAACGTTTGCAAATCATTGAATTTTATTATTAAAATGCGTGCTCTGTTAAAAAAAGTTCATCGCGCGCTTCTTCCATTTTATGGTCACTTTAATCGACCCACTGAAGCGGCTATTCGGGCTATTGTGACTAAACTTTTTTTTGCCCAAAATGCAAGAGCTTGACTTGCATGACATGTGGTTTCAACAATACGGTGCCACATGCCACACAGCACGCGTAACAATGGACTTATTGAGAGGCGAGTTCGGTGAACATTTTATTTCACTTTCGGGACCGGTCAATTGGCCGCCTAGATCGTGCGATTTAACACCTTTAGACTATTTTTTGTTGGGCTATGTTAAAGCTCATGTCTATACAGACAATCCCGCTTCAATTGACGCATTGGAAGACAACATTGAAGCATTTATTCGTGAGATACCGGCCGAAATGTTGGAAAGAGTATGCCAAAATTGGACTAAGCGGATAGACCATTTGAGGCGCAGTCGCGGTCAACATTTGCATGAAATAATCTTCAAACATTAAATTATATGGACCGTACTATCGATTCAAATAAAGATTTCATGCATTTTTCTAAATTTTATGTTTTTTTTTGAAAAATTTTCCTATAGCTCTTAAAAAATCACCCCTTACATACACATATAATTGGTCATTACAACGTTTCAGTTAGGGTTGCGACCTAACTTCTCATTTTATCCATGAGTGATGGGACCTATGTTTTAAAGTCAACTTTAAACGGCAGATTTTTTAGGATTTTTTAATGGCAATTTTTATTTACTCTACTGAGACGAAGCCGTCGAAGAAATATCTCTTTCATATTCATGTCTAACATGGGGTTTTAACCATAGCCCACGTCTAATACCTACAGGGTGGGCCAAAAGAAACCAAGGGGTGTAAAAGTTTAATAACTTTTTTGTTTATTAATTTTTTTTTATTTTTTCTTTCAGATTATATAGACAACACTTGGAGAATTTATAATGGAGAGGTTCACAACTGTACAGAGAACCAGAACAATAGAATTTTATTATTTAAACCAGAGATCAATTATTTTAACGCAAAGAGCATATCGTCGACATTTTAACGTCAGAATTTCGCCCTCTGAAGCGATGATTCGTTGCTTATTTAATCGTCATCACCAACATGGTAGCGTAAGAGATTTGCCTCGAACCGGTAGACCACGTTTAAGTCGCACTGCGGAAAATATTGAACGAGTACAGCAAAGTGTTAACGAAGCACCAGAAACATCTTGCAGAAGGCGTTCTGCTCAGCTAGGAATGTCTCGTACGTCACTACGGCGCATTTTAAAAAAAGATTTACAGTTATACCCATATAAGGTGCAATTGGTCCAAGAATTAAAACCCGGAGATCATCGGCAACGTCTAAATTTTGCAGTTAAATTTCAAGAGTTGGCCAGAAATGAAATCAACTTTATTGAAAATTTGATTATGAGTGATGAAGCTCATTTTCATTTGAATGGCTTTGTTAATAAGCAGAACTGTAGGTTCTGGGGTTCTCAAAATCCAAGAGCCATTCATCAACGCCAATTGCACCCCATCAGGTGTACAGTATGGTGTGGAATCACATCTGAAAATGTCATTGGGCCCTACTTCTTCGAGAATGAAGATGGAAGTGCTGTAACCGTAAATGGAGAGCGGTATCGGTTTATGATAGAAAATTTTTTACGTCCTGCTCTTGAAAACAGACCTGGTATGTGGTTTCAGCAAGACGGAGCCACTGCCCATACTGCCCGAGTCACAATGGCACTTTAAAGTCAAATTTTTGGTGAGCGAATAATTTCTCGAAATTCGGAAATTATTTGGCCAGCGCGATCGCCAGATTTGACAGCACCCGACTATTTTCTTTGGGGTTTTTTGAAGGAGAGAGTGTATGTGAACAAGCCAGAGACAATCCTTGAACTCAAGGCAAACATTGTTGCAGAAATTCGAACGCTACAGCCACAAGTTTTGAAAGATGTTATGGAAAATGCTCTAAAAAGAGCCCATCAGTGCAAAGCTGAAAACGGTGGTCATTTAAGAGACATCATTTTTCATACTTAGTGTAAAAAAATTTCCATTTTGTATATTATATAATCTGAAAGAAAAAATAAAAAAAGTTAATAAACAAAAAAGTTATTAAACTTTTACACCCCTTGGTTTCTTTTGGCCCACCCTGTACATACATACATAGAACAAAATTTTTATCCGTTTTATCAAAACAGTTTTTTTGACACACAATTTAAATCTCAAATAGATTTGCTAAAGATAAAAAATATTTTTTTAAACTTAAAATTTTTGTATTTAAAGGTTTAGAAAACAGTTTTCATTTATTAAACGGAAATATTTGTTTAATCCTCTAAACTTTTGACAAGAATCTGAAACAGGGCACACGGGATATTTTATTTCTATTATTTTTTTTGTGAGAATTTATGTTTCCTTGAAAAGGAAATACGATATTTATTATTGCAAACAATTAAATAAATTTATGACATTTCGTTTCAAAAGGGGAACTCTAAACATAAACTATTAACATTTGCCATCCATTCATCCATATATGTATGTACATATGATTTCCAACCCTTTTCTTATAAAAAAAAACAGTAACGTTCAATCCATAAAACAGAAGTACATCATGTAAGGTTAGGTTTGTTATTTGTATATACATACATACATGTGTGTGTACGAAATTTACCCGTTATTATTGAATTTTTATTTTTATAAATAATTTATAACAGACGTTCAAGGGGTTGTTAACAACTTTTCAGCGTAATTCAATTTTCTAAAAACCAAATGAAGGGAGAAATTGAAAAAATAGAAAAAAAAAAAAAAAAAACAAGCATAACGGTTTTAAACTACTTGTAACTTCATTAAATGTTACATGCATTTCACAAACCCTCTTTGTATTTGCTTGCAGTTCAGTTTGAATGTGTTCGTAATGTTTTTACAGTTAGTGTACACACTCTAATCTGTTTACTCTCTATCATTTTGCTTTTCTCAGAATATTAAAACGTACATATGTATGTATGTTGTAGGTGTATAAGTATTAGGGCAACACATATGTTCACTTGTTATTATTTTTGTAAGTGTCCGCTTAGTAGTTCTTGTCTTTTTTTTACTCCTAGATTTTGTTTTAGAACACAATTTTTCTCTTCAGATTTAACTGTTTACTCGTATTAATGCATGGTTTTTACTCTTTACAAACAAACACACACACACACCTACAAGTAATCTTTGTATGCCTTCCTTTTCATTTTGCCTCAAAATTGAAAACCAAATGTGTATGTGTGTGAGTGTACACATATAGAGTGTAAATAAAATTAGTGGTCACTTGTTTTGTTTTACTAAGGAAATGTATTTTTTATTGTTATTTTTATTAATAAACATACATACTTATATTTTCCTCTTCATATTTAACGGTTAATTAAAGTTCGGGGTTTTGTCTTTACAATTCCAATTAAATAATCTTTGTATTCCCCCTTTTACATTAAAATATTAAACCAAACGTTTGTATGTATGTATGTGTGTATGTGTATCTTTATGAATGTTGGTAAAAATACTTGTCAATTGTTATTGTTTATTTTACTATGCAAATGTCCTTTTTATTGTTGTTTTCTTAGTTTCAGTACATAAGTACTCTCTTCATGTTTAGTTGTTTATTAAAATACAATTTTTTTTCTCTCTCTCTCGCTGTTGTTGTTTTGTTGTGTGGCATACGTGACTTTATACAACATCTGCGCAAAGCACAGTCCTGTTTATGGTACTTATGTTAGTATTGGTGAGTAAATATTTCAATTTCAAATCATTTTTTTTTTGAAACTGTTATGAATGTTGTACCAAGCCAGAGGAAGAGAGAGAAGTGCGTATTAATAAATGCATTTGAAATAGAAATCTTGCAGAGAGTAAAGAGAACATACATACATATGTACATAATACGGCATATTGTTAAGGGCGCCATATTGCTAATAACCGTAAAACAAATATTACAGGATGAGGCGGCAAAAATATGAAATTGAGTTTACTTTCAGCAGCGTGAGTATGATAGAAGATTTAAAAAGTTTATAAAAATATTTGATTGACAGGACAATGTACTACTACTACTACCACTGCCTTATGCAGCGTAAATAATTTGCTTTTACGGGCTTAAAAAAATCAATTAACAACTACTCCACCGCCCTAAAAAAATAAAACTAAAAAAAAAAATCCCTGAACATTATTTCACTCATAAACCTCATAATTAACGAGAGTATTAAAAGTACGATAGAGAATTCAATATAATTTACTACCATAACTACTTGACTAAAGTAAATCTAAATGCAAAATGTTGAATAAAACTGCTCGACTTTGGCGATGGCTGACTACAGAATCAGAATAAGACAGAGTTCAAGATGGGGACTTTCAAAAGTGTGACCAATAGCTTGAGCATTAGTCTGGATCCTTTAACAGCCGAAGAATGCGTAAAAATAGTTAAAACCGACTATAAAAGTGGTGATTGAAAATGAGCCACTTTTCAACCATTATTGGGTGATTAGGATCGTCGTAATTGGCTGCTAAAGAATTGGCAAAACTATAAAGAAATTTGAAGAAACTAGTAGCTTTACAAATGTAACTAGGATTGGTCTGCACATTTCTGCAATGTATGCATTTTCATGGACTTATCTTATGGCTCATTGTGGTGTACTTTGCATTTGGAGATGAAATCTAATTCATGTAATAATTAACGCTGATTAACCATTCTCAACGCCAGAGATATGATGCATGGTTGCTTCAGGAACAGTTTTTCAGCGCTGAAGTTCAATAATCAACAAAATTATAACATATGGGGCCATAGAGAACCTAGAAATTACATTGCATCCGGAAAAAGTGAAAGTGTTTGTGATACTTATTATTGTATGGAGGTGGTATTGCGTTGTATTTCTACGAAAATGACACCGAATGAATCGGTCTTGTCAAATCAGAGCGCTGTGCCCATATCTTGAAAGTTATTATTGACCTGCAATTGAAGGTTATAAACTGGACGGTAAATGGTTCCAATAAGATAATGCCGCGGGTCACACAAAACGGCCAATATTGACTTTATTTCAGGAGTAGTTTCCACAAACAGTAAATTCATGCAATTAGATTTCTTGTAGGGCTTCTCCAAAGACCAAGTCTACAAGAACTTTGAGGCGGCAAGCGATAACCAACATTCGCCAAGTTATCACTGAGATTTCGTACGAAATCTACAAATCGAGTACTACTCCAATCATTCTAGAGACGGTTTTTAATTTGGTTCTACTTTATAAGCCACTGTGGAAATTTAAACTTTAAGAAATTTAAAAGTTTAATTAATGATTTAAGACACTTTTAAATTAGAACAGCTAGAGCACAATTTTTATTTTATTATTATTATTTTGTTTTTCTTTAATAAATAGATAATTTTCTTATTTATTTTTAACTTAAGTTTTATACTTAAGAGTCTTAAGAATTTAACCTTGTCACTTGGCTTATCATTAGTAAATTATACAAAAAAAAAAATTAAAAAGAAAAACGAAAAAATTGTGGAAACTTAAAAATACCATACTATATCGGGTCCGCCATTTAACATTTTTTTTTCAACTAGTGCTTATTTCGTGAATGGTAACACTTAGCTCATGTCTGATTTGACAGATAATTAGTTTTATCCTTCCGCTGAACGAATATGGTTGTGTATACGCTTGAACAACGCTGGGAAATATTGCGACATTACTTTGAAAATCATGGTAATGTTGCAGAATGTGTGCGAAAATTGCATACGGATTTTGGAAGAAGAGAAGCACCGTCAGCTTCGTATGTTGAACGAATTTTTGTTCACAAAAATTGAAGAGGAGGATATTGACAACATTTGGTTTCAACAGGACGGCGCTACATGCCACACAGCCGAAGCTACACTCGATGTTTTGCGTCCTGTTTTTAAAGATCGCATTATCAGCCGCAGAGCTGATGTCGTTTGGCCACCTCGGAGCTGCGATTTGACACCGTTGGACTATTATTTGTGGGGTGCCGTCAAAGATAAGTGTTACGGCGACAAGCCAGAGACAATTGACGCTTTAAAGGACAATATTCGTGAAGCCATTGGTGAAATACAGCTGCACACAATCGATAATGTGCTTAAAAATTGGACTGATCGTGTAGGCTACTGCATGGTCAGCCGAGGCAGCCATTTGAATGAAATTTTGTTCCATTATTAACCGGAAGGATTGTACTTTCAAATAAAAAAAGAAATTTGAGAAAATATTCAGTAGTTTTTTTTTTAAAGCATTTTCAAAAAAAAAAATGTTATTTGGCGGACCCTTTACAATACAATACAATATTGTTTATTGGTTAAGACTGTTTTCAATTATTAATGACAGACAGCATTTGGTATTAAAATAAAATAAAAATTAATGTAGACACTTCAGTTACAATTAGATATGAAATTAATAAATAATGGCCAACAGGTGTTTTACTTGTCTCAACAGTTTACAACTTTAACAAGAAGAAAAATAAAAAAAAGAATACAAAAAAGCAAAAAAAAATTCTTTGTAAAAAATACCCCAAGAAATCTATAAATGTACACTTACTACTCGTGGTAATCATATGTCGTCAATGTGTCTTTTTTTTCCAATTATAAACGCCTGAATACAACACTGTTGTAATTGATGTTTAACTGTCAATATGAGTTTATTATTGTTATGCTGGCCCTTTTGCTCTTCTTGTTGTTTTTATAGGAAATGAGGAGAACAAAAATATTTTTAAACATGTTACAACAACAAAATATCCTTTTGTTTCTTTATCTCTTGTTCCTTTGCTAAAAAAAAAAGATGCTTTTCTTTCAAAGTAAAGGAATAAAATTATTGGATGTAACAAAAATTTGTAAACACCTGCTAAAAAAAACACCAACAACAATACAAAACAACAGCAACTGCAGCCCTCATATGTATGTAAACAAAACAAAGCATATTAAGCATGTGCTGTTAGTAAGTAGCAAAGAGCACAGAAACGACAGAGAGAGAGAGAGAGAGAGAGTGTAAGTGATATAAAGAGTAACAGGATGTTTTAAAGAAACGGTTTTACAATAAAAACAAATAAATAGTGATAATTGTACTGTTTATAATATTAAACGTAGCTTATATGCTGCGATTAATTTGTAAATTATTATAGAAAAATATATTCTCGTTCTTGTCTTAGGTAGGTAGTTATGGTTTATTGTTGCTTTATTCAGCTTGTGATTAAGTTCTGTAGCTGATTTATGTTGTCGTTGCCTTTACTTTTCCCTAACCCGCTATAGTCCGGACTGTAGTGTGTACATGTCCCTACGTAATGGGGACGAGCCCTCCGCGGTCGGGTGAGGGTGGGTTAGTGTGAGGCCGGGGACGTTCGAAAGAAAAAAAAAAAAAAAAAAAATGGCTGGACAATTTTGTACAAAGAATTGTTGGAAATTGTTAAAATTATTCAATTAAAGAAACAGAAAGAAAGAAAGAAAAAATTTAAAGAAACATTATGTAAATGTATATGTGTGTATATATGTATTATCCTTTAAAGAAAAGATGTTGAAAGAAAACAAAGCTATTTTAGGTACTTAAAAATGTACGAAAAAGAATTCTTTGAAGAACAGCTAAGATGTGAAAAACGAGAGCACACCTTTGAATGGCATTGACTGTAGGCAGCAGCAGCCATTATTAGTCCTTAAGGAAACAGCTGTGTAGAGTAGTTTCTTATTAAAACAAAAATAAAACAAAACAAAAAAAATTGAGTATTCCTTTGTAGGCTACACAGGATATACTGCTTGCTGTTTGAAGTTATAATTTCATGTACAATATATGTAATTCAAATGCGTGCGTGTGTGTGTGTGTGTGTGCATTTTAAGATCAGTTATTTAACCTACAGCTCGATCGTCGTTCCTTAATCTCCAGAGTAAGTGTATTTGTGTATGAGTCTTAAAGCAGATGTTGCCATGCAATTTTGCTAACATTTCGGAATTTTTTTTTTGTTACAATGCTGCTGTTGTTGTCATGTTTTTTAAGAAAATTCCTTGCCTTACAGCTGCTTTAACAAAAAAAACTTTTCTTTTTTAAGGATTAGAATTTCATTGAATATCATTAACATTAAAAAAGAAAAAGAAACAAACAAACAAAATTTAAAACTAAGGACACATCTGCTTTTCTATTATTCTTTTGACAGGATAATCGCAGAGATTTAAAAAAAAAAAAAAAAAACATTTTCAAAAGGTTTTTAACGGTCAAATTTTAAAAAGAAGTGGAAATGGGAGCAAAGCGACTCAAAATGTTTGCTGAACTCGTAGGTGTGCTCCGAAATACTGCGTCTAAGATAATAGACACGAATACGGCTAGATGATGACTATGGCTAGAAAAAATGACTGCAGTGAAAAAAGACAATGTGCTCCAACATCTAAATATGCAGATAAAAAGGCATTACCGAAGGTTTTGAGGGGCCATGTTTTCAAATCATATCTGCTCGGGAATATAAAGAGCTGCTAAGCGATCTTATATCAGATTATCGAATTAAATTATGCTGGACAGACAGAGCGTTATTGGCAGATGATCAGTTAATCACAGGATTTGAATTAATTCTCGAAGTAACGGCAGAAGAGATCAGTGAAAACCCCAAAAGGCTTCTCCTTTCGAATTAAGGCAGAACGCATCGATTTATTCACAAATCGGTCATGGGGATGTAGATCACACTGTAGAGTATCAAGAGCACTATGGGTAAAGCTCAATTCTACAGATATGAAACTACATCTCAGTAGGAGTAGGAGTGAGAAGAAAGGCCCCTTTAGTACAGATGAAACAGCTGCTGAAGTGATATAGAAAAGAAAACTTTTTTCTCCTTACGTGGTATTGAACTTGGGCTTGTCTAATCAGGAATGACATGCTTTAAGCATGTCTAAGGGGATGGTGCAAGTATTTAGGAAAACTGAATTCGTAACTAAAATTAACCGACTTCAAAGCCCTACCTGAAGAAAAACCAAATTTATTTGGTTTTTTTTCTTCTTCTCAATTGGTTTTTTTAATATAGAAACTTTGGAAAACCTTATGGAATCCTCCTCTTTTGAGGGTATGTACGTCCATTATACATACATATGTTCCAGTATGACAATGACAATCAAATTACACTTTCAGCTTTGGTTAGCGTAAATTTCTGACCTAAACACAATTGAAAATATAGGGACAATTGCAATTCAATGAGTTAAGCAAAGCTATGGAATGTCAGGAGTTTTGCTTAAACAGTTTACCAACGAAAACGAAGAGTATTTCCAATGAAATTTTAAATGATATGTTAAAGAATAATAAATTAATAAATTTCAGAAATTATGGATTAAGTGGCTTCTATTCTAAATCCATTCTTCTTAACATTTCTATTATAAAATACAAATTGAAATCTTATTATTATTGCATGACAGGCATATGTAAGTACTTACAGTTGTTCTGAACATAACTTTATTGGCTAACATGACTAAGGCGCTGTTAATTTTATTAAATAAATCTGTGAACAAGAATCAGAATTAGTGGTCATGGTGGTGGTGATGATATTGCTGCCAATTATTAAAAATCATCGGCATGAAGAGGAGCTTCATTACCTAATTTCGTGAGATTAAAGTAAAAAATTTTATAAAAATATTCCATATAAAAGTACTTATACATTTTAAAAACACTGAGCAACAAATAAAAAAAAAAACTTCACACTTTCACTTTTAACACATTGAAAACAATTTGTAGAAAACCGTTTAACAGCGAGAAGGATTAAACTTGTAATCCTAACTTTCAAGACAGCCACCAAGAATGATTTAAAGATCACATCCAGTACATAATGATACCACACCACTAACTACATATGTACGTATTAATATCTGTTTCGGTAATAAATGAGTGAGAAAGAGAAAGAGTTACAAATTAAAATACGGTACATTTTACAGAGATTTTTAAGCAGATAATTGGAATTCTCCTATATAAGATAAATACTTAGAAAAACAGAAGCTGAGAGCCGTCTGTTAACAGTCCTCGGAATAAAAGTGAACACAGTTATGTTTGTACATTGTTGTACAGTATAACAAAATATAAAACCTAAAATAAAAACAAACATTTTAAATGTTAACAATTAAATGTTAAATGTATACATTGAACACTAACATTATGTTGAATGTTAATTAAATATTGTTAATGTTATATTATTGGGTGGATGTTTTAACATTTTATATCCAGTTTATGTAAGATGAATGATTTCAGGCGACTGACATCGAAAAACCCTCAATTTTGCTTGTGTTTGAGACGATCAAGTTCTCTAGAGGAAACCATTCATTCAAAAAAAGTCTTGCTATCGCAGCAATCTAAAGTCGCCGTGGACTAGTAGGTAGTGTGTTGGCTTATTAGACGTGTGGCCTCGGTTCAAATCCCAGGTCAAGCATCTCCAACTAAACGAAATATGAAAAAAGTATTTTTTCGGCGACTTCCTCTCAGCAGATTTCTGGCAAAAACTCTGAGAGTAAATAAAATTGCCATGAAAAGTTTCTCAAAAATCTAACGTTCGGAGTCGACTTTAAACTGTAGGTCCCACCACTCATGTATACAAATTAACGCACACAAAATAAGTGGCGTGAGGTCATAATCCTGACTAAAGGGTTGTAATGACTAATTATGTGTGTATTGCAGCAATCTTTATATTAGAGAACTCGGTCAAAGATATCAGAAAATGAGAGGTCTGAAACCTCCGTCTTTTCATGACAAGACCGGGGCACTGGCGTGTGAGGTGAAAGACAGTCTCTTGCTTGTCCTCAGACTCACAGCTTCTGCACAAGTCATTTTTTCAGATTGAAAGAAACACCCTTGTGCGATAGATGACCATGCGACTGAAGGAGAGAAGTGAGTCAGTCCTCTTTTTGTCTATACGTGTCCAATAGAGCCGCCCTCCTGACGTCAACGAGATTGAATTTCCCCTTAAAATGAGTGCACAATATCCAAATCAACTGAGGCTCTGTAACACGTCGCCCCCATTCAGCTCATCAATTTCTAACGATATTAATGGGGACATGGGTCCCGGAACCCATGTAAGAGTTACCCTTGAATGATCCGAAATTTCTCTGAAAAATTCTCGACATTCATGGAGAAGGATGTTCGTTAAAACTACGTTCGTTAGAGGCTTAAACGCAGTCTGGCTATCCGAGTAAATCAAGAGATTTTGAAGGAAAATTCCGCCACCCAACAAGCATTGCATCGCTTTCAAAATTGTTTGGAAAACACGGTAGTGGTCAGACAGCCTATAAGAAAGTTTAATGTCAGGATACTTAATAAATATACCACAGTAGCCCACCCTTGCCACTGATCTTTGAGCTAGCAGTGTAGACTTCAAGAGAATTAGAGCTGTAAAACTAACGATAGTCGGCCCATTCGATAGTTTCGATAGTCCGGTATAAAACTATCGATAGTATCGAATTTTTTGAAGAGTGCTAAATTTCCCACTTTTAATTAAAAATTATACAGGCGTACGTATATATGTATATAAATAGATGTATATATGTATATGTGTATATATATATAGTGGAAAAAATTATAGAAACACACAAAAAATGCATAGATTTCCTACTTTTTCCATAACGAAATTTTCTATTTTGATTGTATATAACGGTTCATTTTACAGCTATTCTATAAGTTTAAATTATTTTCTAATAGTTGAAGTCCTTAATAAACATTTTTTGAACCTTGTTTCTATTTTTTTTTAACCTTAACTTTAAAAATGAATACAATTTCCGATGTCACGTATTATACGCCGATATTTTTTTTTGCATTGAAGCCGTCGCAAAACTGAAAATTGCCGCTTTAATTTCGATACTATCGCCATCGAGAAAAAAAAATCATCGATAGTCCTTTAAAAATAAAACTATCGATACTATCGATGGTTTTGCAGCTCTAAAGAGAATCCATTTGGGAAGCTCTACAAAAAAAAAATTATTTTCGATGAAAAATAAAGAACGGAAATTTCAAAAAATCAACAAACTATGGTACCCGTCGGAATCACTTTGACCACTGTTGTTTCGGCTATGTCCCGAGGACAAAGGCAAATATGTATGTATGTACTATGTATATAATTAAAATTGAGATTCAATAAAAAGAGATCTTTAGTATAAAACCAGCGTACAATTCTTTCTATATGACCCACCATTATAAAATGAATAATTTTGAAAATTAAATTTAAATTTATTTAAACAAAACAAAACAAGTTTAACTGAAATAAATAAGACTAGAATTATGGCAGAATGATTTGATTTTGAACAAAAATAAAGAAAACAGGTTGATGAAGGCACTAATTTTTCAAGTCATTTTTTTTATTTGGGACTCTTTATAAAGTTTTTCTCTCAAATTCAATTAAAGAAAAAAAAAAAAACACAGTTGTTGTTGTAATTTAAACTATAACAACGTGAATTCGAGTGTGTATTTTTTGTTTGTAGATTTTATGGCCGAATAGATAAATTCCAATAAGATTTGTACGTTCGTTTTATTTGAATTTATTTTTTATTTTTTCAATATTTTTTTTTGTTTTAATTATCAAATTAACAGCTGTCAGTTGGTATTGTCCACTAGTGCTATAGTGTGGGCCATCTGTTATTGTATACATAGTAAAAAAAAAATGTCTTTGATTAGTTGGTTGGTGGTGTTGATAACACACAGAAAAAAAGTTAATCCCCCATATAACAAAAAAAAAAAACAAATTAAAGAAAAAGATTTAAAGAAACACGAAACTGGTCAACATAAAAGCGATTTATTCAAGAGTGAAACTATTAAATGGATTGCTTCATAAAAAAATTTTAATCTTTATGGGAATTGTAATTTCAAGAAAAAAAAAACTAGAGCAACGTTATCGAATTTTTTTTCTTCATTTAAACTGAACCCGGTGAGCTTCACTACACCCTGGGACACATGCAAAATGCGACGTACAGCATTTAAATACCAGATTTACTTTTCTGGACAAATGTATAGTCGGGAACCAGCTTAGCTGCTACAAAAACCATAACGACCGAAACGTATATAAAGGGAGTTTTTTCATAAAAGAGACGTTCAAAGGCCCAATGAAGAAAAAGATAAGCGTTGCGCGCCATTACCTAGTCAAGAGGGCAAAATCATCACAACGTTTTAATGTACAGAAAGAGATTTTCAAGCATGTCTTCGGATTGCAAATCGATGGAGCACGTTGGAGTGGTATTGAGCATTAACCCAAAACAAAATCATGATACACCATTTACATGAAGGAGAAAATTACGAACAACTGTTACTACTGGCGGAATGTACAACTCGTAAGAGAAGTGAGATCGCGAAAAATATAGGAAAAATATCTGTAAATAGTGTGCTGGCTTATTAAACGGCACTCATGGAGGAAAAATTAACACACACAACATGGTTGGTGTGAAAAGCTAAGTTGTAAACCTGACTAAATGGTTGCAATAACCAATTCAGTAGGTTAGGTTAGGTTAGAGGACGTGTACTTGTCAACTGTGACAAGTACAGTACCCGGAGGTCGAACTGACCCATTGTACAACGTCCTAGCTTCTAACACCCCTCGTGTTGTGTGCGTTTATTTTATACATGAGTGGCGGGACCTACAGTTTAAAGTCGACTCCGAACGACAGATTTTTTGAGAAGCTTTTCATGGCAATTTTTACTCTCAGAGTTTTTGCCAGAAATCTGCTGAGAGGAAGTCGCCGAAGAAATATTTTCATATTTTCGTTTTGATGTCTGACCTGGGATTCGAACTCGGGCCTTTCGTCTAATAAGCCAGCACACTACCTACTAGACCACGGCGACTTCAACCAATTCAGTAAGGCAATAATATTTTATTGTAAACTGTGTCACATGGAGAGCATTTCCTAATGATTAACAAAAGACTTGTAGGAAAATCTGCATAATGGCGGAACAAATTGTTACCTAAAGGACCTTTATTTTTACAGGCGGGATGAATTTAAAAAACACCAAATAGAGTTGGTTAAGGTACAGAGAGACTGGCATCGCGTTGACACATTGGCGGTAATGAGAAAATATTAACACGTTGACTGCCGCGGCAATTTTCAGAAAACTGGCCAAAAAACGACATTTTGATTTTTTCACATTCACCAATGTGAAAAATCATTCACTAAATTGCCGTAGTTGGCAGTCAACGTGTTAACAGATTTTTTATAATGTTGAAGGTGTTGAATTATGTACATCAAAGCTTTAAGCTAATGTTGCTATAATTTTAACCGCAATTAAATACGAATTAATAAAAATAAAAAAAAACTTGTCAATTTTTATCACAATTATTTTGAATTTTTAAAAATGCGACTTTTTAAGTCGCACTATTTTTAATCACAGCATTTTCAAAAACAAACAACAAAAATACGAAAGCTAAAGCTAATCAAACTTTTTTAGTACCAGGAGGGACTGTTATTTTCCCATAAACCAGCGTATTTTCTAAATAAACTACTGCTTTGCTATTGTATTAGTGTGTTCTTCACACATACAAACCTATGTAAATGTAAACTAATCAGTATTAAAAAAAAAAAAAGTTATTGTAAACATGCTGCTGATTGATGCTCTCTTGCTGTGTGTTTACAAGAGAACAAGAGAGAGAAAACATTGCACGTACGTTTACAAATAAAAACCGTTAATTTTTTTGTAAAACAATAAAAAAAAAGTGATTCATTAAAAAAAACTTGTTTTTTGGGGTTTTTTTTTTTTTTTTACTAGTAAAAAAGAATTTAAAAAAAAGAAGAAACAGAACCAGAAAATAATTACCCCGGATAAAAGAAAACGTATTTTCAAATTGTGAGGATAGGCAGTGGCAGTAGCACCCGTTACACATATGCCAGCTGATGAAGAAGAACACGAGGCAGGTGAAGCTGAAGCTGAGATCGTTGACAACGATGAGGGCGATGAAGAGGCAGATGTTGAATGATGCAATTGAGGATGATGATGATGATCACGTTCTCTATCCTTGTCATTAACACGTTCTCTATGTCTATCGCGATGTTCTCGATGCTCGTGATGATGATGATCGCGATCGCCGCCGCGTTCACTGCGATGTTCACGATGTTTTCGATCCTTATCACGTTTTTCTCTTTTCTTTTTCTTATGCTTACGACTCTCTTTGTAGTTGATCATTTCAATATTGTTATTGTTCGATTCCATGGCTACCACTGTAAACGCAGCCTCTATGGTAGTGGTCGCAGATGCAGAATCGCGATTTGAGAGTGTTAGTGGTGGTGGTGCCAATTGATCGTTTTCATCGTGTGGCGGTGTAGTATCCATGGCTGTTATGCCGGTGACCGTCGGCGTTGTTGTAGTCACAAGTGTTCGTGTATTATTACCGCTATTGTTATTGTTGTTCGTATTATTGGATGATGGATCTACGGTAGTATCCATCATCATCATTTTGAAAGAATTTTTTAATTTTTTTTTTTCTTTATTTTTAAATTTACTCGATATTATGCTGTTTTTCTTTTTTTATTTTTAGGTTAATTATCACAGTAAGAACTTGGTTTTATATTTCGTTTTACGAAAATAATAATCTTTTTCCTTTTAATTCTCTCTCACTCTCTTTCTTTATGTATTTTTATTTTACATGATATTGATACACGGAAAAAAAGTAAATGCTTCAACATTTTTGTAAACACCGCATAAAAGATTGTTTTAATTTCTCTTAAATTATAGGGTTTCTTCTTCTTCTTCTACACTCCCAACACACTGTTACTTAAATATGTAAACACTCTCGCACGTATACATATATCGTATAATTTTGTTGCTTTTGTTCTTGTTGTTGGTTTTTTTTTATTGGTAACAACAAATAATCATCACGACGAAAAAAAACTCTGTTGTCTGGTCTAGTAAATCAGTTGTTCGGCTGATGTTGTTATTGTTCTTACTTATATTTTTTGTTTTTTTGTATTCTTCTTCTCTGCTCTTGCTTAATAATTCTTTTGCTGCTTATGGTTGTTGGCGACTTTGTTATTTACGTTTAAATATAATAATAACGACAACAACAACAACAAAACTTTATACACAATTCAATGGCCTTTAAATTATTATGGAGCATAAGGTATCCACCAACATTAAAAGAAAAAAAAAATAAATAAACACTCTCGCACACATGCACACAAAACAACAATAATAATAACACATAAACAGACGAAAACAAAATCATTGAAACAATTCACGATGAGAGTAATACAACGGTGAGGTGAAGACGACTCGACTACACTATCGTGACTAATACACGCACAATATTTGTTGTTTTTTATTTTTATTTTTGATAAACAGCAGAAATCTTCAGCAATAGCAACAGCAAGCAGCAGCATAAATGAAAAACACGTTGAAAAGCAAAACTTTGAAAAATATCACAGCCAACATTAAAATAATTTTTATTTTTTCTTTATTTCTTCTTATTTCTTGTAAAACACTCACAAAAACTTTTTGAAAATCAAAAAAAATTTTTTCTTCTTTTCTTTTAAAGTTTAAAATTATTTTTTCTCTTCTTTCATTAAATAATTTTCTTATAATTTTTTCTTTTGTTGTTATTATTATTGGATTTAAATAAATCAAAAATAAGAATAATAAAAAAAAAATGTTATACAAGTGACGTTAAAAAAAAGAAAGGAAGAGAAACGACACGCCGCGTTTTAAAAAATTAAAAATCCAAACGTTTTAATGCTGCGTCTGTGTCTAAACGACTGACTGTCAAATTGAGTTGAAAGTTGGTTTGTTGCCTGTTGTTTGGCTTGTTAATTCTACCAGGCAGCCAGTTAGTTATAGAAAAATATCATGAAAATCACACATAAACACAGATACACTCACACACACACATCCATACATATATATGCTCTCTTAAAACACATGGTTAAATTTTATACTCTCATTTTTTTTCTTTCTTTCGTAGTGTATTTTCGTTTTGTTTTTTGCCTTCACTCATAATACTAACACACATACTACAAACATGGTAAAAACCAAAATACAACAACAATGACATTAAGCCTACTACTAGCCGTTTATTAACCCAAAACTAAAGAAGAAGAAAAAAAAAAGTAAAAATAGAATGAGTTATAATAAGAGACACTAACAAAGAGAAATACAGGGGGAGGCAGAACATAAGAGTGAGCAAAAAGAGTGTAAGAGCGAGTGCTTAATGTAAATATAACATGGTTGGGAGTGATTGTTTTTAGCAAATGAAGTGATTTAAAAAAAGCGCTTAAATGGTTTGTTTTTATCAATTTCAGAAATTCAAAATATTTGAATTTTTTTTTTAGTAATTTAAAAAGAACATTGAATTCAATTACAAAAACAACAGACAGTGAAGAACGCGGTATTATGCAATTATGACTTAGACAGAGAAGGTTAAATTGGCAACCATCCTGAATATGCCGACCATTTAAAAACACTAACATTGGACTCTTTTTACTAAAATAATCAAAAAGTATAAAAAACTGCTTAAATTTTTCTAAAACTCTGTCATAAATAAGAAAATAAAAAATAAACAAAATTTTTTTGTTGACACACTGATCAGAAATGCAGTTCAATTCACTTCCACACACATTTTAAAAAACACAATTGTGTGCGAATTAAATGTTGGTGGTTGGTTAACGTGTGATATATTCACAGAGAACGACGGAGAGTTAGAAAGAGGGAATAGGAATGAGTAGAACAAACAATTGAGTGACACATGATGATAGAAAAACAACCTCTTTTATTCTAGACAAAAAAAAAAAAGAAACAAATTCAAAAACATACGAGTAACAAACCAATACACTGATGTTCACGTGTACGCTCTCTTTCCTTCAAAAAAAATATAACAACATAACAACAAAGTTACTATAAGCATGGCCATATACTCTAGAAAAGAGAGAGAGAAAAAAAAAAAAGCTGAAAGAAACCAAAATAAAACAATTGAGCAGCATAGATAGAAACATTCATTGCCGGTTTCCACAATCTGCACGTAGGCACAATTTTTCTTTTACTACTTTGTCATACCTTTTGTTTTTCTTAATACACTAATATATATATGTATGTGTGTGTAGAAAAACAGAAAAAGAAGAACAAACAACTACACGCTCGTATATACATACATTGGCGGCAGCCACAATACAATAATAAAGTCTTGTTGTACAGTTGTGGTAAGAAATGTACTAAAAATAAATAACAAAAATAACATAAAAACACAAACAAAAATAACAACAACAACAACAACAACATTTAAATGGCCCCCAAATTAAGAGAGCAAGCGAGAGTTATAGAGTCTTTCTTCAAGTACTAAAAGAGCAGCCATGCTATGTTAACAAATAAAAGAGCATGCCGGCGAGTGCAAAAGAGCAAACAACAACGATTAAAATAATAATAATTGTGGTTATTTTATATTTTATTGGTGTACAATATAATCGTTTCATAAATTAAATCCATATTTGTAAAGTAAAATGTACGAAAACAAAATCTAAATCTTATCTGTTACACAAAGAAGACAAAACAAAATAAAACTAAAGAAAACGAAAACAAAAAAAAAAAACAAATCAAAACTAACAACAGGAAGTTATCACCAAAAAGAACGAAATATTTTTTTGTAATATGAAATGGGAAAAACAACAACAACAGCAATAACAACAGAATATTGTAAATAAACATTAAATTAGAACACAACAGACACAGCAGCAATGAAAATTATGTCTCATACACACACACACACACACACACCAACATTCAGTCGCATTTACATAAAGAGAACTTAGTGATGCCAAATCAGCGTGTTTTCCATGAATGCTAAAAAGTGATTTCTGTCTTTACAAGCGAGGTCGTAATGCGGTTCCTATACATTGCGACTGGTTGTACGACTTTATAATTGTGTACAAACAATTCCTATGTATGTTGGATGTTTTCATTCAACCGACGAAAAATACGATGCAACAATAATAATTTATAAATAAATTTGGTTGAAAAAGAGAAACGAGTGAAGAAGACGACCAACCGTTGATTCAACTTGTTGTACAACTAATCGCAACGTGTAGGGGTCGCCTAAGAAGTTGACTGTGGCTGCCACCAAAACTACTTCTGCTATTCTTTTCTTTCAACTAGGTATTGGTCCTTTAATCATCCTCTTCCAACGTACTCTATTGCAAGATGTTGACATCCTTCTGCAGAGGCACCATTACGCCGTGTCTTTTCTTGCAGAATCATCGAAATCATTCCTATTTGATCTTTGCAGTGTGTGGCCTATCCAGTCTTCTCCACTAACATACCCTGAACTTGACAAAGGTTTTCAAATATTCCAATGAAACCCCACAAAACAGTCTAACAATCATCATTTAATCGCAAATTATTCTAGAAACTACGTTATCACACAATAAAGCCAAAATCGGTCGTTTTGCATGGTTCGTGGCACAGTCTTATTGAAGCCAATATCGTACCAGTTCATAATCTTCATTTACACGCACAGAACCGCTCTAAACTGACAAAAACAGTTGGGTTTTATGTGCATAGGGGTATAAATCCAAACATAAAATACACAAAAATTAGCCATTAGATAAGTCCAATTGTGGAAAACACCTACATAATTCAAATTATCGGCTAAAGTATCTCCAACAGAACAAATATTTTCGGTTATATCGCAATTCTACATATGTAAGCAACGCTTTCAGTCTCTTCAAAAGCTCTGAGAATAAATAAAAGTTCCAAGAATAGTTTCTCAAAAATCTGACGTTCACAGTCGACGTTAGATAGTAAATCCCAGTAAATCATGGACGAAATGAATGCACATAATATGGGTGGTGTGAGAAGCTAGGTTGTAATTCTGACTAAAATGTTGTAATGACCAAATAAGCAAGTAAGTAAGTATATGCTTAATCCGATACTTTAACTATATCCACTAAATTCCACCCATGATTGCAAAGATTTCAAACTCCACTCTAGTTTAACATTCAATACACCACAGCTACAGACGTTTTTAAATTTAAGCAAACTTAGCAACACTGTTTGAGTTCATAAATAAAACACAGACGAATCAGCCAGTATAAGCAGTATACGTAGTAGTGGTAGTTAGAAGTAGAAGTAGTCATCTTAAGTATGAATGTTTTGAAGTTTCTATAACGTGTGTGTGTGTGTATGTGTGTATGGGAGAGACAGTGTAAGAATGTGTTGGTAGCCCAATGTCAGTGCCCTTTTCAGTTTTATTTCTACAATAACAATATTAACAACAACAGCACACAATAATACATTGTATGATGACTGTTGGCTGAATGACTTGCTCTTTGGCTGGTTGCCGAGCTGACTGACGGACTGACTATGAGCCTGAAAGTCTGTTTATTTATTTGTATGTGTTTGTGCCAGTGTGTGTGTGTGTGTGTTTCATAATTGTTAATAATAATGCCTGGCTTTGCTACTACACTGATGGTGATGTTAATGGTAAGGTTGGTGTTATTGCTGTTGTTGTTGTTTGTATTGCTATTTTAGTGTTATTTTAATTCTGCTGCTAAATTTTTGATCTTTTTCTGTCTGTTGTTGTTTTTTTTTTCTCTCTTTTAGTTGGTCTACAAAAAAATAAAGTGTTTTCTTTTTGCTGGAAATTAAATATTTAAACTATTTTTAATTGTTGTTGTTGTTATTTTTTACTTAATTTCCGTTTTGTTTATAGAAAGAGTTATAGCAAGTGTAACCTTCCTTTGAGAGACTTAGCGGTAAATAATACGAGCAAGTGTATTAAGCAAGAGACATGAGAATGTTTTAATTTTTTTGTTATCCATAATGTTATTACTTAATATTTATTTACACGGTTGGGTGTTGTCGTTGATAATGTCATTATCTCAAACTCATAAATGCAATTGCTTTCTCATTGTTGTTGTTGTTGCTGCAGTGGTACACATTATCGTTTTAAGTTGTCATTTTATTATCAAAACACTCAATGCTATAACCAGGTGCATTATTGGGTTATTATAGTTGTTGCTTGCTGTGGATTATTACATCGTGTGATTACGAGAGTGAAACGTGAGAGAGAGAGAGCGAAATATATGTAAGAAAAACCTGATCTAATCTTAAAAGAGCAATGTAATGCAATATATATAGTAATTGAACAAGGGAAAGTTTAAGAGTCAAATCAATCAACAACAATTGATCAATGATGTTGGGAGTGGTGGTGGTGGTAGTTTTTGGTGGCAGAGAATGATAAAGTATGGGATTATTTTTATTACGCCATAAAAGGGAATTCCCTGTATTACTCACATATTGTTTTATTCGTGAAATCATTGATTCTGGGAGATTTTTATTACATGGAACACACGTTATAAATTTTCCGTTAGTAAAAAAAAGAAATAAAAATTAACACAAAAATGTGTTGTAAAATGGTAAGCACAAATGCACAAAATAATAGCACTTTAAAAGGAAAACAAACAAAAAATAATAAAAAGAAGCATAAAAACTAAACATTGAAGTGTTTATTCTAGAAAAAAAATAAACAATAACAAAGTAATTATGTAAATAGAAATATACAAAAAAAAAAAACTTAATTATGGGACCGTATTTTTTTAGTGTTTACCTTGGAAGTATTTTTACCGTCAGTTAAGAGAGCTTTGGACGTATTATAACCGATTTTTTTGAATCTGCAATTGAAGATTACGAACTGGACGGTATGTGATTTCAACAGCGGTGACCAATTTGAGATTAAATGCATGAGAGATTACAAGAAAACTACGTCAAAGGGATCGCCTGTTGTAACCAATCCACAGACGGATTCAGATTCAAATTACCTTCCACTTATAAGGAGCTAACATGATTTATTGGTAAAAATGATCGGCTATAAACCCCATATGAACTACCGATAAAAATACAGCTAAGAAGACAGAATTTTTCATCAATGCCACCCACCTCTTGGTGAAGAACGGAATTCAATGAAAAAAGTTCCTTTGCCTCTGTTTCTAGAGAACAACAGATGACAACCCTATTAACCTAGAATCTGCTACAGTAGACCTATTACCTACTTAACTGAAAAAGCTTAATTAATACAACTAAAACTACGCCTCCAAATAATTCAAAAACAAATGATATTAGAATATTGAAGGGATGATTTATAACGGTTTTAAAATCGGTGCTTATTTTCACAAAATAAAGCGATTTTTTCCTTTTAAAGAGTGTTTACAACACCAAAAGCTTATGGGTTCTTGTATACAAAATAAAAAAACCGATGCAAGTTTAATAACAACAAACTAAACATGCATAAGAACCCATACACATACACAAACACAACCCACCACAGGAGGAAGGACAGCAAGAGAGAGTAAGAGATGGTGTTGTTCATAACACACAGAAAAGTAAAGCGGGTGAATGGCAGAAGGAGAAGGAGTAATAAAAGAGTAGGATATAATAGCAACAAGCCATTAAACCAGACCAAATCATATCAAACCAAAGCCAGACACATTGCCAGACATTTGAATAGCCTGACTGCCTGCCTAGCATAACACAACAAACAACTCAAGGGAGGATGGCTGGTCTGAACAAGTATAACAAAAAAAAAAAAAAAAAAAGAAGAAAAAAAAATTGTATTAAAAAAGCTGCAACAACAATGCAAAAAACTAACAAACTCAAGAAGGAAACAAAACAAAAAAAAACGGGCGGGCGGCAAATTTATAAAAATAAAAGGCAAAAGAAGAACAAAAAATCAACGAAACACACAAATTTAATCCCAAATTAAAGGTAAAAATTATTATAAAATTTTAATTCAATGAAAGCAGAAGAATATGAAAGGCCTTGACCCGCGTATAAACACAAAAGAGAAAGAGCGAGAGAGAGAGGGAGAGATTTTTTTTAATTTGTTTCTCCCCTTAAAAAATTGAAAATATTTTGAATATTTTATTAACAGGTAAAGTTTTGAAGAAAGAGTAGCAATTTAAATATTGAAAAAAAAAACAAAGCAAAACAAAAATAATAAAAATAAAAATAAAGAGAAAAAAGTATGAAATAAAAATGTTTATGGCCATAATTTGTTTAGTTTAGTTGGCATGTCTGGCTGTTGCTCCTGTTGCTGTTGGCTTTTCAAGTGTCTGGAAAGGTGAATTGTGTGTGTGTGGTGTGTTCGCTAAGTACGGTATTTCTTTATGGACAGTACATGTCTATGTACTCTCTATATTTGTTAATGTGTGCTTGTGAGGTGGTTTGCATAGGTGAGCTGCATAGCATACGTGATTTTTTTAAGTGTTATTTACCAACCAAAACCATAAAGGGCCAAGAAAGAGAAACCCAATAATGATAGTCAAAACAACAACTACAACTTATAAACTGTAATAGCAATGCATGGCATGGCATAGCATGTAAGAAAAACAAAATGCCAAAACAAATAAATCAACATACAAAAACAATAATAATAATGATGATAATAATACAACAAATAAAAGTCATGTAAAAACGTATGTTTGTACGTTCGGTTATTCATTCGTTTAATGTATGGGGCGTTATGTATGTGATGTTAAGGAAAAAAAAACAGACATACATACACTAAAATAAATATTTAAAAGTAAAAATTAAATTAAACAAACAAAACTAAATTGTAAGTACACACACACATATATACAACATATGTGTAAGTAACTGAGTAAATAAATATGCATTTAAATAGCCCGACACGTGATTATGTCGGCAATATTTTTGTTTTTATATTTTTTTGTTATAATAAAAATACAAAAAAATCAGTCATCAACCACCAAACCAAAGCAAATGAAATTTAAAGACCAGAAAAACAGTCGAAGAAGAAAAAAAAATTATTTATTATGCAAATTATAACAGCAAATTAACGGTATTTTTGTATTTCTTTTTAAGAACGTTGAAAGAATTCTTTATTAGTTTTCATTTTACATTCAATTTTTTTTACATTCCCTTTACAATTAAAACATCAGAAAACTTATAAAGACACAAAAAAATGGAAATTCGAAATTACAGAATAAAATTGAAAAAATACTGCTTGAGTACAACTGGTGAAATTGTAAAGCAAAAATCAGAAGATTTAGTCGTAGACCAGTGCTGCCAAATTTGTTCACTAAATAAAGTTTAGGGTCATTCCTCCTTATAGACACATAACAATATATAATTTGTTTTTATTTAGCACTGCACTAGGCCACTTAAGAAAAGTACCATAAGAAGACTTAATCGAGTGGCTCTATGCCTGGATATTCAACGAGAAAATGAATTATTATCTCTCTCTTTCTCTCTCTTAGAAGTGTAACTAAAGTTGAAACCCATGCACAGGTAGTCCCCGACTTACGACCGTTAGACTTACGACTATTTGCACTTACGACCATTTTTTTTCCAATATTTTTCAAAGAAAATACTTAAAGAAGAAACCCTCAAAGTTAGTAGTACAGTATGTAAATTTTTTCTTAATTTTTTTTTTTTTTATATGAAATTCGACTTACGTCTTAATCGACTTACGACCGATGACCAGGAACCTATCTCGGTCGTAAGTCCGGGAATACCTGTACATCGCTATAGGTTTGTAAATGAAGTGATGAGGCTTTTTCAAACTTTCAGTATTTTACCTCTCTCATACTAAGATTAGAGGGCCATTGAAACAGTGCAGAAAGAAATGAAAGTCTGCCTGTTCTGTGTCCACCTAAGAACAAACCTGCCGATTACTACCTGGTCGGTAAACCTGGACATTCTCTCTCTCTCTTTCTCTCAGAAGTGAACATAGTTTGAGGCAATTAGAATTTTTAGTAGGAAATTGTAATAAGAAAAAATTTGAGTCATGTATTACAGTTTCTAACCGGTCTTTAGCAGGGCACTGTAGCCTATAATGATGAGAATGAATCATTAGAACACATTCTTCACACCAGAAGGATAACACTTGGATGCATTATTCTGAAATTTGTCAGTGTAGTGGTCTTGCATGAGATATTCTACGGATTCCCTATAAAATTCGAGGGCAGTACAATTGATCGTATGGTCGCAGTAGTATGATGATATCTTTACTACAATAATAATAATAATGATGTACACTATCAATAATTTTTACCACAAGTTCATGCTATCAATGAGGTCGCCGTACTCTATTAAGTAGTGTGTTGGCTTATTAGACTAATGTCCGTTGTTCAAAACCCAGTTTAGACTTCAGGAACAAAACAAAAAATATGAAAATTCTATCTTCGAGGGTTAGTAAATCAAATTGTCATGAAAAGTTTCTTAATGTTAAATGTCAAATAA
Source organism: Sarcophaga caerulescens (assembly GCA_927399465.1). NCBI lineage: Eukaryota > Metazoa > Arthropoda > Insecta > Diptera > Sarcophagidae > Sarcophaga > Sarcophaga caerulescens. The sequence continues at coordinate 99,198,363 of OV656872.1, read as the reverse complement.
TACGAAGGAAAACCCATAGGATTGTAGAGAAATAATGAATAGCGTGTGGTAAAATTTCTTTGTCAAATCAACACAAATCGTGGTTCAACTAAGGATGGCCTCTTTTCCTCCGTTTTTTGTCCCAAGAGACTTATGAGAATATCATTCATTTTCTTCATTTTTCAATGATTAGCATTAGTTTTAACCTGTGAAACTAAGGTGACGTATTTGCGACTAAACCTAATGCCCGAGTTTTCTGTAATTGGAGGCCCCAAGATATTAGTGCGATATTTTAAAATTGAAAGAATTCAATTCAAAATTAATATTTTCTTTTTTTAAAACAAATTCAATGAAAAATTTTAATAATTTCATAAGTGAATGTGGCTTTAGTGGTTGAAAGTATTTGAAATCTCAAGCGGTGCAACATTTTAAATTTCACCACCCCAGCCAGGGGGTACATAACAACTCGTGTTTGTAATGCTACAGGGTGGTTAAAAAAACAAAAAAATTAAATGTCATCATCGGAGTTGTTGGCCTTTTGTTGTAAAACATCACTGTGTGTTAATAAAGAGGACGACAGACACAATGAGAATGCAATACGAACGAACGAATACTCGGAACACGGAACACATGCTATATTAGTGTGCAATAAACTATAAAAAAAAATTTAACCTTTTTTTTCACTTTTATTATTAATTTTTTTGTTTTGTTTCTCATTTTTTCTTTTTCTAAATAACCTTGAAAGCATAACGAATTGAAACGCTTGGAATTATGAACTGAACGACAGCAACAATCAAACTGTGTGTGTGTGCAAACGCTGCACATTAAACACGCTGTTTAATGCTACCGATTTTCCCGCGAAATGTCCTTTCCTTTTTGCTCTCTTCTATCCATTAGAGAAGGAGGAGGAGGCTTCTGATTGTATTTATGAAACGTAATTTTTTCTTTTGTTTCTTTATTTTATTGCTTGTTTTACAAACTACGCTATGACACCTTAATTTAGCTGTGGATTCAGTTGAAAAATAAAGTTGCAAGGATGAATGTCTTATTTCCCTTTTTGTCTTCTTATGAGACGACCTGGTTGGTGGTGGTGGTAGTATATTGCAATGGAAATTTATGACTAGAGTCATAAAATGTTTTTAAAATTGTTTTTCTGTACCTACTACTCAGTTGTAGTTGGAGTTGTTGTTGCTATGCTATGTTTTGCAAACTCATTAAATAGAAAACTGCAGGATATTGTTTTTGAGAGCACGTGTTAAATGTAATTCCAAGTGATAAAATTGTTTAAACTTTTTACACAAAGGCAGACGGAGTTTTTGAAACGTTTTGTTTTAAAATAACCCACCATATAAAAAAAAAAATAACAGTCTCTGCCTATAAACAATGAATCCTTATTATCGTGGTATTACTATACGCCTTACTAAGAAGCCAAAAATTAATATTTTATTGCTAAAAAAAAATGTATTTTATTTTGACTTGAAAATAAGCAGTTTTCAACCAAACAACGAATACAGTTTCTCTAAGAATCAAATTACTTTCAAATAATAGCCATTATTGGCAAACATTTTTCTAGTTTTCGGTTTTTCTTTGAAACCAGACGGCTGAATATTTAATTGCCTAAGACAACCAACGTTCAGCCAGCCTGATAGGTCATCACAAAAGCTATTAGACAGACTATAGAGACACTGAAATTTTGAAAAGTTTTTATGGTCCTGAAATCGCCCCGTTCTCAGGAATACCCAAATAAAAACTAACCATAATGCAAGCCGCTGTTTCAATTAACCAGAAAATAAAAATTGTCCGAATATTAATTTGAATCCATTTGATGAAAGACTGGATACAAAATGAAATTTAATATATGGGTTCTGCGCTGATTGCATTGAGAATAAGCATTGAGAAGGCTTTGGCGAATAAGCATTCCTCACTAGCAGCCTTCAATGATATGGCAGACGCTTTCAACAAATGTACATTCAGTAGCTGCTGTCAAGTACACACAGTGATTGCGTTGTAAAGTTAATTTCTTAATTATTAATTAGAAGAGTTACTGTTGGAGGATGTACAACGTAGTGGTCTCGGGTTTTAACTTGCACGTCCTTTCTCTGTACCATCAGGCCTTAAAGCTTATAGCAAAATAGTGTCCGTTGTGTGGTTTAACTATGCCCCACTAACCCAATTCACATATATAAAGTATCAGACAATCATTGTATACTCCAAACTTCGTAGGGATAACATAATTGAGAGGATAAGGAGATCATCCTTGCCTTTTCAGGTTTTCCCTTGTACGTTATTAACAATCATAACAAAATAGTGAAGTCGCCGTAGTCTAGTAGGTAGTGTGTTGGCTTATTAAACTGAACGACCGAGTTCGAATCCCAGGTCAGACATCAAAACGAAAATATGAAAATATTTCTTCGGCAGCTTCCTCTCAGCAGATTTCTGACAAAAACTCTGAGAGTAAATAAAATTGCCATGAAAAGCTTCTAAAAAAAAAAAAAAAAAAAAAAACTGTCGTTCGGAGTCGACTTTAAACTGTAGGTCCCGCCGCTCATGTATAAAATGAACACACACAACATAAGTGGTATGAGAAGCTAGGTCGTAATCCTGACTGAAGGGTTGTAATGACCAATTATTTGTATGTAACTAAGTAGTGGCCGTCGTGTGGTTAACGGTGTCCAACTAATCTTATTCACGAGGATAAAGTTCCGAAGGATTATTTTGGACTCCAAATTCTGGAGGGAAGGCCGTAACAAGATTTAAGGGCTTAGATCTGTCATCACATACTGTCTCTATCGGACCGTTAGTAAAGTCACCGTAATCTAGTCGGTAGTGTGTTGACTTATTAGACGAAGATCCATGGTTTCAACTCCAGCTCAGACATCTGTAACAAAACGGAATTTCTTCTGACAAAAATTCTGAGAGTGAAGAAAATTGCCATGGAAAGTTTCTTAATCGGAGTCGACCGACATTAAACTGTAGGTTCTGCTGTTCATGGACAAAATTAATACACACCACGAGTGATGCAAAAAGCTAGATTATAATCTTAACAGGAGAAGGAGTTATAACCATGGTGAAATTACTTATTAGGTGTGGTTAGCTCGTCAGCTGATTATGTTGTTGTAAGAGGTAGAGACTGTCGAATTATTATTTGTTTATGTTTTCATTTTGACAGTTCAAATTTTTAAATTTAAATTTAAATAAAATAAAAATAAAATAAGCAACATTCAAAAGAAACTATAGACAAACTTAATGAAGAGCAATAAGATCTTCCCGCTGATGAAACTAGAGCTACGAAATTAATAATACGTAAAATCATAGAAAAAATGATTCCAAAGAAACGCAAGAGAGGAAAACAGCACCCACAAGATCACCGTTATCAACCAGACAATCTGTTAAAGCCATTATCAAACAGGAACGTTTTAAGGAATTGATTGAACAAATCTCTACCATGGAAAAGGTTACCACAAGGATTGCCCGAAACTTGTTGTTGATAAAATGGATGAAGATGGTCATCCTCCAAAAATATAATAGTTGATAACAGTTACATAATTAATGTTAATGAATTATTAAATTCAAATGTGAAATTGTTTTATTATCAAAAATAAAATGTTGATTATGTTTATGTTAATGTTTTTTAAGTAAAGTTCATCATAATATCTTGATTGATATCTGATTTATACACTTATAGTAGCAAAAAACCATAATTGCATCGCTAACCCCAAACCACATAAGCCTAATGTGGTCAAATACAAGATCTTGACGCTTTGGCCACCTTGAAGATATACCGGCAAATCATATTTTTGTTGGAACAACTTCTGCAATCGCATTTACTTCTTCGGGACTGTCATTTTACATTGCAAACGAGTTGGAGCTATTATTAAAAGTCTAACATTAGATCGCAGCAAAGGCTAGGGCTTGAATTTAAGAGGATTTTAGTAAAATAAGATTCTCATCGTTGTAATTATATTTATTTGAATATTTAGTTTAGAAATCAATTTGTTTGTTTTTATTTATTTTTTAAAAATTTGCCTTCATGGTGAATTTTCAACCATATGAATTTGACAGTCTCAACCAACCAGAGAAACAACAAATTGCCCTGTTGTTTTTGGTTTGTTGTAGAATTGCTCACACCTCTATAAATTATTTCACCATGGTTATAACCAAAGCGCCCGAAGAATGGAAAAATTTAATACAAATTTATTTCAATCATAGCAATCCATGGCTTTTTATTTTACGAAAAAAAAAAAATCGAATGACAATTCAAATTTTTTGACGAACATTTTTCATATTTTTTAGCTCGGAACGGTTGTGGAATTTCTTTAAATTTAATTTTTTTTTTGAGCTTAAAAAAATTAGAATAAGGGGGCTGCTATGCCATTACTGTTTGTCTACTAGCACATACCCTTTGAGGGAACTCCTCTTTAACATTGTTTCCAAACATTTTCATGAGGGAACCCTTTGTACAAGGACAAGGAACACTAAGACGTTTGGTTCTCGTTTGAAAGCTCTATCTCTGGTAGAGATCTGTATAAAAATCCAAAAGGCAAGACTTATAGTTGTGAAATAAATAAAATCCTAACAAAATTAAGACCATGAGAATAAACAGCGATGTAAGCAGTACATCCAAGATCGGAGACATGAACGACTTTTGCTATTTACTTTTGCTTTATAACAAACTCAAAAGGCTACACAAATGATATTGAAAATGTTTAAAGTTTTTGGATGACTGATGATTGTTTAGAAATAATTTTGAATGACTGCAAGACCTAGAACAGCGCTGCAAGTGACCCATAAAGCCTCACAGGAGAATCCTGAAAGTATTCTGGCCTCAAAGGAGCTTGATATGGGAACAAATAAATAAGCGTGTTGAATTAAATAAAGGCTACCTCAAGGTAGAGTTATCTCACCGATCGTGTTTAAATTCTCATTTTTCTAAACTCTTTGCCAAGCCTGAATATGTTCAAATCAGCTCATATGCTGACATTGAAGGCGGTATAGTGATAGGTTATCCAAATAACTTTGTAGACTTCTTCTGGATTAAAGAATCTTGAAAACTCATCAAAGTCTTCAGCTTCTCTGTTCATAGATTGGATCAAAAAAAAGATTTGAAAACTGAATTGCCAAAAAGGATCTTGGCGGTAACATTTTTTAAGCTTTTTGGGAAATTACCTACGCATACGACTTGTTGAATAGATATGAAATTATTATTCGGTCAGTGTTAAAGGGTCTGACGAATAAGCATTTCTGACTATCAGCCTTTAGTGACATGGAAGGTGTTTTAAACATACCTATTCAGTGGCTGTTGTCAACGCTCTCGGTAATCGCAATATCAATGACTGACACCAGAAGAGTTATTACCGTGACCACTGCGAAGGCGTGTATGACAGGAGAAAGGAATAAAAATTCTAAAATATCGCTTCGAAGAACAGTTAAAGAAGGAGATACAATGAAATGGTTTAAGTTCTCAGGTTTTCACAGGTACGTCTACTAAGTTACACCAGTGTCAGCGGAAAAAATTGCAAAGCTGACAAATTGCTGCCCTTAGAAGCGTTTCGGGTTGTGTACGGATTACCGAACCACCATCATATTAAGAAAAATAGGAAATATGCTAAGGTTTTCCCTGATCTAGATTTACAAAATCTTATTGCTTTCAGCAACCACTTTTCAACTCAAATAAAACGAAATAAAATTTTTCGCAATAGGATTGCTAGAGCTGTACACACTAATTATTTTCGAATAAAATGTTTCGTATTTAGAATCCGAAAAAGTACTTTTTCCTACTTTTCATAATTCTTAAACAGAACGTCGCTTAACTTCGAATCGAATAATGTTTCTGGACTTACCTTTTTCGAACTCTTTTCGATTTCCTTTTCAAAATCCGTTAGAGGCGTTAATGTCACCGTTACATCTTTGATAATATCACGGAAAGGACTACAAAAAGAAAATTCAAATCCATTATTCCCAGAACCTAAAATTCGAATTTCTATGAAATTTTCTTACCTGTTCACTTCATCGTTGTTGTTGCTGTTAATATTGTTGTTATTCAATTTGGCATCATTGTTTTTACGTTTCTTGGCAAACGATGATGAAGATGAATTTGACGAATTGTTAATGTGCAAATTTATATTGTTATTGTTGTTATTGTTATTGTTGCCGCCGCCGACGCCGCCACCTGCGCTGCTGGTGTTAATGGCCGCCGTTAAGGAAGATTGTGAATTATTGGAGTTTTTATTAAACGCAGACGAAGAACTTAAATTAGTTGATGAAATATTGGAATTATTGCCTGTGGAAATGATATCCATAGGGGTGGGCGTCAAATTAGTGCCATCCGAATGCAGTTCATTAAGGAAACCAGATGATTGCGATTGATTTGTAGCCGAGGAAAATGGATTTTTTGAAGATTCTTTTGTAGAGGAGGAAGAGGACGATATACTGCTGTGAAGGTTAGATGCCGCCGAACTAGACGAACCGAATGGCATGCTATTGGTGGAAAGATTTTGTACGCCCGCCGTTGAATGATCAGCTGCACTACCAAAAGGATTTGGTGCCGGCAATGATGAAGACGATATGGCCGAGGCCATGGCATTATTCATTTGAGAATTCGAAGAGCTGTTTAAGGAATTATTATTGTCCTTGTTCTTCGATGACTTGGAGGATTTGTCGCGTGAATCTCGTGTTGAAAACGATGACGAATACGAATCCTTATCCTTGTCTTTACTTGAACTGGATATTTTATTGATATTCTTGCTATGTTTACTGTCCTTATCTTTGTAGCTACTCGATGAACTGCCGCCGGAAGATTTCATATTCGTGGATGAGGATGCTGAATTTGATGAATTGGTGCCCGCACCGGTTGCTAAAGAATTACTACCACTAAAACCTGTAGAAGATGACGAGGAATTAGTTGGATTGTTATGAGCATGTGATGTAGCAGTTCCAGTCAAACCTGACGTTGTATTGCTAAGATTATGTACAGATGATGATAATGAGGATGAAAGATTTGCCGTATTCGAGCTGGAACTAGTAGATGAAGACTGTTTGGTGGCTTGCGAGGATTTGCGCTGTTTCGACGAGGAGGACGATGATGATAGATTTGTGGTGGTTATTTTAATGCTGGTAGCAGAAGTTGATAACGCTGTCGTACTCATGGTTGAATCAATTTCTTTTTCTGGCGAAGAACCCGAATCGGAGGAGGTATCATGGGCTATAGGCTTATAGGGAGGTATGGTCTTGACATTGCCACCTTTCTTTAGTTTACTATAATGGTGTTGACAATAGCCACAGTACTTGACGTTATCCAAATAGTTACCCGCTTCTTCGCACAGCAAACCCAGACTTTGGGCGCATGTAACGTGGAATTGTTGCTTACAATTCGACTTATTGCACTGCATACAAGCGCCCACAGTGGCTCTGTGCGGTTTACCCAACTCCTGGCATATATAACAATCTGTACGACAAAAGAAATGTTAATTTAAACGACGTTCATTTGAAGCATAATAGCCGTATACTTACTTTTTCCATATCTCTCCTGAGGTATTAATTGCAATATAATGGGTTCCATGGTGGTAACATTACCAAATCTTACTTCTGGTATATACAGGGCACAGACCACATGAGCCCAACCTTGATTATCGGTCTTCTTTAATGCTCCATCCCGCGAGGGACACAATTCACAGCGTACCCTTGTTGAACGCTCCTGGCTTTCACATTTACGACAAAACCATGGGCCTGTTGGCACAGTGACAATGCCATAGCAGGCTTGATGCACAGCAACAGTACAGTTTTGGCCATCACAGTATACGAGCGGGTTTTCTGGCCATCCACGCTCATCTGAACATACACAACATCCGCCGACCATCTCCTTCATTGTGGTCTGTATGAGCCTTTTACGCTTGCGTGAATCTATTTTTGCAGAAATGCTTCATAACACACTCAGGAAATAAATGAATTTCTATTTAATTTTCGTTGTTTGTTTTGGAGTGTGGGAAGAGTTGGGGATGTTTTTGAATATAAATGGGGGGGCTGCTTTGTGGCTGCTACAGTGGTGATGGAAATAACACAACTTATATCTGGAAAGACAAATAAGAAAAATAGATTGTTAAAGTAACTTTTAGATGGAAATTCAAGTATTTTTGAAATTAAAATGTGCTCGCCTATGTGCAGCATAGACTACGGAACTGTTGAGTAAGGGATAGAACTGTGGAATTCGTTGTTAACAATCAGAGTCGCAAGACTTGTAAATATAATCACTAAATCTGCCTTATCATACCACAAGAAGGTTCTCAAATTTATGCAAATTTAATGTTCGAAACAAATAACCTGCACCGTACTTTTACTAAATCTATCAGTGACTAGTTTGTCTTCAATGACGCTTGTTTATGCATCCTGCTAGTGGTTAAAGCAGAATGTCATTCCTTAATCAGGATGGCTGCCAGACTACTGTCTGTACTACCTGAGGATCGGATCTGCCAGCAGTAAAATGCGTTGACCGCATGCCAATGGGTTTGAAACCCATTCCTCACGATCAGGCAATAAAATTTTGAACCTTCTGACGAAAATTAATTTAGGATTCCTGTGGTGTGTCATCGAACATACTACGCCTTATAATCAGGACTGAATCCCAGATTATTCAAGCGGAGAAAGTCACGGAGTGCACTTCCAAGCAGTCTTCTTAACACAATTCTGTTTCTATTATGGATTCAATAGCAACAGTTGAACATCACTAGCGTACAGCCAATAAATCATCTTAGAATCTGGACCCTATGTCACACGGCTCCCAGATGTTTGAGGTAATTGGAATACCTCAATAATTAACCCCTTTAGAGTAATTGAACCAACGTATTCAACTTTAATGTATGCTTGTTATGGAATGCATTTGGTTTCGTATTCTTGGGTTACGTGCCAATAATGCTGCTGTAGCAGTTGTAGTTGTTGTCTGTTGATTTCATTTCATTTATCTTTGTTTTGTTTTGATTTAGATTTTCTTTGGTTTGTTTGTTCATTTTACCGGCTGTTATTTTTTGTATTTTGTTTTCATATTTGAAATTAGAATTTTTGTTCATTTTGTTTTGTTTTATTTACTGTTGCTGCTGAATTTATCACTCTCTCTCTCACTCTCCAATACGATCCCAAAGTAGTTTCTTTTATTTCGAATTCGATTTTTCCTTTAAATTTTTTTTGGGGATTTTGAATTAATTTTCGAGTTCAATAAACTTTCGAATTTTGAAAATTTTGAATTCTCTTGGATTTGAAATACTCTCTCTCTCAATGGAAGTGTTGTTGTTGTGTTTATATATACGTATCGGTTAAGTTAAATTAAAAAACCAAACACACAGATTTTTAAAGATCATGTTTTGAAATAGATTTCCAAAGGGTTGGAGGGATGATGTTTGAGTTTGAATTACGCTATGAAAACAATTATTTTTAAATTATTTTCATTGTGTTCAGTGTTTATAGTAATGTATTGTATTGTAATTGCCTATGATTTTGTAATTTTAAATTTATTTTTAAAATATTTTTTTGTTGTTGTTGCTTTAATTAAATTGCTTCATGCTTACTTATATTGTGTTTAGATTTCAGCCTTGACATTGTATTGTAGAATATTCTTTTGAAACTTAAAAAATAAAAATCCAAGCAATGTGGATAAAAATAGAAAACCTTGTAAATTTTACATGTCACGTATACACGTTTTCTACTCACATACATATGTATATAAGGTGTAGTATACTCTTAAATGGCACCATGGAGCAGTTAAAATAGTATTCTGGCGAATAGTGTTTCTACATGCACAACAAAACCAGTTAGGATTTGTTCGGGCTGTATTGTGAATTGTCAAGTTTGCTCACCTTGGAAAACTATGTCTGGTAGATACAGCTTCCGGTGGTTTAACAATCATTGACCGAAATGAACTCGAGTCGTTCCGAATAAGAATCTGATTCTAGTATGAACTTAAAAATGTTTATGATCAATTTATGGTGATAGTAGCCGTAGCCAAGAGGAGAGTGTTTTGACTAACTAAATAAAAACTCTTATTTCAATATTCACCCCTTACTACTCAAAGCTGTCGGTCATAGCCAACTCCCACACCGACAGTCGAAATTAAAACACAACAATATGAGAGTGTAGGCTGTAATTCCAAACAAAAAGCTATACTCAGCGAAAGGTAATATAAAGAGAGGCAAATACTCTTCTGAAACCAAGTGGGTTTGAGGCAAACGAAACTTTTGTTGGTAAATTACAATGAGAGGAGATCTGACGTATGAATCAGACTACTCAGGAATAACCAGAGGTTGGTCACCTGTCCTTTAACAGGGCACTGTAGTTTCAGAGCACACTTACTCAGAATGGGAATTGTTTTTTTTTTTAACAAACCAGAACTACCTAAGACAATAACGAGAATACATTTTTATATAATAATTTACAAATTAAAGCAAGCATATAAGCTACGTTTTATATTACAAACACTACAATTAAAATCAATAAAATCATAAAATAAGTTGAAATCATTACATAATCTACGAAAAGGAAAATTACATCCATAGTTCGTTCTATGGATATAGAATAGATTCTGCGATGATGAGCCCAGAAGGAAATACTTGGGCATATATTAGGTACTGGGCAGGGAATTGTCATCAACTAGCAGCCTGAAATTTGTCAGGGCAATAGACTTGGAGGGGCATTATAAGCATATTCTACTGGATGATGACAAAATCCTGGGCTGATGAGGAATGTTGCCTCACTGTCAGGCTCATCGGGCCTGAACTGCATTCAGCCTGGTTTTCATTTAATTTATTGTAGTTATGATTTAAGGCATGGCCCTATATGCTGATAATGGAAACCGATGAGTTTGGCTTGTCAAAGAGACTTGACAAGCCTTTCTTTATTATTCTATTCACTTTGTCGAGCGATTCGAATGCAATCATGAACACTCAAAATGGTGTCAGGACACTACTTGACGCTTGTGCTGTTGTAGTTAAGAACGACCATTGGACTGTCTCAAAAACGACCTTAAAAGTCAGCATTCGCCAATAAATTTTGAAGCTGATGCCACCAAATATATTGAAAATTTATCTATCAGAGATTTGATTAAACGTAGAACTAAAAAATAAAATAAATGTGATTTGATAAATAAACACAAACTAGTAAGAGCCTGTACCATTATTTCCTAATAGTTAAGTACATACTCTCGTGGAAAACATACCTGAATTCAGCTTTGGAATGCTTAATTAGCAGATAAGAAAAAATAGCACAACAGACACACACACACACGCGCTCTCGCAGCCATTACACTCCATCATTACTTTTAATGGCACATTTTATTTTTTTACTTTTTCTCTTATTGTAAATAAATTTACAAAACAATACTTTTCTAAATCAAAATGGGGACACAGCATATTTTTCATATTCAGTCTTTTTTCCATTCTTCTTTGGCTTTTATTTGTAAACAAAATATGCTGACATAACTTGAAAATACACATACAACAGTAACAGCAACACCAACACTAACAGCAACAATAATAGTAATGAGAAGGTAAAAAAAAAACAAAAAGAACAAGAAAACATACGGATAGAATGACAAGCAAAAATATATCACAACACGTTAATGTAATGACAATTAGAAAATAGCAACAAACATTAAAAAGGGGGGATAAACAGCAAATAGAGAGAGAGAGAGAGAGAGTGAAGAGACCAACATAATGAGGAGAGAATCTTAAACAAAATATAATGAGGGAGGATGTTTGAGAATTTATAAATAACGTTGCCAACGTTTTTTATCTTTTCATGTTTAGTTTAAGAAATAAAGCAAATTTTGCAAAAATTGTATATAAACAGAACTCTCTTTTTTAATTTTATTGATAATTTAAAATATTTAAATATTATAATTCATATATGTATATTTAATACGGTTATATTTTATGTTCTTAATATATTCACATTCGCAATCAAAAATAGTATTATTTTTTGTACAATTCAAACAACACGGCAACACTAATCAAAGCATTACAAATAACTGCGTATAGCAAGAAATAAAGAAAGAGAAGAAAAAAGAATTACAATATAAATATGTAACAAAAAGTTAACGAAGAAAAAGGCGGGTGGGGGAGGTTAGAAACTTAAGTAAAAATCTTGTTGTTGCTGTTGCTGTAACACACAAATATGCATTGCAAATGATGTTGACGTTGATAACAAAAAAGGGCGCTTTTTTCCTTTTTTGTTTTTGTTTTTTTTTTTTGATGGAGTCCTGTAGAGCAAAAGGACTTGGAAAAATTTTTCTGGTATACTAAAAATCTATTGATTTTTTTAAGAAGAAATTAAACATAAAAAATAACAGATTTTTGCAATAAAAGTAAATATTTTATTTTTAAGCAAACTGAAGCAAAAAAAAGCGCGTAAGTTTGTTGTTTTGTTTTTTCTACAATGAAGTGGTCAAACAACGCTTTCTGTAATACAAGATATGAATATTTGAATACTTTAGCGGGTAAATTAAGAGAAAAAACAACAAAAATACCAAAAATTAACGTAACACGCCTTTAGAAAAAAAAGCACCCAAGTGTGAAAAACTTGTTTTATTTTTTAACACACAAAATCATTGTACACATTATTTTCAATATTTAACATTTTGTTTTAGTTTTAGAACTCTTCTATTTCGAAAATGTAAACAAAAAAACTCACTTTTGTCCCAAATATTTTATAAAATAAAACTTTTATTGATTTTCTCCAGCTTTTTAAAACACAGCACACACACATTCATTTACTACTTTACTTCATACACTTTACGCCACTCTACTCAATGATTCTTTTACTTTTTTTTTTTGTTTTTTTGATGGCAAATTTTTTTCTTTACAAATTTTCACTTGTTTTTTTTCAATTTTTCTTACATTTTTATTTACCCATACACTGTTTAAATAATTCAAATATTTATATAATTCATAATTACAAATAATTCTTTTAATTTTTCTTGTTTAATTTAATGAAAATATTGCTTTTCTAGCAGCACAAACTCTTATTAACGTCAACGTTCTTAAAACAATTTTTCTTCAACGTAGACGAGAACATTATTACTAAGGAAGAGAGCAAGAAAATGAAAGAACATGAAACTAAAAAAACTGTAATCAAAAACAATTCAATACACAAACAATAAAAGAAATACACTTTGCATTTTCTCACACGCACACACGTACACACTCACATACCACCTTAAATCACAACATTTTTCTTATTTCATTTTTTCTTTTATCTCAATATTCTTATTAGATTTAGTATGAATAAGAAAGAGCTGGCTATATAACATTTTACTTTAAATAATAATAAAACACTAACTGAACATACCCTTTTGCTCTCTCAATAGGCAAGAAAAAAATTCTTTTTTCTTTCTTTCTACTCCCTTTTTGTGTTCACTTCTTTATTCAAGTATTTCTGATGGTTTACATGCGATTTAATAGTAATATTTCATTGTTATTTTAAATTAATTAACTTGTACTGCATATATTTCATAAGTTTTGTAAAACATTAATGTTTTTAACATTAAAATTTACGAAAATTTCTTTGCACCATTTTCACAACGCACTTTATTCGATTATGAAAAACGAAAAACTATTTCGTCGTTTCTCTTTTGTAACATTATTCTAAGAAAAAGTGTTGCTAATATCTTATGTTTTATAAAAAATTAACTTTTTTCTGCTTGTTTCAAAAAGTAACGTCTTTTGAATTTGAATATTGATTTTTCTGCTCTAATTCAAAAATTAGACTGTAGCAGAGAGCAGGCAGAAATTTTTGCTATCTTGAAGGCTATTGAGGCCATAGCTAGAATGAACCCACTTCTACAGGGACCAGACGAATTTGGTCTGTGATGGCAATATATATAATATAGGAAGCCTTTGCTAAAATAACGCTATATTGACATTATTTTTTAATAATTGCAACCCTGTATTAATGTATAACAGAGTTGTTAAGCAGGAAACCCACAAAAATGTTTTGTTCGAGCTATTAGTGTTTAGAATTTGTTTAAAAAACTTTTCTAATCTGTATTCTTATTATTTATTGATATCGTTTAAGAATTTATTGTTTTCAGTAATTTTTATTTGGCAAAATGTGAGCCACCGTTTCGTTATGACCGTTTTAAAGCGCTCTCTTTGGTTTACAATGGTTTCGTTTACAAAAAGTTGACCACACTAGGGAGAATAAATCACCCTTCCGCAAAGAGATTTGAAAGTAAAAATTTGTCAGAAACGAACGGACGCAGTAAATTGAAAAAGGTAAATTCCTCGGAAATTAATTAAATATTGGGAATGAATTAATTTTTATATTTACAGTTAAAACACTAGGACTAGAATTCCAAACGAAAACTCGGTGCATTTCCTGTTTTTGTAAACGTACAAGCAAACGCTGTTACTTTTACTTGCTGGTGGTGTTATTGTTGTTGGGTCGTTGACGTTGGCAGCTGCTGAGTTGAGAAAAATCAATTTTTCTACGGAAGTTTCGTGTCAGTCAAAAAAAAAAAAAAAGAATTTCTTTTTTTCTTCGTGGAATATTTGCTGAAAAGAGGAAATAATGAGTTCACAAGGTAATTGTTTCGTTGTTATGCCTCCAAATTGTGCCACAGACACTGTTATATTGGGTCGCAATGCAGAAAATGAAAGTTTAGTGGGTGTGGCCCAAGAAGTGTTCTATTACGAAGCCTCAGAATCCCTTGAGGGAAAGGTGAGTTTAATAAATTATTAAAAAACTAAAGAAAAATACTGAGAATGTAATCGATCCGCTACAGAATGATTTGTTAACTGATGCTACTGCCTTGCGTGTCATTTTGCAAAAACCCCAACCTGGCGTATGGGGTGGTGACTGTGGCTCCAATGAACGCAACGTAAGTGTAGCCATTACTTGGAGCAACGATAATGAATGTGATCTAACCGCATTCGATGTAGTGCGCTTAGCATTGGCCGCATCCGATACGGCTGATGCGGCTGTTGAACATATTGGCGATTTGGTTAGCCAACATGGCAGTGATGATACAAAATTCAGTTTAATTATCTGTGATCCTACGAAAGTCTGGCTTATAAGTTGTGCTAGCAAGCTTTGGGCCGCCCAACAGTTGAGTTCGGGTTATCATCATTTGCCCAGTGATGGTATGGCGGTGACTACAACCATTGATAAGTCGTTTGAGGGTTTGGGCGATGCTCTTAAAACATTAGGATGCTGGGATGGTGAGGTAAGTTGTTACGATGTATTGCATGAGTAATGTAAGAGGAATGTTGGAAACTGGATTTAACATGATTGCGTTGTAAAGTTAACAGAGTTCTGTTAATTTTATGAACGGAACGAAGGCAATTAGTGATTGAAGAAAATTGGGTTTTAAATGGCCTTTAAAAAAAAAAGGTGATTTAACATTGAACTGAACTTGAACTTTCTTCTTTAAAAGCTTGTGTAATAAATGGCTTTTAATCGTAAGTTTTTTTCATTCTGTATTCCTTTTAAACTATTTTTTTGTATGAGGTAGGCTTAGAGGCATTATAAATACCCATTCTTGTGCAACAAACGAACTCAGTTTAAATTTGCATTGAAAGTTTTTCTTTATTTTCGTTTTAACAATTTATTTTTTCGTGTTTTTAGGGCGATATAAATTTCGCTGCATGTTTCGAGTGTTCTCCCAACTCCTCTACGGATTGGAGTGGCGATGAACCTTCCGATGATGGCTCCTATTCGCTAACCAGCATGTTTGAAACTTTACGTTCGGCTGCCATGGCTGAATCATCACGTTCGGCTACCGTTTTCGTTTTGTGCAATAATGGTATATCATGTCACTGGTTTACCGCAACACCAAATGCTAGTGAATCGGTGTTTAAACCATTCGTTTTTGCACCACAACCCAAAATATCACCACTCACTAAAGTGCCAGCCGATAATGAGATAACATTATTGCATAAATTACATGGACAACGTAAACCGTCTTCATTGGAGCACTTGAAAGCTTTGGAGGCGGCTTGTGTTGAAGAAGTATCAGCCTATTTGGCTGAACATCCTGAGGTCAATGAAGAATTGGATGAGCTAATGAAGGATTGCGTTGAGGCAGAAGTAAAATTCTATCGTTAAGTGAACTAAGAAATATTGTGATGTGATCCTGGTGATGATGACGATGATGATAAATGAGGACAAAACGAGATTTTCTTTTTTTATACTTGAAAAAAAAAATTATTAAAAACAAAAAAATTGAGGAAAAACGAACATATTTATAGGATTAATTCTTGTCTCTCTAATACAACAAACACACGGCTTGCTGCTACAACAAACAAAATATAAAAAATAACAATTTCTTTACATACAATACATATAAACTATATCTATATACAATAGTTATATATTTACGATTTAAATTCTAAGAAGAAATAGGGTGAATAAGACAACCTACATAACATTACATACAACATACTTACAATATAAAGTATAAAGATTATAAGAAAATTAAGCACAAATTAAGTTTGAGTGTGTTAAGACACTGCAATGATGATGGATGATGGTATGGCTTTATTTTCTATATCTTTGACCTCATGCTTAAGCCAATCAAAATAAGTTCAGTTCCATACTTGGGCTTTTAGTTTTTTTTTTGTGAATCATTTACACATAAATCTCATTTTTAAAGTGATATTTTATTTATTTATATTTTCATTTTGTTTTTTGCATTTAATGAATGAAATTTTATTGTAACGAATTTATCGAAGAAGTTCGATTCCTCTATGAATGCCAATTGTAATGTAAACTGAACATTCCTTTTTTAGTATTTATTGTTAGAGTTTATAGTTTGCTTTTCAATTAAATTGGAAATTAATTAAGAAAGATTTTTTATTAAAAGACTTGTTTAACACAAACAGAAGAGGTTTTTTTGTTTTGTCTTCCTAAGACAAACTCTTCGTAATGGCCGCTCAATCTTATGTTTCCTTTTTTTTAATTTTTACTTTATTTTTGTAAAACTTAAAAGTATTAATTTTTGTGTTTTTAATTTATAAGTTTGCAACTTAATTTATAAGTTTATTTTATTATTATTATGTTGTTTTCTTTCTCTAATTAATATGAGATTTTTTTTTTTAAATTATATGTTACTCATCCCACTATTTCTTTAAATATTTTTCGAAATTTATAAAATTTTTCTACACAATAATTTCTAAAGCGTAAAAATATTTCAAATCGCATAAATAATTGATAGTGATGTTAGAACGCAAATAAATAAACAAAAAAAGATATAAAAAAAACAACAAAAATATATATATATATTCTATAAGATAAAAATATAAAAAAAATCAAATAAAAACGATCTAAGCAACAATAAATAAATCGGGACTTTATTTCAAAATAAAGAAGAAAAATCGTAACTCAAATTACAAAGTTTTAACTCTGGAACTCGGGTTAGGAGATCGATTATGTTCAAAAGTTACTCAATGTAATCCAAAAGTGCATTGCAGATAAAACAGAACATCAAATTTAGAATTGTGACGTCATGTGTAAAAATGACAAATGTGGGTTATTTGCATGAGAAGGCCAAGATGATGTCAGTCAAACAGCACAATAAGCTTTGACTAAACAACATCTGCTTGCATGCCATCTATCTTTAATATCCCAAGCATCATATCATCATAGAAGACAGGACTTCTATTGTTTCTGTACCGATATCCTGGATATCATAGCAACTGTCGTCGGCAGACTTTTTGTGTCAGCTGCACAACGGACAATGCATCAATCAGCGGTAGTAAATAGTCGCAGACATATCTCAATGGACACTCCCTGCCCAGTAAATCTCGAGCTATCCTAGCTTAGCTGAGGCCTGGCTGGTCATGCATATTCAATTTTTATCGTAAACAGATTATTTCCGGGACCTTGAGTCATTATCCGGCATGTAATCAAAGCCAACATGGCACGACTCACCTCTTCAATTGCCCTGCCAAACCCATTGTCTTACGCCCGGTGGATTTATGACTGAAACCAACAGATTTGGTGCTTTTCCTAGAACTGCCTGTTACTTAACTACCCCACCTAGTTCATCCTACCTCTATCATTGCATCAAATAATTTAGTCCATTGGCACACAAACACTCAATAATGCCATAATAATGACTAAGTGCTGCAGCATGGTATTTAAAACAGACTCAAGGTAATCTTTAGAATATTGTTCCGTAGAGTAAATGTTTTTAAAGCTTGTTTAGGGGTTAGTTGCGATTGTTGTCCACTGGATTCAAAGCGAAGTTTGTCCACTTCAAATTTCAAAGATTTTACGGCATTTCGTATTGCCATAAAAATTCTGAAATTTTATCCACCTTTTCTGCGCAGCAACTACAATTTTAAATAGCATATTAAACGGCAATGTGTTGCTGGACATGTTCAATTAATTTCCATATTTTTAAGTGCCTTTATTGAAAATATTAAATTTATTTTAATTTTAAGCTTTTGTGTTAGTTTTTTTTCACAAGAAAAACATAATACATAAAACATAATTCTTTTGTTAGTTTAAATAGAAAACAAACAAAAATTTTATTCTAAATTCTTACACAAGAAAGCTTTGTTTTAATAAAACCTCGTGGCTTATTGACTAATCTTTTTTACAATTTTTTAAGTAACTAAACCTTCTCCACTATCAGATTCGTTTTAAATAGCGTTGTATCCCTTTGTAACGCCTCCATAATGGTGATTTCAAAGCTTTGGTAGATTTCACGAAAGTCCATAATATTGGAGGGTTCCGACTCCAACCAAAAACGATCGAATTCAAACAATAAATAACAATAGAATTTATGGAAATGGACTAAAGAACAGGGTTTTTTAGACTGTTGGGCCATATTATAGAAATGAGTTTTTGCTTCACCCGATTTTAATAGGCGATAAGCCATGGCAGTGAGATTAATGCCGACAATAGCAAACGTATAGCCCAAGGTAGGATGCATTGAATGCAGCAGTACATGTTGAGCAGCTTCTTTGTATTCGTGGGCAAAATATAAAAGGTTTTCTAAGCCTAGCATGCCCATGCCACGAAAATCGGTTTTGGGATCATCGCCCTATTTTGATAAAGAAGATCTAGAGTTATTGCATAATTTTGATTTTGTTTTGAGATAATTTACCTGAAAACCTATTTCCTGCCACTGTTTGGAGATTCTGCCCTCTAGGGGTTCATCTGGCATGAGATTCTCCCACAATTCCAATAGCTTTTGTTCGTGATCCAAATTTTCGGAATCGTAAGGCTCCGATCTTAATCTTTCAACGCGATGCATTAAATGTTTATAGCTCCATATTTGTAAAACACAAGCTCCGAATAAGGCACTAAAGTCTGGGTGTATACGCGGTTTGATATTTTTCACTTTTTGCACTACCGCCACAGCTTGGGCCGGTATTCGTTTCAGTTCCTCTTCGCTACAGTACTCCACAGCTTCGTCTAATTCTCTCAGCAATTGTTTAATTTCTGGATTTTTGGAAAGCGTTAAACATCTCTCCACCTGCCTGCTACGACTGGACCCAGCCCGTGCACCATAACAGATGCGCTGCAACTCACACAGGCGGGTAAAGGTGTGCAGAAACCATTTGATAAAAGGCCGAATATACGCGAATATCAACGGCAGAAATTTATCCAAAAGAAACATTTTCGTATTAAAACTCGTTCGCTCCGTCTTTCTTTTATAATAATTTTCCTTTTTTGTTTTATCTGATGATGATTATGACACCCACTAACTAACTAACAACATGTTGTCATAGTTACTCCATGAGAGAGGGAGAAAAAACAACAGCAACGTAAAGTTATGGTCACAGGATTGCTTGTTTAATGATGGCCCTTAAGTTGTTATTGTTTTAGTTTACACAGTAAATTTTTATTTCGTTTTTATTTTATGAATTTAATTATAGAATAGAATTAAAACTTTTCAACGTATTTGTCTTCTTTGGAAATATTACACAGTCATTTCGTTTAATGTTGCAAAAACACAGAAAAACATTAAAAGCAACAACACTTCAATGCAATCAAATTTTGTTTGTTTTGAACAGCTGATGTATGAGAGATGAGAGCGTGACTCAGTGTTAGTAAAGGGTTGCCAACTCTAAAAAAAAATTTACTTTCATAGAAACTTCGAAATTTTTTTAAATACTGGCTTAAGGCAACTCCAACGTAGAATGTTGGGACGTAGGGTGACATCTAGACAACGTTGGTCTACCCTGTTATTAAATATGGCTATGTAGTTGCTGGAATATGGTACGCATTGAATATGAGCATTCAGCGTGGTATCTTAGGTATGGTACGACGTATTGCTTTTCTTGAGTATTACCGCAATTAGGAGGATTTCTTCTTGACACTATCTTCTAGCAGTATCCACTCAGCTTAACAGTAAGAGCTATGCGGTGCCATACGCTGGTGGGAATTGGGGTGTTGGAAACAATGTATTTTCTCCACATGAACTTATCATCATTAACCACCGATTATAAGGTTCCCGAGGCTGTGTTTAGGTTAGGTTAGAGGACGTGTACTTGTCCGTTAAGACAAGTACAATACCCGGAGGTCGAAATTGACCCATTGTACAACGTCCTTGTAGAGGGAAGGAAATAGAGGGATTAGGATGAAAGGAGGGCATAAGGGTAAGGGGAGGATGGGAATCACACAGAAAGAAACAGACACAAACAAGGGTTGAGCGCGCGACTACACTTATGAAGCCCTAGCACCTCTCAACCAGCTCAAACTGCTAATGAATCTGTGGAGAGCCTTGATGTCGGCTCTCGACACAGAACTCAAGCTCTCAAAGAAGGCTCTGCCAAGGGTCCTCAACCTCAACCTACCAAGGGCTGGGCAGTTACAGAGGAGGTGTTCGATAGTCTCTAACTCCTCCTCATCGCAACATACCCTGCAATAGTCCGGCTGGGATCTGTTCCAGTGCCCTGTGATAAAACCGACAACCAACCTTACGCTGGCCTTAACCAAGCCCAGCAGCCAATTTTTTTGAACGCCATTCCCGGCTACCAAAAATTACACGCACGAGTTATTCGCATTAGGAATAATCGCGGAGGTCAACTCAACCGAAAGTGCAATGGCCAAGCCTCACTCCGGGGGAACCGCCTTCATGATCACGGTAACCCCTACGCAAGGTAAGTATGGCTGTGTTTATTCCTGGAGCAAACAATAAGTGCTGAAACACCCATTTTACTAATGAATCAGATGGGATATTGGTTCTGGGTTGTTTCGTGAGGATCTCAGACTGGAACTTCATTAAGAACTGGATGATTTATGCAGCGTTTATCTTACGTAATTTTCGTTCCGACAGGCTCGGTCTGGTGTAAATCGGGAGTGATTTACAATTATAATGGGTCTATATAATCTTTTGGATCGGATCACAGTGATATTCCTGGTGGATTGGTGGTATAATTGTTAGTTCTAATACGTGTTGTTAGTACCACACCTATGGGTTGATCTGAATGTGGACGCAGGGAGGATAAATCGATATTCTACGTAGCTAGGAGCCTTTGATGACTTACCGGTGACATTAGTCCACAGTGATATTCCTGGTGGATTGGTGGTATAATTGTTAGTTCTAATACGTGTTGTTAGTACCACACCTATGGGTTGATCTGAATGTGGTCTGTTGTGTGGCAGGGAGGATAAATCGATATTCTACGTAGCTAGGAGCCTTTTAATGACTTACCGGTGACATTAGTCCAGGGTTTAACGTGAGTAACGCCACGATGGCACACCCCACGGTGCTCTAAGCACGGGTGGAAACAACGCGTCTACCAGCGCTTCCACGCACAATGATACAATCACATGATATGCAAAAACATATCATTGATTGCATCACCATACGTGAGTGACTAATCGGTAATAGTTGAACTATCTCGTTCCTAGGACTTAGTGAGCCCAACGTAAGACTTTTGCCTGGGTTCCCTACGGAGAATTGTGGTGATAGGTCGCTAACGGAGATCTGAGGCAGATCACAACGGGTTTCTGCAGGGTACGTTCAAATGGGAAATTGGAGTTGATAGATAATCTCGTTTGTTGCTATCCTGGTCCAGTACAAAATGGAATACCATGGGAAAGGGTTTCTTTGATAGTTTAAGCGAAGGTTTATAATCGAATTGAGATGGATGAGGAATGTCCATTCATCTATGCTTAACTATCCCTCTGCTTTGCTTTTTTCTGCAGTTCTCTTTCACTTTCTCCATTCCGTTTCATTTATTTCACTTTTTTTCCTTTTGCACGATAAAGTTGTATACTGTAAAGACAGCGGTGGTACTTTGCACCGACGCTTTTTCATCCATTGAACTGTTGATCTGAGAAGAAAGAAGGGACTATCTCTTGACTCAATTTTTGTCTCTTATATTCTGTGACTGAACATTTCAAAATAAGAATTGGTGGAGTCGGGGATGGTTTCCTATATGGAATGTTTCTTCCCCGGGTTGGATTTGGATTCACAATAGGCCTAACCTAAGTGAGACCTTATTCTTTAGGGATTCACTTAAACTAAATTAATTTTAACGTTGAAAATGGAGGAGTTAGACTATATTCTCCAAATTATCATCTAAATTTTATCAAGCCATCAAGATTGCCAGTGAAATGCAACCCTCGCATAAGCGTGAAAATTTTCATTACAATCGTTTTACAAAACAAATTATTTGAAAAATCATTATTTTCTTTTGTAACTCAATTAACTTTTATTGTTGACCCATAAAAAATAACAAAAACTGCAAGTGTGCCTTCAAATAAACGCTTTTCATTTAAATTTAAAAATAGAAAGAAAAAAAAGTTTTAATATGATCAAATTACCCTATCGTTACAATAGATTTGCTAGTTCATTGATATTATATTTGATGGTTTTTCGTATTTCTAAACATAGAGTTGTGCCGTATCGCACGAACTTAATTAGGTAAGAACACGCACATTAAAAGCAAAAATACAATAAAAAAAAGCATTAATAATGTATTGAAGATTGTTTCCATCGGGTCAGGCATTGGAATTACGGAGATTGTCATCAGAGAAACTTCTGCTCAATAGTCACGGGCGGCTTGTCAATGTTTATGAACATTTTGCGTGTTATCTACTCTAAAGTCTTCGGACTTTGGAGACGATCAGGCTGTCCATATATTTTTCAGGTACTAACCTTCTTAACTTGTAATGGAGATCATTGTCTTTGGGGATTTTTTATTACTTTTCGTTCCTTTAAGGCTCACTGGGCTGTCATAAAGGATTTCTTTCATTTTCTTATTATTTTTTTTGCGTTGTTTAAGAGTAATTAAGCAAGTTTTTGCCTGCAAAGCAGGTAATTGGTCTACTATTATAGGACGTTCTATGATCATAGAGCTGCCATTTGTCCGTACTGATCCGTTGCTGTCAGACTTTCCTATTGTGTTTCTTGTTGATGTTATTTTCTCTGGATGAGTCAAAAAATAGGGATATTCTGATTGGGCATTTAGCGAGAAATTCGATTTCAAATCTTAGCTCTGACATCTTGCAAAAAAAATATAGGGTCCGCCAAATAACTTTTTTTTTTGAAAATGCTTTAAAAAAAAACTACTGAATATTTTCTCAAATTTCTTTTTTTATTTGAAAGTACAATCCTTCCGTTTAATAATGGAAAATAATTGCATTCAAATGGCTGCCTCGGCTGTCCATGCAGTAACCTACACGATCGGTCCAATTTTTAAGCACATTATCGATTGTGTGCAGCTGTATTTCACCAATGGCTTCACGAATATTGTCCTTTAAAGCGTCAATTGTCTCTGGCTTGTCGGCGTAACACTTATCTTTGACGGCACCCCACAAATAATAGTCCAACGGTGTCAAATCGCAGCTCTGAGGTGGCCAAACGACATCAGCTAAGCGCTTAATAATGCGATCTTCAAAAACAGGGCGCAAAACATCGAGTGTAGCTGCGGCTGTGTGGCACGTAGCGCCGTCCTGTTGAAACCAAATGTTGCCAATATCCTCCTCTTCAATTTTTGTGAACAAAAATTCGTTCAACATGGCCCGATAACGATCGCCATTGGCTGTAACGGCCACTCCTTGCTCATTTTCGAAGAAAAATGGCCCAATTATGCCTCTGGACCAAAATCCGCACCAAACAGTGACTCGTTTTGGGTGCGTCGGCTTTTCAATGTATGCGTGCGGGTTTTCTGTGCCCCAAATGCGACAATTTTGCTTGTTTACATACCCGCCAAGATCAAAATGAGCTTCATCTGAAAAGATGATTTTTTTGCCAAAATCGGCATCTTCTGTAAGTCGATCGCAGGCCCACTTAGCGAAGCGAAAACGCGTATACACAACCATATTCGTTCAGCGGAAGGATAAAACTAATTATCTGTCAAATCAGACATGAGCTAAGTATTACCATTCACGAAATAAACACACTAGTTGAAAAAAAAAAACGTTAGATAGCGGACCCGATATTATAGGAAGTTCTATGATCATGGAGCTGCCATTTGTCCGTACTGATCCGTTGCTGTCAGACTTTCCTATTGTGTTTCTTGTTGATGTTATTTTCTCTGGATGAGTCAAAAAACAGGGATATTCTGATTGGGCATTTAGCGAGAAATTCGATTTCAAATTTTAGCTCTGACATCTTGCAAAAAAAATATTTCTTTTCACGATCCCCTCTCTTCAGACTTCCGACAAAGGATCTGACGTTATAGTAACTGGCATGGTTATTTTTTCTATTCTGAAAACTTAAGAAACGGCTTGAAATGAGGCAGATATGTATGGTAATGATCATTAAAGACAGTACTCAGGTACTACTCGACTTTCTGGTGGAATTCATTTGTTCACAATCGATTGGAACATGGATTATATAGGGTGATTTTTTAGCTATTATCTTTTTGGCAACACTGGTTTAAACAGCTCACGCACGTTTCGTGTTTTGTTTCACTGTCAAACATCTTCAGTTTGGCCTATAATTTAACCATGAATCGTCTTACAAACGAACAACGCTTGCAAATCATTGAATTTTATTATCAAAATGCGTACTTCTTGAAAGATGCTGCGAATCGTAACGTAACTGTGAATGGTGAGCGCTACCGTGAGATGATATCCAACTTTTTTTTGCCCAAAATGCAAGAGTTTGACTTGCATGACATGTGGTTTCAACAAGACGGTGCCACATGCCACACAACACGCGTAACAATGGAGAGGCGAGTTCGGTGAACATTTTATTTCACGTTCGGGACCGGTCAATTCGCCGCCTAGATCGTGCGATTTAACGCCTTTAGACTATTTTTTGTGAGGCTACGTTAAAGCTCATGTCTATACAGACAAGCCCGCTTCAATTGACGCATTGGAAGACAACATTGAAGCATTTATTCGTGAGATAGGTACCGGCCGAAATGTTGGAAAGAGTATGCCAAAATTGGACTAAGCGGATGGACCATTTGAGGCGCAGTCGCGGTCAACATTTGCATGAAATAATCTTCAAACATTAAATTATATGGACCGTACTATCGATTCAAATAAAAATTTCATGCATTTTTCTGAATTTTATGTGTTTTTTTTGATAAATTTTCCTATAGTTCTTAAAAAATCACCCCTTACAATGCATTACAGACAGAATTCGTGCATTAACCATACGTACGGGCGACACTTCCGCCTCAAAGACACTGCAATGATATAGTGTGGTCTTAGGTTTGACGCTATACCAAGAAGTTCGGGGTTAACCACGATTAAAGCATCAGGAATTTCATTTTATAACATCGGAGAGGTATCCCTTTGGGGGGAACACTTTATGCATTTCTTAACTTTTGTATTCCACTGTTATTTTACTGGACTTTGTCTGGCTAGAATTTGCCCACAACAATGACTGTGAATTTTTTTTTTTAATCAGTAACAAGGTTTTTTTTTGCCAAATTAATTGGTTCCAAGTGTTTTTAATGTTTCATTTTTGAAATCTTTATTAAAGAGTGTTTTTTTGGCTGAACTATAAATGTTATTTTTAAGATTAAAAGCATGTGACTAAGTGTCGGTATATTGACCTTTCCCGAAAAGGTTTCAAATGCTGCATTAGATTAAATTTTAATAAATTTGTTCGTGCCTCCAAAGGTACAGTATCTTCAATTAGAAATTCAAAAAGTTTTTCTTATCAGTGGTTTGCTGTCTGCTGTCAGCGGTTTAAAGATTACCACACGCAAAGCCTACAAAGGCTTGGCTTCATTCTATTGTGGACTTAATAACAGACAAGTTGTGATTGAGAAAAATTCAAAAAGAAAATTAAAAATGAAGGCATGTAACGGCAGACACCATTGCTAATGGTATGGAATTCTAGGATTTTTAATACTTCGCTGTATAATTTTCTTCTCTATTTACAGATCAAGTTGAGATACGTTCTTTAACGCTGGACAAATTAGATGCATCCTTGGATGTAAGTGTTGCCATATAGTGTATACAATATGGGGTTCTTATTACAATCCTTTACTCAGGATTAAAATTTCTTTTTCTTTCTTTACTTGCAGGTTTTAGACAATTCCTTCTTTTTAAATGAGAACGCTTCGCGAGCCTCAGAAGTTAATTTACCCGAGAATAAACAGGCCCGCCAAGAGTTGCGTGAATTGTGTCGCATAACAGCAGAGGACGGCGTCTCCCTTATAGCATTGGAAAAGTCAACGGGTAAACCTATAGCCGTAGCTTTTAGTAAAATTCAAGTAAGTTTATAAGGTCCATAATATTTTATTACAAATTTCAAATATACTTTCAGTACATACCCGATAACGGTGAGGATATATTTTTCGTTAAATTTCGCAAAGAAAAAACTCATTCACCACAGGCCCAGTCTTTAATGGATTTTATGATTACCGTTAATAACGGTTGTGATATTTTCAAAAGGTTTAATTTGGATTATACCTGTGAGCTGATGTTCTTAGCCACTCTGCCCGAGTGGGAACGTAATGGTATTGGTCGAGCTTTAGTTCAATATACTGTAGAATTGACAAGGGAGTTAAAAAACGGCGGCGAAGCGATACAGGATATGCACCCCTCTTTACAAGCATGCCGTCCTCTGGCTGTAAACGCCATATGGAGTTCATTTTTTTCTCAAAAAATTGGCAAAAGTTTGGGATTTCAAGTACTGAATAGGATACCCTATGAACGTTTCAGTTATGCTGGCAAAAGTTACGATCAACGCTTAAGTCCACCGCATGTTGAATGTGAACAAGTGATCTATTTACTGTGAAAATGAAATGTTTCTTCGGAAAAATTACAAAAAAAGAGTGAATTGTTATTAGACAGTGGTATTCATTTGTAATTAATTAGTTAAAGTTATACGGGGTTTAATAAAATATTTAATTGAAATAATTTACAATATAGTCCAAGGCGGACACATACCCCTTTCTGTTCTTTCAGATAACCTTAAAAATAAAAAAGTTTTCAATTTATCCAATTAACCTATGATAACAAAAGATTTGATAGCAAAGGCAGGGGTGGAGGAGAGAGGATTCAATTGCAAAAAAGAACTGACTAGTACTATACAAATGGGATTAGAAAAGAACATACACATGAAAAAAAGTCAACAGCGAAAATTCTTTCTCGTTTACCTGGAAGATAGTGTCGGCAATTCAAGCTGCGGTGAAAATTATTGTCGACAAAAATGTTCGCAAGCGAAGGATCACTATACTTTCCGATAGCCAAGCGGCCACCAGGGCACTGGATTCTAGTGTGATAAACTCCAAGCCAGTGTACGACTGTCGCAGATGTCTCAATGAGATGGCGAACCGATGTGATGTTTGTATCACATGGGTACCGGGACATAGAGACATTCCCGGCAACTGCAGAGCGGATGATATGGCCAGAAGGGGCACGACCATCGAGCTCTCTGATGAATTCTCTACATTGGAGATCCCTTTAAGTACCTGTAGGCTTATAATTGACAATGCAATCGTGGACCTTGTCAACAGTAGGTGGGCAGCTTCGGATAAAGGCAGAGCGGCGCAGAAAATCTGGCCAAGGCTGGATAGGAGGCGCACGGCAACTCTGCTTAAGCTCCAAAGAAGCAGGCTCAGCGCTGTTATCGGGGTTATTACGGGGCATTGTATTATAGGAACGCATACGAGGCGTATTGGTCTTGGACACCTCGCGAATGATTTCTGCAGAAGCTGTGGAGATGAGGAAGAGGATGAAAGTATTCTTCACCTACTGTGCACATGCCCGGCACTTGGTCAGAGGAGAAAGTGACACCTGGGTGCCTACTACATGGAAGACCTAGATGAACTGTCATGCATGGATATTGGCAGTCTGAGTCGCTTCATCGGAAGCTTCGAGTGGTTCCTGGAATAGGGGAGAAGATGAAACTGTGATGTCACAATGCCACCGGGTGGACAGCCACTTCTACCTACCTACCTGGAAGATAGAAAGTTATGCTCTGAAGGCTCCAGGTTTCCCAAGTCGATTAAGTTC
The DNA here is from genome assembly GCA_927399465.1 of Sarcophaga caerulescens. Lineage (NCBI taxonomy): Eukaryota > Metazoa > Arthropoda > Insecta > Diptera > Sarcophagidae > Sarcophaga > Sarcophaga caerulescens. The sequence goes on along the minus strand of OV656872.1, from coordinate 99,170,016 downwards.
ACCAATTATTGTTTTGTTTTTCAGGCGGAAATTTACGATTTGATATGCAACAAATCTATTGTACGAAGTTATCTTCTACGAAGTAGTTGGAATAGTGAGACCTCTTATACCATTTAATTAAAATTTGAAATTGCCGTAGTCTAGTAGTAGTAGATCCGAGCCCGTGTTTCAAACCCCAGCCCAGACATTTCGAAAAAAACGAAATATGAAAAAATACTTCTTTCGGCGACTTCCTCACAGCAGACTTCTTGCAAAAACTCTGAGAGTAAATAAAATTGCCATGAACAGTTTCTCAAAAATCTGTCGTTCGGAGTCGACTTTAAACTCCAGGATAAAATATAAACATACAATATGCTTCGTATGAGAAACTGAATCGTAGGTTTGTAACGACCAACTAAGCAAATTAGTAAATTTGAATTTGCACTGCAATTTTATTGGGTGTTACGTTACGTCATGGAATCCTAGAAAGTGCAATTGAATACACTATTCTAACCCAGTGGTCGAGCCGGAATTCTCCGGAACGTCGTTCCGGTACTTCCTTTTTGGACAGGAACGCGTTCCGGAACTAAACAAATACGTGAACCCGAACCCGAACTAAATACTACTTAAGAATTTGAATTGGGGGAAATCTCCCTCACCCCGTCGTCTAATTTGGGACATGAGACCTAAAAAAAAAAAACGCCGCCGCCAGGATTATCATGGAAATTCATCCCCGTCGTTAAATTTGGGACATGAGACTGCACAGAGCGGCCGCCTACCCAGGATCGGCCCTGTCTATATAATAATATATACGCGTTCCCGTATAAAAAAAAAGTTAGCACAACACCACTGTTCTAACCTGCGGTGCACCAAAATACAAAACTCGTCTGATGTAGTAGATTCGGTTCCGATTCGACTGCAATTGTTGAAGCATCGGCAACCAGAACCATATTGTGAGCCAAGCTGCTAACATATTGTATTCTTCAACGAGTTTAGAGTTGCCTTGTGAGATTCAAAATGGAATCCAAATATTGCCTGATTTCACACTCATACGATCAAATAGGCGATAGTGATAGCATTGGTGAAGTCAAACCTTATTGTAGCACATTGCAGTTTTAAGGATTTTATTAAAGTGTTAAGCATTGTAATTTTCATTGAGGGGGCGACCTTACATATGTAGCTTACTAGGGTTCGATAGAACCTGATATCGCTGGTTGACATTTCTAAACAATCCTAATAGTTTTTATGAAGGTGTGGATCGATTTTATCTGAATCATTTTTGGCTAGCTATGTTCTGTTTAAAAATTCTTTGTGCCCAAGAATCATCAAGAATCGTCTCAGGTTTCCACAAGTGTCGGATGATGACATAAAATTTATTCTGTGGCTTCCACTTCATTCTTTGCATTCGTGCTTCTGCAGGTGTACTCAGCATCCGAGCAAGTGTTCTCAGGAGCTGATTGTTCCATTATAACTTGTATGAGATTGCTAATTTGGACTCTTGCTAGGTTTAACGTAAATTTTTTTCGGCATACATCCATAGTGGACCATATTTTTCTGATCTCCAAACAAGTAGGTTGATTATGATCCTCGTACATGGTATGATCTTTGTGTTTAAATGTTTCGAAAGAGGATCTGATTTTGTTAAGTGGTGTTTTGATGCCCAATTCGATAACATCACTGGAGAAACTACTTCGAAAAGATAATGTTGTATACTTTGCCTGAACTAAGTCCATAACTGTGTATTAAGGATCGGTTTCCCTACTTATCACATAGTGTTCTATGGATTTCTAAAGTGATCAGTGGAGTTGAGTATTGATGTTATCTTACATTAATGAATTCAATGTCTTGATCACAGAAAAACCACATACATTTCGATTAATAATTAAATATTTAAGAATCTTTAAACTTTTCATTGAAGAAATTAAAAAATATTCCAAATTTTCCTTTTTTTAACACAAAATCAATGCTTGTTTACATTTAATTTTTCAACTTTATCCGCCAGTTTTCAGTCTGTATATCTGTTGCTTCTAACACATTGCTTTGCGAAACTTATAATTAATTTTTTTCTCCCTCTAAATATTTTAGTAAAATTATGTTATGAGAGTTAGTCAAACATCACTGCTTTCCATTCTGTGTATATTCTGTAGTCTTGATAATCACCAGTCTTCTACAGCTAGCGAAACATAATTAACAAGAAGATGTGCTTGGTGCATTGACTTTTATAACACACTGTTGTTTTGATATATTTTCAGTGCCGGTAAGGTTGTAAAAAAAATTTAAACGAAATCTCTTAATCAAAAACAGACTTCGTGTGACCGATATTTTCGTTCCAAGACTTTTTAATGGTCCGTTTAAAATTTTTTATGACTTTTTTTCTTTCACTTTATCAATTCCATGATTATGTTTTAATTTTATTATTTTTTTTAAGATTAAAACAATATGTCTCATGGCTTAGTCTACCAGCCTTTTTTTAAACAAATTTGCAAATGCTAATTATAACATATTAATGACGTCATAATTATTGTTAAATAGCGAAACAGAATACGACTGCACATTTGATTTTTTTTGTAGGTTAGTAATCGAAATCGATTTTCATGAAAATATTGCGAACACATCGTTTGTAGTTTGAGATTATAAATGATGAAACAGAATACGACTGCAGTTTCATACAAAAACTGTTAAAAAATTAAAATATGAGGTGACAAACGTAGACCTTAATTAAAATGTCATGCAGTGACAACTAACGTCACGTCAATATTATGTTTCACTATCACTATCGACTGTTTTCTTCCATGATTTTTGATTTTTAAATTCTAAAGCTGTCAGTTCTAAAAACAAGTTGTCACGACTAGATTGTGTTTCATCATTTATAACACACACACACACACACAAACTTCTGTTAACGGTACAGCACTAATAATTATCAACAAAATAATAATTTTATTTCTATCAAAATTTTTATTAGAAAAACATTTGAAACACATTTTTTTTAATCAGTATTTGCTGGCTGTTCTAAGATTGCCACACGCGAAGTTTTCCAATCGCAATTTAAAAACAGTGCGATCGGTTTCATTTCATTGTGGACTTTATATCGGACAAGTTGTGATTGAGAAATAGAAATAGAAAAGAAAAATTTAATTTAAAATAAAAAATGAAGTTAACCAACGGCAGACTATGGGACACCATTGCTAACGGTATAGTATTCTAGAATGTTTAATCCTTTCCTTCATAATTTTCTTTGAAATATTTACAGATCAAGTTGAGATTCGCTCTTTAACGCTGGACAAATTAGAGGCATCATTGGATGTAAGTGTTGCCATATAGTGTTTATAATATATGGTTTCTGAAAGCATTATCATGATGAAATAAGCCCATGTTTTAAAAGTAAAATAAATATGGTGAGATTCTCATTTTCGTTGGGGACAAGAATACATAGTTGAAATGTTATTCCTACACGTTCACTTACAAGCTTGAAGTTAGCTTTACTGGACTAACGATAGATCTGTAACTATCAGACTTTGTGGTCAATATGAAGTGCTCTTAAAGTAAAGTGTTTAATACGATCCAATAAGCATTACAAAAGGTTTTTCGTGGAGGTTGCTTTAATCTGTATTTGCAACAGCTCTAAGGATTTTATTAAAGGGTTTTCCATTGCTGAAGTATTGGCATTAGTCCAGGTGCAGGTGAAATATGTTGATCAACGTAAACGACTCGTGCCTTATGCCTTAGTTATGCGCGATTGAAAAACGATTTTACGAATCGGCAATCGAAGACAACGTTCTATATTTGGTGGATACCAGAAAGATTCCATGTGGCCCAAGTCGCTGAAATCAAGTCAGATGTTTACGCGGAAGCTATGCCAAATAGAATTCGTTTCTTTAAAGTTTTTTTCTTTATTAGTCATAACAACGCTTTAGTCAGGATTACAACCCAGCTTCTCACACCACCCATGTTGTGTGTGTTAATTTTATCCATGAGTGGCGAGACCTATGAGACTCCGAAGAACCGATTTTTGAGAAACTTTTCAATGCAATTTTATTTATACTCAGAGTTTTTCCCAAAAGACTGGTAAGAGGACGTCGCCGCTGAAATATTTTTTCATATTTCGTTTTGCTTAAGATGTCCGAGCTTGGGTTTTAATCATGGGCTTAGCCTAATATGCCATCAAACTACTAGATTACGGCGACTTCCACTCCTTATACAGTTAAGAATTATAAACTCAAATCGGACAGTATTGTTGAAAGGTCAAATGGCCTTTCCCCATTTTATCGCTCCCTACTATTCCCCTGAAATTCCATTTACCATAAATTCTCATTTTCTTTAAATTATTTCAGGTTCTCGACGGTTCCTTTTTTATAAACGAATCGGTTTCTATAGCCACACAAATTCATTTACCCGAGAATAAACAGGCTCGCCAAGAGTTGCGTGAATTGTGTCGCCTAACGGCAGAGGATGGTGTGTCCCTTATAGCATTGGAAAAGTCAACGGGTAAACCGATAGCCGTAGCATTTAATAAAATTCAGGTAAGTTTAGAAGCTTAAAAAAGTAATTTTTTGTCACTAGTTTTAAGTACACTTTCAGTTTATACCCGACAACGGCGAAGAGATATTTTTCCTTAAATTTCGCCATGAAAAAGCCCATTCACCGCAGGCCCAGTCTCTTATGGATTTTATGATTGCCGTGGATGCTGAATGTGATGTCTTTGAAAAGTTCAATTTGGATTGTACCTGTGAGCTGATGTTTTTAGCCACGTTGCCCGAGTGGGAACGTAAAGGCATTGGTCGTGTTTTAACCCAGTATACTATTGATTTGACTAAAGAATTGAAAAATGGTGGCGAGGCATTTAAGGAAATGCATCCCTCTTTACAGTCGCGTCGCCCTGAAGCGGTCACTGCCATATGGACTTCATTTTTCTCCCAAAAAATCGGCAAATCTTTGGGTTTTCAAGTGCTCAACACAATACCCTATACACGCTTCAGTTTTGCAGGCAAAACTTATGATCAACGTTTGAGTCCTCCGCATGTTGCATGTGAACAAGTGATATATTTACTGTGAAAGTTTTCTTGAATAATCTTTAGTAACAAAGTTTAAATTAAAATTACCACGGATTTGCTGAAAAAATTTAATTAAAAAAGTAATTGATTCAATTACAAACGTATTATTACAACAAATTATTTAATTATAATAATAATTGCTCAAGAGAAAAAAAGGAATTGATTCCAGAGAGTTGAATAATTTGATCATATTCGGAATTGATATAATTGTTACGCTGATTAGATTTGATTAAAAAAAATGAATTCTTCAATTACAAAGTGTAATCAATTCCATTTTTAGATTTATCCATTCAATTGCAAGATTTGACACATTGTAGTCGCCGTAGTCTAGTAGGTAGTGTGTTGGCTTATTAGACGTAAAGCCAGGGCTCGTATCCCAGGTTAGGCATCAAAACGAAATATGAAAAAAAAAAATATTTTTTCGGCGACCGCCTCTCAGCAGATTTTTGGCAAAAACTCTGAGAGTAAATGAAATTGCCATGAAGAGCTTCTCAAAAAATCTGTCGTTCGGAGTCGACTTTAAACTGTAGGTCCCCCGCCACTCATGTATAAAAATTAACGCACACAACATAAGTGGTGTGAGAAGCTAGGTCAAAATTCTGACTGAAGGGTTGTAATGACCAATTATGTGTATGTATGTCATTCAATTACAAAAACGAACAAATGGAATCGTGGATCCAGAATCTAAACTCGAGAGTCCTTCGGAAGACGATTAAACATCCCATTAAACAGTAAAATTTCCTATAAAGATTACTAACAGCGAAACCCCGACATGAAATATTTTAAAGAACTCTATCAACAAATATTTTTTATAGTAATGTAAGGAATAAAATCACGTTGGCATTATATGACTGAATTCGGCACCTGACTAGCTATTAATGCAGCTAAGTATAGTTTCAATACAGTATCAGTTCCTACCTTTCTAAAACTCCCTATGCTTTATAGTAAACTGAATCAAGTCACCGTAGGTGCTGTGTTGCCTTATTAGACGAGAGACCGTGGTTCAAAACCTCAGCTCAGACATTTCGAACACAACGAAAATGAAGAAAATATTTCTTTCGCCACGTTCCTCTCAGTAGACTTCTGGTAAAAATTCTGAGAGTAAATAAAATTGAAAACATGAAAGGTTTTTCAAAAATCTGTCGTTCGGGGTCAACGTGAAACTGTAGGTCCCTCCACTCATGGATAAAATTAACGCCCTCAACATGGGTGGTGTTAGAAACTAGGTTGTAATCCAGACTATAGGGTAGTGTTGAGTAATAAAGTGAGTAAATTAAAGTAGACTGAGTTTGGATTAAGTATGTTAAGTAAGTTTTGTTTACCAGCAATCTTTTTTAAGTTTGAGATACAGTATTTTTGATTTACCTGCACAACTACCTTTAGCAAAAATTTTTGTGCAGGTAAGCAAAAAATGCAGCTAAGTTAAATTCGTTTACCTGCCCAATTGTGCAGGTATGTGAATCATTAGATAAATGTACCAAAGACTTTTACTAATAAGTGTAACCATTAATTATTTTTTATATTTTATATATTCTTTGATATTTATTATTTTTAACAAAAAATTGTAAATTCATATTTCTAAGGGTATATAAGAGAACAAAAATAAATTCTGAGATCCATTTCAATGTACATATGTACATATCAGGTACAAGAAGTATGTAATTAAACAATAAACTGCGAGTGTATTTAAGAAAAAAACCTTTGTATAGTTGTTTGTTTATAAGACTTTATGGAGCTTTTTACCATTTCACTTTCGACTTTGTCTATGTGAAAATCTATATTTTTGTAAAAGCAATATTTTTGAAGCACATTTAAGGCTCCAAGTGCTTCTTTTAGTGATGGAACTCGGTTTACCTCTTCATCATCGTCATCTGCAACATTGTGCTCGCTGTCAGCATCAATTTCTAAATTACTGTTTATAACAGTATTAATAATTTCGCCATCATTTAATTCCCCATAGCATTCTACATCCTTATCACAATTTACATAATCCATCCTATCTGGGATTAAATTTAGCAAATCTGGCTCTTCATTAATTTCATCGGTATTTTTGATTGAACCGGTAATAAATCCTGCCTATATATGTTTAGATAATGGGGGTGTAGAATGTCAATACATGTGTTTAAGCATTAAAATATAAAATTAACGAATAATTTATCTTTTTAAAACAATTGGAAATACAAGATGGTGTCACTAACCACCAAGCTCGTTTTATAAAATGAAGCGCGTCCAAGTATGAAATAGATTTGTAGAATTCCTTAATATTCAAATCTCTTTCTAAGGCTGCAATTTGCTTTTTTACAATTATCTGCCTATAATAGGCTTTAAAGGCTGATATGATACCCTGATCTAAAGGCTGAATTAATGCTGTAGTGTTCGGTGGTAAAAATTGAACGACAATATTTGCTAGATGAATAGTTTTGTGACAGCTGGCATTGTCGACAAATAATATAATCTTTTTATTTAATTTTCCCATTTCAATATCCAAAGAATGCATAATTTCATGCCATAAGGAAGTTGTCATCCAGGCCTTTTGATTTGAAAAGTATTGTACGGGCGCAACAACATTTTTTAAACAACGAGGTTTTTTTGACTTTCCAATTGCATACACTCTTTTAAATGTACCTGTAGCATTACAAATAAATAATAAAGTCAATCTTTCTTTTTGGGTTTTATGTCCAACAGGTTGAATATCTGGTCGGTAGTACGTTTTTGTTGGCAATGCTTTATAATAAAGTGCACTTTCGTCTGCGTTCATTATATTTTCTGGAGAGTATTCTTTAATAAGGCCAGGTAAAATATTTTCAATAAAAGATGTAGCACCATCTTTATTACTATCTGCAACTTCTCCTTGAATTACTCCCAGTTTTATATTTTGTCTTTTTTTCCACCTGTAGAGCCAGTTGTTGTCAGGTTCAAAATCATCATTTAACTCAATAGCAAATTCTTTAGCCTTTTGTAAGAGGACCATACTGCTTATTACAGCATTTTTTTGTCTTTGCTGGTCAAACCATATCCCAAGGGCCTTTTCAACACCTTCATGGACTCCTTTTCTATTTCTTTTTTGCTTTAAATTAGAAGAACTGCAACCGGCTTCAATAATTTCTTCATTTTTCTTTAATATGCGGTTTACTGTTGAAATGTCACACTTATATTTTAAACATACAGCTTTCTTTTCTTTATGACCTTCTTTTATTTCTTTTATTATATTAAGTTTTTCTTTAATTGATAAAGCTGTTAATTTTTTCTTTTTGGAAAACATTTTAAAAAAAATTTAACAGACAGCAATGACTCAAGATTGTCAACAAACTAAACAGCTCTAATTCAGTGATGACAATTTTATTTTTGCACCCATATTTAGCGATTTTTTAACGACTAAATTTGAAAAACGAAGCAATTGAAATTTTTGTTTTTTAAAATAAAATACAATTCAATTACAAATTTGATGCAGCTAACCGTAATATTTTATATGAAAAAAGTTTTAAAATTCTAAAAACAATAGGCACGTAAGCCAAAATGTGCAGGTATAAAAAGTGCACTTAAAAAAGAAATTGATATTGCATTTTATCAAATGGGAACACAAAACCAAAGTTTTGGGCAGGTAAAGCCAATGCGCAGGTAAATAAAAGGCAGCTAAACCAAAACTACTGTATAACAATAGCGTGCAGACTCCTCATGATCTCAAAGATCGAAGCATCATTGTTAGTAACATGATTATAGCATTGATGACTGTAGTCCTTCTGCGTTTAATATTCTCCCAAGTGAAACGTGATGACTTACTAGTTCTCACTGTTCAAATACCCAAAACGAATGATTTATTGGTGAGATTACACAATGAAAATCGTTGTCCCACTCAAGAAGAACTTGTAAAGCATAGAGTGCCTAATTATTGTTATTATTATTGCCATGTAGAGCTGTTGGAATACTGCCACCACCACTACCATATGTACAGTGTTTATAAAGTATCCCCACTAGGTCTCATCCAATTCTTTTGCCGTAACAAACTGTAGGATGTTGTTCTAGCGTTGATAACTCCCTGCCTAGTACTTAATACACACCCAGGTGTTTTTGAGATGCATTAACGACAAATAGATTTCGGTATGTATTTTACGGACTCATTCTCCTTATAGCCGGGGAAAGGAGATTTGTTTCCTTCATCAACGTCTGTAGGATCGGTTTCAATACTCAAGCTACTCTTCGATTGTCTAGTGCATGACTAAAATCTCTTGTCATTGTAAATATCCACCAACAAGATTGTCTTAAACCCATTTCACTTGAGAAAAATCTCCGTCTCTCTCCATATACCCTTCCAAACATCTCATACCACTCCGCACTAAACAGTTTTGACTCCATTTACATCTTCATTGTAGTGAATTGTCAAATGACCTGAGGATGACCCCATTTCTCCTGTCTAGGGAAGGTGTACCTGTTAGAAGTAAGCAACAAGAATACGCAACCAGAATTGAAGCCGTAATAATCCAGAAAGACCTTTTAAAACTATTTTTAAAACAATAACTGATACGTTTTACTTTTTTTGTGTTATTATAGACCAATCCTAGTCACTTCCGAATCCTGCCTAAAGGCTTCTAATTTCCATTTACGTAACGTAACGTAATCTATTGCAATGCCAATGACAAGTTTATGTTTGAAGGAAGACAGTTTTTTTTTTATTTTTCAATTGTGGAAAACGTTTTCTTTCACACTGTGTTGTATGGTACTTTCTATTGAGAGGAACATTTATTCAATTCTTTAAAAATTTATTTTAATTTACTTTTCTTTTGAATTCTTTTTTACTTTTTTCCGACTCAATGACAATGACACTTGAAATGTCTATTAAATTATCAGTGAAAATGAGAAAAAAAAAGCCGAAAATAACAAGATTTCTACACGACTGCTGAGTACATTGTACTGTTTACATGCGAGGGCTGTCTCAAAATTAGCCGACCTAACGCATTGGTTGTCACCATAGTCTAGTAGGTAGTGTGTTGGTTGAATAGACTTGAGGCCACGGTTCGAACCTCTGGTCAGACATCTCCAACGAAATATCTCTCAGCAGATTTTTGGCAAAAACTCTGAGAGTAAATAGAATTCCCATGAAAAATGTTTTCAAAAAATCTGTCGTTCGAAATCGACATTAAACTGTAGTTCACGCAGCTCATGTATAAAATTAATGCACACAGCATAAGTGGTGTGAGAAGCTAGGTCGTAATACTGACTGAAGGATTGTAATGACCAATTATGTGTATTGTAACGACGCGTTTCCGCTCGGGTGCTGGGGTAGTTCAGCGGCGTCCAGTGGTTACGTAAAGAAATGACATTTTCTTGAAGATTCTAAGCTATTTATTTATAATAACTAAAATAGCTTGCTTACTACACTACGTTACGGCTACTTATAGTAAGAAATTAAGCTTAATATTAATTAATAAGCCCTAGGCCGGCCAAACAACGGTCCGTCAAGTAACAGTGTCAGTCAAGTCAACCAAAGGGGAGTGTCAGAGTAACAATCAAACAGCATACGCTCTGGATGATTGCGGCTCTGAGACCTCTGGTGTCAGTCCAGTCAACGGTTCGTCAAATAACAGTGCCGAAAGCGTCAAGGGGGGTTGACTCAGAACAACAGTCAAACGGCATGCGCTCTGGATGACCGTGGTTTCTACTGGTCCTTGCTATTACCCCGGCACAGTCAGTCAAGTCAACCAAAGGGGAGTGTCAGAGTAACAATCAAACGGCATACGCTCTGGATGATTGCGGCTCTGAGACCTCTAGTGTCAGTCCAGTCAACGGTTCGTCAAATAACAGTGCCGAAAACGCCAAGAGGGGTTGAATCAGAACAACAGTCAAACGGCATGCGCTCTGGATGACCGTGGTTTCTACTGGTCCTTGCTATTATCCAAGGGGGGTTGAGTCAGAATAACAGTCAAACGGCATGAGCTCCGGATGACCGTGGCTCCACTGGTCCCTGTTATTACCCCGGCACAGTCAGTCAAGTCAACCAAAGGGCAGCGTCAGAGCAACAATCAAATGGCCTACGCACAGGATGATTGTGGCTCTGAGACCTCTAGTGTCTGTCCAGTCACAGCTGCCAACGTTTTACTGGCGGTAAATATATCACTAGTGGGGACAACCACACCACTTGTGATCTACTTATATTTTCCAGCGATAGTCGATGTCACAAGATCGACCTGCCTTACCAGCAACTCGTCACCAACTGGCCCGACTGCTGAAGTCATGCTCGCTTTTATTCACAAAAGCACAGATCAAACATGGTCGAACATCGAACATGTTGTGTCCTTCTATACAACTGATCAATGTGAGAACAAGCATCAATTGAATTCAGTGGAGAGGTCTTGTAGGTCAAATGTGAGTCGTACGACAACCGTTATCAATAATAAGAATATTTCTAAAAATAGATCATAACGTCTACACATTAATTATATGAAATAATTTAAGCACAATGGGGCCTGCTATAAACTTAAACATTAAAATAATTCTAATGCATTCTTTTTAAAAGAACTACTCCTATTAGTATTAATATTCCTTTTAATATTAACTGAGGTTAGGATTAAAAATAATTATAAGTATATAATACTAATTATTAGTAAATACTATACAGTGATGATTTGGTTGAACCGGTGGACATATGTAAGTAGGTATGGTGTGGGCAAAAACAAGGTCTCCGACTTTTGTCGTCACAGTATGTATGTATGTAATGCATAGGTGTTAGCATAGGTGCATAGGTGTTGCGTGAGTTGGACTTCCTAGAAGCTTCCAATAGATGGGGTACTCATTAAACCCAAGTCGTTCGACAATACTTGGCGGTCTTACTGGGTGTTCACGTGGACCCAAAAACCGTACGATTTTGCCTAGACAATCCCAAAACCAATGAATTACTGTTCAAATTGTAGTGTGCTTTATGAAACTCATTATGTTGTCTTCTTTTTATATCCAAATTGGCAAAAAACATTCCTGGTTAAGTGATTGGGCTAGAGAGCACTGTTCTTATTAGAAACATAGTTGATGTAGATTATGTTGAGAAATAGAAAATAGTTTAAAAAATTTGTAAGGTTCTCTTTATTTGGCTCGGGTAATTTCGGTACAGCCCTCGTATACCCATGTATGTGTGATATTATTTTCCTAACGTTGATATCTATGCTCATTGTTCCCCATACATGCATACATACATAGATAGATTAAAACAAAGCGATAAAAAATAATCTTCAATTGGTTAATGTTCCCATTTTTTCTCAATTAATCAATAACAACAGAGCAATAAAGAGCATATAAAACGGGCTGATTGTAGAATAACAACACATATGTACATACACTTGTAATACAATGTATGCAAATACTCTCTGGTAGTAGTAAAGAAAGGATGCTTGCGAGTATAAGTGATATTATTTCTATTATTCGCTCTCTCTCTCTCTCTCTCTCTCTGTTGCATTCTCTCTGCCGTTAATTTTTCTTGTACTCGTTGTTGTGATTAAAATGATATTTTTTTTGTTTTTGCATGTTTTTCAATTGAGTCTGGAATAAAACAAAATTCTATTAATTCTACGCGAGTACTTATATTTGATGCTGCTACTCAATGCTTTTACTGTTGTTGTTGTTGTTGCTGTTATTGTAATTGTTATTTTTAATATGGAATGAATGAAAATTTCTAAGTTTTATATTTTTAGTATGAATTATTAAGGGTTGCTAAACGGTTGTCGTTCATTGTTGTTGTTTAGTTTAAATATTTTAATATGTCTTCAACGGCTTTGCGTTTAATATGTGATGGTATTTATAGAATTTAAATTATTTTAAATATAGTAATTAATGTATGTTATTAACTAAAAAAAAAACAACAATCTTATTATTATTTTTAATTGATGGTGTGGTGTTGCCAACGTTTTTAGGTGAATTGGAAATTGTTAAAATCACAGAAGAATTATACGATCCCGCTATAGAGGTAAATGCGATAAAAAAAACGAACAAATTTAAAATATTGAAATTATAGGGTTTTTATTAAGCGTTTCCTATATTTAAATTAAAATAAAACAAGGTGTGTGTGTGTCAAATATCATCGAAATATTTTATTCGTTTTAAAAACCTATTGAAGCCTTTATGGGTGGACTAGCAGATTGTACCCGGTGTTGCGCGGGTTATGTAGTTTGGATTAGTTTAAAAAATTAAAAAAAGTTATTATTGGGTCATTTTTGCATTAAAAATGACAATAAATAAAAAACCGGTTTATCGCTTTCGAAACCGGTTTCAAAACCGCAAAATGCAATTTTTCAAATTATTCGGAAACCGGTTTAACAAACAACCCAGTTTTTTGAATACTCTAAGTCCTAAATATAAATGCACTCAATTTGCCCGTTTTTCGCCCCTTTTCCCCTTTTTGGACCCCTTTGGTCCAACTTTATAAACGGAACACCTCCAATAGCTATTTGGGAAACTTAACCAAGCTAAATCGTAAAAAAATATCTATAAAACAGTTATAATACAGCATTTATGCATATTTCTCCCCTTTTGGTCAAAATTTTGAAAAGATTTATAGCCTATAACCTGCACCGACAAAAGCTCGATCTATATCCCAATTCATTCCCAATTTCAAGAAAATCGGTCCAGATCCAAATCAGGCGTGATTGGCTAACAAACAAACCAACAAACAAAAAAACGGACTTACAGAAAGATTTATAATATACATATATTAGGATTATAATATCGTTTAAATGTCCGACACGATTTCTTTGGATTGGAAATTTTCCACAATTCTTACATATAAATTAGACTATATTTGACCGATGACATGGGTTTTATTGGCTTAGGGGACTGTTGTGATTTGTGATTAATTCGCATATACTTTCGAGTTAAGAAAACTCCTCTAGAAAAACTCTAACAGGGTCAAATTACACGATTTCGGTGATCAATTCATTTTAACTCCAAAAATTACAAAAAAATTCGAAATATTGTAAAATTTTTTCGGACACTCTCCATAATTGGTAATAGTTGAGTTTGGTGATTGTTAAAATTTTATCCTTAGTGTTCAATTTCTTTTGACGCTCACTGTACATAACAACCCTTCAGTCAGGATTACGACCTAGCTTCCCACACCACTTATGTTGTGTGTTGGTATGCGCTGTGTGGCCACAAGTCGTTGGTCATTCAATTCAGGCCAAAAGAAGTTGGTAACCATCGACCTATAGTGATCACCATTGGCAGTGAAGGTTAGCAATTGCTTCAGAGACTATTCAGCGAACACACTTCATTGTTTATGGTAGTTTATGGTGATTTGGCAAAACAGTTTTAGCTTTAACAAGGCTTTTTTCAATCGTCAAAGTTTGGAAGTCCCTTTTGGAAGATCATATACGAACAGTTTCCCGCCATGTATTTTGGAGCGTTGTTTCCCTCATCATCGGTCGAAAAGTAGGTTATTAGACCTAGGCTACGCCTGCATAGTTTAATACATGACTCAACTGTAATTATACAACAAAAGCTTAGAATGTCTCAAACCCATTCGCCTCTCTCTATATTCCCCTTCACCTATTATATCCTTCCGTACATTTTTTCCACTACACAGGAAGTTGCTGGTCCCATTTGCCTTTTCATTGCAGTAAATTCCCATATGACCTAGGATCCAGCAGTGGGTGACCCTATTTCCCTTGCCTAGCTGATTTAGCTTGCAAAAGCAGTCCCATATTATAGTTCTACTACTGATGCACCCTTAAAAGCTTGCATTTCTTAAAAGCGTGATCGAAATTTCATTCTTAGAGCTCCCTTCTGGAATATGCAATGGCTTAAGAGCTCGAGTTGAGACAGTTCCAGAATTTTATTAGCCTTAAAATGAATATAATGGTGGGGGAGATAATAAAGTTTCTTAGAACCCTTAGGCAGTAGTATCATATCAATAGTTGCGAAAACATGAAGGGGGATTATAATCCGGGTATGAAATAATTCTGATTAGTTACCCCTTCTCCTAGGTGAGTTATCCTTTAAAACACGATTTTTCTCTAGCACTACTTAGACTTGGAAATAAACTGATGATTTCTAATGGTCTTCCTCAGAATTTACCGATATCAGAACTGTAGGGCGGTTCCCCTTTTGCCACATAGAAAGTCTTTGCGACTATTCTTTAAGAGCATACAAATTTCTCTTTCTCTTCCAGTTATTTCGTAAACATTTCATGGAATATGAAAATGTCAGTATAGCCTGTAATCTCTTGGCAAATGAGAATACGATCAGGGAATTAACGACTCTATTCAAAGCGATATTAAAGGATCACATATCGTTTGCGGCACGTGATATTAAAACCAAAGAACTGGTGGCTATATGCATTAACAATATGGTGGTAAGTATGTATTAGGCCATCAGCAATCGTTTTTCTTTTTTAAGAAATAATTTCTTTATATTCCTAGAGTCCCTCTGCCCATGTGGGCCTGGAAGATGTCTTTGCTACCTTTCAAACGCCCAATATGAGAACAGTTGGTGAATATCTCCATATTATGGAATGTACATACGACATATTCAAGGAGTGGCAAATCGATTGTGTTATCGAGTTGACATTCCTTTCGACGCGTAGTGATTATGGTAGGCGTGGCATTGCTGTTGCCTTAGCCAATTATCTACTGGAATATGCTGGCAAATTAAAAGATGGTGCAGCAAAGGAGTGTGATGAACTGCCGCAACATTTAAGGGGTTTAAAACCAAAAGCTATAATATCCGTTTTTACGTCACGCTACTCGCAAATAGTGGGCGAGAAACTGGGATTTGAAACTTTATTGCAGGTAGAGAATTCAAAGTTTTCATTTGAGGGCAAAACATTTGCGGAAAAAATCGATCCGATACATAAGTATTCGATATTTGCGGCCAAGAAGCTGTGATAAATGGACGATGAAAATATTTTTTTTAATAAACTTTTTAAACTTTATTGAAGTGTTGTCCTTAGTAACGAATAGCAATACAGTAGAGGTAATAATTTTAGATACACTTTAAATAATTTAAAGAATTAAAGATTTAATATATGTAGTTGAGGATTAAAACACTAATTTGCAATGAAAACTGTTATAAAGTGAACTGAATAAGTTTTTCTGAGAAGTTTTCTGAGGATCAGATTATTCGAGGCAGTGGTGTTGTCGAGCCGGAACGCTCCGGAACGTCGTTCCGGTACTTCCATTTTGGACAGGAACGCGTTCCGGAACTAAAGATGATTTCTGATAACGAGAATTGGCTGACGTTTTGAAAAAAAAAAAAACGCCTCCGCCAGGATTATCATGGAAAATCACCCCCGTCGTTAAATTTGGGACATGAGACCGCACAGAGCGGCCGCCTACCCAGGATCGGCCCTGCCTATATAATTATATATACGCGTTCCGGTAAAAAAAAATTACCGCAACACCACTGATTCAGTCCACAGTGAGTTGGCAATGATTTTCTCATCCGATCCAATAATAAACTGTAACTGCTCAACGACATGAACGATGTGCAGCGCATTAACATCTAGGGATTAGCGGAAGTCGGCTTTAGAAGGACCAAATTAAGGAGGCCCTGTCATTGATTGGTGTGACCAACTGGCTGAGGCGCACCAGAAGCAGAGGCGCCTGAAAGGCGAAAGGTCGAAATCCGATAAACGGGTTGTTAATGGCCAATTAAGTAAGTAGGCAAGTAAGTTCATTGTTAAAATTTATTCTTTCTGGGAGAGCAGAACACAATCATAACACAGAACGTCTGCAGTTGTATTCTAAACAAAGATGCTTGGGTTTGAAGTCAAGCATTTTAACCAATACACCGCGACACCTTTTGGCGATAGCAACGCATTTGATATCAGTTCAGTTTACATCTGATTTTCACTTTACTAAGCTACGCCAAGGTGTTTCCACTTCTTCAGT
The DNA here is from genome assembly GCA_927399465.1 of Sarcophaga caerulescens. NCBI lineage: Eukaryota > Metazoa > Arthropoda > Insecta > Diptera > Sarcophagidae > Sarcophaga > Sarcophaga caerulescens. Next base: position 99,153,116 of record OV656872.1, on the reverse strand, counting down.
TTCCACTCTCTACCTTGTGTTGCAATATCGTCTGATGATTTTCGTAGGCTATACGCCAAACAATACTATTTATTTCTGCATGAATCAATATGACTGTATCATTCTTATTAAGAGTGATGGTATTACGAAAACAGAATTTTATTGCCAGTACCAGTGGCAGCGAGTTAAAAACAAGAATGATAGAACACGTACAATAAACTTAATTTTTCTATGCTTCTGTGAGATGTGACGTCACGCAATGTGTTTCTATTGGTTAATAGTTTCCAGCAGCCTTACGTTAGCCGTTGTGTAAACATAATATGCCAGTGAGGGAAACTACGTCATTATTCTTTACTAGAAAAATAGATTAATAAGTGCGATAAGTTTATTTTGATCTTATAAATACCGTTTTTTTTTGTCCGTCTGTTGTTTTTTTTTTGTTTTATTCAAAAGATCCTTTGAAGCAAAAAGAGATGAAATAGATTTGATTTAATTGTTATCGTTCTTGTCCTTATTATCGTTGCTGTTGTAACTAACTAACCGCCCAAAAAAGTTTAATAAGGCTTCGTAAGCAATTCTTTTTTTTTGTAGGAATTAAATTGAAAAATTAAAAACCAATTTCAAATGATGAGGACCAAGGATTCAAGGGTCTTACAAGGCATGATTGTTGGAAATATTCGAATATTTTGAAATTATTAAATTTAGATTTATTCTTTAACTGTTTTAGAAGATTTTTTTCATTTTTATATTTAAATTATCACATGATTTATACTATCATATCTAAATACATACATATACTCGTCAGTAAAAATATACGTACAATTCTGTTTAATAATACATATTATCTCCGTTGAAATACAAACATTCCAAATGGTTTTGGATCTTACACGCCGACTTGAGTGTAATTAAAATTTTTAAAAATAGTGGCCTACAGATTTCTCGACCCTGATTTTACAGTCTCATAATGCTAAGGTGTAAACAAGAAGGTGAAAGGAAAGCATAACTGCAACATACAGGGTGGCTGGTATGTATTGCAACCAACTTCAGGTTGTTATCATTTGTAAACCGCTCGTCTGACAGCTGACAGATTTATTCCAGTGACAGTTCCTTTTTTTATTTACAAGCTTACAAAAGCATTTTGATCTATTACATTCAGAAAAAAGTTATTCGTGATGGAATTCAAGCGTGATAGTCTGATTGCTTTATATTTGGCTGGAATACCACAGGTGGCTATCGTTGGAGCCCTCCAGCATTTAAATGTGAATAAATCTTTTGTTTCTCGTACCATTGCTCGTTACCGTGATACTGGCAGTGTTGCATCGCGTCCAAAAAGAGGACGAAAAAAAACGGTAACAATACCAGAAATGATCCGAAAAGTGAAGGCTAGATTTGATCGAAATCTACGCCGCAGTGGTAGAAAAATTGCTCGTGAGCTGAACATATCGCGAGAACGGATGCAACACATATTGAAAAATGAGCTTGGACTAAAGCCATTGAAGTTCCAAAAAGTGCAGGAGCTCACCGATGGACAAAAAAAAGTTAGACTGGAAAGAGCCAAGGACCATGGTCATTACAACCCTTCAGCCAGGATTACTACCTAGTTTCTCACACCACTTATGTTGTGTGTGTTAATTTTATACATGAGTGGCGGGTCCTACATTTTAAAGTCGATTCTGAACGACAGATTTTTGAGACTTTTCATGGCAATTTTATTTACTCTCAGAATTTTTTCCAAAAATCCACTGAGAGGAAGTTGCCGAAGAAATATTCTTTCATATTTCATTTTAATCGAGATGTCTGGGCTGGGGTTTGTGCCGTGGCCTCACGTCTAATAAGACAACACCCTACCAACTAGACTACGACGACTCGTCGCAATTCACAAAATTGTTAAATGAGGAAATAGTTCAGCAGAAAGTTCAGCTACTCGATACCCAGACCATGCACTCTTAGCTGTGATACTCACACTACCATATACAACAGCCTTAAATTGCACAGAGCTTCCAACTACGACGCGGCTGTTGTCTCTGTGTCTTATCCAACGGAAGCATTAGAGGTCAGTTTTAAAAGTGTATCCTCAAGGCTACAGTGGGAACACCTTTAAAACCAACGAACTTTTACAGAATCTGTAGTCGTTTAAATGACATTGTATTTCGTACTTATGTATGTCGCTAGTAAGGCCCAAACTTTCTAAAGAAACGGAATCGGATTTATATTTGTCCTATTTTGTATGCGAGACTTTTGTTGTCGACTGTACCATACATATATTTGTGTGAGTACCCTTATCTAAAATTACTATTTCAAAACTAAAGATGTTTATGATTGAATCACTTTCCCATAACGTTGTGTGGAACAAATTGAAAATAATTTTATTTTTTATTATTAGTATGACGTTTACTTAGTTATTTATATTAATTAGTTAATTATATAGTTTAATTTGTAGTTTAGAAATTATTAACCTAAAGTGCATATTGATTTAAAATTTTTAAATTTTATGCATTTTAATCAATTTGTGTTACATTTTACAAACGGAGGACAACATCTGTTCCATAAGCACTTGATTAAAAATATTTAAATACGATGACAGTACTTTCCGCAACCATAACTTATAAATATTCATATTCGTTGTAGAATAACAATTATTATTTATTATTTACTTTTGATTCCAGTACTTTATTAGAATTTTTGTGTTACAAATTAAAATTAAAATTTCTTCAAAACATAGTATTCTTGTCACTGTGACACAAGTGACAATACTTGTCACTCTGATACAAGTGATAAGAATTTTTTAAGAGTGTCTATAAACCTTTACAAGCACACTTTCTGAATAGCTAAAATGTGTTTGAATGTCATATTGAGTGAGCAGCCAACTTACTGGTCTAGGGCTAGGCAGAAAATTCTAGATGTTACCGTGTAATCAAAAATATATTCAATTACTGGATCTATCTTTAGATCAGTAGCCTACTATTGTTAAGATTTCAAAACCTCATGATATTGTGGCACTCTCAAACACTCTCAAATCCCATGCGTGTGCTCCTTCGCCGCAACTCATTCCCTAATGAATTCTTAGGGGTGGCAGATTGTAGGACTAGGACTAGGAATCACCTCATCCCATGAACAAGAACTTAATCCAGCTTCTCATATTAAGTCTTATCGTTCTCAAGAATCTTAGTATGCCCCGGAATCCAGCTAATTCAATGTGGTCCAAAGGTCTTGCCGTTCACAACTTTCACCAGTATGATCCAATTGATCTCAGGTATGCATTAATGGCAAAGAGAATCACGAAGTACTTACGCTCAAAGTAGTGATTACAGCAACGACCTCTAGCGGCTTATAAAAATATCTTCGCCTTTAAAACGTTCAGGTTATTGTCCGATCCAATCTAAGGGGTGATTTTTTAAGAGCTATAGGAAAATTTTTCAAAAAAAAACACATAAAATTCAGAAAAATTCATGAAATCTTTATTTGAATCGATAGTTCGGTCCATATAATTTAATGTTTGAAGGTTATTTCATGCAAATGTTGACCGCGACTGGGTCTCAAATGGTCCATCCGCTCAGTCCAATTTTGGCATACTCTTTCCAACATTTCGGCCGGTATCTCACGAATAAATGCTTCAATGTTGTCTTCCAACGGGCTTGTCTGTATAGACATGAGCTTTAACATAGCCCCACAAAAAATAGTCTAAAGGCGTTAAATCGCACGATCTAGGCGGCCAATTGACTGGTCCCGAACGTGAAATAAAATGTTCACCGAACTCGCCTCTCAATAAGTCCATTGTTACGCGTGCTGCGTGGCATGTGGCACCGTCTTGTTGAAACCACATGTCATGCAAGTCAAGCTCTTGCATTTTGGGCAAAAAAAAGTTGGATATCATCTCACGGTAGCGCTCACCATTCACAGTTACGTTACGATTCGCAGCATCTTTGAAGAAGTACGGTCCAATGATGCCAAATTCAATGATTTGCAAGCGTTGTTCGTTTGTAAGACGATTCATGGTTAAATTATAGACCAAACTGAAAATGTTTGACAGTGAAACAAAACACGAAACGTGCGTAAGCTGTTTAAACCAGTGCTGCCAAAAAGATAATAGCTAAAAAAATCACCCTTTATAATGGAACTTCAGATTGAGGAATTCAAAAAAGATTCCAATACCAGTGCCCTCACACAGTTTCTAATGGAAGTATCGAACGGGTTAGGAGGTTCCTCATTGTTCCAGAAGACACTGCCCGTTATAAAAAACCCTAGACCAAGAACAAATACAAATATGGCCCTGGGAACCATATTGGTGGTGCGTTCTAAGAATTATCTTCTTAACAACGGAGACAGCAGGGGCGGCCTACTTCCATAAGGCGTATGCTGGATATACTCATATTGCGAGTTAAGTGGTGTTATGTAGAAGAATGTTTCAAGTGCAGCCAAAGGACAGTGCTGCTACGAACTCAAATAATACTGAAGGAGGTAATCCGCTATATCTAATTCTAGTTCTCCCCGTTGACAACTGTTTATTCAAGGCATTCCTCCAAACAATACAGCTTTAAGTAATAACCAATTTTTTAATTGACGTATAGATCCAAGGTAGGCCTTTCGAAGGAAGTTCCCAATTCCTAACTATAAAGTTGTGACACTGGTATAGAGAATGCAAAGCTTTCTTCATTCAAAACAGTATTCAGAACTAAAAGTCATGAGGAATTACATAAAAACACTTCGTTAAACTAGCAGACCAAAGTTCTGTTCCCTCGAAAATGTATTTTTTCGTTGAGATTTGCAAGATTACCCCTCCCACAGATTTATCCAAAACGGATGGGACGGGATTAAGACCTAAATTGAAGCAAGGAGTTACGTACTGTAGGACTCTATACATACTAATAGAATTGGTGGGAAGATTAGCTATGGACTGAAGGGTGACTACTAACAGGTTTATGGCGATTATATGTGCCTACTTGTAAATAAGCATGCGGCTTTGAAAGCCCGTGATTCTTAATTTACGTGATCAATACAATCTGCCGCAGCTGATATTATTGCAATCGGAAAAGATTTACACTTATCCTCATTGGCGCTACTCTTTGACGCATTTATTACCTTGGATCGGAATTTGCATAACATTTTGGAATCGTTAAAATTATCGTTGCCACATTACAGTTTAGATTATCTATCGTATCAATACTTTAAATAATTAGTAATTTGCGGAAGTGGATTTAAAAAATCGAATTGGGTTCATAAGATTTTAAGTTTTAAAAACAAATTTTTTAATTGCGATATGTATGTAGTAAATATGTAGGCCTGAGGTGGGTTAAATGCATTTTTATTTAGAAACCTTCCATGGCCCCTTCATTGAAAATTATGCATTTCATTTGTAATATTTTGATGAGTGCCAAAAAAATAAAAAAAAAACGTAAAAATTTAATTTGTTTATACAGCTGCAACAAGAAGTAAGAAACATAACAAACCTTCAGAGTTTCCCTTCACTCACAAACTCCCTTTCTTTCACTCTCTGTGGCTCTCTGTGTGTCTATGTTTAAGCACAATAAAAATAACAAATTTGTTTATTATGGTAACCTTACAACGGAATGATTTAGACAACAGCAACAACAATTACACAAAAACAAAAAAAAAGCACAACTCATCATCATATGATAATAACAAGAACTACAACGACGTAAAAAAGGACATCAAAACAAAACAAAGCACACCAAAAAAAAAAACACTAATTTCCACACTGCATTTTTAACCCTCAGCAAGCTTATCGTAGTTGTTGTTATTGTTCCTATTGCTTAATGTGAGGTTTTTGTAACACAGGCTATTTTACTTGCCTGCCTGTTTATATGGGAAACACAAACAAAATTGAGTGTTTTTGTTTGTGTTTTCCATGCAAACAGGCAGGCAAGTGAAATAGCCTGTGTTACAAAAACATCACATAAGTGTTTGAAGATACAAAAATGAAAAATTATATTTTGACACTCTTCCTCCCCATTAACAACACCCACCCTTTTTCCCTCTACGTGTACATTCTCTCTCTGTTTGGTGTTGCTCTATTAAATAAATACGAGCCCAAAAATAATGACAACAAAATACTCGTACACAACGTCTCGTATTACGGTTGTTTGTTTATAAAAACAAATATTTGAACTGTAGGTTGCATTAAAAGAAAGAAGAAGAAAATTATGCTGGTCTAACGATAGAATTTTAAAATGTTTTTCAAATTTTCTTTCTTTATTTTTTTAATGTCCTTTTAATTATTACAAATTAATTTTGTAAAGGATTAATAACTGTTGTAAAGGATTATAAGGATTTTTATAGGCATACCTCCAAAAAGAGGTGATGAAATGTTTCAATATTGAAATTCATTAATAAAGATTTTCGGGAATAAGTTTCACAGGAAGTTAAAGGATTTCCTTTTAGATTTCATCATATATGTACAGTAGTGATCTTGTATATAGCACAGAATAAGAATCCTTATTAAAACAGCGTTCCGCTCATTATTAGCAAATTTTAAGAAGATTGCAATGGATCGCGTCTGTCCACTTGATACCCTTTATCCGTGAAATAAACTCCAGCGATCAAGAACTCATTGCTTGTTCCTTAAAGCCCTCCATTTTTTTCGTTGTAGTCAGCTAATGTAGCAAACTCTTGCAGTTCACTGCTGGTTCTCAATAAATATTTCAAGATTTTTCAAAATGACGCATTTCCTACTTTATTTTTCTGATTTTGAATTCTCTCTTCTCCTTTTTGTGTTTCTTTAGATCCGCATTTTATTCCTGCTCCTCTCTGGAGTAAATCGGACCTGCACTTATATGGAGTAAATCGCAATAAACGGCATTATTGATCTCAATATTTCATATAAAATGTCAATTAATTATTGCTCAATAAATTCATAAATTGTTATAATATTGATTAAAACTTGAAATACAGCACTGTCATAAGTACGTTCAGTGAGCATATTACAATTTTCGGAACACTTTCTATTGATATTTGACAAATCAAATATTAAGAACGACAAACAAAAAAAAAAAAACAAAACAAAAAACAACGAACAAAACAAAAACAATGTTGTTGAAACAACCAGCTGTTTTGTTTACCATCTGTCAAATGAATAATGAATAAGCAGCTGAACTGCGTATATTGTTATGTCTAAACACTTAAAATATTGTAATCAATAAACAGAATATTGACTCAATAAAAGTTCATGTCTAAACATAGTATAACTTGAACTACCGAACTCCTAACGTAATAAAGAGTATCTGATTCCCGATATCGAAATTCGTAACAAAGAATTTTACCACCGTTAAACTAAAGAAGGATTCTTACATCATTGCCAGACTTACGAGTTCTATTTTGGATAGAAAGCGTAGAAACAATTATTTAAACTGGAACGCAAGAACATCTCAGATATTGCGGAATGGATAGGTATTCAGAGAGACTTTGCTCTCCTGATAACATCTTGTAGAGAAAAAAGAATGTCCAATGCACGAAGAAAAGGTTCAATATCCGTATTTAGAATACCGCAGAGGTCCACCTACTTTCTTCTGACATCAAATCATTTACTGGAATCATTAAAATTTCACGCTGGTTTATAATTTAAAGAGAAGTTTAAGTGCCGATTGTTAATATTGGATTATGAGCTTCTCTTGAAAAGGTATCACAAGCTGCTAGGTTAGGTTAGGTTGATTTTGAGGACGTGTACTTGTCCCAATGACAGAGGTCAAAAAACAGGTCAAAAGACTCATTGTATATTCGTCCCAGAAAAGAGAGAAAGAGAGAGAGAGCATAGTGAAGGAGATAGGGAAATTGGAAAAGGAGAAGAGGTAAGAAAGGGAGGATATAAGAGCGCAGGAAAAAAGATGAGCCACAAACATACAAGAGAGCGTGACTACAACATTGATGCTCTAGCACTTCTCAACCAGCTCAACCTATTTATGCGTAGCCCTAATGTCGGCGCTCGACAGAGAGTCCAAACATTCGAAGAAGTCCCAGAGTCTTCAAACTTAATCGACTAAGGGCTGGACAGTTGCAGAGGAAAAACACCAGTTTCTATGAGTGCTTAAATAAGCTTTGATTTTAGCAAAACTGCCATCACATTTTATCCCATCCTGGCACAGAATTTATTCCAGAAGTACTTGCTGACTATTGGAGTCTGGGAACACTAGGATGTGTGTGTGAATATAAGTTTTTATTAGAGAATGATTTAAATTTAAGTTTCGAACCATAGGGTCTTATTGCAAGCTAGGGGCCATTGAAATTTCAGAAGCTTGAACTTTTTGGATACTTTTTTCTTGTTTAAAAATTTGTGTTACATACTATATTGCCTGATAAAAGTGCATTAAAATGTCTAATAAATGTTTTGCAGCAATTAAACAAGAAAATTAAATTAAATTTTATGGGGGGAAGTGACTACCTCTTCACCATTTTTGGTTTCAGAAGCTGGTATAAGCAAAGGGAATTTATAATTTCATTAAAAAGTACCATAAAGTGTACAACATTATAAAATTCATTATGAAGACTTCTTACCATAGAACATAGAAATCACACTTAATGGTGATTGGCTGAAATAGAAAACAATTGGCTCCACCCTTATTCTTTCAAGTATACCGACAGCCATAACTGTAATACATATGTTTACCGTTAAAACGGTATATTTATCATATAACCACCCCTTTGTGTGAATAGCCGTTTGCGAATTTCTCTGTAGAAAAAACATTTTTAAGGATACTTTTCCTATGACGGGCATTCAATATTTAAACGTGACTGAAAACGGAAGTTAAAGCGGAAGGAAATTATAAACAAAATCTAGCAATTAACGGGTCAATTAACAAGTGCCGTACGGTGACGGGCAACAAGGGAACACGGAAAAAAAAATAAAAAAAAAGTAGCTAACATGTGGCTCTATAATAGAAGGCACGTTTTCTGAATTAAGTGAACAAATACGGGCGTAATGCAACAACGGAAAAATGTGTTTTTAAGTGAATATTCTTATCTATTATGCGGTAATCTTATCTTCCTCCGCCCTAAGCCCTAAAAGTGTTGCAACAAATTTATTATTAAATAAACAAAAAACCCAAAACATAAATAGTTTTGTAGTGAAACAAATAAATCTTGTAAAAAACAAAAAAAAGAGAGTCACTTTAGCCCGTGACTTTAAACACGTAATTCACGTTAAGTGGCCGCACGTGACCTTGACCTGTTCTTACGTGTATCTTTGCTGAGTGTGATTATCAAATCCTCTACAATTATGTTTTCCATGGATGGTTTCGATTTGGAATCCACAATGGCACGCCATTTTTTCGAAGGTTCCCAAGCCACTAATGGCTCTTCCTCATCGAGTTCAGAGTTTTTCTTTGGCGATGACAACAGCACCGATACGGATGATGATGATGCCTATAGCAGCGGCTTTAACAGTGATCAGGAGAACAACGAAAAGGCGTAGGTTTTTCTTTAAACATTTGGCATCCCTTTTGAGTCTATAATGCCTCTCAAATCTAATCTGTAGTATTTTTCTTATTTCCACGCGTAGACGTTCACATAAGCGTCGCTTGAAGTGTGCCTCACAGGTGGCCCAACAGCGTCAAGCCGCCAATCTCAGGGAACGTCGTCGAATGCAAAGCATTAATGAGGCTTTTGAAGGTCTACGCTCTCATATACCCACGCTGCCATATGAAAAGCGTCTCAGTAAAGTGGATACCTTAAAGTTGGCCATCAGCTATATAACGTTTCTAAGCGAAATGGTTAAAAAGGATAAGAATGGCAATGAGGCTGGCTTAAGTTTAAAACGTAATTATCAAAAGGAACCACCGAAAAAGATTATTTTAAAGGATAGAAGTGAGTATAAAAGCCTTTAAGCAGGAATTCAATTATTTTTCCTTTAAATTTTCACGATTTGAGAATAATTTCAATCTACCGACGTTCAGCAGTGACCTGTGTCCAGACTATGTGTCGCTGTGATTCCGTGGCTAGATCAGTCTTTTCTATTCTCCGGACATATTTGTGCAATTTGCACCTTTGGTCCAGTTTCACTTGTTACGTAGCAATTTCTTTCCCTAATTTCAATTTCTTGTTTTTTCATCGTCTACATTCAAAGAATAAGTCCTCTGCGCCGTCAAAATTTCTGTGGTCATTTAAACAACCTGGAACTTTTGCTTTTGCCCACTTTAAAGAGCTATTTCCGGAATTGCCGGAAATCTCCATCTTTTGTACTCATCTATCCCTGGTATTAGTTTTGCTGTTTCAACATTCTTTTCCCAGAGTAACTCCCGAATCTCCTGCAGTTTCTTTAGAGTTTCTAAACTCTCACCTCAATTAAAGGGTCTATTCGTATTTGCCGCTAATAAAAGCTTCCTGTGAGACTGTTCCATATGGCGATGATATTTGTACCGTCCGTATGCTTTACACTCCCAACATACACGCCCAACACTTATACAATCGAATAAAATCTGTCGGGTGTCATAAATTACTTCTTCTCCGTCGTAACGATAATAAGGGGAGCCACGTTTGTCCCATTTTACGCAAGAAATTTCTAAGATGTGAGTGCACTGATAGCACTGTAACAATAACCTGATAGTTGGTATAACCATCCCCTTCCTGCTCCTTCGATTATTACATTCCCGTTGTTCTTGCCAAAATCAAAAGGATTTCCCGACTGAAAGGAATAGTTTCGGAGAGCCCGCCGATTAACTCTATAAATATTCATTCGCTCCTCTTCTTCTCCCTCATGACGACAATAAGCGGAGCCATATTTGCCCATAACAACAATAAGGGGGAGTCACAGTTACCCATTTTGATCTCCTCATCCATAATTTGATACTTGGTATAAGACTCCCCATCATGCTCCTTCAATCCTCACAGTCAGATCGTTGTTCTCCCTTATAACGACAATAGGGGGAGTCACATTTGCCCATAACGACAACAAGGGCAGTCACATTTGCATAAAACAACAATAAAGGGGAGTCACTTTTGCCCATTTTGATCTCCTCATCCATAATTTGATACTTGGTATGAGTTCTCCATCTTGCTCTCTCGATCCTCACAGTCAGATCGCTGTTGTCAGCGATCACACAACAGGTCTGTTGTGTGAAAAAACTAGTTAGGGGAGTGCCCGCCAACTGACCACACTGTGTTATCATTCGCGAAAACTGGAATGAAGAAATAAATGACTGCCATGTATGTATATACGGCAACAGCCTTTGTGGACAAATAAGTAACTGCCGTAGGTACACAACGAGAGCCGCTGTGATGGACCAAGTGACTGGCGTAATACACGGCACCGGGCGTGTAAGGGTTAAGAATCTGAAGCTATTTTTAAAATATTTATGTTCACTTTTAACCACATTAGGGTTTCTTTTTTTTCTTATATTAAAACTGGTTCCATATTTCATTAACCACTTAAATGTGAATATTTTTTCTGCGGCTATTTGGTAAAAATTTATTCAAAAATTATATGAAAATTTATAACTGTTTTGACTTTTTTAAATGAAATTTTTTAAAGAAAAAAAAATTCGAATTTTTCTTTCGTTGAAAAAACCCTTTTTCTTAAAAAAAATTTCTAATTTATAACCCTAATCCCCTTACCGTGCTTGTCAATGATCATACAATTTGAATAGAAAAATTATTAACAGCGTGTATAAAGAAAAAAAAGAAATAAGAGAAAAACCGTAACAAATTTCTTTAAAAAAAAAACCGTAATTTTATTGCACGAAATTTTCAATACGAAAATCTTACTTCCGACACTGCAACAAATTGAGAAGTCGCTGGCAATAGAACAACAAATCGCTTTAATGTATGGCTGTGCTACAAGCCGGAGACAAGCGGGAAAAAGTGTGAAAATTTTAATTTGTTCCACAGGCAGTCACATGGTATTCGGGGTATTTTGGATTCATCATGATCTCAATGTAATCATTAGAATTCAATATTGTTTTGAAAAAACCTACAGAATGTTGTTGTTTTTGTGGTATCATCATGTAACCACCACCATCACTACACCACGACCACAACCACAACCACACTATCATCCCTAACCACAATAACAGAAAAAAGGAAGTAGAAAAGATCCTATAATAGCGGCATTTAAGATAAACATCGCTTTTCGCACAAAATTATCATGAATTTATGAAATCCATATGGCCTCTCTATTAACCCATGAATACAGTAACTGCCAACTCTGTATGCCAACGTATGCATGAATAGGCATTAAATCTACTGACATTGATGGAATACTAGCAGATCATACCGTCGTATTTGCATCAGCATCATTATTTTAGAAAAATATATTTTCATCAACAATTTTGAATATTTAAGAGATCGTTTATCGCGGTTTTTCCTGATTTGTCTTTCATTTATTATTTCTCCCTCTCCCTATCTCCAAAAACAGCTGCAGAGTTTAGTGGGCGTTTAGTTTGAGTCACGCAAGTATTTCCAAACTATGCGTAGGTCTATGTGTTTACTGGTCCGTTATTTGAATATTCGTTAGAAAATATTGAATAATTACAGTGATTATGATAGAAAACAAATGTTCTGCTTGATTGCTAAAGTTCAAGTTTAAAAAAGAAAAGACAAATGTGGGAAAAACATAGGTTTTCACACACTTTTTTTAAATTTTTAAAATTTAGAAATTATTTTAAAAAGTAAAAAAAAAATATAATAGTTAATGATTATATCTGGTCTTTCGTTAAGCGCTTCCTATCTTAAAATTTTTATATAAAGTATGTGTGCGATATCATTGAAATTTTTTATTCGTTTGAAACATCGTTCTAATGTCTGACAGAGCTTCTCTTGGTGAAGCACATCCCAAGTGTCCAATTTTCCATGACTCTGGCGCATAACTTAAACTGAATTTGATTGATGGAACTTGTTATCTTGGCTTTGAGCGGTTTATGGTTTATTCGCATATACCTGTACTGGAGAAAACCCCACAAGAAAAAGTCTAAGGAGGTCAAATCATAATACCTATACGTGATATGACCATGTATATGCTCGTGCAGAATACCATCCTGGCATGAGCTGTATGCAATGATGCCAGATGTAACGATTTATAGTCATTTTGACGATTTTATGTACCAAAAACAGCTAAATGACGACTTGACAAGAAAAGTGCTCTGTATAAAAAATGCAAGTCATTGACCAAACAAATGCAAGTCATCGTCCAAAAAGGTGCAAGTCACCGACCAAAAACTGTAAGTCATCGACCAAAAAATGCAAGTCGTCGGCCAAAAAGGTGCAAGTCACCGACCAAAAAACGCAAATCATCGGCCAAAAAGGTGCAAGTCATCATCCAAAAAAGTGCAAGTCATCGACCCAAGAAATGCAAGTCATCAACAAACAAAAAAAATGCAAGTCATCGACCTAAAAAAATTCTAGTCATCAACCAAAAAAAAAACCAAGTCATCGACCAAAAACTGCAAGTCATCGAACAAAAAATGCAAGTCAGGATACATTGGACGCTCTTGGATTTCATGTGACTTTGTATCGTCCTAAATTCGGCAGTTTTGTTTGTTTACGCACCCATTGGCCTTCATCGCTAAAGATGATTTTTCGGTCGGTCAATTGCCGACTTCTCCAGAGCACATTTTAACGAGCTCACGTTGTTGTCTATTGTCGTTTACCTTCAGTTTCTGGATAAGTTGAATTTTGTAGGAATACAAGCCCAAGTCACCACACACATTTCGCCACAGTATGATCTGCTAGTTTGTGCGAGTGACGAAAAAATTCTCAATTTTCATGGACAATAACAACAATTCAACTACACTCAAACCTCGTTTTATGCGAATTTTTTTTTATGCGAATTCAAATTTATGCGGTTTCAAAATTCTCAAATTTTTTCTTTGCAAAAACGATTTTAAGGAAATATTGAATGTTAAAATCCAAAAAAATGTGTTGTTCGTAACAAAGTTACTACTAGCTTTAAATTTTTTCGGCATTTCCGGTTCTGATGTATGAAGTATTATTCGAATGCTATGGACGTGGAGTAATATTATATTTTTATTTTATTGAAAAATTATGTATTTTCTTCATTATTTGGAATTTTGAATTAGTTGTTGTTTATTTCCTATCTTTTTCCTTAATTTCTATGGTCTTATCAAGGGATTCATTTTTTGTTGATTTTTTATATGCGATTTTGTTTGAAATTTAAGGGTTAAATTTGAATTTATGCGCTTTTTTAATTAAATCCCTATTAGTGGATTTTGTATGAAGCTAGTGTATCGTTTTATGCGATTTTCTCTGGAACGGATCAATCGCATAAAACGAGGTTTGAGTGTATTCCTGCATTGATCTGTGCCATAGAAGCTGTATTAACTGATTCTTACGTACTTCTTGAATACTGAAGAATATTTCCTAGACGTATACTGGACCTATAGATGGGTCTATTTCACGTCTGATCCTTCTCTCTTTCCTTAGTATATGCCAAGATCTGATTTGATTCTTTCAAAGATTCTTCCTTTTTTCTTAATTCCAAAAAAGTTCTCTTTAAAGTGTTGCATCATTAAACATGCTGCTCCTTTTTATCTTTTATCTCCTTCAGTTCTTCTTCGTTTAGTTCATCATCAACTTGGTTGGTGTGAACAATTGCCAAATGTGAGCGTGTGAATTTTCCGGCTTAATTGCAAGTGTATCATAGGTCTACTACAGATTACATTTAATGTACTTTAGTTCCTTTTATCTTCAGAGAGGTGTAGGGGAGAAGAAATGAAAGAAAAAAGGGGCGTTAATCTATGTTGCGTGTTTAAGTGCATAAAACCCCCCTCATCCTCTCCACATACCTTTTGCCACATTCAATACAATATTTGTTTCATACTCGTCGTACTCGTACTAGTTTAACATGGTGAATTTGTTTCCACTTTGCTGTTGTTACTATTGCTACCAACATTGTTTTTGTTGTTGTCATTGTTATTCCAGCTGTTTAAGTTCCGTAAACTTCCCACAGTTGTAATTATTAGGATGAGATGTCATGAAAATCATTCTGTTTTTTTCTCTTTTGTTTTTTTCTTTGTATTTTATGGATGTATTGTTTACAATATAACGGTAAAGGTAAATTTTTCCAAGATTTTATCACAAAAAATAATCAAAATTTTTAATTTTTATAAAGAAATTACTTTTATAAAGTGATTATTTAGAACGTTTATAGACCATATTAGAGACATATTGAAACTAGTGGCTATTAGCACAACTCGATAACGATAATCTTTCTATAAGAAAACTAGCAGATTGTACCCGGTGTTGCGCGGGTTATGTAGTTTGGATTAGTTTAAAAAATTAAAAAAAATTATTGGGTAATTTTTGCATTAAAAATAACAATAAATAAAAAACCGGTTTATCGGTTTCGAAACCGGTTTTGAAACCGGTTTCTTAAAAAATGCAATTTTTCAAATTATTCGGAAACCGGTTTAACAAACAACCCAGTTTTTTGAATACTCTAAGTGCTAAATATAAATGCACTCAATTTGCCCGTTTTTCGCCCCTTTCCCTATTTTTGGACCCCTTTTGGTTCAACTTTTGAAACGGAACACCTCCAATAGCTATTTGGGAAACTTAACCAAGCTAAATCGTAAAAAAATACCTTTAAAACAAATAAAATACAGCATTTATGCATAAAGTACTAATTTTTGGCCATTTTTTCTCTCCTTTGACCC
This sequence comes from Sarcophaga caerulescens, assembly GCA_927399465.1. Lineage (NCBI taxonomy): Eukaryota > Metazoa > Arthropoda > Insecta > Diptera > Sarcophagidae > Sarcophaga > Sarcophaga caerulescens. The sequence continues at coordinate 99,137,523 of OV656872.1, read as the reverse complement.
ATTTTTTCCCCCTTTGAGTCAAAATTTTGAAAATATTTATTGCCTATAACCTGCACCGACAAAAGTTCGATCAATATCCCAAATTTCAAGAAAATCGGTCCAGGCGTTCAGGCGTGATTGGCTATACACTTAATTTACCCGTTTTTGGCCCCTTTCCCCCTTTTTGGACCCCTTTTGGTTCAACTTTTGAAACGGAACACCTCCAATAGCTATTTGGGAAACTTAACCAAGCTAAATCGTAAAAAATTACCTATAAAACAGATAAAATACAGATTTTATGGTAATTTTTGCCCATTTTTTCTCCCTTTGTCCCATTTTTTTTCCACTTTCGGTCAAAATTTTGAAAAGATTTATAGCCTATAACCTGCACCGGCAATGGCTCGATCTATATCCCAAATTTCAAGAAAATCGGTCCAGGCGTTCAGGCGTGATTGGCTAACAAACAAACCAACAAAAAAACAAACAAAAAAACAGACTTACAGAAAGATTTATAATATATATTAGGATTATCGGTTCACGCAACCAGCAAGAGTAAAAGATAAATGACAGTCCATCTCGTTTAACGACATCTAAAATCGTAAGAACTACATTCAAGGTCTTCAAAGTTACTGGACTATCTGTAGGTTAGGATAAATTGCCATCCGTCTTAAAAAGTTTTGATATATTGGATCCTATGCCTTCATTCAACTATAACTACCGGTAAGCATTTTCAACCGATAGCTAATTAAAGGAATGAATTTTCTGCAAATCACATTCGGTTAGACACGTTCTCTTAATAAATCATGGCTGCCAAAACATCAGGTCGCCAGGTATCCGGCCATGAAAAAAAAATATACTCTGGATTATCCACTTCTGTCTCGTCATTACAGCTTCTGCAAAAGTAGTTGTGAGGTATTCCCTGCCTGCGAGCTTGTATAAAAAGGGTTATGCCGTTATAACTGCTATGAGCTTCCTAACATTAGCCCTAATTGGTTGTAAGGTCAATTTTCTTCCGCATATGTACATCCATAGTGGACTAGATCTATACAAGTGGATTCATTGCCCATCTTTTCTTTACAAATGGAAAAAGTTTCACTGCACTTCTGCAGAGAATTGCTAACTTAACGTAAAAATTCCTGTCTTTGTAAGCGCGTTAGTTTTAATGTCCCCGAGACCAGGAACTCATACAAGTTGACATTCAGTATACTTGGACAATATACACTTTCTAGGGCTGTAATGGCAGCTTTACTAACTTACTTAGGTGGCCATGACAACCCTTAAGGCAGGATTACAACCTAGCTTCTTACACTACCCATGTTGTGTATGTTAATTTTAACTATGAGTGGCGGGTCCAAAAGTTTAAAGAAGACGCCAAATGATAAATTTGAGAAACTTTTCATGGCGATTTTATTTTACTCTCAGAGTTTCTGTCAGCAGACAGCTGAGAGGAAGGCTCCGAAAGAAATATTTAAAACCTAGAGTGCTGCTCCGTTTCTCTAACTAGTACTGCAGAGTTTCTGTCCTAGTTGTTGGTGAATCGAGCAATTTGGTCGGATGCAGATGTTCTTAGGCCGACCTAGATTCCTTCAGAATTCCAGTGTAGCGCCAACCTTGTTATACAATTGGACTTTGTTCTAATATGGATTCCTCGGTTGTAAGAACGGGTTTAAAGAATTAATAAAATCTCACTTAAGCACACATTACGGCCATATCCTTGAACCTAACTGATAAGTCCTATTTAAAACATCTTGGCAATCAGCATAGAGCTTTACTTTTGAAATTTGAAAGCTAAATGATTAATCCTCCTCGTGATAGACCTTACGCGGGTCGTCCTGTATTTTAATTTTTTTTTTTAATGAAACCAGCACTCAGGGGATGGCCCCTACTCATGCAGTGCATTGTGCAGGTTTTTTAGGAAAGGTGGAAAGGGGGAAGATGCGAACGGCAAGGAAACGAGTTGCTGCTAGGTGACTATAAAATGGCCAGTGCTATACCTTCACCATTAGACAGTCTACAGGCAATCGTCCCCAAGAAGCCCGCAGTTTCTCACACCACTAATGTTGTTCGTTTAAAATATAGAAATAGGCCCACAGGCGTATTAGTTTATTTGTTCGAGATGTGTGAGCTAGGTTTTGAACCACGTCCTCGCTTCTAATAAGCAAGCACGCTATCTGCTAGACAGCGTCGACTTTAGCGACCGCTTTACTATCAGTAAATATAAGTATATGACCACTCAATATTCTCTGATACCAGATACTTAGTCGTATTCGTATTATTTCATCGTATTATTTCACTCTGAATATTACTGCAGTAATCGGGTAGTGCAAGGGAGAAGCTAAGATTCAATCAAACCGAAAAGATTCCCCATCCATGTGACGTTGTATGTTTTTAATGCTTCAATGAATATTTGATGTGCTTCAGAGTAGAACTTATTCGATATTATCTCTGCAAAAACTAAGATCTTAGCACAGCATAGGGCAGTAGAGAATTAGTTTGTTGTTAAGCAAGCAACTGCAACAGCTTCAACAATTCCCATGACAAACACAACAAGTTACTTTCACAATTCCTGGCTAATTGATGGGGAGGTTTTTCTAGAAAGAAAATTAGCAACACTTTATAAAGCACTTGAGATGCCAGCCACAACCTCATTTCACACCCGCATTATTCAAGAGAGACAGGAAGAGAGAGTTACATTCATGCTGAAAGGAAAGTTGAGCAAGAAAAAAAGTAAACAAACAAAGTGAAGTGCGACAAGTGTTGCCGACGTGCAGACGTATTTTTTGCAAATGTAAGTGAGTAGACTAGGCTGATGAATTCTGATTGGATGTTAAAGGAGTAACAAGGGATGGGTGTTGCAAATGATGGGTGTTTTTTGTCGGGATTTGTTTAAGGATGCCTGTTTTTGTGTGTGTTGTGTTAACAGACAATTAAACTCTCTCAGCAGGCAGCTGCAATAACTTTTAAGAGAACGAAGGGATTTCATTCTTTTTTTTTTTAATTTTCCAATGTAAACCGCCCTTATTTAAAAATCTTTGACACTTCAAATGTCAGTTTTAACGTTTAACGTTACCACTAATGGCATTGTAATGTAGACACTAATGTTTTCTCAAGTGTTATTTAATCAAATATTGACTCAATGAGTCTTTCCCACAAAGGCAGGCAGAAGACAGACAGACAGGGCCCTTAATTTTTTTTTTTATTAAAAAGCAATTGTTAAAAGCCGTTCATAAAGAAAAGGATTGAATAAGGATTTCTGTTCTCTATAAGGAGATTAAAATTTTTTAAAATTAAAAACGAAATAATTTCTAAACGAAGAAAAAAAACTAACAAGCTATTTCTATACTTTTTCCCCTTACAGCTGGTGGTATTTCACATTCTTTATCGTGGTATAGACGTGGTGATCGTTATCCGGGTAGTAAATTATATGCGCGCACCTGGACCCCAGAAGATCCGCGCTCACATCTCTCCACTAATCACAGTCATCACCCACATCAACAGCAGCAGCAATCAACACTTTCACAACAGCAGCAAATGCCTCTCAATCGTTGCTATGCGAATTCAAATAATTCGAATAACTCTACCGATTCTGCCATTGATAATGTCAACATAAATGACAATGCAGTTGCAACAGCGTCTTCAACTAGTCGCACCTGTCATGATCTGTACAATGAAATGCATCAACAGAATCCTTTATAAAATGGGCGTGTCTCAGGAGGGGCGTAAGAAGGTTATGCAATGTTTTGCATAACAGAACTGTGCAATTATTAGAGAAATCAAGAATTCGTAGTAAGACTGGTAAATAATATCGTAGCTAAAGGGAATAATGCAGCACTATTATATTATATGTATTATACAGGGTGGTTCACATACGGCCTACTGACGTTAATTTCTTTTAATGATTAATCATACAAATGTCCACCATTTTATGGAATATAGACAGGGACATGTACTCCCTTTTACATGGTTTTTACTAAACTATCTAAAGCCATAGGTATAGGCATTGTATTTCATGATAAATATTCTGTTTAAAATGTGTAGTAATGACGGGTTTAACTCTGGCTTCCAGCCAGTCTTGCACGGTTTATTGCTATTGTTTACGCACCTTTCCATGTCAGGCCGCACTGTGCTAGCCTTTTGTCCTGACAAACCCCAGATTGCTGCTCCCCTTCAGTAAGGCTAGCTCCCTAACTAGTAAACGTAGACTAGATAAGCATAAATTCAGTGCAGCAGCACAGGTCTTATCTTAGTTCTTGGAGAATCGAGCGTCTTTAGGTATGTTTTGGTCGACCTAGACTGCTTAACCCATGAGAATTCCGATCTAGTGCCAACCTTGTTATACAATTGGACTTTTTTCGGATATGGATTCCTCATTTGTAAGAATAGCATCAAGGGATAAATCAAAGCATACTTAAGCACACATAGCGACCTGTTGTGATACCACATGAAACCATACCCCCCTGCTTAAAAGATCTTGACAATCAGCATTAGGGCTTAGCTTTTGATGATTGAAAGTTTAAATATCACTGCAAGGGCGATTATTACAACTTGCCGTTAACTAAAGGGTGGATTTTAAGGGGCAGATAAATTATTTTTCATTACTATATAAGTAGACAATATGACAGAAGTGAGCGTTAAGCTAAAGGGAGGATCATGCTACCGGTAACTTTTAAAGTTAAGTTTATGTTTGAACTTGCCATATTATATATTATTTTCAATATGACAACTTGAAATATAAACAAAATGAGCATATATGCACAACAAAAAAAAAAAAAACATAGCCCGTTGTTGCCACTGCGTTTAAAAAAAACAAAAACTTGTTTAATTGAGCAGTGTTATCGACATTGCTTCGGCACTGCTATATTTTTGAAAAAGTTAAATTTATTTTATCTGTAAGTTGTAATAACGAAAATAAGTTAAAGCTAACTTTACAGTTCCCTTTAGCTAAAGGTAACCCAAGTTTAACGGCAAGTTGTAATAATGGCTCTTAGACTATCAAGAAAGAATGAGCAAAACACAGGATCTGAAGTAACAATTCATCTTTGAGCCATTCGTGTCTTCGATTCCATTCAGAGCTTGAAGGGATTTTCAAATCAAATCTGTTATCGAAATTAGGTTTGAGAACATCATAATCGGTAATAGAAAGTATTTTGTCTGGAAGCTTAGTGAGGATCCTCAGAGGATAAGAGTTTCACTGCGTCACAGGCCACTTTGTCAGAATAATTTTCTAATCACCTGCTTAACGTAATTAATTAAACTGAGGAAAAGCAATAAAAATAAGAAGAAGATAGGGCAGTTGCTTTATGGCAGGGATTATTATGGGATTACTATCGCTTTGATCATTGACAACAATAAAAACTTATACCATTTAACATTGATAAATCGTATGCTGGCCATCCTGTATTTCAATTTTCTCTCAAGTCTGTTAAAAATAAAGTAATAGGCCCCCATATGTGTTGGTTTATTTACAACCCCCCTACTTGACGTTATGATATCATTTACCATAGACTTAATAGAGTCCTTTTAAATTATTTTCTCTGTATTACTGTTAAAATATTTAAAAATATCGGTAGTCCTTATATAAGAATTTAAAATTTCTAGTCCTAACTTTCTAGTCACTATTAAGAAATAAATATCCTTCTCAGAAAGTATTACAAAAGAAATCCGAGGGAGATTCTAAATTATACGAGAGAACAACTATTCTGTGGTATTTTATTTTTAATTTTAATTGAAATTATTACAATAATTATTAATAATAATTAAGTTTTATTTTTATAATTTAGTATTAAGTTTAACGATTTATTTAATAAAATAATAAAAGTGAATCTTATCATTGAAAAATATTATAGTGATTAAAGGCATTTTTTGTTTTAAGTTATTTTCCAGCGGGTCATTACAACCCTTTAGTCAGGATTACAACCTAGCTTCTTACACCGCCATGTTGGGTGTGTTAATTTTATCCATGAGTGGCTAGACCTACAGTTGAAAGCCGTCTTTAAACGACAGATTTGAGGAACTTTTCATGGTAATTTGATTTACTTGCAGAGTTTTTGTCAGCAGTTTGCTGAGAGGAAGTTTTGATCAAGATGTCGAAGCTGGGGTTTCGAAACACGGTGTGTCTTGTCTAATAAACAGTTAAGAAAGTCTGTATATTGTACAAACTGCCTTAACTACTACTAGTCCAGAGTTTTGACAAGATACAGAATTCCAAAAAAAAGTATTGGTGATGAGCGTACCACTAGACTTAAGGCAGCTCTCATTGGGATGGTAGAGCGGTACGACACTCTCCATCATATGGTTTTCAGGGCATAATGCTATTCCAGAAAACTGCAAGGCAGTTGAATTGACTAGATGTCGTACAATCATCGAACACTCTACCTTAGGAACCACACAGAAAACCTGCGTTCTTATAATTAATAATGCAGTAATGGATTCCATTGAAGTCGCCGTAGTCTAGTAGGTAGTGTGTTGGCTTATTAGACGTAAAGCCAGGGTTCGAGCCCCAGGCCAGACATCAAAACAAAATACAAAAAGTATTTCTTCGGCGATTTCCTCTCAGCAGATTTCTGGCAAAAACTCTGAGAGTAAATAAAATTGCCATGAAAAGTTTCTCAAAAAATCTGTCGTTCGGAGTCGACTTTAAACTGTAGGTCCCACCACTTATGTATAAAATTAACACACACAACATAAGTGGTGTGAGAAACTAGGTCAATAATCCTGACTGAAGGGTTGTAATGATCAATTATGTATGTAATGGATTCCATCAAGGCCGTGATGGCGTTGGCTAAAGCTGGATGAAACACGTACTCGATACCTGTTCAAACTTCATGCTCAGGCTCATGCAAGACGCTTTAATCTTAGGCATATGTAAGTCAAATGACTTTTGCAGAAACTGCGGAGGAAATAACTGTTCTTTACCTATTGGTCTCATGCCTAGCGTTATGTCGTAGGAGAAGGAAAGACCAGAGCTTCTATTAAGCAGGCGATCTCACTGATTTGTCTAGAATGGACATTATGAGTCTAAGTGAGTGCATTAGCTTCGAATATGAACAAATCTGGCAAAAGCTTGATGGCGAACGCTCAGAAATCCTACTCAAATTCCAAGAAAACACGTTTAACATGGTAGTTGGAATCATTACTGCGCATAAAGTATTATGGCCACTCAAGCGAAACCTATTGGTATTCAACATACGACAAAGGATCTCTTTAGGACCGGCAGAGGCGACATACAGAGGGAAACTGTTGTGCACTTATCGGGTATATGACTAGCGTTTCTAGCAGAAAGCATCCGGGTTTTAACTATGCAGACGATCACACTGATCTGTCGAGAATGGACATTAGGAGTCAAAGTGGCTGCATTAGCTTCGAATATTAACAAATCTGGCAAAAGCTTGATGGCGGACGCTCAGAAAGGCTACTCAAATTCCAAAGGAGCACGTTTAACACGGTGGTTGGAGTCATTACTGGGCATTGTGTATTATGGCCACTCAAGCGAAACATATTGGTACTCAACATACGAGCTCTTCAGGACCGGCAGAGGCGTCGAACAGAGGAAAACTATTGCGCACCTATCGGGTATATGACTAGCGTTTCTAGCGGAAAGCATCCGGGTTTCAACTATGCGGACGATCTCACTGATCTTTCGCGAATGGACATTAGGAGTTTAAGTGGTTTCATCAAAAGCTTTCGTTGATTCCAGGAATAGGGACAATGTACGGCTGTGTTAACACAATGTTTCATATATTGCGTAAGCTTGTCTATACGAACCTCTGGAAGGTACCTGTGTACCCTCAACTATGTTAATAAATTTCTGTATCAATTCACCAGGTCTTTGTTGTTGTTGTTATTATTGTTTTATTGCACTTGTAGCTTAAGTTGTCCAAGTAAATTATGACAGCGTTTATCTTTTTTTTTTGTTCGTTTACACATGTTAAATGTCAATAAGGGTTAAAAACATAATCATTTACAAATACTTATCGGCATACATGCATACACACGTAAATATAAATGCCTAGAGTATTTATATAACGGGTGATTTTTTAACTATTATCTTTTTGGCAACACTGGTTTAAACAGCTCACGCACGTTTCATGTTTTGTTTCACTGTCAAACATCTTCAGTTTGGTTTATAATTTAACCATGAATCGTCTTACAAACGAACAACGCTTGCAAATCATTGAATTTTATTATCAAAATGCGTGCTCTGTTAAGAAAGTTCATCGCGAGCTTCTTCCATTTTATGGTCAGTTTAATCGACCCACTGAAGCGCTACCGTGAGATGATATCCAACTTTTTTTTGCCCAAAATGCAAGAGCTTGACTTGCATGACATGTGGTTTCAACAAGACGGTGCCACATGCCACACAGCACGCGTAATAATGGACTTATTGAGAGGCGAGTTCGGTGAACATTTAGTTTCACGTTCGGGACCGGTCAATTGGCCGCCTAGATCGTGCGATTTAACGACTTTAGACTATTTTTTGTGGGGCTATGTTAAAGCTCATGTCTATACAGACAAGCCCGCTTCATTGAAGCATTTATTTGTGAGATACCGGCCGAAATGTTGGAAAGAGTATGCCAAAATTGGACTAAGCGGATGGACCATTTGAGGCGCAGTCGCGGTCAACATTTGCATGAAATAATCTTCAAACATTAAATTATATGGACCGTACTATCGATTCAAATAAAGATTTCATGCATTTTTCTGAATTTTATGTTTTTTTTTTTTTTAAATTTTTTCTATAGCTCTTAAAAAATCACCCTATACATATGTATTATGTATGGCATATGTATGTATGTAGTTCGTAATGAATTATTAATTTTATAGAAAAAATATTTTCTTATCAATTATTATTATAGAAAAAACAACAACAACAACAAAAAAAAAACAATAGTTTCTAAACAAAAAGAACAATTTATTGAACACCTGGATTTATGGTTACACGTAATAACTCAACCTTTCCCCCACCCCTCGTATCGATACAAATATAAAACAAATGGTTTTGATGTGTAAAAATTGATAATAAAATAACGCTTTATAAGCCATACTATTCAAGTGATACGTACAAGCAAGGACAAGGGGGTAAATGAGTGTGGGTGACCCTTATTTTGCAATATAAAAACGTTTTACAACACGCACTTTAAGGACTACTACTACTAAAGAGAGAGAGAGAGAGAGAGAGAGAGACAGAATTATAGAATAGAGAAGTAGAAAATTATTTCCGCTTTTATTTTTTCACCAGAAAACTATTATTTTTTGGACTTTTTACGGTGAATTTTTCTCTTTTTTTTTAAGGATGTTTAATGGTAAACCTTAAATGCCTTAATAAACTCAACCAACCGTAAAAAAATAACCAAAATTTCTTTTATATTTTGTAGAAATTTTCAACAAATTTGGTTTAAAATTTATGAAAAATAATTCAATGATAAATGATTCGCTAAAAAAAACAAAAACTCTAACGGTTTTGAAAATCTTTGAACCTTTTTGTAGGTTACCTTCCCCCTATACCTAGCTAACATAAAACCTATTATACGATTTTTTCATCTTCTACAGTTAATTTTTGATTTCTATCACTTGATCTGTGTATGAAAATCATTATATTTGTTTATTGATAAAACGATTAAAGACTTCATTGAAACGTTTGAAGGGTAATTTAATTAACCACCCTGCTGTGTTATTCTAAAAACTTTTTTTAAATCTTATCGGAATTTGGAAATCATCAAAAACAGCTGCCATATTAAACGCCCCTTTTTTTTGTTAAGCAAATGAAAGGACTCAATTAAGTTGTAACAGGAGCAACATAAAATTATTGAAAATTGCATTCAATTTGTTGTTGGTTGTACAACAAATTTCCAGTTCAGAATTGATGATAACAAAGATAAAATACATCCGTCTAGTAGGAACTACGATCGGAGAAAATATAATCACAGCTAAGCCCTTAACGCACTCTTTCAAACAACAAATGTTGATGGAATAGACGCACTTTATAAACTAATATTCAATATATGGACCCAAACCTAATATATGTGTACATGCCGCAGCAGACTAGGTTGAAAGTAAACAGTTAGTTAGAAGTGGTTGTCAATCCATGAGGTTCGTACAGAATAGCTTAGACCTTATGTGGCCTATTGTGATAACACAGTAGTCCATTGACCTTAGACCTGGAACCATTAACAGCTTCTGATGAGGCCACTTAGACTCCTAATGTCCATTCTCAACAGATCAGTGAGATCGTTTGCATTGTGGAAATTCAGATGCATTCTCCGACAAAAGCTGATCATAAAACCTAGTCTTTGCAGCTCCTAAAGAGATCTTTTGCCTTCTTTTGTTATGTCTCGCTTGAATTCCCATATTGCAAGGCCCGATAATGAACCCAACCACCATGCCGAAAGACTCGACATTCCGGCAAATGACTTCTGAAAAAGTTATGGATCTGAGGAGGAAGAGAAGACCGTCCTCTACCTCATGTGTCAGTGCCGTATTCTTGGAGATTGACATCCTTGATCTGGCATCCTTGTCTGAGCTCTCTAATATCGGGTCCGCCATCTAACGTTTTTTTTTCAACTAGTGCTTATTTCGTGAATGGTAACACTTAGCTCATGTCTGATTTGACAGATAATTAGTTTTATCCTTCCGCTGAACGAATATTGACCATTCAATGCGTTTTCGCTTCGCTAAGTGGGCCTGCGATCGACAGAAGGCCCCGATTTTGGCAAAAAAAAATCATCTTTCCAGATGAAGCTCATTTTGATCTTGGCGGGTATGTAAACAAGCAAAATTGTCGCATTTGGAGCACAGAAAACACGCACGCATACATTGAAAAGCCGACGCACCCAAAACGAGTCACTGTTTGGTGCGGATTTTGGTCCAGAGGCATAATTGGGCCATTTTTCTTCGAAAATTAGCAAGGAGTTGGTGAACAAATTTTTGTTCACAAAAATTGAAGAGGAGGATATTGGCAACATTTGGTTTCAACAGGACGGCGCTACGTGTCACACAGCCGAAGCTATACTCGATGTTTTGCGTCCTGGTTTTGAAGATCGCATTATCAGCCGCAGAGCTGATGTCGTTTGGCCACCACGGAGCTGCGATTTGACAGCGTTGGACTATTATTTGTGGGGTGCCGTCAAAGATAAGTGTTACGCCGACAAGCCAGAGACAATTGACGCTTTAAAGAGCAATATTCGTGAAGCCATTGGTGAAATACAGCTGCACACAATCGATAATGTGCTTAAAAATTGGACCGATCGTGTAGGCTACTTACTGCATGGCCAGACGAGGCAGCCACTTGAATGAAATTATTTTCCATTATTAACCGGAAGGATTGTACTTTCAATTAAAAAAAAAAAGAAATTTGAGAAAATATTCAGTAGTTTTTTTTTAAAGCATTTTCAAAAAAAAAAAGATTTCTGCAATAGCAAGATTAATTGTGGACTCGGATTTGTTTTATCTAGGGAATGTTTGATCCCCTTTGCCTTCACGGAGGGTCCGCCACCTTACCTATATTTGAAATCGGTAGTTATGTTAGTAGAATTCAAGATAAATCCGAGCAAAATCACAGTAAAGTATTTTGCGAGAGAGAGGAAATTTCCTAAATGTTACAACTTTCGACTCCTGAGTGAGGTAATATCGCAGTATAATACTGCACAGTAAACTGATATGGATGGCTTATTTATATAGTATTACAAGGAGTCATAATGATGGACATGAAAATGAGAGAAATACTGCTTAAGAAAAAACTTTAGAATAATGCTTTTTTGGAACTGGCAACAGAAAGGCGAAAATAGATGGGAATGTCGGAGATGTCAGATGACTTCTACATTCGTTTTCGTTAAAATTGCCTGATCTAGAATTTTTTGTTTCTTAATTATTTTTTATTAAAAATTAAATTCTACAGTATTTCGAAAACATTTTTTTGTATTTAATTACAGAAATATAATGGTTTCTTTCGTTTCATTTCATAATTTATGAATAACGGTCTTTGTGTTATCATTTCTATATGAATAGTTTAGAAGCAACTGTTTTTTTGAGAGTTTTTCTATTCCATCTTTCATTGTCTCTTACATACAAAAACAACCACTTTTTCAATGATGTCAACTAAGTAGGAGGTGATTATTAAAAAATCGAACAATCTTAAAATTATAGAACTCTGCAATGATGCCGTTATAAACTAACTTGTTGTTAACAGAAATCTATGTATTGCGTTAGTAATCGCATTAACACCTGCCGAATTTTTAGGGATGGGCTGTTTGTAAGGATCTGAATAGCTCTAATATATAGTCGGCAATACCTTCCCCAGAATATTACACAGACTTCTGCTTAAGCCTACCTTACACGGTCCCACAAGTAATATGATCTGTCAAAATTTTGTGTAGAAGAGTACGGATGTGATCGTCTAAATGTACTATGTAATGAAACCATCACACATTGAGAGAAAATACGGATGAAAAGTTTGACAGTCGTATGGCTCTCTTCATTTATTGAAATAATTCAAAAAACAAGAAAGCCGCATTAGATCAGGGATGTATTTTTATGTAAACACATTTTACTTTGTTATTGTCTTATACCGATCATGTAAATGCAAAAAATATAAATGATACGACTTTTATTCTCTTTTTTGTCATACGGATGGAATTTCATTTTAGTTTTTCATTAGACTTTACGTACGTAAAGTATTACCGTGTGAAGTGAGCTTTACAAACCACTTCTAGTTTATATTGGTGGTCACGATCTTAGCTACCTTTTTAGCAAAGATTTTACGCAACACTTCGCTATTAACGGCCTTCTTAAAAGACAGTAATCGTAACTCTATGTGGATTTTCTTTAATTTTACTTTTGAAATCGATAAATGGGTAACCATTTATTAAAAAAAAAACAACACGGACTCATCAATTTTATTTATTTTTTTTCCATTAGAATTCCATTTCAGCGCTTTTACAGTTTGGCGCTTAAATTAATAAAACATAGACACGACAACCCTACAGAGCAAAACAATTGACAACTGATGGCAGAGCTAGCGGCAGAATTAAGAACAACAAAAACAAAACAATTAGAAAAAAATAACAAAAATTAACTGACGTGTAAATGAAATTCTATTCAATTTTACCTGTGACGAGAGCAGAAAAAAAAGAAAACAAAACCGAAGAATAAATTCAATAGTTTTGTTTAAAAACATTTTCTTTTTTAATAATTAAACCACCTGCCATTTGGAGTAAATAAAAGAATTAAAATTCATTCATTCGATCGTCCATCATTATTCATTGATAAAAAAATAAAACAAAAAAGAATTCGTTTTGCTGGGTGTAAAGCTTGATTGATTGGAAAGAGCTTGAAGAAGAGTGAGAGACGAAGAGAGAGTTTTGAGATAAAATGATGATACCAGAGAAAAGCCGCTTTATTGTCTTTGCATTGGGGATATTCTTCTGTTATTTCTTGTATGGCATAGTCCAGGAGAAAATCACTCGAGGCCGTTATGGCCAACAAACCAACGAAGATGGTTCGGTGGGTGAGAAGTTCTCCTATGCCTTGGTCTTGGTATGGATTCAATGTTTTTGCAATTTTGTATTCGCTAAAGGTAAGTAATTGGTGGGTGGCATGCTATTTGGTTCGCCATTGTATACATTTGTAAACGTGTACACTTTTTTTTTTTGTTCGGCAGTTCTTTTGATTGCGAAACCCCAAAAAGAAGACACCACCCATACGGGCTATTATGCTGTTAGCGCTTTAACTTATTTACTGGCTATGGTATCTTCCAATATGGCATTGAGATGGGTACCCTATCCCACACAGGTAGTGGGTAAATCTGCTAAACCTATACCCGTTATGATTTTGGGTGTTCTATTGGGCCGTAAGTCATACTCATGGATACGTTATGCCTGTGTATGCACTATTGTTGCAGGCGTTGTTTTATTCATGTATAAAGAAGGCAAAACACCTTTGGCTGCGGCCAGTGACAACAGAACTGGCCTGGGAGAATTACTTTTAATTTTAAGTTTATCCATGGATGGTTTGACAGGTGCTGTACAGGAACGTATGCGTTCATCTAGTGCACCGTCAGGACAACAAATGATGTACGCCATGAATTTCTGGAGTACCTTGATACTGGGCCTTGCCATAACTGTGACAGGTGAGTTGTAATTTGTGTTTTTGTATTGAGTATTTTTAATTAGGAAGTGTGTGACTTGTATGGCATTGGGAAGTGGAAGCATCTCGCTTAGCCATTGAACGAAAGGGTGTTCAGTCTCAATTAAAAAAAAGTGAAGCTTAATAGCACAGCAGCTAGTTTACCTAGGAACATGTTCCATCGATTAATTACATCATGTTCAGTAAGGTAACCAATGTTGAATCCAATCGTTTTTGGCAATGAAAAGCACTAACATTACAACTGCCCAAAGCGCATAAGTGAAGCCCTGATATAATATAAGCCGATTCAAAGCTAAAGAAGAATTTCCAGAGAGCCAAGAATTAGATGGGATTGGAAGGCTCTCAATTATTACAAATTGTTAAAATCGAGCCAAAAAATGCCAGGCCACTGTAACCAAAAATGCTGAATCATGAAAAATTATGATTATGCCAGCGATATAAGTGCCAAACCAAAAACACACTAACGTGATAACAACAGTTCACTTAACACAAGCCTTGGCATCTTCAACTGTCTGCATAAAATCGATGCCTAATTGGATAATTTTCTTCTATTTTTCTTAATATTTCCTGCAGAATAGTTGTAATTTAAAGGAAAATTTCTTTTCTTTTTTTATATTTTCCAGGTGAAGGCAGAGAATTTAAAGACTTTGCCACCCGTCATCCCGAACTATGGGGCCACTTGGCTTTGCTTGCGCTATGCGGTTGCATGGGCCAATTATTTATATTTCTAATGGTGGCCGGGTTTGGTCCTTTGGCCTGTTCTGTTGTAACGACGACGCGTAAATTTTTCACCGTCCTCTGCTCAGTCCTATTCTTTGGTAACATTTTAATACCACGTCAATGGTTCGGTGCAGTGCTGGTGTTTGTTGGTCTCTTTGCCGATATGTTTTATGGTAAGAAACCTTCGGCGACTGGTAAGAAACCCATCTCTAATAAAGACAAAGATTTTGAGGAGAAAAAGAAATTGATATCCTAGAATTTAAAAGAGGATGACGGATCGGACTCCTCTTCCTCCTCCAGAACAACAACAAAACTAAACATAATCGCAATCATTTAAGTAAGCTAAGCGTAAACAGTGTGATTTTTTATTCGTTTTCCATTTTTGTTTACTTTTCTTTACACTTTTTTATGCATATTATTGAAACTATTTAGTTGTTTTGTTTTCTCTTTTTTTAACAAATAATTTTGTTTTTATAACAACAAAATTTAAAAAAATAGTTGAATTGTTGTTTAATTGTTTTTCATTTAAGTTTTAATTAGAAAAACAAAAAATCAAAGAAAAAAAACAAATGAGTGTTCAAATTAGTAGCCAGAATTTAAAATTACAATTAAGAAGAATGAATAATACTATGTTCAGACATGCACTTTTATTAAATCAATATTCGGTTTATTGAGAACAATATTTTTAGCGTTCAGACATATAATATACGAAAATTTATTTGACAGCTGGTAAACAAAACAGCTGATTGCTTCAAAAACATTGCTTTTAATTTAATCGCGAAAATTAGTGCCAAAAAATTTTTTTGAAAAAATGGAAAACAATTTAACATTTAAAAAGGTATTGCTAATGATTAACCGAAACGCCGAGCTGTTGCGGTTAATAGGAACTACTTTTGACTCCAAAGTGGCGTTTCTCAGAATGATGAGAAAGAAAAATTTGATATGAAACTCAATATAAAATACAAACATTTCTGCTGACCTTCCATTTTTTGTTTGTCGTTGTTTACATTTGAGTTGTCAAATATTAATAGAAAGCGTTCGGAAAAATGTAATCTGCTCACTGAACGTACTTATGACAGTGTTGTATTTAAAGTTTTTTATCAATATTATAACAATTTATGAATTTATTGGCCAATAATTAATTGAAATTTTATATGAAATATTGAGATCAATAATGCCGTTTATTGCGATTTACGCAATAAAGGTGCATGTCTGAACCCAGTATAAGTGTGTGTGTGTAGTTTATTTAGTTTATATTTTATAATATATTTTGTAATGTATAAAGTTAAAACGAATTCAAATATTCAATAATTATTAAATAATTAATGAAAACGCAAACATTTCTTTTGTTTACTTTATTGGGTTCTCAAGACTTTTGCAAAAAATTTTTTATTCTATATGATCCTCGTTCTTAATTTCAAGCCTTTTGAGAAGTCGGAATTCAAAGGGCTTCCGGCTTAATTAATTGGTCTTTACAACCCGTTTTAGTCAGGATTACAACCACTCAGTTAATTTTATCCATTAGAGGCATCGCCTACGGTTTAACAACATTGACTCCGAACGAAAACAACTTTTTCATGACAATTTTATTATACTCTCTCTCAGAGTCTCTGTCAGAAGACTGCTGAAAGAAATATTTTATTTTCTTTTTTCGTTTTGTTTGGCATGACTGAACCACGGATATTCGTCTAATAAGCCTTTATTACACTACTAACTACATTACGGTTGGCCTCGCTTCTTCAAATGTGGTTTGGTTAGGTTAGAGTGGTGGCCTTGATGCCAAAAGCTCACTTGAGCACGCGTAGCGGCCCGTTGTGAGATGCCACAGGTGTACGCAGTCTCTCTACTGACCAAGTTCCCCAAATCAGGGGATAAGAAATTGGTCAGCACAAGGGCTGCCTGCACTCTTCAAATGTGAAATCTTACGTGATTTTTGTTGGCAGTTACGCTGCCCACGGATGGATAGAATCGGACTGGTGTAACCTACGACTAGTTTGGGATTGTAAAGGCTCCATAAAAACCCTCGGGCTTGATTGGGTCCAGTCTCTTTGGCTTTCAAAACATAAGGGAATGAATGACATGGCTGATACTTTTGTTAGACTGGGATCCCATTCTGTGGGTTATATGGAGGAAGTTAATCCTAATCCCCCAATCTGATACCCCTATGTGGGGAGGTGGATTATGACGATAAGCGCTAGGATAATAAGGCAGATAGTAGAGAGCAGATATTATAAGTCGCCAGAGGCCTTGGGAGTCTATCAACGATGGTAGATTCAGCCTACTACTGCAGAGCCTGGCTAAAGAAATCCTACAGGTTCGCAGACGAGGATCTAGGTTTAATTAATTATAGAAGGTTTATATGCAGACGACAGTATGAATTGGAGACTTATAGGGCGCCTCCTCTACCATTGTCAAGCCTGAGGTTTATAATGGGATTGAGCAGGCTAAGGAGTTACTTACGTTGACTTAGATCAATCAACATACTGGGACTGTCAGGCTGAATATCGAGGATGGTCTCAATGGAATTTTAGTTCATTCAAAGATAACCTCTTATTGTGGATGTAGGGATGGAGATTAGGTTAGGTTAGGTTAGAGGACGTGTACTTGTCCGTTAAGACAAGTACAATACCCGGAGGTCGAAATTGACCCATTGTACAACGTCCTTGGAGAGGGAAGGAAATAGAGGGAATAGGATGAAAGGAGGGCATAAGGGTAAGGGGAGGATGGGAGTCACAGGGATGGAGATAGTCGTCCATAATTTGAGTATGAATTTGTGTGGCAGGATCAGCTCAATTCAATTGTAATTCCTGGCGTATTAACTCTTTGGATAGATATTGTAGGTCTAACAGTATGTTTTGATACTCTGTCGGAGCTGTTATAATTACAACAACCAGGTTAGTTTTTCCATAACAGCTAGCTAGCTACACAATGGAATTGAAGGGGAGGGAATATTATTTTCCTACACTCCTCTGCCCGTTGTTAGATACAACAATCCTAACCTCTTCTTGAACATTTTTTTTAAATTCTTTTAAAAACAATAAAATTCATTTCTTTTCGTTTAACCCAGTATAAACAATTAAATTAATGTTTATTTACTAACCTTTTAATGTTAATTTGAATATTTTTAATCAATTGATTTCACATTTTCTTAATAAAACTTAAATTTTCACTGATTTCAAGCAAATGAAGACGGTTAACTAAGGAAATCAACCAGTGTTGAAAAATTCAGTACTTTTTTATTTTTTCAGTACTTTTTCATTTCTAAAATACCGCAGTACCCCCGCCATCTTACTTTTTTTCTCAAATACTTACTACTTTTTTCATCAAATCCGTTTTTGTTCGTCCAAAAAATAAATATAAATTTTAATAAATAATTCGCACATTCTTTTTCCTTTTCCGGGCTTATTAAGTAAAAATTAAGCCCCGTTTGTTTAATGTACTATGGTGGTCTGTCTGTCTAGTAGGTATTAATTATACAAGTTAAAGTACCTTTCTTTGTAGTAAGAAGTAGTAGAACGCCACTGTTCAAAACCCCACGTCAGACAAAAACAAAAGAACAAAATAACGGTGCTTTTTTTATGTGTGAATAAAAAAGTTAGTTTAGATTAGAAGAAAATAATAAAATAAAAAAATAGGTAGAAAAAAAAGGTAGGTTCGGTTCAAAAAAAAAAAAAAAAACATACACAAATATAAATAAAAAATAAAAATAAAGAGAGTCGCTGCTAACGAACGGCAAAGCAAAAAAAATTTAATTAAAACATTTTTTTTTAATTGTGGTGAGTTTTTGTAGTTGTGGTGAGTTTTTATAAAACGTGGTGAATTTATCCGGTGTGGTGAATAAAATCGAAATTCACCAAAGTGCCGTTATTCGAAATGGGTACTGTATTACCATAAATACATGTACTGTATATCGTGAATTGAACGGTGCGTGTCTAGAATAAGTAATTTTCAAATCTGTTAGTGGAGGCATTCACCGATATGTTTTTAGTTACTGCATTAAAACAATGTTGCCATTGTGTCATTTTATTTTAAATTCAAAAAAAATTAAAATTGTATTAAAATTGTTGCATACAAAAAATAATTAAATTTAAAGTATTTTGTAAACGAATTTTTGAATTTTTTCTTCCTTTTTTAATTCATTTTCTCAAATGCCTTTTTGCAAATTGCAAATTCTTGGTCAAAATATTTATAAAATTTTTTGTGTTTTTTTTCGATCTATAATTTTGTAAAATTTTTTATCGGTTTTAATTTTTAACATCAGGGAAAATTATTAAAGAAAGATCATTATTTATTATTATTCATTCATTTTTTTCTCTTTTTCAGAAGTTGGTTAACAGATTACAGAGTTTCCTGGCAACATTTCAATTTCAAAACATTTCAGAACTTTTTTATTATTACAGATTTTATGGTTTGCGCTTTTCAACTATAAATGGGGTTAGTTAGGTAAAGAGTAAGTAAACAGGTCTTTAGCTCCGGTTTTCTATTCCATTCCGTATAAATAAAAATATATTTTTATAAAACTACCATTTTATGCAAAAAGGTACTCTTTCAGTTATATTTCAAAATTTGAATTTGGCAACACTGAAATCAACGAAATTTGCATGAATTTTGCCGCTCTTTCATAATATTCAGCTTTTGTATGTATCGAAACAGTGTTACTTAATGTTACACTTATGCTAATTGGGAAGGTTTTGGCTTTTTGTTTACAATAATAACAGGAACTGAGTGTAAAAAAAACAAGAAACACAGTCTGTTAGAGAGAGGAAGTGGAAGAACATTAACATTGAATGTAAACTAAACGATACAATGGGCCAACTAACTAAAAGAAAATATGAATGAATTTCTGCAGTAGAGAGGAAGTCGTGAATTTATGCTCGTTCATTACGGTCGCATATGAATTTGTTTTGTTTGATTTTTTTAATTTGAGTGCAAAAAATATAAAAAGTAAAGTAATGAAAATATTATAAAACAAAAAAGAAAAAATCCTTTAAATGAATGTTAAAAGATAAAATAAATTTGAAAATTTCTTTAAAGTGTTAAAGAAGTCTTAAAAAGCCTAGAAAAAAGGCAAAAGAAGAGAAAAGAAAAATTAGAAGAAAATCCTTAAGCCTTAAACAAGTGTTGTGTTAAAAGAAAAAGTATTGAAAAGTGTTGCAAATTTAGGAAAATTAAGAAAAAATTCTTTAAAGTAAAGAAAAAATTAAAAGAAAACCTTTTTTTTAACGAAAAAAAGTGAAAAAAGAGAAAAGAAATTCTGCTGCTGCTGCTGTAAATGTTGGGGACAGCTGTGTTATAAAACCTTTAAAAAAAGTTTTAAATTTTGTGTTAAATAAAGTGTGTTTTTGTGTAAAATCAATTTAAAAACAAAATTATTTAACTAAACCTAAGCAGTTAACGTAAGTATTTGTTTTTTTGTTCATATTTTCCTTAATTATTCACGATTAAGTAAGTCATTGTCTTTACTCCTTTAAAGTTAACAACAGGGACTTTACAAGCCAGCCAAAATGGTTTTTTTTTTCATTTTCCTTTTTCTTGTTCTTCTTTCTGTTTCTTATAGAGAATACATATACTAAATAACCTGCCAACCACCCTCTGTACTCTCCTTTTTTTTACTTACTTAACCATGTTATGGGCTTAGTTCTCTCACTCTCTCTCTTTCCTTGTGTGTTATTTTACATCTCCTTATCACTTGAATAATACAACGAACACTACTTACACGCACACACACACACAAATTTAAATTAATATTCTTGTTATATTCTTTTACTGTGTTTGCTCTTTCTCTGTCCTTCTCTTCTCATACATTCTCTATTTAAAACATTTGCTCAGCTGTTTTATGTTTTGGTCGGTATTTTCTTTTCGCCTGCAAATTCTTTTGTAAAAATTGATTTTTATCAGAAATTAAAAATAAATTTTCGTTTTTTTTCTGTCTTTTTTGTTTTTATTTAAAAAAAACAACAAAATTAAAATATTTATTGTCATAAAATAAAAATGATAACAGTTATAATACTATGATACCGTAATTTGTTTCCTTCTTTCAATATTTCAGCTTAAACAGAGAACAGAATCATATATGTATGTATGCATGGGTGTGTGTGTATGTATGATATGAATACACCCCTACATATGCTATTATTATCTTATAAGAAATATTCTAAATTGCCGGTTACAAGCAAAAGAAATTTATAACAGTTTATTGTATTGCTGTCGTTGTTGTTGTGTTTTTAATGGTACTCGTATTGTGCTTTAATATTAATAGAGAGAGAGAGTGAGTGAGGCTTTAACTTCCGTTTAAATATTCCAATTTGAATTTCTTGTCTAATTGGTGTATAGAATTACAGTTTATGTGGGTGGAAGATAAATGAATACTTGAAATATCATCTCACTTTTAAATTAATAAAAAAAAAATAGTTTAAAAATAAAAACCACTATTTTCATTAAATTGAAGATTTTATTTGTTAAAGTTCAAGTGATGCCATTCGAGTTTGTTCTGTAACTTGTTGCCAATTTGCTTAGAAAATTCTAGAAATTCTTGTTCTTATTTGATTAGAATAACTGTTATAAACAGATAACTGTTATAAACTGCTGCCAGTTGAGGGATATAAGATGAAAGCACAGGAACTTTCTAAACTAGCGCTTGCAGCTTATGGTGAGTGGTAACCAATCTTCAATTCTGTTGTGTTGGTCACCTGGTCAACAAAATGCGGCGACTAACTTGTCGTTCGACTATTGAATCCATTAGATTTATCCCTCAGATGTAGCATTCCTGGGTGACTTTTACAAAAGGATCTAGTAGTAGTTGACTTCTTACACGCGAGCCCGTGGTTCAAACCCTAGCTTAGGCATCTCTAATACAAAAAAATATGTAAAAAAGTCTTCTGGCAAAAACTCTGAATGTGAAATGATATTGCCATGACAGGCTCCTCCAAAATGTGTCTTTCGGAGTCTATATTAAACTGTAGATTCTACCTCTCATGCATTAAATTAACACACACAAAATGGGTGGTGTGAGAAGATAGGATATTGTCCTTACTAAAGCGTTGTAACTACCAATTACGTAAGTAAGCAAATTTTGTTCGCGAAATTAGCATTAAAAGTTGCTACTCTAGCATCTAATCAGCATATATACAGTCAGCCGGCTTTAATAGTTGCATCAGATGCTCCTTATATTTATGAGAGATGCCATAATCAGCCGTGAGATTAGACCAATGGCTGAGAACGCCGTGGAAGCTACAAATCCGGAGTATGCGTCATACTTTTTTTTTCCAAACAGAAGCGATATTCTCGCATATATTGAAATGATGCACAGCCCTTACCGCATGTGTAATCTGTATAATCTTGTCAATTCCGTAAGTAGATTATGATGACCATAATCAACTTTTAATCCTTGAAAAGCGATCACGTTTGAATCACCCATTTTGTACTAAGTTTAGACCATTTTTAAGGGTTCTTCGTTTGTTAAACAGTCTATAATCGTAAATGGCAAAGCCTTTACGGAAAGCTTTTACTGCAAAGATCGCCAGATCGGTGGTATTGAAAGCGCTAAATGGATAACACGATACAACGTGAGTTTTCAAATCTCAATTTAATTTTGTAATTTACAGAATATTCTTACATACAGAAATAAACTATAAAAGCATTTAATGGCGTGTAAAAATATATAAAATTTATTGCGAAAAATAAACACAAAATAAAACTGAAAATTTGAAGCAAAAAAATCAACAAAAATCATCAAAATATTGATTTTTTTCCCTGAATTGTTTTGCAATCTTTTTAACGATGTCTAACGGTTTTATTTTCGTGTTGAATTTACTTTAAAAACAATCAAAAAAACACAGAAGAACGATACAAAGAAGAAGAATAAGAACACAAGGGTTTATTTATAGAAGGAATTGCGTTTTTCTCTGTGTTTTTTTTGTCTTTACCATTGCTGGGCCAAAACATGTGACAGATGACATCACTGGTGAGATGATGATTGTTGGTGATGGTGTTCGTTTGGTTAGTTTGGGTGTTTTCTCTCATTTTTGTTTGTCTGTTTGTTTAGCTGTAAAGTAATTATAACAACAACAATAAGAAATATATAAATACAAATTGATTAGAAAACAGGGTGGCTTATAATAATCATAATAACAACAACATAATTATCGTTAATGTTTGTCTCCTGCAGAGTGCTCTCTGCCGTTGTCGCTGTCACTCTCTTTGTGTTTCCTGATAGTGTATTTTGCTTTGTTAGAAACCGTTAGCCAATATTTATTTCGTTTGAGTGCAATATTTACACTCTCCTAATGATTTACATATACCGTTAGTAATTTACTCAACATTTCTATGTTTTTTGTTGGGTTTTTAAAAATGAAGAGTCATAGAGAGAGAGAGAGAGAGAGAGAGAGAGAGTCATTGAGCGACAGTTAAAAATAGTTTTCAAGTAAAACAATCAAACAAAAAGTCAAAAATTTTAATGTCAAATGCGTTTATTGGCCTTTTTTAATATTAGAATTTGAAATAAAAAGCAAAGCAAAAAACCTGATGGAAAGTAAAAGACAGAAGAGATTCTATTTTTAAGAATTTCCACTTCAAAGACATCAAGTTTATGTGTGATGAAATAATTCAAATATTTTGTTTTCTATTCTTTTATTTTTTAATTTAAAAAGAAAAACGTGTGGGTTTTCTTTTTGTATGATTTCGTAAAGGGGTTTCGGTTTTTCCTTATTTTACGTTTTTTTTTTTTAAATAAATTCATAACAATAATTTTTAAACAAAAAATAAAAAACAAAAACTGCCAGTTAATCTTAATACACACACAATATGTAATAAATAATTGCTATCGTAATAAAAAAAATTCTAAATATTGTTGTTAATCATTTGATTTCAAAGAAATTTATGATGCCATTCGGCCAACCATTTACTATCTACTCCCGATACAATCAAGCGACCATGCCTGCAAACAATTTCAGTTACCATGTGCATCAAAAGTAATCGAACTGTAAACAAAACATCAATAATATTTCAATATCTAAAGCGAACTTGAAAAAAAGCCTCTAGATTGGCATATTTAAATTTTTTTACATTTAATTTTCGAAATAATCATTAAATAAGTAATTCATTGCCCCCATAATATACTTATGCATAAAAAACATCAAAATGATACAGATAGATAAGCCAACTACGTGTACGTTAATGTCTCAATGCTAAAAATAAATCATAAATAATATTTTAAAATAAAAATAAAACAACAAATCAACAAATAATAGTTTAAATAAAATATAAAAATAAATTAGAAATAAAATTTTATTTTAAACAATTCAGATTTAGAAATTTGTAACAACAAATTATTATTTAAAGCAATTTCATGCGATTCAGCTATGAAACATCTTATTCAGCTAATAAAAGATTTCGAAAAAATATAATAAATTCATAGATATTTCAAATTTAAAGCAATTCAGCTTTTAGGGAAAATAATTCAGCTAACAAAATTTTAAAGATTTCTAATAAAGATTTTTAAATAAAGCAATTTAAGGCAATTCAGCTAAGAAAAACCTTATTCAGCTAATAAAAGTATTCGAAAAATGCAAAAATAACTGAACAAAACATTTTAAATCAATTCGGCCTTAAAAGAACTTAATTCAGCTAACAAAACTAATTCAAAAAGCACCCATTACTAGCGAAACATCATATATATTATATTAATTGTTATTAAGCTATAGAAAAACGAATTCAGCTAACAAAATTAGTCATGTTGGTAGTGAAAATAACTAAGTACAGTATTTTAACATAATTCAGCTATCAAAACTACTCAAAGAACGAAGTAATATTAAAATATTAGATATATTGATAATTTAGCTGCTGAAAAAGTAATTAAGTTAACAACATTAACCACACTGTCAGCAAAAATAAACAAATAATGGTTTTTAAAGCAATTCAGCTAATAACAAACCTAATTCAGCTAAAGTAACTCCAGGAAAAATATGTGCAGTAGCTCTAAAGCATGAAATATTTCATATTTAAAGCAATTTAGCTGTAAGAAACTAACTCAGCTAACAAAATTGCTCTGGTCTCTTATAAAAGTAACAAAATAATGTAAATTAAGGCAATTCAGCTTGAAAAAATTTAATTCAGCTAATAAAACAACACGAAAAAAATGCATGTAACCTGTGGCACTTGATATATTTTATATTCAAAACAATTCAGCTGCTTTAAACTTAATTCAGCAATTAAAATTTGCTAAATCTTATGTAAAAATAAAATTAAGGCAATTCAGCCTGAAAAAATTTAATTCAGCTAATAAAACAACACGAAAAAAATGCATGTAACCTGTGGTACTTGATATATTTTATATTCAAAGCAATTCAGCTGCTTTAAACTTAATTCAGCAATCAAAATTTGCTAAATCTTAAGCAAAAATAACGAAAAAAATGCATGTAACCTGTGGCACTTCATATATTTTATATTCAAAGCAATTCAGCTTAAGTAAAAATAAACGTTTTAATACAATTGAAATGGGAAGAACCTAATTCAGCTGTCAACATTACTTCTTAAAAGTCGTGCATACCTATTCAGTATTCAAATATTTTTTGCTTGTAGCTATTCAGCTGCTAAAAACCAAATTCAGCTAATAAAAATTGTAAAATTTATAAAAATATATGAACTGATACGATTTTAATGCAATTCAGCTTTAAAAAAACTTGATTCAGCTCTTAAAATTTCTTTTAAAAAGTCGCGCATAACTAATCAGTAATCAGATATTTTATTTTTGTAGCTATTCAGCTGCTAAAATAGCCATTTAAGGCGTTTTTCTAAAAAATATGTGACACAGTAAGATCTAATTTCTTTGAAATAATTTCCTTTACTGTCCCTTTTATTGCTGCCTTTACTGTAACTGATTAATATTGTTGGTTTGACTTGAACTCAATAGCAACAAAGTTTCTTTATTTATTTTTTCCCATTTTTTTAATTGGAAATAAATATTTGCCAACACCATGAAGTATGATAATGATGGTGATGCTGATGGCGATGATGATTTAATATCACTTTTGTTTTTGTTACGCTTTGAAAGAGATCTGCTGATCATTTGATCATCAATTTAAATACATACGCTATGCTATGCGGTTGCTGCAGTTGTTTCATCTGCTATTGCTGCTACTGTTGCTGCTTTGTATGACGACGGACAATTTAATTATTCTTTATTATTTTTATTATTTTGTTTTATCTTGTTGTTGTTGCCCCATATAATAATAAAAAAAAAACAAAAACAATAACAAAATATAGTTGCTTTATTTGTTGTTGATACACCAAATTGATAAATAAATTATTTTAATATTATTTTTTGATTAATTTATTTATAAACAAATAAAAATAAACAAAAAAAATTGAATACAAGCACAGTACACAAATGTCTGCCTATTTTGAGTTGCTGCTAACAGTATCGTAGAGCAAACAACACTCAGCATCACTTGTGTTATTGAAAGTAACAGTTCTGTTGCTTTTGTTTTTATTTTCTAAAGCAATCACTTGTAAATTGAATGAATGATAACCCAGCAAATATTTGCGTGCGAAAACAATCAGGCTTCATATTCACGGAAGTTGTTTTTATTGTGTAGGATTTCTCTTTCTCCCTCACTCTCTCTCTCTGTTACACATTATGTTCCATAAGATAAATAAAAAAAAATTTTAATAAAAAAATTCTAAGCTGGTACTTGGTACTTCTCCAGCATTAAGAAGTGCTTACTTACATATTTAATTAGTTATTCTAAGCCTTCAGTCAAGACTACAACCATCTGCGTGATACGCCCTCTCTTCTAAGCAAAAATTTGACATATCGTACGACTTGTGTAATCGCCTAAATCTCCCTTTAAAGTTTCGGTCTTATTTCATATTTTCATTTGAGAGTTAAATGCCGTTTCATATGAAAATTTCCTTCTGATTCCTGATGCTTACTTCGATAATATCCTTTTAGGTTTCACATATAGCTGACCTTGTTTCTGTACTACTTATTCTGTTAGATTTTTACGTGATTTTAATTTCTTTATTACAGTATTGGGTTGTTTTGCATACTTCAGGCTAAAAAAATTTTAAATATCCGGAGAAATCGAAATTTTTTGATATTTTCTTAACACAATATCTTAACATTATTTGTAGCCATGCATTTTGTTAAATAAAATGTTTACTGGGTAGTGTTTTAAATACGTGTATGCCTGCGTGCAAGTGTTTAAGTGCATCACAAAGTTCAATCACTTTTAAATGAAAAAAAAGAGGCGATGAAAACAATTAATTGTTGTTCTGCTGAATGTTATTTAATTATACCGCTATTAATTATTTTATTTATTTTATATTATTAATTGAAAATAATCTTTAAATTTTATATTAAAATTATAATATTTTTCATTATGTATGCGTTTTACGAATGCTGATTAGGTTTCTATGACTCATGTTTGTTATTGTCTGCACTGTTCCGTACTGTTCTTTTTTTTCTTTTCGGTCTCTTTCGACTCCATTATTATTTGTTTGTTTGTTTTTGTGAATCCAACTACTCTCCCATACTCATGAGTTCATAATACGTTGTGCTTCTGTGTGTTTAAATACATACACATACTCAGAAAAAAACGGCACACACTATCCTTGTATGCTGATTTAAACGAACGATATAAAAAAATAACACGACGTAAATAAAAAAAAACTACAATGCTTAAATGAAATTCACGTGTTTTCTATTAACGAGTAATGAGTATTAATACAAAGAGAAATATATATAGAGAGAGAGTGCTGTATCTTGTGTGGGGTTTGATGCTACTACAGTTGTTGTTATTGTCTGCACATAGCGGGTTTGAATTTAGAAGGGTTTTTTTATTTTATCTATGGGTAACGAGAACGTGCTAGAGAGAGATTTTGAACAGTGCCTAACTTGTTTGCCTAAGAGTAAGTGTGCATATGTACATCCATATGTATGTATGTGTAGTGATTCTATTATTTTAATGCACTGCGCTATAACAAGTGCCAGTTTTAATGCATTTGTTTTGAAAAGAAACTGTGCATGTGTGTGTATATTTTTTGTTATTCTATTTTTTCTATTTATCATCGCCAATTGTATAGTATATTTTGCGGCATATTTTCTTTTGTCTTTAACCGCTACAATTTATTTTAGAAACAAATAGAATTTCTCTTAAAATTTGTTTTCGTAAAGAGGCATAGGGAACAGTTTTGTGTGAGAGCATAGATTGCACTCTTATTTATTGGGTGTATGGTGTAGTAAATGAAAAGCTTTAGTTTTTTAAACACTGCAGGGTTGTAAAAAAACGTTATATTTGAATGTGTATTGTTTTTTGGAAAATTTTATTTTTTCTTTAATCCGTAATTTTTAAAATTCCAAAGAACTGCTAGAATACATCATAATATTGGTTTTATTTATCGCTAATAAAAGTGAAAATGATTTTTTAAAAAAATTGAAAGTGTTGTTTTCTCTTCACACTGTGCATAAAAAGGAAATGATACTTTGTTTCCGTTCCATTTATTATTTTATTTTCTTTTTACGTATAAGATGGCGTATGATAAATTTTATCTATTTTTTTGAAATAAATTAATCAGACGCCACAGAGACATTTTTCTAAACTTCAACAGGGTTGCCAAGCGTAATTCTCAAAGCATATATTTGAGAGCATTATGAAAAAAAGAGATTGAACACAAAGATTGTGGGGTTTTTAAATCTATTGAATATCTTCCATTTAGAATGGCAATAATCACTTTTTTATTATGATTATGAACGTCTCAATCGGCCTGCAGTATAAGGAATTAATTAGATTTTAAAGGAATTTTAAGAGACTGTCAGCGTTATAAGTAAGGTCAAGCCTTATCGCAATGTAAAGGGTGATTTTTTAAGAGCTATAGGAAATTTTTTCAAAAAAAAAAACACATAAAATGCAGAAAAATGCATGAAATCTTTATTTGAATCGATAGTACGGTCCATATAATTTAATGTTTGAAGATTATTTCATGCAAATGTTGACCGCGACTGCGTCTCAAATGGTCCATCCGCTTAGTCCAATTTTGGCATACTCTTTCCAACATTTCGGCCGGTATCTCACGAATAAATGCTTCAATGTTGTCTTCCAATGCGTCAACTGAAGAGGGCTCGTCTGTATAGACATGAGCTCTAACATAGCCCTACAAAAAATAGTCTAAAGGCGTTAAATCGCACGATTTAGGCGGTCAATTGACCGGTCCCGAACGTGAAATAAAATGTTCACCGAGCTCGCCTCGCAATAAGTCCATTGTTACGCGAGCTGTGTGGCATGTGGCACCGTCTTGTTGAAACCACATGTCATGCAAGTCAAGCTTTTGCATTTTAGGCAAAAAAAGTTGGATATCATCTCACGGTAGCGCTCACCATAAAATGGAAGATAGCGCGATTAACTTTCTTAACAGAGCACGCATTTTGATAATAAAATTCAATGATTTGCAAGCGTTGTTCGTTTGTAAGACGATTCATGGTTAAATTATAGGCCAAACTGAAGATGTTTGACAGTGAAACAAAACATGAAACGTGCGTGAGCTGTTTAAACCAGTGTTGCCAAAAAGATAATAGCTAAAAAATCACCCGTTATAACACAACATAACATATTTGGTCATTACAACTC
Organism: Sarcophaga caerulescens; assembly: GCA_927399465.1. NCBI lineage: Eukaryota > Metazoa > Arthropoda > Insecta > Diptera > Sarcophagidae > Sarcophaga > Sarcophaga caerulescens. Next base: position 99,108,061 of record OV656872.1, on the reverse strand, counting down.
TTCAGTCAGAGGGTTACGACCTATCTTCTCACACTATTGGCAGAACCTACTCGGAATGACAAATTTGTAAGCAACTCTCAGAGTTTTTGCCAGAAATCCGCTGAGAGTAAGTCGCTAAAGAAAATTTTTTTCATATTTCGCTTTGCTGGAGATGTCTGACCTGGGGTTTGAATCATGGCCCCACGTCTAATAAGCGAGCACATTATCTACTAGACTACGGCGACTTTGCAATGTATGCAATGGCGTAAATAGTGCTTATGTTAGTAAAAGTATGCCGAATTTGACGATTCCAAAACTTTCTAACTTACTGAGTCTAACTCGGGGTTACTTGTGAGATATTTTTATTCTAATTTTGTCCGCCAATCACAAAAATACCCAACTAAAGCAACTATTAAAGCCGGCTGGGTCGATCTAACGGCTTATTATAGCTTTTTTTGAATTTTCATTTCCACTCATATTATAGCGTTTTTTGAATTTCCTTTTCAATTCATATAAAGTCCATCTGAAGCAACAATTAAAGTCGGTTGACAATTCACATCCCTGTATAAGTAGTCTATAATCGAAATCGTAATGATAATAAAGTCACCAATACTCTTACTTAATATTTTCTCTTTATTAAGACAAAATATGCAAAATATTCACGTTGTTAGTATCATTTAATTTCATTCATGGGTTTTTATTTTTTTTTTTTTTTTGCCAAACGGCAACACTTTTTCTTTAAACAGCAACAGCTGATATTTGTTTTGTTTTCAAGCAACAAAAAAGCTTTTCTTTCAAACACGGAGAGAAAATGTTTTTGTTGTATTCGCTCTTACTTTAACTGTAATAGATGCCCGAAGAAAAGAAAAACATTAACTTGCTAACCATACTCTCCTACAAACACTCTCTCATGCGTTTTCTGATTTGTTTCTTGTTGGTTGTACGAAACATGCGCATTCTAATTGGAAAAATTTTGTATACAATAATAAACCGTTTTTCTTTCTACTGCTCTGTTGTGAGAAAAGCATACATTCATGTTCTCATTATACAAAGTTTGCCTGTTAATAAAGATTTTTCCCTTTTGTTGTGTGGCTTTTTCTACGGATGAATTGAATTGGGAGATTGAGAGAGAGAGTGAGAGAGTTTTGTTTCTTTTATACTCTCATTATAAAGTGTTTGCTGTTGTTAATAAAGATTTTTCCCGATTTTTTATTTTGTTTCTTTGAATTGGATTTTTAATACGAGAGAGCGTTTTCTTTATTTCTGTTGAGTGTACGAAAAAAAAGAGTCTCTGCTGTTATTGTTTTTGTTTTTGCAATTTTCCCAAATGCAGACACACTATGTGTTTTTGATTTGCTCTGCTCACAACCATAACATCCCAGCAATTCAACCAAGTGTAATACCACCAACAAACAACAATAGATGATGATATAAAAAAAAAAGAAGGCGATATAAAGAAAATTATGGAAAAGAAAACATAATTTCCATTAAAAGAAAATACATTATAAAAGAAAATTATTAAAATTAAATGTAAAGATGTGAAAAAGAATTGAAAATTATTTATGATTTGAAAATAATATAAGAAAACCGTGAAAGAAAATTCAAAAAGATTGCATAAAACCCTACAGAAAAATAAAAAAGAAAACTAGAAAAGAAAAAAATGCTGCACACAGTAGCGTGTTAAACAAAAAAGAAAATATAATAATAACAACAAAAACTGCAACAAAAATAAATAAATAAAAGAAAATTTTGATCAGTAAAAGTTAAGGAAAGTAAAATTAAAAAAAAAAACAAATCAAAAAGTGAAAAAAATAATATTTTTTAATTAAAAATTATAAAAAATTATAAATAAAAATACGAAATATTGTTAATAAAATAATTAAAAAAGTGAAAAAAATAAAAGAAAATTTTTAAAAAATTAAACACATAAAGAATCAAAAATACGAAATAATGTTAATAAAGCAATAAAAAAAAATTTAAAATTACAAAAGTGAGAAAAATAAAAATTAAAAAAAAAAAAAATTTTTTTAAATAAAATTAAAATAGAAAATATTGTTAATAAAACAAATAAAAAGTTAAAAAGAAATCGTTTTTAATAATAAAAAAAGAAATTAAATATTTTTAAGCCATTAAACGGGTTAGTGTTATAAAACAAAAGAAAATTATTTTTTTTTAATACAGTATCGTTCATAAATAAAGCATCTCCTGTGACTTATTTACTAAAACTGTAGTCAGTATTACAACCTAGCTTCTCACGTCATCCATGTTGTGTGTTCATTTTATTCATGAGCGGTGGAACCTACAGTTTAACGTCGACTCAGAACGATAGAAAAATTTTCATGGCAATTAAATTTTACTTTCAGAGTTTTTGCCAGCAGACTGCTGAGCTTGTAGTCATCAAAGAAATATTTTTTTTATACTTCGTTTTGTCCGTCTGAGCTGGTTTTTGGATCACGGAATCTCGTCCAATAAGCCAACACACTACCTACTAGAATCTAGCGACTTCAAGGCAGTTTTATATTGCCTAAAGTGGCCTAGACAAAGTAGTCCTCAAGGCATTGCTAATGACGATAGAAGATTGCCTTCTAATGTCATCTAGAATCGTGTTGTTGCTTTGTTTTGCAGATACTTTCCACCAGGCTCCAGACAGTTGATCCATACACTATTATCAGTTCAACTGTTACAATGTATAGTTAGAATGTGACGAAGGATTTGATATTCTTCTCTTTTTCTAAAGGCTAGCTTATAGAGAGCCACATAAGCTTCATGGGCTTTTTCGAGAACATTCTTCTTCCATAAAAGTCTAGTATTGAGAATAATCCCCAATTCAATTCATGACATCTTCTATTTCCTTGTGAAAAACTTGGTCTTCTGTAAATTAATTCTTAGACATTTTATTTTACACCATTCAGAGAAGATACTTATAGCTGAAGCAAGTTTTATTTCAAGCTATGAAAATAGCAGTGGAAGGAATATCATCTGACGTAATTAATAATTTGATATCCTCCAAGCGGTTCTTTAATTTTTATATAGTAGATTAAAACATGTTTTTTCAAAATAAATTATTTTTACAAACAAAAAAAAAAAAAAAACCGTTCAGCAGGAATCTTATTGGAATAGTGCTTTAATTATGACCGCTACTGTATTGAATTTTAATAATTTTTTTTTTTTTAATATTAATAATTTTTTATTTTTATTTCACATTTAAAATTGTTTTTAAATTTCTTTAATCACATGTCTTCAAAGTTCTGAAATACCGTTTGTCGGTTCTTTATTTATACCGTTACAAATTTGTCAATAGACTATGAGAAGAGCATAGCAGCAGCTGTATGTCTTTAAATTTCTATAGAAAATCTGTTTTACTTTTAATTTCCGTTAGATGAGTAAATTTTTGCTCATTTGAAATATTTTCCCGTTTTTTTTCTTTCTATTTCTTCCCTTTTAGTTGTTGTTGTAATTCAATTGAGTCTAAAAATTATTATTTTTTAATTAAATGTTTAAGGGCATATGTGTGTGTGTGCTGGTATAGGGGTAGATGTAGGTGTATGTAAGAGAGTTCGTTTAATATTGTCATTGATTCTACAAAGAGTCAAGAAGTAAGTGTTTTTGTGTGTGTGCGGTTATTATTAATAGCTGTGTCGTGTGTGTGTGTGTGTGTGTTTGTGTGAAAGGGTAAGTGTTGCTCATGATTATTATTTTTGGCAACAATTGAGAAAAAAATTTCTGCAGTAAATTCAGGTGTTTTCGCGTTTGAAAAGAACAGAAGAAAAGGTTTTAAACAAAGAACAGAAACCAAAATTTACAGTGGAGTACAAAATTAAACGGTCAAATAGCATTTTAGCGATAGTTTTGAATGCTTTTTTATAACAAACAACTCATATACGGTCAGGTTACTTATTACATGTGCAAGGCATATGTATGCTCGGACTGCTTTCCTTGAAATAGACGATGCTTTCAATATGTTAAACCAGACAACTGGATATTAATCCTGTAAGTCATCAGTTATTTACGAAACTACTAAGATACAGAAGTAGTGGTTCAAGGCATACTATAAGGAGTTGTACTCTTGACTTTCCTGTGAAAATATAAAATATTTCCGATGGCAACTCCAATAAAATAATATCCGATTGCATCGCCAGAACCATAATACAGAGCAAAAAGTCACTCTTTCCGGTTGCAATGATTTTGCCACAATCAATTCTGGGTGATTATCGGATAATCGGATTGTCCGGTACACTTTCTCTAATAGAAGCGATATTTTAGGTTATGCACAGGGTTCCTGGCTCTTCAAATTTCTATACAATCTTGTCAATTTCTTGCACGGTAAGTTGTTCATGATGACCATAATCATCGCATAATACTCGAAAGATGGCCACGTTTGAATTACCATTTAAGGGTGCAGTAACATACTCCGTTGGCTTATTAGACTGAAGGCCCGAGTTCGAATCCCAGGTCAGACATCAAAACGAAAATATGAAAAAAAAAAATATTTCTTCGGCGACTTCCTCTCAGCAGATTTCTGGCAAAAACTCTGAGAGTAAATAAAATTGCCATGAAAAGCTTCTCAAAAAAAATCTGTCGTTCGGAGTCGACTTTAAACTGTAGGTCCCGTCACTCATGTATAAAATTAACGCACACAACATAAGTGGTGTGAGAAGCTAGGTCGTAATCCTGACTGAAGGGTTGTAATGACCAATTATGTATGTATGTAACATACTCCGCAGTAGCGATTCACAGTCTCATATCATTCACTTTCACGCATCTGTCCTTCACTACGTCAGACATCAGATTTCTGCTGAATAACTCACAGGAGATCGTGAATACTGTTACTGAACACTTGAGACTCTCTAAGCGGGTGCTCTTTCTTCTCGGGCATTGTTTTTTGAGTTACAGCTGCCTTATCAATTTATGAGTCTTCTTCTTCTTTTTGCATTCCCATCTACATATTTTTGACGACCACTGTGTTAAATTTAAAAAAAAAAAAAAACCCTGGTTTTGAAAGCTGTTTTGTGCAGATTTTCCATTTAAAATTTGTAAAATTTCTTGGGACATCTACTGAACTGCACGTGAATGAGTACTCACTAACATCACCTTGACAATGTCATACCGAAGTCCATATTTAAATTTCGTAATGACACACTACACCATCAATCATGATAATGGACGTTTAAGGGACTGTGTAACTGTAATTTGTTTGCCAAAAGAAATGGCACTTCCTGAGCGCCCTTAAAAATAAATGACAACGTTGCAGGCACAACAAGTTGCTGTCGAGTGCGAGCAAAACAAAAAAAAAAAAAGCAAAAGGATAACCATGGATCATGAACATTTGCAAGGATATGACGTAAAAGAAAATAGAGAAGGAAAGTGGTATAAAGAAATCAGCATAAATTCAATTATGTGCCATTAATCCATCATTATGACACAGAAAAACGAAAACAAAAACCAAAGTAATGGCCTGTGGAAGTGATTACCTTTGGTTGAGTGGGTGGTGGTGAGACTTCTCCCTCAATCACTCTCACGCAATTGAATGCAAAATTTCTATTCATTTTATAAAGGTATTTTATAAACAGCATTTTAATACTTCGTTGTCATGGAATGCTTAACTTAACGGCATCAGATGGTTTTAACAACTCAGATGGTTTTAACAGGTTATCCATTTATAGGTTTAAAAAACCTCTTTCAATTGAAGTTTAAATATAAGCAGAATGCGGTTGTACTCTTTAGCAACCGAATAACGCGTAGGAACTTAAACTAAATCACCAATCACTTGAATTTTAATAGTTCGTATGCTTTACAGGCAGAGATCTTGGCCATTAGGGAAGCTTGGCAGCCGGATTGGAGCCTATGAAAGTATGAGAGTTAGAGAGTGTAGGAATGAGTCGAATACCTCTCTGATCATGCTTATGGTGTCGTTTAATAGAGGCATTCTTGTGTAATGCATGCAAAAGTCCAGTTGCTGGTGTGGAGACATCAAATCCAGTGGGCTTTTGAGAATTACGTGACAATATATAACAATATGTCTCCATTTTCACTAATAGAGCGGTTATCTCCAAAATAGTGGCCCTACTGATCGGACATTAACCGATTGAAGGCATGCCACGACTGACTGGACTGTGACGATGTAATTGTGACGATGCGGAAGAACAGAAGACAATTGATCTCTTTCTTTGTGGCTAACCAGCTCTTAACGACGACCGAATAACGAATGGAAAAACAAAAATTACAGGCTTTCTAAAGCCGGATAATCCACTAGGACAGCTTTCGTTCTACTGGTCCATTTGTCTTCTGGAGATATGAGAGGAGGGCAATATGGCGGTTTCAGTAAAGCAAGGCCAACGTCGTTGTAGTCTAGTTGTGTTGTTGTGTTTTGGCTTATTAGACGTGAGCCCATGGTTTGATCTTAATCAAACCAAATTATGAACACAATAATTGTTTCAACTGCTTTCTCTTAGATGCCTTCTGTTAAAAATTCTGAGACTGAAATAAAATCATCATGAAAGATTTCACAAAAATCTGTCGTTCGCAGTCGACTTTAAACTGTAGGTCTCGCCACTCATGGATAAAATTAATTTACACATATGGAGGGTGTTAGGAGCTGGTTTGTAATCCTGACTAAATAGGATTGTAATGATCAATTAAATAGGTAAGAGAAGCCTACGTAAGCTAGTCACAAAAGTCAGAAAATATAGTGAAAAAGTAAACGTAAGAGTGCCTCGGCATGTTCTACGAATATCCAGAAAGAGATTTTCAAGGTTCCAAGGCATGCATGCTGCAGAATTGTGTTTGAGAACAGAGGCAACAATTTTGCATTCTGGCAATAGCCTATACAAGGCGAGATGGTAAGGAATGCATGCGTACCAAATGAAAACGGTTTTTATTTTGGCAGCACTGCATGTAAAGTAAACCTGAAGACCGTCTGTTCCGTATTCCTTCTCTCTCTTTCTCAGGAGATATTATATCAAAAGAGTTTGAGTATAGACAGATGAGATAGTGGTGAATATATAAAAAGAGAGCGGGAGATAGAGTAGATCTCTAAATTCTTCTCTTTAAAAAATTATAACGAGTACTGCAGCAAGCAATATAGGGTATCATGTTGTCGCTCTTGAATAACGTTTACTTCTTATTTGTTCTGTTTTGTTCTTGTTTTGGCCATATTGATTGTAGGTTTTGTTATTGTTTTTGTCTACGTTTTTTTTTTTTTTAATTCACCCTGTTGTTTACAATGAATGACTTCGTTTCTGTGTAAATTATTGCGGTTGTTGTTGTTACATTGCATGCTTAAAGGACATTAGACTTAGCAAGTCTATGTTTAGTTGCGTTGTTAGTGTACGAACGGTTATATATTTTTGACCTTTGGATACTCTCTCTCCTATTTTTTGTTTTTTTTTTTTGGCAAAAAGCCAAAAAAATTAAATTGAAAAAAGGAAGGGTTTTTATTAAAATTCCTATGTTTTCTACAGCAAATACATAATATTTAAATTTCTTTATTTCTTTTGTTTCTTTCAGTAAAAAATAACGGTACGAAAATGCCAAATACCGGTGGTGGAGGCTACGAAGAAGTAGCCGCCGCTAGACGTGGTCGCTTTCGTGTAACATCAACCCAACCTCAAGGACCGCCAGAAACAACATTGGGTCGATTTCGTTTAATGCCAACATGTAAGTAAGGAAATCAATAAAAATTGTTTTTATTTTCCCAGCTGAATTGCTTACAAATATTTTAAAAAGGTGTTCTTATTGGATAGAATACAGTTTTATCAGCTGAATTGAGGCAAATATGTTAGATTTTATCATTTATTAAAAAGATATTTATTATTAAGAGAAATCCCATTCAGCCGGGTTTTATTTAGCTGAATTGATTTAAATTAATTTAAACTGAGTTTTTTTCATGTACACTAAAATTTCAGTCAGCTGAATTCAGTTGTCAGTAGCTGAATTGAGGCAAATATGTTATGATAGTCCAGTAATGCCATTATTTATGGAAATTCGGTAGTTTAAACCTTATTCAGCTGGATTGTTTTAGTTGAATTAATTTAAATGATTAAACAAATCATTTCTATTAAATATTTTAAAATTATTGCCAGCTGAATTCATTTTTTAGTAGCTGAATTGCTTTCAAATAATTTGAGTAATTGCATTTTAAACAGATTTCTTCCAAATATACTGATTTTTTTCCCGCGGAAATACATTTTCTGTAGCTGAATTGCGGGAAATATATTAAATTAGCATGTTGAACAACCTTACAGTTATTATTTAGAGCAGTTCGATAACTTAAACCTAATTCAGCTATGATTTTATGGCTAAATTGATTTAAATTATTTTAAATATTTTTTTAATTTTGGACATTTTTGTCTGCTGAATTGAATGTTTCTATGTATTAATCATACTATGAAGAACATAATTGATAGATAAGCTCAATTCAGCTAAGGTTTTTCTATTAATTCCATTTAATATTGTTAATAGTTATTTTTATAACATTTTTGCCACCTGAATTAGCTTTTTATTAGGAAGAATCATTTTAGTGGCACTGCTTTAAAACAATTTTTTCTCTTTATTTTGTAGCAAATTATGGCACCATCTCGCCCATTCTACAAAGAGGCCGTTTTGCTGTTATACCGGAAGAACCACATGGTTCTCCCGCCCAGGGCACACCGCCAGCAGAACGGTCTTTACGTTCACCCTCACCAGAATGGGATTTCGACATAGAGCAAGTGAGTACAAAAAATCTATTAATTTTTAATTATTTTTGTTACTAAAATTGAAAAATAAATAAGAAAAATGAAATGATCAACATTTTCAAAGCCTTTCAAGGGTTAAACATGCACACCGAAATGTTTAAATTGGAATTTGATATTTTTGTTAAAATTTGTGATATTTCGTATATTTTTAATTCACTGTTTATTTTTTATGATGAATTTTTAATATAAAGTACTCATTAGCTACTCTGTACACCTTTTAAGGTTTAAACGACTACAACTCGTTATTTTACTCACAGCTGATAACAGTAATTCGCTGGCAAAATATATTCTTTACACGCGCAAGCACATGCAGTTTGTTTATGTTTACAAACCCTTTGTCTCCTTAAAATGTTGGGAATAAGTACATGCGTTGGCCTTAGCAGTTCCTTTATTGATTGATTTCTTCCTCTTCTTTTGTGTTCTATTCGTTTAGTTTATTTCGTTATTTCACTCACAGCTGACTTTAGTAACTCGTCAGCATAACACATTTTGAATACATGCTCGCATATACAAACCTCATAAACAAAGAATGACTGTATGTATATATTTTAAAACTCTCTTTGTCTCATTAAAAAATAGAGAATAATTCTTGCTTGTACTCACACTGTATAAATAGCAGTTTATTGTTGTTGTTCGTTTGTTGGTTCATACATACAACAGCTGATTGTTTTACGAGTATTTTTTTTATTGCTTGCTTAGTTGGTCACACAGTACAGTTGTTGTTCGCAAACAAGCTTTTTGTATTTGTTTACCTCTAAACTTGCCACTCGTGTTCAAACTCACACATTCACAATAAAATTTGTTTTGTGTTGTGTTGAACTTCGTTGTATGTTTCTTTCTATGAAATGGTGTAGTGTAGTGTAAACAATGAGTTTTTTTCTTACAAGAAATGTTATGGAAATAAAACACGCGCCTATTTTATGAAACGGAATAAATTGGAATTCAACAATGGCATGAAACATTGAAGTGAACGTGCTTGCCAGATTAAATAATTTATTTGATTGAGAGGATTTTAGTAAACTAAACATAGGAATAAATTAAATAAATAAATATGATGGGGACTTAAATGGATTTACGGGATTACAAAAATTGCTAGTGCTCTATAATTATAATTATATATTATTTTATAGAAGATATGGTATTGTTTAAAAAAAGTTGAAATTTTTTCTATACTGAATTTCATTTTAAGCAAATTTATAAAATTTTTTATTAGTCTTATTTGGCAACTGACGTCATCAAAACGTGAAAGTACTCTTTCTAGAAACTCTCCGTGCAGCAAAGCTAAAATCGGGTTATGTGGTTCACGGCAATGTCTTGTAGAAACTAAATCGGTTATTATACGTTCATAATGCTCTAAAATGGCGGTAACATCAACGTAATTTACCTTCAGACCGTAAAACACAACGAACAGTTACTATGCAATGGCTTCTCAATAATAATTTCTGAGTTTTCCGAGCCTAATATGCGACAATTTTGCTTGTTGACGTAACTCTCGGGTAAGGCATAAGTTTCATTGCTGAAGTAAATTATGTTCGAAAAATAAGCATTGAGAGCCTGTTACTCTAGCACCCAATCAGCATATCTACCGCTCTATGCTCTAATATACAACTATTAATATAACCGGTGATTTTTTAGCTATTATCCTTTTGGCAACACTGGTTTAAACAGCTCACGCACGTTTCGTGTTTTGTTTCACTGTCAAACATCTTCAGTTTGGTCTATAATTTAACCATGAATCGTCTTACAAACGAACAACGCTTGCAAATCATTGAATTTTATTATCAAAATGCATGCTCTGTTAAGAAAGTTCATCGCGAGCTTCTTCCATTTTATGGTCAGTTTAATCGACCCACTGAAGCGCTACCGTGAGATGATATCCAACTTTTTTTTGCCCAAAATGCAAGAGCTTGACTTGCATGACATGTGGTTTCAACAAGACGGTGCCACATGCCACACAGCACGCGTAATAATGGACTTATTGAGAGGCGAGTTCGGTGAACATTTTGTTTCACGTTCGGGACCGGTCAATTGGCCGCCTAGATCGTGCGATTTAACGACTTTAGACTATTTTTTGTGGGGCTATGTTAAAGCTCACGTCTATACAGACAAGCCAGCTTCAATTTACGCATTGGAAGACAACATTGAAGCATTTATTCGTGAAATACCGGCCGAAATGTTGGAAAGAGTATGCCAAAATTGGACTAAGCGGATGGAACATTTGAGGCGCAGTCGCGGTAAACATTTGCATGAAATAATCTTCAAACATTAAATTATATGGACCGTACTATCGATTCAAATAAAAATTTCATGCATTTTTCTGAATTTTATGTGTTTTGTTTTGAAAAATTTTCATATAGCTCTTAAAAAATCACCCTATGCAACTAGTTGCTGACAATGTCATCAAATCGACAAATTGGGTTTTTTTTTCTCTAACAGTAGCGATATTTTGTGCAGTGCGAACAATGCGATGATGCTTGAAATGAACTACATCTTTAACGCTTTCAGTCTTTTCAAATTCCCTTATCATATTGCAATTCCTTGACTATAATTACCCCGTAATGCTTGAAAAGTGATCACGTTTGAATTACTCCTTTTGCAGAGAGTTTTAACGATTTACATGTGTTATTCGATTGTTAAACGATCCATATTTGTGATTACCAACGAATTAGCCGTACTTCTGCCAATTTTCCATTCGTATTTTCTCTTAATGTTGTACGTTCTCATTATGTATTGAGTTTACGCAAAACCATCTGCTCTCTTGTGAACAGAAACTTTAAACGCAAGTAGCAAAGCATTTTTGCAATGCATAGGAATCGTAAACTCATATTTAAAATGTTTCGCAGCTTGATGAGCATCAGCTGTCAGAGTCATTGGTTTTATTTTATATGCAAACGGTTGCAGATATGTTTTATACATGAGTCCACAGTTGCATTGACGACGACTTTTCGCATTGCATATGCAATGTTTCAAATTATGCATTGCAATACGAGTTTAATAATTCGAACATATTTTACAGACGGCCTTACTAAATCCGATTGCGGGAATATACTCCATGTATTAACAATTTTTTGTATAACTTTTTACAACAAAAATTTCTTAAATTTCATTTTGTTTTAATAGCTATTGTCATTATAACACTTTCAAATTGCCATATTAACTCAATAAATCCTGCCTTTTTTAATAAAGGTTGTCATTATAAGACATTAGTTTGAGAATATTTAATTACTGCGTAGGGTATTTCTGATATCACCATTTGTCTAATATCATAAGGATCATTTACTGATTTTTTTAACATCTGGCAATATTGTTATTATACGTAATGATCTTTGCTTTGTTCTCTTTTGTTTACAACTCTCGCACACATACAATTTCTCACTTGCATGCAAGTTTTATAGAATTTATCAAAACAATAGAGGAACAGAAACATTTGAAACAGAAACATTTGTTTTTGTTTTTATATAGGCATAGCGGAGTTTGTGTTGATCTCTTTTTCTTAACACAACCATTTTGAAACTGAAACACTGTGCAGTTATGGCTGCTCTCTTTTCATTTTTATCAAAACAATACAGAAACAGTAGAAGGCCAGTGAAGTAGAAACAACAACGATTATTGAGTTCTGATATTGCTGGAATGAAATGGTAACAGATCAACACTCGTATGCAAAAACAAACTGTTGCTGCTTCTACTAAAACACAATGCATGTATGCGTGTGCGTGCTTTTTTTTCGTGTGTTTAACTTAACAAAAGAGTGTTTCGTGTTTGCCAAGCATAAACACTAATAAGAGAATAAAAAGAGTTTATTATGGGGAGACTAAGGTTTTTGGTTTTGTTTTCATTATGGAAAAACAATATGGAATTGGTAAATTGCAGTCAATTTCAGTGTTTCGTTAACTGTTGAACTATTTGTACGTGTTTTTTGTTTTTTCTTGTTTTCGTACGTAAACGATTTGTAAAACAAAACCGAATTAAAACTCACGTCATAAGAGAGTGGAGTTTAAAGAGTTTTTGTTTTAAAGCTTTTGATTAAATTAAGTGTTCGTATTGAAAAGGAAAAAAAAAAAAGAAATAGTGGTAATAAAAAAAGTGCTGTTTATAATAAATAAATGTTATCATAATAAAACGTGCAAAAGATTAAGAAAAAATGAAGAGAAAATGAAAAAAATAATCACAGTAAAAATTTTCAAGATAAAAAAGCTTAGCAAAGTAAAGTAATTACGAAAAAGTGATCTTTGAGATCTTTAACGACGTAGTTAAAAAGAAAAGCAAAATAAAAGTGTAATTAAGACCTTTAAAATTGAATTTTTAAAAAGAATTTCTTTAAAATTAAATTGTATTGAAAAAAAAGCCTCGTGTTGGGGCTACCAATAAAAGAAAAAAAATAAAAGAGAGAAAAAGAGAGTTCTAAACGAAAAGAAAAGAAAAAAAATTGAAATGAAATGGTTAAAAACGGAATGTTAGAAAAAGAAACAAAGTTGTTAACGAAAGCAAATTTTTTAGAATAAAAAAATTATCATAATAAATATTTATTAAATCAACAACAAGAAAAAAAACTCAAATGAATTGTTAATAATTTTACATTTTCGATAGGAATTTTTCTTTTCTTCACCATTTTTTTTTTTGCTTAAAATGGTGATTTCTTTCCAACATTACCTTGCCAACCCTTTTACATACTCTCTTTCGCTTTTAATTTAATTGTGGTTGGTTTTTGTTGTTGTTGCAGTTGTTATAAATAAGACGATATCGGTGTTTTCAATTGTTCTTGGTTAGTATTATTATTGCTGTAGTGTTGTTGTTGCTGTTTTTAATCAAAATATGTAAAATAAACATGGATGACATTCACATTAAACACACACATTCAAACACAAACACGTACACTGTGTCTTCTTTCTATCTCTCTGCCTGTTGTTCTACTTTCTGCCTGTACCCTTAATTAAAACAGCTGTTCGAATTTAATTTCTCCATAACAAGAGTTTCTTGTTCATTAATGGCAGCCAGAAGAGTAAAATTGGAACACCAAAAACGAAACTCTTTTAAATGGGAAATGTATTGTGGAAACAAAAACAATGAAAAGAGCCTCAATAAATGGCCTTTTTGTTGTATTAATTAAAGAGTTTAATTAAGAGTAGTAGCGTGTGTATTTGATGGAAAACAATAAAAAGAGAGTGTGGTGCTGCCAAAGCAATAAACTTAAACTCTTTGTTTTAAAGGATAAATATGAGATAATTGAAGAATTTTCTTTTTAGTTTAATTTAATTGCTATTATTTTTTATAAATCCTTTGTTTTTATTTTTGTTGAATCATTTTCATTAATTTTCCATTTAATTTCCTATAAGTTTTCTTATTGTTTCCATGCAAAAAAAAAAAACAAAAAGAAAAGAAAAGAAAAGCAAAAAATCTTGTGTTTTCTTCCACATTTATATTGATCTGTCATGTTCAATTTTTTATTACACACTCGACGCTTTACCAGTGTTAACAACAAATGCAAATTATAAAAAGCGCTTAAATAATGGACTTTATGTTAAAGAGAAATATAATTTCTAACTTTAAAGAATTGTGTGTGTATGTTTATTTTTATTCTTTAGGAAAATTATAAGAATAACTAGAAAATTATTGGGTCGTGAACAAATATGTATACAGTTACCGCCAAAAAATTAGGGTCACCTTACATAAATTATTTATTTTAAGTGTTCTAAAAATTTCAAAGAAGTGGACTTACGAAGTTAAAAATATTAAAATAAGGCGTCGTGTTCATCATCAGCGATGTATTCTAGTAGGCAGTGCGTTGAGTTATTAGACAATCCCTGGTTCAATCCCTGCTCAGCCATCTCAAACAAAACGAAATACGGAAAAATATGGCTTCGCGGACTTCTTCTCAGCAGTGTTCAGGCAAAAACTATGAGAGTAAATGAAAAACTGTCATGAAAAAAATTCTCAAACCTGTTGTTTGGGGTCGACTTCAAACTATAAGTCCCGCCGCTTATGGATAAAATCAACGCACACAACACGCGTGGTGTGCGCGACTAAGTTGTAATTCTGACCAATTACAGTACTACCTCCTAACGTAGCAAAGTTTCTCATCACTACACCCAATACAACAACCCAATAAAATTACGCAGAAGGTTTTGTTTTTAGATGACACTTTCATCTTTGTAGGACCTACTCCACTACACTAATCATCCGCTTAGCTGGAAAATTTGTTAATGAAACTGAAAAAAGTAATGGAAATATGGGAAATGTGCCAAATGGCAGCCCTATGGCCCTTAAGACCGCAGTAATTTTAAGCCGTCATGCTTTATACTGTGGCTAATGTGCTTTGCTCCATTCGGTACTGTATTAACGCAACTTTTAACACTTGACATATGTATGTACGTCGAATAGTTTGACAGCTATTAACTGGTTTGTATTTTTTTTCTTTAGAATTTTAGAAAAACAGCGTGAATCCAGGTTTAGTAAAATTCCCGCTAAATGATGAATTTTTTTTTAATAAAAACCTCATTAAAATCACTGGATTGACAACACTTGCGTGTAAATGTTTCCCTTCTTTCGCTTGTTTCTTTCAGTTTCACTCACCCAATTTGTCTCTCAAGTTTAAATGGAAAGTTTTTGTTTTTTTTTTTCTTTCTTCTACCAGTTCTTTGTTAATGCAACCCAACCATTCATTTAATTTTCTTTTCCTTTATGAAATTAAATACAATATTTAAAGAATTTTAGTAAATAAATTAATTTAAATAAAAACAAAGAAAAGAAAAAAATTATTGGAAAATTTACTTGAAAATGAATTTTCTTAAATTAAAAAGAAATCAAAAAAATGTTCCTGTTCTACTGCGCTCTGCTACGCAATAAAAGTGTCAACAAAAAAAAAAAAAAAAAACAAACACACAATGGTGATTGTAATAATAGTGATACGAATATAAATTCTCTCTCTCTCTCTCTCTATGAAAAGCGATTTCTTAAAATAACTCGCATATCATAGTTAAAAGGGATTCATTGTTCACCTCTACCGCACTTCAGCGATTAGTTGAGTGGCCATTAGAATCGAGACCGTTATTTGTGTATCTTCAAAGCATTCTCTCGCACTAACTTTTCTCCCACTATCGTGAGCAATGTATGTTCCACACGGTATTATTAAGGAAATCACCAAAACATCATGGTGGTTTCTCAACAACAACTAAACAACACACACTATTTTTGTTTTTTTTTTTTTACTACTCTTATCAATAACAGCAACACTAACAATATCAACATCCACAGTCGTAACAACAACAAAACCTATATGCCATAAATAGTAAAGAGTACACATGTATGAGCAGTGCCAGAGTCTGCAGTAAATTGTGTTTTTTATTGTTTTGATTTCATTAACAGTGAGTGCGTGTGTGTAAGCTTTGGGTTTTTGTTTTTTCTTTTCAAGTGTTTTGGAAATGAGCATCAGATGTGTGTTAAAAAGTGTATGACATTTCAATAATAGAAACAGAAAACAAACAAAAACAAAACAAATTAAAAATAATTATTCAATGTGAATGTGTCAAAAAATTAATCATACTTCTTGTTGCTTCTTGTTGTTTTCTTTTAAATTGTCAAAAATAATTGTAAAAAAAAAAAATAAAACAAAAAATTATTAAAAAAAAACAGAAACAGAAGTTAATAAATCAAACCGATTAAAAATTGGTTTTCTTTGAAGAAAAAGCCATTTAAAGCTGAACTTTTTTTTTTATTCGTTGTGGATTAAAATATAAAAAAGAAAGAATCATTGATAGCAACAACAGGTGAGTGTTTTAATTATTTTTCTAATTTCATACAATAAAAATATATTTCAATTTCAAAAGGAATCTCTGTTTATACTCTAGAAAATCATAATTTTCAATTAAAATTCTTAGAAAGTGCCGCTCTATAAATACATACATATGTATGAAAAATGCGTAATAACCCTGTAGGAAATCAAACTAATTTTAAAGTAACTTCAAACTGGTTCTTTAATAAGCACATCTAGTGGATTAAGTGGCTTTTTTCCTTGTCGCCGACTCATTATTTTAACATAGGCATGTCATAGGCGGTAGTCAATTGGTCATCTCTGCATGACTTTTAAGTTAACTACAAATTACTTATTTTTCAACCAATTTGTAGTTAAATAAAATATAGTTAATTTAAATATTGGTTTACACTAAATTATTTAAAACCCACTTTTTTTTAATTCAATTTTAAACAGTTTTATTAATATAATATTATATACATATATTTATATTTAGAAATAATTGTTATAATACAAAAAAAAAAATAATTAAATTAAAAGAAAATTCATGTACATTTCATGACTTAAAATAAAAGTTGTAATGAAAAGAAGTTAAATGAAAAATATATGTAAGTATACATTCGAAAGTTTGTACTGCAAGAAAATTTTGTATAAAGTATTAATATTATTAAGTTTTTTTTCCAACACAAACGTTATGAAAATGCCGTTTTTTAATAACAGCTAAGGCGTTGCGTAATTCTTTATCTGGGTCATCACAGAGAGGCCGAATCGCATCCATTAATGCATCAAAAACTTTTTCATAATCCTTCAAGCGCTTTTTGCCATGAGTGCCATCAATATTTATAGCAAGAATCAATTGCAGAGATCAAATTGTCGTTAAAGTTTTTGGCAGTTTCCCTTTCAGAGATAATTTCTTGGCATTGGTCTGCAAAAATGCACAAAAATTTGGAAAATGATAAAAGTAGAGAAGAAGAAAAACTCACGTAAATTTGCTGATTTTCATCGATTATGATATCATTGAGCGCTTTCAATATCACTTTTGTTAATTTTATTATAAATTTACAATATTTAATTGGGTTTTTCCCCTTTTTTTTATTAAAATTGAGCACCACCTAAAATACCGTATTTGCTTTGATTTACTGACATGCTTCCTTTGTTCTATTATTTTTTTACATTTTCTTATTTTGCTTTTTTCATTCTTACTTTTGTTTCTATGCAATATGTTTGGTTGATATCTGCATGAGATTTAAACCAATTTGTAGTCATATGCAAAATAGTTAATTTATAATTTGCGTTTTTATCAACCGACTATTTTATTTACTACAGGGAAGTGTTGCCGTGTTCGAATGGTTTTGAAAAATACGCTGAAATAGCAACAAAAAATTCTTTTAGATGCACTTTGAACTGGAATTTATATGTTCAATAAATAATAAAAATTTGTGTTTATTTCTGATGCTTATGATAATAATTTGTTTTAGAGTACTATGTTGAAAAAGCAATATTTTTAGAAAGTACTAATTTTGAAAAGGCGCTTTT
Source organism: Sarcophaga caerulescens (assembly GCA_927399465.1). Lineage (NCBI taxonomy): Eukaryota > Metazoa > Arthropoda > Insecta > Diptera > Sarcophagidae > Sarcophaga > Sarcophaga caerulescens. The sequence continues at coordinate 99,090,064 of OV656872.1, read as the reverse complement.
TTTTTTGGAAAAATAGATAGTTAGATAGATAGATAGAAAAATTCTGTTTAAAAATACTACTTTTTATTACTTTTAAAAGATACTATTTTCGAAAAGTACTATTTTTAAAAAGTACTATTTTTCCCAGTTTTGAAATGTTTTATTTATTACTATTTCTGAAAAGTACTAATTTTGCAAAGTACTATTTTTTAAAAAGTGTTGTTTTCAATAATTTCTATTAAAAAATCGTATTAGGTTTTTTTTTTTTCTAAAAAAGTACTGTTTTTGGAAAGTACTAATTTCGAAAACCTACATTAAAAAAAGTATTGCTTTTGCAAACTAATATCTTTTAAGGTTTTATTTCTAAAAGTGTACAAATTTTGAATAGTACGATTTTTTAAAGTACTATTTTTAGAGGAAGCCATTAGTAAAACGTAATATTTTTGTAAAAGTGTCTGTATTGATTGTAGCAGTTGATCTTATTGAGATAGTCTTGGACAAGTTTTTCGTTTTTTTTTTAACGGTATCTCTGTCATAACTTGACAAATATTGTTGATAACCCACCACATTAAAACAATCTCACAAAAAAGAATCTAACAAGAGATCGGCACCAAAGTTTTTGGTTTCCAATTGACGGCCTCGATCACAGTTCATAATCTTCAATTGCAAGCAAAAATATTTGGGAATTCATTCGACCGAGGCAGTCTGAATTAAGGACAATGGGCTCTTTCAAGGTTATCTTTGAAAGAAATACGAAATAATTTTATTTCCAGACCATAATGTCCACGCATCGGTTGTTGCTTTTTTCCAAATGCGATGGCTTTTACATAATCACTTTTGGGTTCTACGAATTTTACGAGTTGTCGCAAACACCTAGTGAGAGATGAGTTTCAACGCTCAATAAAATTTTATTCGATAAATCAGCACTGAAGGCCTCCTTCTTAAACGGAAGCTTTATTTTCAACTCTTCTTTTATTCAGGTGAGCTACAGGTCAGACCACATCTGTACCTCTTCACATTACTTTTCAATCTTTCCAATTGCTTGCATAGTTTGACGATTATTGGGACCAAAATCACCCCGTATTACTCGAATTACGCTTCTGTAGTCAGTTTCAACACGTTCTTCGTTTTTGGCACCCGATCCCTATTCGTAACTAGCAAACCTTTTAATAAATAAATTGCACTTCAGACGAAAGATATTTAAAAGAAAGCCTTGCCATACTGAATTGATAACATGATATAGCGAAGCAATATAAATTCAAATCTCGCTATTGCAGTAATTGTTATTTTGGAACCTCACGCCTTTTTATAGCAAAGATAGTCTTTTCGTTGTCCACAGTTAGACAGCTCCTGCAGAAGTTATTCGAGCAAATGACTTCCACGAAGGCATGCCTTTCAACAGAGCTGTGGTGTGTGAGAACGGCAATAAAGCGCTTAATGACAATACGATTTAACAAATAAGATATATTATCAGTCTTCTTCTTAAACATATCAATCCAATAGAGCCTAGTAATACTGGATATGCCTTCATACTGCTAACGAACATGAGCCTTCATGTAAAACGAGCGGAGAATACCGATTTTAACGAAGCAAATTGTGGAACTTCTATACTGTGTAACATGCTGGAGATTGTGAGTTCTGTATCAGCCTTGGTCAGTTCATTAGTAGTGCGATTTCCAACGACATCATATGTACATATGTCCTACATACATACATAATTGGCCATTACAACCCTCTTCAGTCAGGATTAAGGCCTAGCTTCTGACACCACTCATGTTGTGTGTGTGTTAATTTTATACGTGAGTGGCGGGACCTACAGTTTAAAGTCTACTCCGAACGATAGATTTTTGAGAAACTTCATGGCAATTTTATTTACTCAGAGTTTTTGCCAGAAATCTGCTGAGATAAAGTCGTCGAATAAATATTTTTTCACATTTCGTTTTGATGTCTGACCTGAGGTTTGAACCGTGGCCTTACGTCTAATAAGCCAACACACTACCTACTAGACTACGTCATTTGTCCTGGAACCATGAAATTTCGCCAAGAAATCTCCGGCATTCATGGACGAGGAAGATAATCTAATTTCAGAACAAAAATAGAATTTTTTCTCGTTTTCGTTTTAAATTTTTGATTGCAGTGAGTAATTTTTGTGTGTGAGAGATATTTTTAGACCACCACACAGAAGAGTAATAAAAAATTTAATTTTTTTTTTTCAAAATTTTCCTAATCTTTCGCAATTATTTTCAAATTGATGATGATTCGGTTGGTCTGGATACATATGTATGTATGTGTATACACACAAGCGTAAATAATGTTTACGATAATAATAATCACAATAAATAATGATCGTTTGTAAATTTAAAATATTTTTATTTTTTTTTTTATTATTTTTAATAAATTTGCACTGAGAAACTAATAAAATTGTCGGTAAACAATTTAATCACAGACAATAAGACAACACAGCATTTGTGTTGGCTGGCAATGGGGCAGAGATGGGCTACTCCACTACTGTATTGTATTGTGATTATAAAATTACACTATGCGACAAAATAAAAAAAAAAATTAAATACACCCGGCTAATGACATAGTGTAGGTTGTGAGTTTTGTTGAGTAGATCACAAAAATATTTTTTTTATATTTCTCGAACCCTCCAAACTTTTTTTTATTTGACAAAAACTGTTTTTTTTTTACTTTACGCACAAATTTTTTGATTACTCAAACATTTCTGACCCGATTTCAAAAAATTTAAATCTTGTTGGAAAGGGGAGAGATGGACCTTTAAAACGGTATACATATATCTATTATTCGACTTAATATGCTATGAGATTTGATGAGGTAAACTTGGAACATTCGAATTTTTTTCATATTTTTTCAAGTTTGTCCGTTCATAGAAGCAAACTTTAATAAGAAAATATAGGATAAGTGATAATATTCTTAAAGTCTGTTCTCTTGTAAAGAGATTGAGTCATCATTTGATCAAATCGGACAAAAATTACCGTAGTTATTATTTATAGAGTCTAACAGTCGAGTGATATTTTTTATATATGTCATCTCATCAAATGAACTTTTAGTTCAAAAATTTTCAGACTCTTTGATGGATCTTGATTGTTTATCACAAAATGTGTCAATTTCACGTTTGCACGACTTGCAGAAGTCGGCTAATATTTGTGTTTTTTGCAAATATCATTATTTCACATTGCGCAAACATTGGCCAAATTCTGGAAGTAATTTCTGCGTAAAGTCAAATAAAAAAAAAAAGATTTTGTCAAATAAAAAAAGTTTGGAGGGTTCGAGAATTATAAAAAAGCTATTTTTGAGTTCTACTCAACTAACTGAACAACGTGGACTATGTAGTTACGGTGTATTTTCACTGTCGCACCGTGTTATTATTGGAATTGGAAAATTTTTAATAAAATTTTTTTTTTTAATTTTTTTTCAATATTTTTTTCAACCAGTTTGAAGTGTTAAAAACGCGTTTTGTTTGCTTAAAAAGTCAATAAAATTTTGTAAAAAAAAATAAACAAAAAAAAAAGAATGAAAAAAAAATGTTTTAAATAAACAATTAGAAAATAAGAAAGAAGTTATTTTTAAAAAGTGTTAAAAGCATTTTTTTATTGTTTATTTTCTTAATAATTATTAAATAATTGTTAAATTCTTTATTAAAAAAACATATTTTTACGATTTATTTTTCTTGCTTTTTACGGATTATTTGAAGATTTTAAAGCCAAAATATTTTTTATTTTTTTATTTTTTTCTTTTTTTTCTTTTAATTTGTTACACATTAAAAGAGTTAATCAATCACGTGGTTTTATTGAGAAAAAAAAACAAAATTTTTTTGGGCGTTGTTGGTTGGGTGTTTAAAAAATTGGGAAAATGCTACAGAAGGGTTTTTTGTGTCATAATTAATATAGGATTGCTAAGCCTATGTATTTATTATTATTGCAACCGACATTGTTTTTGCAACTCCAAAAAATAAAAAAATAAAATTGAACATTCCTTCCCTGTTTTGGGTGTGAAAAGAGTGGCGGAACCTCTGAACGAAACTTTTCATGGCAATTTTTCATTTTCTCTCACAGTTTTTGCCACAAGACTGCTGCGAGAAAAACAACGAAGGAAATATTTTCTTCATATTTCGAGATGTTAAGAGAAAAACCACGGGCTCTCGGTTCAATAAGCCAAGCACACTACCTACTAGACTCCAGCGAACATAACCAAGTCTCTCCAAATTTGCCTCTAATCATCTGCATCAGGGATGGAAAAGTTGGTACAATTGTACTTTTTTTAGCACTATTTGGAAGTCAAAAACACCATAGCACCTCAATGACTTATTTAGCACTGTTTAAAAATTTCCCCTACTTTATTACATTACTCAAATATTCTGTCTCATCACTGTATAATTTTTTGGTTTCGTTTCATTTTCATATGACAACTCGTTGCTAACTTTCATTGTGAATGTTTGACTAATAAAAAAATTTGTAAAAAATGAGAAGATATGTACCTTTTGGTCGAAGATATCAGAAATAAAAAATGAACTAAATGAACCAATGTTCTATGACATTTCAAGAGTTATAAAAGGAATATTATCCATTCCACATTTATCTGCAAATGTAGAAAGGATATTTTCGTACCAAAATTTAATAAAAACCAAAGTGAGAAATATACTGTTTGCTTCGACTGTCTCCAATTTAATCCAAACAAGGGATTTATTGAAGTCATTTAATTCGTGTTGCTACAATTTTGAAATAACAAATAGTTTGCTAGCAAAAAATGTATCATAAATAGTGATTTGAAATTTAGATCTCATAAACTTGGACTTTGTTACAAATCCTATCATGAATATAAGGTATCATAAGTGATTTAGTTGCTATAAAATTTTACACGATGAAGTTGATTTTTGCGTGAAAGATCATTCTCTATAAGAAATAAAGTATTACTTTTGTAAAAAAAATGTATTTGTAGTATTTTTCAAGTTTTTTATTAATTATTAATTTGCTAATTTAAAAGCCTGCATGTTATAATATATTTAAAGTAGGACGAGTATACTCGTCTTGGCAGTGAGGGATACTCTGTCAAAGACGAGTATACTCGTCCTTGGCAGCGAATGTGTTAAGTATTAAAGTAAGTTGTTAAGTTTACCTATTATATATACAAGTACTTAGTACAAAGAAACTGTAATGTATCTTTTTGTTAATTTTTATGTTTTTTTACGCATATATGTATGTACATAAATAGCTGTAAAATGAATTGTCATTTATATTTTTATTTAATTTATTTAATTTTTAATAAAAAAGTTTAAAAAAGACAAAAAAAGTGAATTTAGTACAGTCGGGCTGAAAAAAGTACAATTTTTTGTGAAAGTTAGTACAATTTGTTAAGATCAATTTCCCATCCCTGATCTGCATGCCATTGACTATTAAAATCTATCATACGGAGAGGTTTGAATATTGACTAAATTGATTTAATAAATCGCTAAGTTAGCCACATTTCCTTAATTAATTACTCACGTTTTGTTTTGTGTAGGGAATTTTGTTTTGACAAACATATCATAACACTAAAAAAAAAAAAAAAAAAAAAACGAAAAAAGAATTTCAAAATTGACCATAAAACTATAAACAAAATTTAAAATTTATTTTCAAACCCCATAAATATGTCGTAGACACGTAAAAGCAGTTCAACAAACTTTAGAAAATAAATATTTTTCTAATGGACGGGGTGGGATGGATTATTTGATGAAAACAAAACCAGAAAAAAATAAAACAAACGATAAACGCAATATTAAAAAACCAAAATTTTAATGACGGAACAAGAAAACAAACAAATATTGATCGAAACAAATTTAAACGATCAGCAATGATCACTAAACAAATGCCTTCAAATGTAATTCGAAAATTGTTTTGATTTAATGGCATATTATGTGGAAATCTGATATGTGACGTAGACGAGAACGAGACAGTGTTGTACAAAGAATTCCTAATCCAATGGCTAATTGAACTTTACTGCTTACCGTTCATATTTTCAGACGAATTTTGTAAAGCTTTTTCAACAATATTTTCATTATTATTTAACTCAACGCTTAATAACTAACCTTTAAGACGACACTAACTGCCGTAACATACATATGTATGTACACGAAAATCAGCTTAGTTATAGAGTGGCTACTTAGGAAGGGCTTTCGTCTTTACTTAAGAGAATGACTTTCCACTTTTTTGGGGTTTCTAAGGCCGCTTAAAAGCTCTCGACTATGTGTATGACATTTACATGCTTGCGTTTACATCCAAAAACGCATGAAAAGGTAAACATGATTTCATAACCCACCTTGCATTCACCCACCTTGGCTTAGTTATTTTAAAAACATCAAGACATAATCTTGGTAAAACAGGCTTAATGCCTTATGGAGTTCCTTCCAACTCAAGTATATAATTGCTCATCACAATCCTTCAGTTAGGATTACGTCCTAGCTTCTCACACCAGTTATGTTGTGTATGTTAATTTTATACATTAGTGCCAGGGCCTACAGCTTCCGAACGAAAGATTATTTGAGAATCTTTTCATGGCAATTTTATTAACTCTCGAGAGTTTTTGCTAGAAATCTGCTGAGGGGAAATCACCGAAGAAATATTTCATTCATATTTCGTTTTGGGTGGAGATGTCTGACGTGGGGTTTGAACTGAGCCCTCATGTCTAATAAGTCAACACACTTCCTACTAAACTACGGCGACTTTAAGTAAGATTCATTCATTCCACAGCAATGTCATGTTCATGGTACATGAAAATATTGTTTGCTGTGCCGGTGTTATGCGTATTAGCAATCCCGGCTTACTGGTTTACTTCTGGTTTACTTCTGGATTACACTTCACAAACCTTTACATACGTACTTAATTGATCATAACATCTCTTTAGTCATTATTACAACCTATGTAGCTTGTCACAACACCACCCACGTTGCGTGCGTTATTGTAGCTTCAACAAGATGGCCGTTATTAACTGTCAAAGTTCGTTTTGTTCTGTCACGAAGAAAAAAAGAATTCGGTTGTCGAATGTGTTTTTAAAAGTACTGCAGTTGGCAATATCACTTAGCTGACACTGATTCAATTTCTATTTGCGTCTTTTGTACTCTGCATGCAATTCTTTTTTATGGCCAATGGTTACCCTAGAAAATTTTCTTTAAGTTTTTTCTTCTTTCTTTTTTAAATTATTTACTTACTCTTCATAACATTCTTTTCCCCTCATTAATCACACTATTTAATATCGTGTTTATTTATTTGTGTAGGGTTTTGTTTTTATTTACTTTCGATTTTTTTATTTATTTTTTTTTATTAATTTTTTGTTTGTTTTTCTTTAATTATTTGCTTCATTAATTTTTTGTAGATTCTTGATTCATTAAAAATTTATGGCTCCGTTCAATATTATCCGCATTTTAAGGCCCCATGTTTAAATAGTTCGTTCCTACATACGTTTCGCAATAATAAATAATAAAAATTATTAATTGGCTGGGTTGTTTTTGTTATTATTTTTAATAATTTTTAAATATTTAAACTAAATTAGGCGAACAAAGCAACGGCCAGAGTCTTATCTAACCAATACGATATTTGAATAACGGCTTTTATTAATTATAAATATTTTCATTGCTTTAATTGTTACACTGTGCTACGAAGAGTGCATAAAATAATTCAGTTTCTTTTCAAATTGTTTTCAAATATTTCTGCTGAATTAACAATACCACATGGCAACCCTGTCATTCTAGAATTATCTACAGTAGGAACGAAGTCGCCGTAGTCTAGTAGGTAGTGTGTTGGCTTCTTAGACGTAAAGCCCGGGTTCGTATCCCAGGTCAGGCATCAACACGAAATATGAAAAAAAATTATTTCTTCGGCGATTTCCTTTCAGCAGATTTCTGGCAAAAACTCTGAGGGTAAATAAACCTGCCGTGAAAAAGTTTCCAAAAAATATCTCGTTCGGAGTCGACGTTAAACTGTAGGTCCCACCACTCACGTATAAAATTAACGCACACAACATGAGTGGTGTGAGAAGCTAGGCCGTAATCCTGACTGAAGGGTTGTAGTGGCCAATTATGTATGTATGTAGGAACAAAGCAACATCATTACAGAAGCTGTGGGAATCTGCTTTGGACAGCCCGATGTTTCTTAAAGGAACGAAGAAGTTTTCAAAATGTAAAGGCTTTGCAATCAGGCTTATTTGGCTTAAGTGTTGATGGAAAAGCTAAGGTGTATAAGCCGTAAATGTCGATGCAAAGATGTCTTAAAGGACTATGGTTGTTTATGAGGGTTCTATAGAGCACCAGGCGACTTCCAAGTGACGTATTCTTTTGGTGGTCTATTGGTCCAGTGCTCTACCTCAATCCCGTTGCCCTGACAAACCTCAAAATGCTATCCGTTGTCGTTAATTGTAACTCCCTTCCTTCGGAAATGCATTACCACCTCAAAGGTTGTTAGTATATGTTCTCGTGATATCGTGATATATTCTGTTTCCATGTCAGTTTATGATCCAGTAAAATGCCCAGATATTTTACTTTCATTTCCGTGATATAACCTCATCTAGGAATCTAGTATTCCTTCGGTTGAAAAGTTTTCAGAGTTTATCTTAAACTCCCGCTAAACTGATACTCAGACTTACAATCTCAAAACCTCTTTGAATGAGGACACAAAGAGTCTCTGGAAATTGCCTATTACCATCAAAAGAATGACCCTCCGCCCCCTAAATATTCTTGGCTATTGATGCTTGTCTCAGACAATTTCATTTAGAATTCATCCTCCAACTGAGCTGCACATGCGCAGTAAAAGGACTTCATCTTATCGTTTCTTCAACTGAGTTTGTTTCCGCAGTGGTTGCTGGCCACTAAAGATAGGAAAAAAAATCTAAAGGATTTCTTTTTACCACACCTTCTACAATTCTATACATTATTCAATTCGAAAATTTATCACAACTTTCTCTGCAAATTTTGACTTTTAAGAAATTTTGTTCACGTTTTTATTGCGGATATGAAAACTTTTCTTCACACACATTTTCATTAATTAGTGAACGAACGAATGGAACAATACATTCATAAGCAAACAATAAAATTACAATTAATTTAAATATTTATTAAACAATTTAAATATTAATCATAAGAACAATAACAATAAAAAAAATAAACTAAAACCATTTTTTTTTGTTGTTTAATAAACAATAAAAACTATATACAGCAACACATAAAAAATAAAAAAACTCTTAAACGCTAAATGTTATCCACTAAACAACAGATTGGCAACACAGTGTATACTGCTCAAATGGCAACTTTACATTGAGTGTTGACAACGAGAGTTAAACTTGTACTCTTGCACTCTGTGCAAGTTATTATTTCGGTGTGTGTGTATGTGTTTATGTGTGTATTACTTGCATTTAATTTGCATAGAAAAATATCGTGTTTGTTATGAATAAATTACATGTCGCCTCGTCGTCATGCTGCTACTGCTGCTGCTGCTCCCGCTGCTGCAAACATATGTTCGAGTTCGTGTTAGTATTCGTGTTTTATTTTGAAATTTCCAATTAAAACATCAACATTACAAAACAACATTTGTAAACAATTGAAACGAAGGCATTTCTAATCTTCTTACTCTCTCGCTTTCTCTCTCTTTCTACACAGTGTGATCTTTTATTTCCTATAAGCCATTGACAGTGACAGTGGTGGAGGTGGAGGTCAATTAAAATCTTTCTATAGACAATTTTTTTTTTGCTTTTTGTTGTTTTGTTAATACATTTTTTAATTTATTAAAAAAAAAAAAACAACAAAAATATTTTATTTTAATTTTCTATGTCAGCACAAGCTACACATGAATTAACAAAAGCGAACGAGCGAACCGATCGGAGCAAGCGATCATCATCCACCACCCAATTTGTTATTGTTTTGGCCTTTTATTGTTTTGTTTTGCAAAAAATATTAAAAAATTATTATTAAAAAATGTATACATTTTTTTATGAAATATGGCATGTTTTTATTTTGCAAAATAAAAAAAACTACAGTGGGCCAAAAGAAGCTAATTGAAGTACCAGAAGAATTCAGTGATAAAGGTTGCGAGGGGCTCAGAGATAGAATCTCTCAAGATTTGAATATATTTGGAAAGTCCGAATGAATATTCAGAACGTTTTAACATATTTGCAGATATCCAGGTTATCTGAATAGTTCGAAACTATACAGGATGTTTAGAAATAGCCAGCATGGTTGTGGATGTTTCGAGAGAGATATCCACAATTTTGGGATATATCCAGGATGTTTACAGATATACTGGATATTTCGAAACTCTCTAGGATGTTTAAAAATTTTCAACGTGATGGTGGATATTTAGCGCAGTATCCACAACTTCTGTAGATGTCGAGAACGTAGTGAGGCATCCGAGATGTTGCCTGTACATACCAGAGATCAGCAACGAGTATTCAAAACGATCAGTAGATTCAAGTCATACTTATAATTTCAGATACTTATACGCATTCATACTTATTTTAATATTATACTCATACTACTCATATTCAAAGTTTGAAATACTCATCGTACTCATACTTAACAATACGCATGATGTTGTTGATTTCGACTCTCCATGATTCAACATATACACGAAGCACAAAATATGTATGATTCGAGTACGAACACCACAATACTCGCTAGAAGGTTGTGTGTGTGCTTTGCTTGCTGTCCTTGTCGTTTCTTTTTTCTTCTTTTGTAAATGCAACAATAACTACTACTGTAAATTTTGATGAATGATTCGAGTGACTCGAATCATTCGTAAGTATTATAAGTATTTTTCTAAATTTATGAATCTGAATGAGTAGGCGTATGAATCAAACAATGAATCGAATGTTGTGAGTTTGATGTCAACGTTGTACTCATACTCATTGCAACCTATACTTATAAATCAATGTTGTAGCGACTACGAATGAATCAGAGTAGTTGAATTTCAATACTCTTGACTCACTCATACTCAAAATTTCATGAGTACTTATGAGTAGCGAAAATACGATTCATTGCTGATCTCTGGTACATACATGACCAGGATATTTGACTATCAAAACTATCCAAAATGTTTTCAAATCTGCAACATACTTACTTAATTGGCCATTAAAACCCTTTAGGCGGGATTACAACCCAGCTTCTCACATCATCCATGTTGAGTACATCGACTCCGAACGTCAGATTTTTTGAGAAACTTTTCATGGCACTTTTTATTTACTCGCATAGTTTTTGCCAGAATACTGCTGAGAGAGGAAGTCGCGGAAGAAATATTTTTTTCATATTTTGTTTTGTTCGAAATGTCTGAGCCAGGTGTTGAACCACGGCCTCACGTCTAATAAGCCAACACACAACTTAGTAAACTACAGTGACTTTAATGTGAGGCAAATTACACAATTTCTGGAGATATCCGGAATATTGTATAACTACCAAGTTGTTTAGAACTGTCCAAGACATCTGAGCTTTTTATGACGGTGTTGACAAAATCTTAAAAAGATATCAAACTTCGCTCAGAACATAGTCGTGATATCTAGAAATATCTAGAATGATTCGAGACAACCAGAAATTACCCACGTGATGATAAATATTTCAGGATTTCTGGAGATCTCCAGGATGTAGTGACACAACCTAGATGTTCGCTGGTGTTCTGGATATTATGACAGTTTTGAACTATTTAAAATGTTTAGAAATATCGAGGGTGTTCCTACGCAATCGAGATGTTTAAAAATATCGTGGATTGTTGTGATCTGCCCAGGAAGTTCTAAAATATTCAGCATGGAGTTAGACGTTTACGGTGTTATTTAGAATTTCTGTGTTGTTCAAAGAGCACCAGGATATCTGAACAGTTGAAAACTTTGCAGGATGTTTAAAGACATCAACCATAATTGTA